>JAZKJV010007211.1:0-747500 GCA_037367405.1 Ottelia alismoides
TATCAAGATATACGTCCAATTATGTAATGTCAAATGTGGGTTTTGGACACTCTTCTAAGGATGCATCCTCACCTCTCAACATGCACAATATCACACGCGTACAATGTGGGTTTTGCTCTCCTGAAAACAAGTATTAATTTTAGTCAAATTTTTTGGGTAAAATTTGATTAACAGTCCTGATTTTAAGTTTGATTATCATTTGATTAGTCCACCAAGCATGACATGCCTAACCATCAGTCCTGATTTCCATTTAATCCTTAGTTGTAAAATCATGGGAAAGGGAGTCGAGAAAAGCTAATGCAATCGAAAAATCAACGATGCATGCCAGTTCAGAAGACTTACAGTGATCCTCATGCTCTACATGCGAGATGCAAAACAGAATTGAATTTTTACACTATGAAATGCAAACGAGAAAACAGTTCCTAGACATGCAATTCTATTAGCGAGTGATGAACCATTTGATTTAGACTAATAGCTTTGTATTCTAAGTACGTCTTGTTAATTGTGATGTATGGTCCTATAGAGTACGAACACAAGTAATAAAATATTCTAAAAAAAATCTCTGAGAGCCACAAGTGCATGTCCTAGTCTACGCCAATTAAACCACACAACCATGAAGGGTCCAATGTCCAGTCCTGATACATGCGCAAGATTCCAAACAAAATCCGCTAGAAATCAAATACTTATTAAAAATTAATTGACAAAAAATATAAGAAAAATCTTTCTTCTAAGGAAAAAATCTTTTTGGTGTCTCAACAACCGCCTCACTCCATGAATCCCCGACCTTTGATGTACTTCGAGATGGCCAGCTTCAAAAAAGTAGCTTCAAGTCCACTGGATCCTTACACAAAAAAGATATAAATTATATTACAGAGAGGTAAACATAATATATATACAAAAAATAAGCTGAGAAATAATTAAAAAATGGAATAATTACAAAGGGTTCAGGCGTCAGACTTCCTGAATGAATGGAATACCTAGCTCTATTTTTTTAAATTAATCCTAAGCTATTAGCCTCCATGGCAATGACGTCCTTTGATAATCCACGAAATTCCTATGTTAATTTGCCAATTTTTTGTAGTCGGGCAATCAGAATCGAACAAAAATTAACCACACTAATTGATAAATCAACGAATTAATTAATGTGCAGTTGTGTATATATTTTACCTGGGAATGCCCTAGGATCGACTCAAGGAGGCAATGGGACAACCTAAGATCTATTTAGGACACTTAGAATATGGTTTTCGTAATGATATTTTTTTATATAATATAAATGCAAATGCAAATATGCAGTTGAATTAGGCTATTAAGAAATCAAGCAACTTATCCAAGATAATTTTAATGTGAAATTAATCTAATTTAGTCAAATTGTATTTTCTATAATCTTAATCAAATGATTAGTGCAATATATATATTTTTGGAATTTTGGGTTTAAAATGCAACAATGGAAAAATGCACGCTTTTTATGGATTTTATGCAAATTTTCACACAAATAAAATATAAAAATTATGATATTTTTACAAGAAGTGAAACATAACAAAATAAATCTACACTATTTTTTTGGAATTTTTTGAAGAAATACAAAATTTTTATTAATTTTCTACGTGAAATAAAATGACTGAGAGTTTTTAATTCCTAGTAAATCCACCAAATCAATTTATCTAGAAATCAATTTATATCAAAAAGACATTTTAATAGGAAATCTACGAGATTTGAAATTTTGCAAAATTATTTGTAGATTTAATTAAAAATAAATTACGGAAATCACTTAACAATTTATTTTATACACCAGATAAATCTATTTTTGACAAAATTTGGATAGTAATTAAAGCATAACTAGAAGCATCATCTCTGATTTTTGTTCAATTTTTGGAGCAACATTAATTAAATATGAATTTTAGACCATGAATTGGGTAATATATGCAAATTTTTGCCAAAAATAATTTTAGTTAATTATATAGTGCTCACAAAATTACAAATAAATAACAAACATATAGAGAATTTTATCCTCTATGATGTCATATTTTTGTATTAAAGAAATGATGCAAAGTGCATGTTCAAATTAATGCTCAAATTCAGGGGTGTCCATGCAATATAGATGTGTCTAAGGGCACTATTGGAATTACAAAAATATGAACAGCTTAACATGCAATTTTTTCCAAAATAATTTTTTTTAAAAAAGATGAGATCTTCATGGAGAACATGGTTTCTTGGAACCCACGACTAGGGCACAAAGAGTAGAGAGGAGGCGGACGGTCGTGCGTCGCATGTTGTTGGTTGAGGGCAATGCAACGTACACAACCACGACTGGGCGGTCAGCTAGCGAGGTGTTGCCGGTGGGCGAAGGCATGGACGCAAGCGGGCGCCGTGCGAGGCAGCACAGGGTGGATGGCGCGAGGGGGCTGAGGTAGGCAGCGGTTGGCGACATCTACTGGAGTGAGGATTAGTGGCTGCTAGCTGTGCGCTTGCTAAGGTAGAGACGCAGATGCAGGTGGGCAACGGCAGACGACACACGACTGAGAGGGGGCAACGACACACCACTGTGCTTGAAGGCTAAGGTGCAACCTTGGAGCGACTGCGAGTGGCCGTTGCTAGGGTGTGGCGGCCTAGTGCTGGTCATGGAGGGCTGGGGTCGCTGGAGGCGTGAGGTGGTGAAGGGGGTGGCGTCCACGCGCAGGAGCGGCTGGCGTTGCAGGTGGAGCACGGGTGGGCGATGAATGCTGCTTGCGTTTTTTCTTCTTCTTTTCTTCTTCTTTTTTTTTTAATTTTTATTATATTTTTTATTGTTGCAGGAGATAAAATTGAAGAGGAAGTGGTGGTGATTTAGTGGTGATGTGGTGATGGTGTGAGTGATGAGAGTAGAACAACAAAAAAGAAAATGAGTGTTAGATAAATAAAAAAAACGAGGGAAATAAAAGGGTAACTTACCTGTGGTTTCACTGTGATTGCGGAGCAGCTATGTGAAGAACCACAAAATTACCCTTGTCGAAATTAACGTTGAAATTCGTTGTAGGCGGGTAACTAAGGGTTCGTTTGGTTGCAGGGTTGGGTTGGCCCAACCTGGGGTACCCCTCCTTCCAAACATCCCAATCCTCCTCACAGTTTAATATTCACAGGGGTACCCCAACCCAACCCAACCATGCAACCAAGCGAACCCTAAAGGCTAATCAAAAACTGTAATTTGATTAATTTGTCAATTAAAGCGAGCAGTCAACTTTTTTTATTTGGGAAGTCCAGGGTCGAACTCAGGGAGGCAATTATCTCCTTAGATTGGTTTTTAGTCGATCTCAAGATTATGTTTTCAAAGAGGTATTTTAAGCAATAAATAAATGAAATGCAATTATGGCCAAATTCGGGGACTAAAATGTAATTTATGCTCAAAAATGTCCAAAAATTATAAAACTTGGCTAGAATGTGAAATGTAGTGAAATTAAACTACTGTAATATTTTTGAATTTTTGGATGCAATATGAAAGTTCTATGATTAAATGAATGCATGCAATGAAATTTTCAATAATTAGTTATAATAAATATTAAATCTACTTACATTCATGAATTAAATTTATCTAAGATATATCACTGGATAATATACCTTAGAGAAATCCTAAACCCTAAAAAATATTGAATTAGTACCTTAGTGAAATGCATAAAATGATTTGAGCAAACTATGCATGAAATACAATTATTTTTGAGCAATGGTTAATTAATTACGAAATTCTAAGCACAGATTAGATAAAGTATGCAAATTTTCACAATAGTAATAATAATTAATTAACCACAGAGAATAAAAATATCATGAGCATACCACTATGTGAAGAATTAATTGCATAGCACAGTGCAAATTTTGAAATAATAAAATGATGTTTGTAGAGGTTCAAAATAAAAAGAGAACACATTGTTATAAATGCAATATTAGAAAATAAAATGAACTGGAAAATTCATGCACAAGTGCACATATGTAATTACCTAACCCCAGATGGGTATGTTTGCAATTTTTCCAAGGGCCACGTGCCCTTACTTGATGCTGGAATGGACGGCCCTCTCTGGTATTAGGTTGGAGCTTGAAGGTGCATTTGCAAAAATTTCTAAACCTCACGTGCTTTGCACGTGCATGTGAGGGTCTCCTTGTTCCTCATACCCGACAGGAGAAAGGGGGTGGGATCCTGGTGTCAAGGACGGTCGACCGTCGTCGACAAGCGGTGGCGAAGCTTCGGGCAGAGGCATGCGGTGGTGGCTGCCACTGTGGTGTGAGGCAGAGGTTAAGCTCCTGCGTGAGGGAAGGGATGTACACGGGAGGTGTTGCAGGACGCTGGTGGGGTGGTTGCTCATCGAAGGCGATGGGAATAGGCGGCTGGGTAGTGGGGCGGCTCACGGCCGCACAAGGCGCAGCGACTGGCAGAGGGGTTCGACCTACTATGGTGCGAGGAGCACATATGGGAGGCAGCGCTGGGAAGATGCTACGGTGGCGGTGTCTCTTGGCTGCGGGCGGTTGGCGTGGATGCAGCTAGGCGAGGAATGATGGCATGGCGGTGGCGAACTGCTTGGGCTCCAGTTGCGTGGAAGGCGAGGTGGTGATGGTGCCGAGGCAACAAGTGTGTGGGGATGGTCGAAGATGGAAGAAAGAAGGATGGAACGAGGGTGGCGATGAGGAGAACATGGGATTTGGCTCAGAACAGAGGAAAAGAGAATGTGGAAGAAGAAGGTCGCCTGGACGGGAGTAGGCGATGGACGTCTTCCTATTTTCGCTTCATGAGGTCGGTGAAGCCTCGAAGCTTCAATCGATCGTGCCTGGAGGAGGATCTTTATTGGGGTTAGAGGGCTGTCACCACCTCTGCCATGATCTCTCTCTCTCTCTCTCTCTCTCTCTCTTGATCTGGATATGGCGGATGACGGATGGTGGATGCAGACTAACTGTAGGTTTTGATAGCCGTTCTCAACGGGCGACGACCAATAGCTCGAGAGTCACAGTGGTCGGTTGGAGAAGAGGGGACCCTCACGTGCGTGTCATGTGAGGTGAGAGGGGAAGAATTATTTTATTTTTATTTTTATTTTTTCTGAGAAGATAAAAGGAAGAATAAATGCCAAAACAAGCTGACACGTGGCGGCTCGAGGAGATGCCACATGTTAGCTCCAGAAAATTCAAGAATAAAATCTTAAGATAAAGAGAAAAGATATATCAAAAGACCTCGGATCGAAAGTGCTCAACACGAAAATTGATCGTCTCGATGAGATGTACAACTTTCATGAAGGAACCAAGAGAAAAAAGAGGTCATCTGTGCAAAATGATATTATCGGGGGTACTCTATGTATATAAAATACCTCGATTTTTGGGTTTTGTATTTTTTATGATTTTCAATTAATATAAACAATTGAAAAAATTTACGATAAAAATCAAAGATAAATATTTACACGTTAATCTATTTTTTGGTTTTTAATAAATAAGAAAATAGGATAATAATAAAGTAGAAAATGGAAGATACTTGTACAGACTCACAAGGGACACTCGAACTCGATCAATTTCTTTGATTTCAGTCTTAATTTAGATTTGGATTTTTGTGGATTTTAATAAAACTTTCATCAAAGAATATAAATGAAAAAGAAATCAAATAAAAAGGGTTAGTTATGTACATAAAGTATCAGGTTAAAAACAAGTAAAACACAAAATGTGCAAAAAAGGCTCAAAATCCAACTTTCCAATATGGGCTCCGTTTTTTTATGAAATTAATATTTTTTGAAGGTCTTTGAATGTATATTCTTTAAAAGTGTGTAAACCTAAATCAGACACTGTATGAGGAAGATATGTGCATTTAGTCTGTTTATTCTGGAATTTGGGTTTTGTCTCAGGGGTCAATTATTTGAGTTAGTATTTTTTGTATTTTTTCCTTCAATCTTGTTAGTAATATGTACAAAATGAAGGTAGTCTGGGGTCAATTGGAGTTAGCGTGAATTAGCTAAAAATGTATGAAGTTAGCTGAAAATGTGAATATGATTATGAGTGCAATTATGAGTGCTAAAATGCAGATATTAATTTTAAGTGTATGAATGGTAAAAATGCAGAATAAATGATGAAATGCAGCTAATTACTCAGGAACGAAGCTCTATTTTCATCTTTTAGTATGGTGAATCACATATTCATCACTGTGCTGCAATCCTATCGTGGCCTTGAGAAGGATGACAAAGTGTCCTTCAAAGCTAAGCGAGCTAGACTGGAAGCTCGCAACACGACAATGGTGATATCGCGGATCTCGCCTTTGAGGTTGTCGTCACTCAACTTGTCTCCTTTAGCTATCATATGGAGGTTAAAGGAGCTCGAACTCTCTTCTCTCGAAATGACATATCAGCAAAATGAAGGGAGAAGAAGGGAATAAAAAGGAAGAGAAGGAAGTTAGAAAAGAAGTGGGATGGAGGTTGGAGGATGATGAATCTCCATTCCATCATCTTTATTCTCTCATCTTGGCCTTAAAAATCTTAGTAAATGCGTGTACATACCTCTAATTCATGCATTTTAGCATTCACGCATTGTTGTGTAAATATTGTATAAAATACAATTTTTAATGCCAAAATTATAGAATAAAGAAAAGAAAAGAAAATAATAAAATATCAAAGATATTTTATGACCATAAACCTCAAGACTTAGGCTTCTAGATGACTAGGTCGACAAGGAATAAAGTAGGGGAGATAAGGGCTAAAATACCAATAAAATCCTCTTTTATTTATTCATTTTTATTCATTTTTGAAACATATTTTTAGTTCTACCTTTTATACCTCAAATAAAGAAACTTTGAAAATGAAGTTGTAGATAATAAAATATATAAAAATATAAAATTTAATTCATATAAAAATAATATAAACATAGAAAAGTTATATTCAGAATAATTTTCCAATATCCCAACTTCTCAAACCCATATCTCTCCAATAAAAATTCAAAATATATCAAAATCACCTTTTAATTTATATAACTTTTAATAAGCTATTTAATGAAGGCGGTTTCATATTTTTTGGAGTTAAAATGTGAAAGTTAGGTTTTAGACCCCTATTGTATAGTTTACCCGATTAAAATATTTATTTTATTTATTATTCATTATTTTTATAATTTTATATTCTATATTTTTTAAATATTATTTATAATATATCTACATATTAAAATCAGAATAAAACAACAAGGAAATCATTGAGATAAAATAAAATACAAAACTACATAGATAAAATACCTATACCTATATAATAAATAGACATATTTATTTAAGTGTATATACTATATCAGAAAAATATAACAAAAATATATTTAAGTATTTAAAAATAAGTTATAAATATATAAAATAATAAATTGAACTGATAAAATAAAAATACAAACTAAAAATAAAAGACTTAAATATACAAATGATTATACCTATATAGAACCCCTAAAAAGTAACTTGTTTATATATCTCTAAAAAATATATAAAAATCATAATAAAATACTTTCAAAAATAATAAAAAATTTTAATTTTATAACTTAAAACTAATAAATTCATTTATTTCTTTAATCGATTTTTTAAATAATTTTAACGGGGATTTTTCCGGTTGGTCCACATGGACCAACCAACGTCTCCCGCTCGTTGACCTTGGTCAACTCTCTGACCGAGGTCTGCCTCATGTCAGAATCTCATTTCGCCTCAATTTCTACACTTTTTTGGGCTCTATCCTTTCATTTTCTCATCTCGAGTCCTTCTCGACTTTTCTCCTCGTATGATGCTCTTACATGCCCAAGCATCTTCTCGGGGATTGGATCGTTGATTCACAAGATACACATCGATCTTTCACCCATGTTGACCACCTTGTACATATGCCCCTCCGATGTTCCATTCGAATTTTGAACCCTCTTGGACCTATTTTAGCCGCCCTTCTTCGAGCCCCGGAGGGAGTGAGGTGGTAGCAAGCTCTCTAACTCCTTGGAGGCGCGGCTAGGCATGTCGAAGGGCGACTCCACTCACATCTCCGACCACCGACCGTGAGGCCTTCTTCTCGATTCCCTAGTGAGGTAACTTTCTATTTTATTATTTCTCTTAGCTTGACCATAGCTTAGGATCTCCGTTGTGCCTTTTATTTTGTGTTCGAGTAGCTTTAATCCCTTCTTCGAAGTTCGCTGGAGCCCCGCTCCGACAAACACTTCCACCCGCTCCCGACGCCTGCCTCCACTCCTATTTCCCTCTAACTGTGTCGAGGCAGTTTTTCCTTGACCCGGAGTTGGCTCTTGTGCAGGAACAAAGAACGAAGAGCTGCTGAAGCGATTTTTACCCCTTCGTCGGAGGTACCTGGGGCAGCTGTGCTCCACCGCCCTCATGGGTGTGCCCCAGTGCACCTCCGATCGTTTTGAAAGCCCTAGTAGATAGAGGAACCTGATAGGAGCATCTGGGCACCTGTAGAGATGCTAGTGACAACTGAGGAGGGTGATCTTGGCAGATGAAGCTCGCACCACCAGTGCTTCTTCCCAGTTCTTCCACTGCCATTCTTCGTACTCGGGTCGAGAGCAGGGCCCAGCTTCCACCAGAGCTGTTGTTGGATCACGCCACGCCTTCACCGTCAGATCTTCTCTTGGAGATCTAATCTTGGCCATCCGACCCGAAGCATCATCGACCGTCCTCGATACGACACATGGATAAGTGATTCTTCAGGGATCGTCCGATCACGTCATTAGCTGTGTATTTTGCAACTTAGCCTAGCTGATTTTTGCACTTTATCATTTAGCACTTAAACTTTCCTATGCATTTATTATGTTTTGTAATAATTGTACTTAAGACCCTCACATTTTTGATATTTGCATTCAAGTCCCCAACCATGTCACCCCACGTGTCTGCGCACGTATGGTGCTGGAAATTTTGCAAGGGGACCCATGCAGCTTACTATATTTCCATTTAGTCCAGAAACTATTTTTTTAGTTATATATTTTTGTGAAAATTACGTACAAGCCCTTGAGCTTTCTGACATTTACATTAATACCCCTAACAGTATTATATTTTCTCTTTATTTCTTGTGGCTATATTGTTCTAAAAACTCTCAAAAAATAAGCATAGGTCCTTGATTCCATCTACTTTCACGCCATTATTTTAGTTTTGCAATTAGGACCTACTATTTATTAAAAATCACAAAGTGTCATTTTTATCCTTATTTGCAATAGAAAACCCATAAATTATAAAACCATTTTGAAAAATTTCCAAAAAACTATTTTTCTTATTTATGTATTTTTAACCTTCAGACCAAAAACCACTAAAAATGATAAAAGAAAACTCAAAAAATAGAAGAACTCTAAACACCTTCATAAAATATATGAAATTCTTTAAAAAAATCCAAAAATTGTTTTCCTTGATTCTTATTTTTCTTTATATCATTATCTGTTTAGAAAAGTAATTTGGAGAATTTTTTATTCTGTTTTCTATTTTTAATTTCTATTTTAGTTTTAAAAATATTAATTTAATCACTATTTTAGGGTATTTTTGACTTTAAAAATATACACAAATTAGCATTTTTTTAAAAAAATCACAAAAACAGTAAAGAATATTTGAAAACTCAAAAATATTTTATTTGTTGTATTTTTAATCTTATTATTATTTATCTCTATATAGGCTATATTGTATATATAGTCTATATATAGTTATATTATATATTTTAAAGGAAATATAAAAATATAAAAACAAAATATAAAAAAAATTAAAAGGCAAATACAAAAATATAATAAATAAAATTTAAAAAAATATAAAATTAAAAACCCATAAAAAAGGACATATAGATAAATATATCACAATCACAATTTTGCATTCACTTGCGCGATCTATCTTGCTTATTCCCTGTGTTCGACCTCTACATACTTGCACCTATACACATCCCTTGTTATAAAGTTATAATAAATTTTAACTTTGCATTATTTTTTATTGCTTAATATCATTGTGGGTTAATTGTTGTTGAAGTAGGGTTTTGCGAGTGGTCAACGCATCGATTGGATTTCTCGTCTTGTAAGATTTCTAAACTCTCGCAAAATCATGGTGAAAGATGAGGGGAGAATGGGAGTTGATGGAAGAAAGTAAAGAAACTAAATTAAAAAATGAAATTGAACAAAATAAAAATAAATAAATAATTATAAATAAGTAATTAAAATAAAAGTAAACATAAAATGAATAAAAAATAAGAAAAATAAAATAAAATAAAATAAAATAAATATGAACAAGTAAGTAAATAAATAATAATTAAAATAATAACTAAGTAAAATAAATAAAATAAAATTACGAAAATAATATAAAATGTAGTGACACACGACAGTTCCTCGAGCTACCACGTGTCACACCTAGAAAGATAAAAAATTAAATGTAACAAAAAAAATAAAAAAGAAATAATAAAAGGGCTCAAATCAAAAAGTGGTCAACACAAAAGTTACTCGACTGTATGAGATCTACAACTTTCATGAAAAATTGAAAACCAAAATAAACTATGTGTACAAATTTCACGGACTCCTATTCTTTTGAATTTGGTCTTGTTTTGAAGGTAATTAAATGTACATTAATTCAAAAATGAGTAGGGATCCATAGGAGAATGTATGAGAGTGATATTCCCATTTTAAGGTTCTTAGTCTGTAACTAGGGTTTGGGTTTTATTAGTCAATTTTATAAGTTAATATTTTTTTGACATTTTTCATGTTTAATGTTAGTTATATGTACACTATAAAGTTGATTTTATTCAATTTCGAGTCAGTGAAAAATAGATAAAAATAAGAAAAATATGGTGAATATATATATATGTGATATTTACAAGTGAATTTGGTTTCTTATTTAATGCAAATATGCATGCTAAAATGTAGACATTAATTCTAAATGCATGAATGAGAATAATGCGAAATAAAATGAGAAATGCAACTAATTGCTCGGGAACAAAGTTCTATTTTCCGCTTATAAAATTTTACATCACAGATTCATCACATGTTTACTATTTATATTGGATAAGTCTCACCATACATGTGTTATCTTCATTTTGGTCAGTTTCCTCTGTAGAAGCTGTGTCATGTCCTCCCATAGATATCCATTCATTCTACCTTCCGTCACTATACATGTGTTATCTTCATTTGGTCAGCTTCCTCTGTAGAAGCTGTGTCATGTCCTCCCATAGATATCCATACATTCTACCTTCCAGTGCGAGGCTTGCCATCTTGTAGAACATCACCACCCTTATTTTCTTGATTGTCATAATCATAGAAGTAGTAATTTATTTGAGCTTGTCCATTTTGAAATTTGGGGTCCTAGTCGTGTTTCTGATCATCGTGGATATATGTTCAATCTTGAAGCTATATGATGTGGTTACAGAGGAGGTAGACAATTGGAGGTACATAGAACTCATGGGGATCTCCTATATGTAATCATCGCCAAGCCAAATATATCATTTGTAGTGAGCAAAGTGAGCCAATTCATGGAGCAGCCTAGATAGGCACATATGGATGTAGTCCATGTGATTTTGAGGTATCTGGAGACCTCTCCTGACATTGGTCTTTTATTTAGCAGAGGTACATCCCTTGCCATCACATCTTGTGCGGATGATGATTATACGAGATGTCCCAAGGATGGGAAGTCTACCTCTGACTTTGTAGTGTTCGTAGGGTGCTCTTTGGTGTCGTGGAAGAGCAAGAAGCATACGGTGGTCACTAGATCTAGTGTAGAGTTAGAGTACATAGCCATGGCATAGGGAAGCATAGAGATGATGATGGCTAGATCCATTTTGACTAACTTAGCTATTGAGGTGCCTCTATCCATGCATCTCCGATGCGATAACAAGGCTGCTTTTTCATTGCCAATAACCCAACCTTTCATGAGAGGATCACTCATATCGAGGTAGACTATCACTACACCATGATTGATACGTATGCTCCATGTTGAGGGGGAGAGTTGAAATATTAGTTTTATTCATTTTATTTTTCCTTTTCCTTTTGTCTACATCATGTAATTTTCCCAACATATTTCTCCTATATATAAGAGAACCCTAGGCCCTCATGTATAAGCAACTCATTATTTTCTCTCCACTCATTAGAATTAAACACCTCATATATATATATATATATGGGTAAAATGTGTATGCCCCCTAGGGGGAGCTAACTTAGCTCCCCCCGCCATTTTTTCACAAATTTTTTTTATTTTTTTTGAAATCTAAAATCGTGTAAATTCATTATTAAATCCATATATTATGTCATTCAAATTTCATGCGAAACAGAGACTCCTACGACCTCCATCCAAATGGGATCGATTTAAAAAATCCTGTTACCGTTAAAAAAATGACTGTCTGGATGGAGGCCGTAGGAGTCTCTGTTTCACACGAAATTTTTATGACATAATATAGGGATATAGTGATGAATATTCACGGAAAAAAATTTCAAAAAAAATAAAAAAATGAAGAAAATAGGGCGGGGGAGCTAAGTTAGCTCCCCCTAGGGGGCAACCCCATTTTCCTCTCTCTCTCTCTCTCTATATATATATATGTGTGTGTGTGTGTGTGTGTGTGTGTGTGTGCATATGTATGTATAAATAATGTTCCCCACACCTTGCACATCTTTGTGTACTACCATATTACATGACCTTCCTCTTTTTAATCTTTGTGAAAATTTTGTGTATATTTATAAATAGCTTAAAAATTTTACTATGTCAAATATATTGGTATCCATCCTTATGATACACGAGTATCTATCATGTATATGAGTACTCGTTAGAAATTACCCGTTTAATAAATAAAAGGATATGACTAGTGATTTTATAAATGGGTATGGGTTCGGAAATATTGGCACCTCCTCAAATCCGACTCATTGACATCCCTGGGGAAATCGGCTAGTAAAAAGACAATTCACGTTTGGCTGTGTTAACTGACAATGTAGGTCTTACATTTCTTATACTATATGATTTTTAACTGATCTGAAATCAGAAAGTCAACATCAAAAATGTATATTCCACTTATAAATATGATCAATATAACATGTAGATAATATCACATCAAATTACTTTATCATTCCAACTTTTTTTAACTGTCCAAACAAAAAAAAAGAGTTGCCCATCTTGTAAAGGGAGCACTTCAACTCAACTATATGGATGCGAAAATTTCCCACGAATAGAATATTCTCTTGGTGGAGCACATTCCAAGGATTTCCATGTAAAAGAGTATTAAATTTGAAAGGCCACATGCGCGAAGTTTGTAATTAAAGAATACAGACTAATTGTCAAATATTAAATGCTTACAGGAATCGAATGCCCACTAAAAAAAGACACATCCCACATCGGATAGAGTTGGGCGATACCTCATCTTTTACGGTGGGCCCTTAATTTTTGAGGCCTCCGGAGTCCGGATCCATCAGACGTCTCTCCAAACTCTTAAAAGTCAACTGCCAAAGCAAGCTCTTACTTGTTGCACAAGTAACTTCATGACATGACATGACGTGGCACCGTTTGATACGAATAATGAGAGTGTCCCTGGTTTTGATTGCAGCTGAAATGCAATTTTTTTTGTAGGTAATACTTCATTTGTATTTCTGTATACTTCACAAATGTTTACAGGGGGAAAACATTCCCAGGGAGTAAGACAACAAAAATGTATTCTCCCAGCATGTCAACACAAAAAGAGTGGGAATCACCAAAAAAATTAGAGACCTCTGTGAAACACGGAGGAAGACATTGGAGAGCTCATGAAGAGCATTGTTCAATTTCTTGCTGATGACTGTTGAGTTGTAAATGGGTAAACGGATCTTTGGATGAGGGACCGTTTACCCCATCGCCCTATAAATGTACTCATCCCCCTCCTTTACAATCAACCTAGTGAAGAAAGAATCCTAATCTCTTTGAGAAGGAGATTAGGGTTCATGTGTGCCCCTGTGGTTTTTCCCTCATCGTAGGGTATTCCACGTAAATCCTTGTGTTATTCCTTGTGTTTCTCAATGGTTGGGATTCAACATGGTATCAGAGCCACGTTGAGATTCGTGTTTCTCGATCTGTGTGGAAAACCCTAGCCACGTCCTGTCGCCCCTGTCAAAGCACGCGCCGTCGTGGAGAAGCCTTCCTCGCCTGAAGCCGTCTCTGCTCCAGCCGACCATCTCCCTGTGCGCGGTAACCTGTGCGCGGATCCCTGGTGCGGTGAGCGTGGAGCTCTGGTGCGCGTGCCTCCCCCGCCTCTCCGCCTGAAGCCTTCTCCGCCTGGTGTGCGTGCCTCCCGCGCGCAAAATACTCCCCGCGCGCGATCACTGTGGACGCGAAGCCACCCCTGCCCGCGTGATCCCTGGACGCGACGACCCCCCCCCCCCCCTGGTTCCTCCGGTGCGCAAGCTTCTGGTTCCCCTGTGCAACCCCTGTGCAAGCCCTGTGCAACCCCTCTTGTGCGAGACCTGTGCAAGCTCTGTGCAACCCCTGTGCTAGCGGCTCCTGTGCGAGTCCTTCTTGTGCGGCCCCTGTGCGAGTTGCTCCGGTGCGAGCCCCTCCTGTACGCCTCGTTATCTGTGCTGAAGCACCTGTTGTGCGTGGATCTTGCTGTGCGTGGATCTTGCTGTGCATCTCGCTATCTGCGCGTGGATCTTGCTGTGCCTATACGTGCTGAAGTTCCCTGTCCTGCCAACCTTCGGCTTTGGTGTTTCTTTATGAGTTCTCCTCCCTCCTTGCTTGTGGGGTATTTGTCGTTGACTTCATGGATTCAGAAAATACTGCGGATGTGGTGACTATTAAAATGGATAATATTCCGGCTCATGTTACAACTATGAAGTTAACGAAAAATAATTATCTGATGTGATCCGTTGCAATGGAGGTTGCCTTAGCTTCCCGTGGGAGGGGGGACTATATAGATGGTCGAAAAAAGATTCTTACTGATAAATCATATGAACAGTGGTATATTGAGGATAGCCAATGCCGTAATTGGATCATCAATGCGGTATCCTCTGACATCCAACCGCTCATTCTTCGGAAGAAGTCGGCCAGAGACCAATGGCTCACCCTTGAGAGCATATATGAACAGAAGAAGCAAGACATCCGTATGTACCAATTAAGCAGGGAT
This sequence comes from Ottelia alismoides, assembly GCA_037367405.1. NCBI lineage: Eukaryota > Viridiplantae > Streptophyta > Magnoliopsida > Alismatales > Hydrocharitaceae > Ottelia > Ottelia alismoides. Next base: position 15,033 of record JAZKJV010007211.1, read on the forward strand.
GTGCATACTATGAGACAAGGGGAGATGACTGTAGCTGGCTACTATGCTTCGTTAAAGACCAAGTGGGAAGAAATTGATTACTATTGTGATGATACCTGGACCAGCTCGACTGATCAAAAGAAATATTGGGATGAGACTTGGAAGCAGAGAATTTTTATCTTTCTTGGAGGACTAAATGCTGAATTTGAGGCAACCAGAAGTCAACTCCTGACAGGTGGGATTGGATCTGATATTGAAGAAATCTATCATGCTATTGAGTCTGAGGAACAACGGCGTACTGTTATGAAAGATGATCAGGCATCTCAGTTTGAAAGATCAGCCCTATTAACGAAAGGGGGTAAGAGTGGATATTAGAAGGATAAGAAATGTGGACACTGCAAGAAGACTGGGCATGGAATCGACTATTGTTGGGAGCTCCATCCTGAAAAGAAATTGAACAAAGGAAAAAAACCGTTGGCAATGATTGCTGAGGGAAAGAAATTGACAGTTGACCAGATCAAGGACTTGCATGCATATGTTCAGAAGATATCCGTCTCTGATAACACCAAGGGCGATGCTGATGTCATCAATGCTGCCACGGCTACTGCAACATACAAAGGTACAAATATTTTTCATGATGAATGGATTATTGATAGTGGAGCCTCTGATCATATGACAGGAAATTCTAAGATGTTTCACGAATATAAACTCGCTTCAGGACGGGATCGAGTTAATTTAGCTGATGGATCTTCTGTATCTGTGGCTGGCAAAGGAAGTATATCAATCATCGATAAATTTATCCTGAAGAATGCTCTCCATGTTCCCGATTTTCCAATCAGTTTATTGTCTGTTTATCGCATTGCTAAGGATCTTCACTGTCGTTTAATTTTTGATGAAAATGCTTGTGTCCTGCAGGACTTGGAGACGGGGAAGAAGATTGGGATTGGTTTGGTAGTTGATGGCATGTATCGTCTTCCTGCTAGGATCATATCAGCTTGGGTCGCTGCCGCTACTCGTAACAGACATGAAGATGTTGGTGAACTGAAGAAATGGCATGATTGTCTGGGACATCCTGGTTACTCCACCCTTTCTGTTTTATTTCCTAGTCTTTGCAATAAAGTGGACCATGAATTTTTATCTTGTGAAGTGTGTCAGTTATCTAAACACACTAGAACTATCTATCCTATTTCTAATAGTAGAAGTACTGCGCCTTTTCAACTGATTCATTCGGATGTTTGGGGTCCATCAAGTGTGACAAGCTTAGGAGAGCACAAATATTTTCTTACTTTCATCGATGACTTCTCCCGCTATACCTATGTGTACTTGATGAAGAATCGAAGTGAAGTTCCTCAAATTGTTAGAGATTTTATTCTTATGGTTGAAAACCAGCATGATACCAAGATCAAAGCCTTACGGTCAGACAATGCTAAGGAATATTTGGAAATATCTCTTCGGAATTTTCTTCGAGAAAAAGGGATTGTGCATGGTACTTAGTGCAGCTACACTCCTCAGCAAAATGGTGTTGCTGAGCGAAAGAACAGATCTCTGTTAGAAGTCACTCGTGCCCTTTTACTTCAACATAATGTCCCCAAGAGCTTTTGGGGGGATGATGTGCTTACTGCCACTTACCTTCTTAACAGACGCCCTTCTATTGCTATTAAAAGGTTGGTCCCTTTTTCGGTTTTACATCCCGAGAAATCACCCTTTGCTCTTGCTCCTCGTGTGTTTGGTTGTGTGTGTTTTGTTCATATTTCTGGTCCTGGCAGACGGAAGTTGGATCCGCAAGCCCTCAAGTGTATTTTTCTTGGATATTCCTCTAGACAAAAAGGGTATAAATGTTATGATCCGGTATCCAAAAAGTTATTTGTGAGTAAAGATGTCACTTTTCATGAATGTGACTCTTACTATGGAAAGTCTCCTTCTCAGGGGGAGTCCATGGATAGGATTACAAACACTTATTTTTTGGATGAATTTCTGAATCCACATGATCACCATGGAGATACAATTACCTCTGATAGCAACAGTGATAGTGCCATGGTTACAAACGATCCGAATGGACGAGAAGAGATATTAGCTGCTACGAGAGATTGTGTGAATAATCAACTACCAAATCAACATCCCAATCATTCCCCGGATGACCCAAGTTCACAAGACTCTGTAAGTAGTTCCTCTTCTCCTGATATTCAAATTGACGACTCTAATGTTATGGACAATGATGTGGACGAGGATGATGGAAGCATGAACGATAACCGTCCCATTGCTATGCGCAAGGCACCCAGGACAATCAAGCCCTCTACTCGGTATCCCATGGAGGATTTCTTTTCCTACTCAAAGGTGAGTTCGAGGTATAAAGGCTTTCTTACTCTTCTTGATTCTTATGATCTTCCCAGGAATGTTGTTGACGCAAAAGGTGATCCAAGATGGGTGTGTGCTATGGACGATGAAATGGCGGCTCTAAAAAGGAACAACACTTGGGATGTTGTGGACATTCCCAAAGGAACCCATCTGGTAAGTTCTAAAATGGGTCTACACAATTAAGTATAACTCTGCTGGAAAAGTGGACAGATTCAAAGCACGACTTGTTGCAAGAGGCTATAGCCAGAAGTAGGGGATTGACTATCTTGAGACATTTGCTCCTGTGGTCAAAATGAATACGATCCGTGTTATTATCTGCTTGGCGGTACAATTCTCCTGGAAGACGTATCAGCTAGATGTCAAGAATGCGTTCTTAAATTGAAATTTAAAGGAAGAGGTCTACATGAAGATGCCCCCTGGATACGGGGAACCAAGCAAGTGTTGTAGATTGAAGAAAGTGTTGTACGGTCTCAAGCAGTCACCTAGAGCTTGGTTCGAGAGACTGAGGATTGTGATGATCACTAATGGCTATCAGCAAGCTAATGGAGATCATACCCTCTTCATCAAAAAGAGGGGCGACCAAATTTCTATCCTCTTGGTGTATGTGTATGATATGATTCTGACCGGTAATAATGATGAAGAAATATCCCGCCTAAAACAGGTTCTCGCTATAGAATTCGAACTTAAGGACTTGGGCATGTTACAGTACTTCCTTGGTATTGAGATGGCAACTTCCCCCGGTGGTTTGTGTTTGAATCAACGGAACTATGCACTCAATTTACTCAAGGACTCTGGTCTACTTGGATGCAAGCCGGTCACTACTCCTATAGAAGCTAACCATAAGCTGAGCAAAGCAGATGGTGAACCTCTCAATGAAGCTTCAACAGGGCGGTATTAAAAACTTGTTGGGAAATTAATTTACCTCACTCTCACGAGACCTGACATTACCTATGCTGTCAATGTGGTGAGCCAATTCATGCATGCACCCACAACTGTTCATATGAATGCGGTCAACCGAATTTTATGCTATGTGAAAAATTCCCCAGGCAGAGGACTTGTGTTTAAAAAACAAGATAGCGTGCACACTGAAGGTTACACTGATGCGGATTGGGCTGGATCTGTGGATGATAGGCGGTCAACATCGGGATAGCAATGCTATTTATCTGTGTGGTAACCTGGTCATATAGCGAAACAAGAAACAGAATGTGGTCTCCAGGTCTAGTGCTGAAGCCGAATACATGACTCTTGCAAATGAAGTCACTGAGATCTTATGGTTGAAACTTCTCTTAGCCGAATTGGGTGTTACACCTATCATTCCATTGAAGATGTTCTGCGATAATAAGGCTGCCATAAACTTAGCAAATAATCCTGTTATGCATGACAGAACGAAGCATGTGGAAATAGACAAACATTTTATCCGTGAGAAGATTGAAGATGGCCAGCTGTGTCTTCACTACCTGAAGTCTGGTGATCAGATTGCGGATCTCTTCACAAAGGGGCTGCCTACGACGACATTTGAGCTGAATGTAGGCAAGTTGGACATGGTCGATATATATGCCCAACTTGAGGGGGAGTGTTGAGTTGTAAATGGGTAAACGGATCTTTGGATGAGGGACCGTTTACCCCATCGCCCTATAAATGTACTCATCCCCCCTCCTTTACAATCAACCTAGTGAAGAAAGAATCCTAATCTCTTTGAGAAGGAGATTAGGGTTCATGTGTGCCCCTGTGGTTTTTCTCTCATCGTAGGGTTTTCCACGTAAATCCTTGTTTTATTCCTTGTGTTTCTCAATGGTTGGGATTCAACAATGACGAAGAGATCCTCACAGCATATATAATAGAATTTGCAAGCATCTGAGGGGAGGAGGAGGGGGAACGCCCAGAAGACCAACGGTAGTTTCTTTCCCTCCATATTTCCCAGACAGCAGACGAAAGGGCCAAGCTCCCCAAACTCCGAATCTCATGTACAGGTAGACGGGAGATCCATTCCGCGATATTGGTTAGAGACAGAGAAGATGACTGAGGGAGCCCCAGTTCCGCAAGAACCACGTTCCGTGTTTCTTCAGCAAAGCTGCATTGAAAAAAGACATGATCGCAAGTTTCACAATGAATCCGGCAAAGATAGCAGAGCCCAGGGAGATGAAGCCCGATCCTTTCCAGCCTGTCCAACGTAGGGTGCCTGTTAAGAATTGTCCGGTATAGCGTGCAAGAGTGCTTAGGAACTGCACCCTTACACCATATGACCCCCGTCCAAGGAACCAGCCCCCCACGGTGCCGAATCACATCCACCGCACGCGAGAAAGGAAGGCCATGCGATAGACCTTCTGGGGATGCTTCCCCAACTCTGGCAATCTTCTTAACAGCTGAAATGCATTACTTTACATTTCATATATGCTTATGTTTATGGTGCTACTGATACAAACTTAGGAAGTTGCAACGGAGTGAATTAGTGGATTACTTCACATTTGCATTTGAATTAGTGGATTCTTCCGTTTAAAGGCATATATATCAGTGCGAGGGTACTATACAAATCCTCCCGGTCTTCTATTACCATTTTTTTCCTGATTTGAAGAAGTATCTATCATTCTCATCGAAGTTTGATCTGCATTTTCACGACACGGAGCGGATCCTTTGCAGTACTTCAGAGATCTGCAGTAAATCTATATTAATCGAAAACCGTTTAATCAAGATCGAGGATCCGCTCTCCTGTGACCCGATAATGTATTCAATGATTGGAGCCGTCTGCGGATTCCGTGTCGAGAAAACGATAGAAAATGGGAGTCCAAAACGGCAATTTACCCTCCACTTATACTGTTATACACACGTTTAAAAAAGGCACAACAATCCCCCCACTCTCAGGCCCCAGCCATGCCCTCCAGCACCTCCCCCCCACGCCGTCGCGTCTCCGCTGTCTTCCGTCTCCGCCGCCGACGCCGACCGCCTCCCATCCGCCTCGGCGGTTCGTCCTCCGCCCCTCGGCGCCGATCCCTCCTTCGCCGCGTCCGCCTCCTCTGGCTGAGCCTCTACTACTCGCGCGTGCTCAAGCGCCTCGGCACCCTATGCGCGGCGGCTCTCAGGGAGATCGCGGAGGCCGGGAAGGCCTTCGAGGCCTTTCAGGATCGGGCCTCGGCCGAGGGCTGTGGGATCCCGATCGTCCCCGTGTCGGTCGTCCGGAGGCAAAGTGCGTGAGGAGTAAGTACTGTAATTATATTATTTCATTATCGGGTATGTAAAAGTATATTATTGGAAAATCTAAGTTCAAGCGTCTTTTATCTGATGGTTGTACCTGAAATGATATGAGATTTTGGCGAGTTATAATTGTAGCAATTTCACTGGTCGATCTCGTGGAGGAGGTGGTGGGTCCACTTCTCTGTTAAGCACAGCAACTCTCCTGCAGGGAGGGGAGGCCTCACGTCGGAGGGGCGGATGGCCCACGGGGCACGGAGCACGAGACGGAGGAGATACACGTCGGAGGTAGTGAAGTGAGCAAGGGGATTATGGGCGGAGCAAGGGAGATGGTCGGGAGGGGGCGGAGGAGGTCGGAGGTTGCGGGTGGAAGAGGAGAGGAGAGGGATGGAGGCATGATCGGATCAGGAGGACTCCATAATTACAGTTGCACACCCCTTCTTTTCTTTCTATTTACATTTACGCTCATAAGTTCGTGCCTGTTTGTAAGGGATAACAATTAACGGAGTAGCATAACTTTAATGGTCCAAAATGGTAAGGGCACAAGTGCAGAAATTACAGAAAAAATACTGAAATCAGAGTTTGCGTTGCAGCTGTGAATTTTCTGCTAGTGAAAGATCAAAAGAACAGTGAAAATTAAATGGTTGTTGCATTGCTTTGGCCATCTATTATTCGAAAACGTAACACTTGACAAATTCGTAGTTAAAGTATCTGTTTATTTTTTTACAATAATAAGTTCGCTAGCTTAATAAAATTTGTTTACACAACCTAATCGCTGCTACGGTAACTTGATGCAATCTAATAAGTTGTATTTCAAATCACGGGCCTCTGATGAAATTTTATATACAGTTGGGAAATATTTTTATTACTAATTCATTAAGATCCCGATCGGTTGATGGTTACCCCCACTTTAGGTGGGTAACATCTCAAAACTCATACTTTTAACCCACTAGTGGGCCCCACTTCCTTCACATTAAAAAATATATATTATACCATTATATCATCTAAAAATCATAAAATACTTAACTTTTACTCATTATTCCAAACTTCAATATAATTACATCACAACAACCATCCACTTTTTCAGATTTCAATACAATGATATCATAATAAGTATCAACTTTTTCAAATTCCAATACAATTACATTACACAAACCCTCCCAATCCTTAACCCACCAACCAAACACACAAACACAAAACTGAGTTATCCTCCCCTCGTGGGTTATCCAAGGGAGGATAACCCGATTTTATGTTTATGTGTTTGGTTGGTGGATTAAGGGTTGGGAGGGTTTGTGTAATGTGATTGTATTGGAATTTGAAAAAGTTGATAGTTATTACGATATGATTGTATTGAAATTTGAAAAAGTGGGTGGTGGTTGTGATGTGATTGTATTGAAGTTTGGAATAATAAGTAGAAGTTGAATATTTTATAATTTTTAGATGATATGATGGTATAATATATAATTTTTTGATGAGAAAGGAGTGAGCCATACTAGTGGGTTAAAGTGTGGGTTTTGGGGGGGTTACCCACCCAAAGTGGGGGTAACCCCCAACGGGGTCTAACAAAATAAATGAATAAATAAGCCGGTAAATAGTAGATAAAGGGGTAGGAAATTTCATTCTGTGAAATTTAATGAGACATGCAATGGATTTCTTGATGACGTTTATGTAGTTTATTTTCTTTTTAAATAAATATTTTAGTAAATTACACAAAAGTCCTGGAGCTATATACTCAATTTTAATGTTATATCCGATCTTTATAAGTTAATAATGTGGTATTTGATCTTTAAGATCTATCTCAAATTGATTTTTCAATTATGCGATTTTATGCTTAGAGAGATAAAATGAACAATTAAATCCTCATTAATCATAGATCTGGAACAAATTTTAGAGATCGTATAATACCTTTTTACTTTTTAAAATTGAGCTACGACATCGAAGTTGATTCTATAATTGAAGAACTTTTGTGTTTGGATCCACTTATTAGATTTACTATATTTTCAAAACCGAAAAGACCCAATTATGTTTTTACTTCTCAAGGTTTAACTTCGACATTACATAAATCACTGAAGTTGATCTCGTCAAAATTTTCTAAAAAATCTTAGACTTTATAGTTGTAATGGCATATATAAATTTGGATTTTTATCAGTTGTGAATCTATTAAATATTACAATATCAGTTATATCCCATTTTTTCAGGAATATCAGTTGCGCCTCTAATTTCTTGTCATTCTATCACTTGTACCGTCCATCTTCAACGTAAACGGATGTTAACTCTGAAGTCAAAAGGGAAATTAAATTAAAAAAGAAGCGGAAAGGTCTTTCCTCCCTCCTACCCCTCCTCTGCCCCAGCCTCCTCTCCCTCCTCTGCCCCTAGTTTCCTCCTCCCCCTCCTCTTCACTGCCCCACCCTCTTCCTCCTTCGCCCTCCTTCGCCTCGTGAACACATCAAGTCGCAGATCTGATTCCTCTACACCAGACACACCATTCGCATCCCTAGCAATCCTCCCTTTCAAATTCTTATTCATTGTCCCCCATCGCCGGATCTGAGCTACCTCCGTCCATGCCTCCTACCTGTAGATCGGATCTGAGTTCCCTCAACCCTAATTGGGAAATATCACGTCGTAGTGTTAGCCTTTGAAGATCCTCTTCCATCTCCCCCTATGGTTGGATGGATCTTCTCGAAGCTCAAATTCACAGGGAACCTTCTGCAATAGGCAATCTTCGCTCCCCTTTCTCCAATTAAATATAACATCATTCAAACCTCCAGATCTGATTCTCCTCCAGGAGATTGGGGGTTGTGGAGAAGAAATCCAATGTTTCCATAGTCGGATCTAAGCTGCGGGCGGGAGGCGGGGACGCTGATTGTTCTCCCTCATTGTCAACCACACTACCTTCTCTTCTAGCCGCTGCTCTAGAAGGAGGAACCACCCCATCGAGGGTTGCAAGCTTAGGAATCCAACTCGGGGTTATACCCTTTTCTTCTCCTCACCTTCTCCTCTTGACGCCACCTTCTCAAGAACAGGAGGAAGAAGATGAGGGTTTCCAGCTTTGCACCTCCTACCAAATCATAATTTGAAAAATCATGGTTAAGTTCAACTCATTGACGGCTCAAAGTAATAAAGAGAAACAAGTGATAAAAAAACAAGAAATCAGAAGCACAACTGAAATTCCCAAAAAGAAATTGGTATAACTGATATTGCAATATCTAAGATTGATACAACTCATAAAAACCTATGAATTTTATCTTACAGAATATCGACGTAGAAACGATGGTTGGGAGTTTTGTATCTATTGTTGTGGAATGGACACCACATTTCTTTAATACGTATTTAGATATTATAAGATGTTTATGGAGAATAAGATCTTATACAAAGATGATCTTATTCTTGTGTTGAAATAGAAAACCACATTTTATCTTTCAATAAGAAGAATAGCTATGCTTCCTATTACCCCCTCGTACTTTAGATAATAATTGTAGAACTTGTCCTCCGAAATAACTAAAACTTGTGCTATTTTATAAAGAACACCACTTAAACGAAAAATAATGAGCAAATCTCTTTTAAACAACTCTCATGCACCAAGTCATCCCTCATTCATAATCTAAAGTGTAAATATTGTTTGCTGAAACTACCATATTTAAAAAAATTTTAAAAAGTGATAGTCAGTGACGTGGATTAGATCCTAGACCTTGCACCTAGGGTTTAAAATGTCAAGTCGGACCGGTTGGATCGGGAACCGACTCCGACCCGGTCGGTTCGGCTGGTTCTGTATAATTATTTTTAAAAAAAGAAAAAAAATAAAAAATCGGGTCTGACCAGTGGTCGGACCGGGTTGATGCATGTGGTCGGATCGGATTGGTCCGGATGGACCCAATTTTGATGGTTTTTTTCAAAAAATAAAAGTTTAAATAATGAAATAATAGGATTTTTATCACTTGCACCCTTCTTAACTTTTGCAATATCAGTTATGCCCCTCTTTTCTGTAATATAAGTTGTGCTAATTTCTTAGAGTAATTTTCTAAAAGCAACTATAAATAAATGATTATAATAATATATTCAAATATAATGCTAGAAAATGTGACTAACTTTTATAGAGTTTTATTCGAATAGACAATCATGTTATTCTATTGAAAGATTTGACATTGCAAATAATTATTTCGTTGATATATAAATACATACTTATACACACACATTTGATTTTATCGGTTCAAAAAACCGGTTCAACCGGTCGAGCAAGTAAACAAAGTCCGATCCAATCGATTTGAACCAATGATCATACCCGATTGGACCAAACCGAAGATTAACCAGGTCAATGTCTAGTCTGATTTTTAAAACTTTGCTTGCACCTATATTGTTACTTGCAGGATCTTAAGTATCAAATTGATGGATTTAACTAGTTGTACCAACAAAAGAATGAAACATAGTACAACCAATCGATTTTTACATAGAATAGAAAAATCAGTCCAAATATGATTGGATCGCTTGATTTGGTTAAATCATCAAGTAAAACCACTGTTTCACCAATCCATTTTTTTTACCAAAAATGATTCTTACTTGTTAAAAAAATGTTAATATTCTACTTTTTTACTCATAGAATATGTTTTCGACTATCCTCCTTCCGTATTTCCCTCAAATAATGTCTTTTCTCCTTTTTTTAGTTTGCTTAAAAAATCAATGCTTTCAAGTCCGAGTTCAAAATCACTCTTTATCTTTCCCTTCATTCCTTACGGGCCTACCTTGTGCATGTTATCCTCCCCTCCCAACAGAAGCAAACACTGTGTCCACTTCAAGAAGTTGGCATCGTGACACTATAAGTAATAAAAGTTAACAATCGTTGTCGTCAATTATTGTTTTAACAGTTTTTAGGACATCAAAATATCACATTCATATGCCATTTGAATTCACATATAATGAAATGTATATTTTTTTTAAATACTAGCCAAACTCGTTTCGATATGATTGGACCATACAAACCAAACTAACAGCATAATGTTTGATTTTTAATTTTAACGAATCAATGATGTCATCACCGATTCACCTAGTTCATCTCATCAATCTGACCATGAAAACCAAAAATCAATACATGATGTGATGTATTTGATGTCCGCTCCCCAACGAATACCTCTTTCTTTCATCTGCTATGCCAAAAGCACGTCGAATATGGAGAGGAGTATCTGACCTTTGGTCTCATGATTACAAGTGATCTGTATGCCCATCTGGATAGATATCCAAGATCAATTAGATCATACTGAATAGGTTGGATCGGATATCTATTTATTCATGTAATTATGGATGTACATTGGGTTGGACCAACCTGACACAATCTACGAACTTGACCTATGAGCTCAATCCGAATTCGAGCTTGATTTACAGTGAATTGGGCTTGGGAAAAAGGATTTAACCCGTTAAATTAATAATACGGGTTTGGCCCAACCTCGACTTAAGCTCGGGAGCGCAGGTTCGATCCAAAAATGAGGATCCAATAAGATGGCCTAATGATATGACTCATAGGGATGCTTAAAATTTCCGGGTCAAACGGACACACTACCCAACCCGGTTGTCTCGACCCTAAGTTCATGGGTACCCATGAAAGATTTTCGGGTCGAGCACCCATGAGAGATGACCCACACAACCCGATGGAAAACCCCAAAGGTATTCCGGATATCCGGTGGGAAAAGTCTTTCAGTATTCGCAGGTCCTTCACGCACCATGGCTCTTGCCTCTCAGGTTCCCATTGCTAGGGCTTCGTGACTTCACCGCGGCTAACATCCCCTTCCCGTTGACTCTCCTTCGCTTCCAAGGCTCCAACTCTGCCTCCTACTCTCTGTCACCGACGCGCCGCCAACATCTCCTTCACATATGTCTTTGTTGATGAGTTTCCATTTAAAAGTGTTGAAAGAGAAGGATCATGTCATTTTTACAGTGTTGTTGCACCGCAATTCAAAGTGTCTTCTCATTCTACCATCACTAGAGACTGTGTCCATTTATGTTGAAGAAAAGAAAAAATCTCATGAGTTTTTTTCTCGAAGTAGTCTTCTAGAATTTGTCTCACAACCGATACTTGGACTTCATGTTAGAATCTGGCTTATATGTGTCTTACTGCACACTTTATTGATATTGGTTGGACGCTGTGTACGATAATTATTAATTTCCATTGTATATCTGGTCATTTAGGGGAAATTATTAATAAAGCTATGGAAAATTACTTATGCGAATGAGGCACAGAGAAAATTATGTCTGCGACGATTGATAATGCCAGTTCTAATGATGTGGGAGTTCAATACCTGCGAAAGAAGTTAAATAATCGGAATGGAATCATTCTTAATGGTCAGTACATGCATATGAGATGTGATGTACATATCATGAATCTCATCGTTAAAGAACGTTTGGCAGATGTGGATGACTGCATTTATAAAATTCATAGTGTTGTGAAGTATGTGAGATCATATGATACAAGATCATCAAGGTTCAAGTCTTGCATAGAGAAAGAGAAGATTGCATGTAAGAAGCATGTCTCTTTGGATGTGGAAACCTGATAGAAATCTACATTTTCAATGTTGGAAGATGTTGTGAAATTTAAAATGGTGTTCGATTTGTTAGAAACAACTGATGTTAAATATGTGGATGAGCTCACATCTTCGAAAAATAAAGGTTTGCTTGGGTGCTATGATTGGAGGCGTGCTTGTACTTTATTACCTTTTTTAAAGATATTTTATGATGCTACATTGAAACTATCGAGATCTCAATATGTGAATGGTAATGAATATATGCAAGTCCTGCTCAGTATTGTGATAATTATTTTTTGGAGATGCAAAAGCGGTAATTCACACATTCAGTTGATGGCTTCCAAAATAAAGACAAACATGTCAAATATTTGACAAATATTGATAATATAAATTTCATGTTATTTGTTGCTATTGTCTTTGATCCTCGTCATAAGATGAGTTATTTAGCTGATAGATAACTCGCACAAGAGTGAAAAAGGAAAGTTTGAAGGAGAAGGTACAACAATTCTCAATCTCAATGTTTGATATATACTTCAAGCATTCCACTTTCCAATGCACAATCATCAAGTCAAATCTATGATGTAAGTGATTTCGATGTCGATGCCATTGAAAATATTGAAGACCTTATGATTACGTTGTATGATCAACAAAATGCATACCTAAAAGAAATGTAGAAGAAAGTGAGCCTGAAAAAATATTTGGCTGAAGTATGTGAAGATCGCAACAATAAATCATTTGAAATATTGTCATGGTAGAAATTGAATTGTTCCAAATTTCGAGTTTTATTATCCATGGCTCGAGATGTATTGGCTATGCTAACATCAACGGTTGCATCTGAATATGCATTCAGTATTGGTGGACTTGTACTCGATCCATTTCATAGTTATTGACTCTGAAAATTGTATAGGCTCGATTGGTTACGTAAATCTAATTTACCCTTTACAATTGAGGAAAATTTAGATGATCTTGAACTAGTTGAATCTTGTACTTATATATTTTTAGATTTCATTGTTTATTTAATTTGATTATATGATTTTCTTGATTTATTAATTGAATTTACATATTTGTTTTTTTCTACATATTTGGCAAAAATGAATGATGATCCTAGTTTTGATTCCATTGACGATTAGCATCGTTATGAAGTTGCAATCAAAATAGAGTACAAATGCCATATTGATCTTTCGGTCATTATTATATCTCTTCGACCAGATGATGGATCAATTTTCCTTTATATAAGGAATATTGTTTCTTGTTGTGAAAACACTCGACATTATTTTCTATCACATTCGCTCACAACATATTTGAATGAAACTTTGACCCTGTTATCATATTATTTTTATCTGATCTTTAATTTAGCTTGAAGTCTGCTTTCCTTTCTTGAATGCAATCTTATAATACTGCTTGTAATTTCATATACGCTAAAAATGATTTTGTAGAAGACCAAAGAGTTTTTTTCATATTCTTGTTTGATGTTTCCGTAGGCAAACATCTTGCATTTTTTTAGTAGAAACTTGATTATATCTAACCTCAGTGACCTTCATACCAACAGGCAAGATCCTGAATTTGTTTGCACAGGGTGGAGATTTAGGTTTATTCAAAGTAAAATACCGGGCCTTTAAGTGATGATGAGTGTTATAATACAGTTGGTGCTTAGTCTAGATTTTTCTCCCATCTAGCATACCATGTAAGACCTTATTTTGGATGGCTCGAGTTCGATAAGCCCAGTTGGGCTCGAGCTCGTTCGTTCCTAACCAAGCTAGCTCGGGCTCGGTGAGCTCGAGCTGAGCCTATTATTGATCCTGGTCTGGATTTGAGCCAAGTATGGCTCATTAAGGAAAATGATATTTTTTTGGCAGAAAGGGGTGGTGCCTAAGCTTGAACCTGCGACCTCTTCTTTGAGGAACTATCTTTCTTACTAGTAGGCCACTGTTTGAGTTACATTTCAAAAGCTAAATTTTAATATATATTATAACATTCTATTTTCTAATAAAAAATACTAATGCGCTAATTATAACCTAGAAAAATATAAATATAGTTGTAGCTATATGTTCCTTAGAAAGATATAATATTGGTCGGTACATTAATGGATAATATATCTTATCAAATATGTTCTTATTTAAAGGTGTATAATAACATGAGATCGTAATTAAGTCTACAGTATAATATATATATATGTATGTATGTAGAGAGAGAGAGAGAGAGAGAGAGAGAGAGAACTGGCACGTTGGAATTCACATTCATATATGGACATATATATTTCTAAGGTGCACACGAAACAAAATTATATCAATCTATAGTTTGGTTGGGCATAATATGCATATTTAATTACTACCTACATAAACAACTACAACTATATATATATATATACCAATTTTTTAACATGCAACTCCTCTTGTGTGTATATTATATAAAATATATAAATATAAATATAATATATATACCTTATTGAGTTATCGAGCCGAGCATGGCTTAGCTTAGGCTCGACTCATTAAGTATCGAGTCCAAAATTCTGGCTCGGGCTCGACTCAATAGCTTAATGAGCCAGGTTCATGAACCCTTATGGAGTCGAGCCCGAGCATGGTTAATCGAACCTTGACTCAATAGCAGTCCTACATGTTACAAGTGCATCTCATTAACCTTGTTGTTACCATAAATTCATAGAAACATGACATGTTTCACCATACCTTACGATGGGTTTAATGCTTTATCGCATTCACTGGGTCATACCTTGAATGAGCAGCCTTTTGGAAATAAAAGGGTCATTAAGATTTCCCCAAAAGGGATCAATTTGCAGGTTATGATTCTGTGCTTTGTTCCACGTTTATTTCCTGTCCCATTCCATATTATTCGCATCATATAGCAGCAAGCCTAGTGGCTCTGAGTGTTAGAATGGTTTTGTAGAGAAGTAGCCTTGTGGCTTTGCATTAGAAACCGATGTCAATGGCGAGGCAGTATACATGTTTAACAAATATATTTCAAAGCAGTTTTAGATTCTTTCTTGAAAACAAGAGTGAACATATTGCACATGTTCACTTGTTGTAGTGATCCACCGGTACTCACAAGTACTTGTTACCCATTCAAATCATTTGTGTAACCATTAGAATCCGGTATCCGTTAAAATAGTCCGGTTCGACCTGTTGACTCGACTATGATGGGTCGGGTTGGCTCATGAATGAACGGGCCGGGTACCTGTGACTCCTATAATAACCCATGATCCCCATATAAATATATTTTAGCTCTTAGATATTCCAACTTATCTTTACTCATACGTACATAATGTCCACTTTTTTTGTTATATAAGAAATCCTTGGTAAGTATTTTCCCTTATCTTTATTGGACATCACTTTTCTTACTATATTATGATTATCGCTCTTAACCTTATTCTTTATATGTATCTCTCATGTAGGGATGAGCATGAGCCGAGTTTTGAAGGGTCCATGTCCAAACCCATTTAAGAAAAGGGGCCCAAAGCCCATGTAATTTTTTTGGTTAGTGATTAATTCACAAATTACCCACTTCAATTTGTAGGAATTATCGTGCACTAAAATGAATTTATCATTTCTTTGTAGGTGGTTAATCGAAATCAATCAAGAAATAACCACTTAATTGATTAATCAAATTTAATCAAAGCAGTTTTATGTTTATTTAGCCTGGGCAATCCTAGGGTCGAACTCGAGGAGGCAAAGGAACAACCTTATTAATGTCTGCCAAATTTTGTGTGTGATTTTCAAGGCTGATATTTTTCATATTTTTAATACAAATTTTGAAATGCGAATTAAAATGTAGGCTACTTTTAAGGACTAAAAAATTAATTTAAATTAAGTGATGTCTAAAAATTATGAAGCTTGGCCTGGATGTTAATTATGGTGAAATGAATGATCTGCAATCTTTTTGGAATTTTTGGATGAAAGATGAATAAATAACGAATTTGTGAATGCAAAAATGTGAATCTCAATAATTAACTCCAATAAATATTTAACCTACTCATTTTCAGGAAATAAAATTATCTAAGATATACCAATAAATGGAATATCCTAGAAAAATCTTAAATTCTAAAATGTGGAGTTTAATATCTATTAAAAATTAATTACTGAAATGCACAAAATAATTTTTATATAGCTAAATATGCATGCAAAGGAAATTCTTTCCGGACACAATGTGAAATACAATGTATTATATTATCTACAATGTTTTGGCAATTTTTCAAGCACTGGTTATTTATCTATGAATTTTTTAGCATAGATTGGGCAAATATGCAATTTTCCACACAAATATTAATTATTAATAAACAACTGAGAATAAAAATATAAATCAAGTGCCATAATGTAGAGAATTAAATATAATAAAAATGCAAAACATGGATAAATGAGAAATCATCAACCCCTTGAGGGGTTTTCTACAAAAAATCCAGGAGGGTTGGGTCTCTTTGTGGAAAATGACAAAAGATCGGGGGTGACTTCACAAAAGATCCCCCAACGCACGTGTTCTGCACATGCGGAAGCCTTGGGCTTCTTGCACCCGGTGGATGGTGTAAGAGAGTGGCTAGGCTGGCGAGTCTATAGAGGTGGTGGACCCTCTAGGAGTGGGCGAAGGAGGAGCATCTGGAGGAAGGGCTTCCTTGAGGAGGCGCTTGGCAGTGGTGAAGCTGGAGCAGAGGAGTCGAGGCATATGCCACTTCTGCTGTGAGGCAGCTTGATGGCAGAGCTGAACTGTAGAGGTGATGTCGAAGTGGACTGGAGGAAGCGATGGAGAAGAGGTGGCAAGGTCACAGTTCGAGGGCCTGGAAGCACGGTGGTGGAGTATGTCGATAAAGTTCTGATGGTTGACCATGCTGGAAGTGGTGAAGCGGGAGGTGAACTACGTCGGTGCAACGTATTGGCTAGAAGAGTGTAGGAGACGAGGGGTTCGCACGATGATGGGTGACCCTAGAGATGCGAGGGTGGAGAAGATGAAAGGGAGATGAAGATGGGGAGGTACTTGGGAAGGCACAAAACTCAACGACGAGAGGATATGGCTAGAACAAGGAGATGCTCTGTGAAAATGCACTGCAACAAGGTGTGGAACCTCAGATCACACTAAGCGGAGTGGTCAAGCGTTAGAACAAGAGGTTCTATCATCACCTATGTCGTGGAGCTTCTTCCTCTTGTGATGGGAGTCAGCGGATCGGTCCAACGGAGGCGATGGCAGAGAGTTATATAGGAGAGGGGGGATCTGATGAGGGAGAAAATCAGGAAGGTGAATGGAGATTGAGAACATTGCAAGGTAATGGATTTCAATCGGGTGGCTTATGAGATCGGATGGAGGCATCGAGTATGGAAAGGGGAAGAGGTCGATCAGGGATGGGATACGAGGGAGATGCGCAGCGATGGTCGAAGATGGAAAGGCGATGAGAACTGCGGTGCGACGGTGGCGCAAAAGAGGAAGGGCGGTGAAGAAGGGAAGGTGATTGGGGAATGGCATCACACAAGATCCACGGAGGGGGGGGGGGGAGGCGGTGCCCGTGTCTGATTAGGAAAAGGAGAGGAGGAAAGAGTAGAGGAAGAAGAAGAGCAGTAATCGTCCGATCGGTTGAGATCGCACATCCAAGAAGGTGCCACGTGGCATTTTTATTTTTATTATTTTTATTTTTAATTAATTTTCTAATAATTAAATGAAAATTAAAGGCAAAAAATAAGTGACACGTGGCGGCTCCAAGAGCTGCCACTTGTTAGATCAATAAAAATTGAAAAATAAAGACAAGAAAAATATAAAAGAAATAGCAAATGACCTCAGATAAAAAGAATTCTTCACAAAATTACTCTTCTCGATGAGATCTACAACTCTCATGAAGGGGACCAACATCAAAATAGGTCATTTGCACAAAGAGATATTTTTGGGGTACCCTATGTACATTAAATACCTGACTTTTGGGGTTTTGTATTTTTTTTTGTGATTATTAAATAAGATAAAATTCAGGTAAAATACTATAAAATCAAATATAAATATTTACATATAAATGAATAAAATGAAGGTTTTTTGGATTTTTATTAATTAAGAAAATTAAGAAATAAAATAAATTATGAAAAGAGGACTTTTGTATAGACTGTTAATGAAGACTTGGACTCAATTAGTTTCTTTGATTTTTGTTTCAATTTGTATTTGGATGTTTATGCATTTTAATAAAACATTTTTCAAATAAAATAAATGAAAAAGAAATAAAATAAAAAGAGTTATTTTTTACATAAATAATGGTCGAAATCGGGTAAAATACACAATTTACAAAAGAGGTCCAAAAGCCAACTTTCAGATATGAGTCCAGATTCACTTGAAGTTGATCTTGTTTTGAAGGTAATTGAATGCATATTAGTTTAAAAATGAGTAGGCTCAAATCAGACACTGTATGAAGAATATATCAACGGTTTAGTCCTATCATTCTGAAATCAGGCTTTGAGTTTCTGGTCTATTTATTGGTGTAGTGATTTTTTATATTTTCCCTTTATTCTTGTTAGTCATTTGCACACGATGGAGGTGGTTTTGAGTTATTTGAAGTTAGCATGAACTAATTAAAAATAAGGGAAGTTAGCTTATTTTGCATGTCAATTTGGCTGGAATATTTGTCTTAATTATGCAATTACGAATGATAAAATACAATTATTATTTATGCATGCATGATGGCTAATTATGCAAGATAATGGATAAAACATAGATGAATTTCGGGAAACTGACGTAAATAATCATTTTTAGAGTGATGAATAATATATTCATCAACCCCCTATACTTAAACCATGCTCGTCCTCGAGCATATAAAGAATGAACGAGGTGAATGAGATTGTGTTCCATACCAAGACCATGAGCAAAAGGTGAAAATGGAGCTATACCCAAACTTTGGATTATTAGTTCGGTGGAACTCCTATGAGAATTGGGGTTTTAAAATCAACAGTCTCCAAGTTCTACACATCATTGTCACAGTTTCAGCTCAGAAGTCATCTTAGATCAATCCTCTTACCAAATCATACCCCATGAACATTGACCAACTGCCTCATGTATGTGAAAGGTTTTAGGTCTTTCCATCCAGAATGCCGGACTACCATGCAAACCTTTGCACTAATAACTCATCTTCGAGGAGTCAGGTATTTTCTTCTAAGGTTTGTCGCACTGTGTTCACAATCGAAAAAAGGGAAGAAATTAGAAGAAATGGAAAAGAACAGGAGGATGACCAGTGTAGTCACCTCTCCTTATGAAGAAAGCTAGTTTAGCCAAGTATCTACCAAGATCTGCAGGTTTTCTTGAAGCTTGGACTTTTTTAGGTCATATATTTATTTGGTAGTTAGCTTATTTTTGTTTGGATTTTTGGTAGCTCTGCGTGGATCTTGTTGTGCCCCTACAAATATGGAATCTTCTTTTCCGTACATGTTTTGGGGTCTTAGAAAAAATTTTTCCCAGTCGTCCATCCCTTTTCCAAAGCTTTATTTCAACACATACTCTAGTCTTTAGATGTCCATGCTACTAGAAAAGAAACTCACACAATCTTCCAACATCCTGTCTGAGTTGAGCAAAGTGCATAGTTCGAGAGTACACACTAATTCCCTATTCAAGAGTCATACTCAGACTGAGGTGACCATGTTAGACGCTAAGAGTCAAATTCTACACATTGTCGTGTGGAACTCGAAGAATCAAGTCCAAAATATGAAGCCTCTAAAATCCTATTTATCAGTGAAGTTCCTCAGAAAATTAGGTGGATTAAGGCCAAGTCCAGACCACTCTAGGTTTCTGCTCATAACTCGTTTCAAAACCCAAGGGCTTTTCACAGATGCATGAAATGCTGGATGAAGTGCAAATGTAAACAAGTTTTTTTTATATATTTTAATTCAAGATTTTTTTTGTTATTCAATGCAGGGTTTTTTTCTTCATAAAAGAATAATAATCTATTTTTTTTCAAAACTTAGGTTACACATTCTGTGTTAGTTTTACAAAACACAAAGTAATTAACAGGTTTTTTTATAGATTTTATAAGTTAGTTACCCACCCGTAAACAAGAATATAGACTTACGTAACAGTACGAGCTGTGGGTAAAATATATTTAAAGTATACACACACCCCCCATACCTAGCTAGTGCTATATCCTCAGAGCATAAGAAGAGCAAAGAAGACATAGCTTAGGCTAAGCGTAAGAGAGTGAAAAAGAAAAGGAAAAATAGAAATTCAACCCGCCCCCTATAATTAGGCTATAAAAAATCTAAGTATAGAAGAAGAGCGAAAATGAGGTAGCTAATGGGAGAAGTGGATGAAGAGAGTATATATAGTAGGTATTGGGTCCCCCTATACTTAGGCTCTGGTTAGCCTAAGTACGAAAGAAGAATGCAAATGTGGCGATCGAGATAAGGAGTGGATGAGGAGAGTGGTATATACATATGGCATCGCCCCCCTATACTTAAGCCTTGGCCTAAGTAGAGGAAGAAAAATACAAAGGATCCGATGGGGTCGGGAGGAGCTTTTCCTATGATTAAGGAGGTTTTCGGTAGATCTTTTTGTGAGACTCTGGTGGGAGGTCATAATGATTGAAAGAAGATAAAGAAAATGAGTCAACTATTATCAATGTTATCCTTAGAAGAATCATGTTTGAGAGTGTTTTGATAGAAAGAAGATGAAGCATATGATTTAGATGATTCCCACCAGTCGTCGGAGTTATCCTCAAAAGAATAATACTTGAAGGTATAAGTACTCCAAATATTCTTATTTTTGAGCTGCTTTAGATGTGTTTAGTCTTGTGGTCAATTGTCTCATCCTCGAGTGATGAATATTCCGAAGCACCGATCTCAGCATGGTCATATGAGATTATTCCAATATATTTAATGAGACCAGGAGAGTCAGCTCTCGAGGAATATTAGTAAAAGGTAGGAGTCATCCAATGGGAGTCCATATTTGGTAGCTTGCTTAGAAGGGCATTAGTTTTGTCGAACTGAGCTCACCCATAAAGATGACCTTATCCGGACCTGATGAGGAATCATCAGAATATTCCTTTTCCAGCATGTCGAAGGTGACTTTCTTAGTTGGTTTACCAGAGAATTTAATAAATGAAGGAGTAGCTGAAATGGGCACTTTGGTCCACATTGTCTATGAAGGTGCAGTTCCTGTGAGTGAGGTGCTGATAATCGGGTCTTCATATGACCAACCATTGAAATATTCCTCCCTAGTCAGCACACGTCCCACATATTTGTTATCAATTGATTTAACATTGGTGCATTCCTGTGTCGGATCGATTTGATCATGGCGATTATAGGAGGTCTTGTCCGGCTCAAGGTAAGTCCGTGCTTGTGTTTCCTCATCGTAATCACCATACATATGGTAAAGGTCCTGCATCCGGTGTTTTTCCATAGGATTTGTCATGATAGTGGTTAAGGTCCAAGCAACTGGAAATGGAAGGGTGAGGTGAGTCTCTGATCCAATGGTCTGCTCAACAACTGTTATCTCAGTTGTAGCAGCTGGGTTGGGCTCTTCTACCACTTGATGGTTACGACTATTGACGGCTTTGTGGGTTGCCTTGGAATATTATGTTTCCTCAAATACTGGATGAGATCGAAGTGCTCCCGATGCGGTAAAATTGATTTTTTGAGTTTTACACTCAATAGTTTCCTTAGCTAAGGCTAAGAACAACTTTCTGAGAATGATTGGAGATTGATTGAACTCTCCTTGATGCTTGGCGAGTCGCAAAATATGATGTTTAATTTGGACACGTTGTTGTACGTGTACTTAGCGATTCAGTCAGAACCGAGAGAAGATCTCTGTGAAGAGTGTCTCGGCTTAATTTATATCCCGGTCAAGTCTGGGGTCGAACACATGGAGACAAAGGAACAACTTGGGTTTAATTTGAAAACTTATGTATAGATTTTCAAGCGGTAATTTTTTTAGATTTTTTAATGCAAAATGAAATGCCAATGCAAGTGAATTACGACACTAAGAAAACATACAACTAGGCTAATTAATTTTAATGAGATTATTCCAATATATTTAATGAGACCAGGAGAGTCAGCTCTTGAGGAATATTAGTAAAAGGTAGGAGTCATCCAACGGGAGTCCATATTTGGCAGCTTGCTTAGATAGGGCATTAGTTTTGTCGAACTGAGCTCACCCATAAAGATGACCTTATCCAGACCCTATGTGGAATCATCAGAATATTCCTTTTCCAGCATGTCGAAGGTGACTTTCTTAGTTGGTTTACCAGAGAATTGAATAAATGAAGGAGTAGCTGAAATGGGCACTTTGGTCCACATTGTCTATGAAGGTGCAGTTCCTGTGAGTGAAGTGTTGATAATTGGGTGTTCATATGACAAACCATTGAAATATTCCTCCCTAGTCAGCACACATCCCACATATTTGTTATCAATTGATCTAACATTGGTGCATTCCTGTGTCAGATCGATTTGATCATGGTGGTTATAGGAGGTCTTGTCCGGCTCAAGGTAAGTCCATGCTTATGTTTCCTCATCGTAATCACCATACATATGGTAAAGGTCCTGCATCCGGTGATTTTCCATAGGTCTTGTCATGATAGTGGTTGAGGTCCAAGCAATGAGAAATGGAAGGGTGAGGTGAGTCTCTGATCCAATGGTCTGCTCAACAATTGTTATCTCAGTTGTAGCAGCTGGGTTGGGTTCTTCTACCACTTGATGGTTACGATTATTGACGGCTTTGTGGGTTGCCTTGGAATATCATGTTTCCTGAAATACTGGATGAGATCGAAGTGCTCCCAATGTGGTAGAATTGATTTTTTTGAGTTTTACACTCTATAGTTTCCTTAGCTAAGGCTAAGAACATCTTTCCGAGAATGATTGGAGATTGATTGAACTCTCCTTGATGCTTGACGAGTAGCTAAATATGATGTTTAATTCGGGCACGTTGTAGTACGTGTACTTAGCGATTCAGTCAGAACCGAGAGAAGATCTCCATGAAGAGTGTCTCGGCTTAATTTATATCCCGGGCAAGTCTGGGGTCGAACACATGGAGGAAAAGGAACAACTTGGGTTTAATTTGAAAACTTAGGTATAGACATTCAAGCGATAATTTTTTTAGATTTTTTAATGAAAAATGAAATGCCAATGCAAGTGAATTACGACACTAAGAAAACACACAACTAGGCCAAATTAATTTTAATGTCAAATCAGTTCAATTCAGCAAAATTATATTTTTCCTAGAGTCCTAATACAGAGATGAACACTGAACACATTTTTTTTATTTTTTAGGGTTAAAATGCAACAATGAAAAATGCACACTTTTTATGGGTATTTTCGCAATTTTTCACACAAACAGTAAGCAAAAATTATGAAAATTTTACTGGAACATAAACATAATGCAAGGAAGCTATTAATGTTTTTAGAATTTTTTGAAAAATAAGATTTTTTTATGGATTTTTAGTGAAAATAGAGTGACAATGAGTAAGTAATTCTTATTAAATCCACAATTACAAATTAATCAGAGAGCAAATTATCTCATATAGGATTTGTGGCATCCAGGAGACTTGAAATTTTATGAAAAGGATGTATGCAAAATTAATTAAAAATCATTTACTAAAAACACTCCATAATTTATTGCAGGCACAAGACAACTCCACTTGGATGAAATTTGGAAAGTATTTCAAACGTATTTCAAGGCATCATTTGTAATTGTTGTGGAATTTTTAGAGCAACTATGTGTCAGATATGAATTTAATAGCACAGAATGGGTAAAATATGTAGAATTTCAGTTAGAGAATTCTAATTAATTATCCAAAACTCACAAAAATACAAATAAATATTCATAATGTAGACAATTAGTTGCTCAACATAATGGCATTTTTCATTGAATAAAATAGTGCTCAATAGATGCCCAAATTCATAAGCAAACACAGGGGTCTTTGTGCAAATTCCGAAAGCAAAATAAACAAACAACTATATACAGGGACCTATTTGCGATTACTGGAACATGACAGAAAATAATTTAATTTTTACAATAAAAAAAAGAATGGAAAAGGACCTTTCCTCTTTCTGGGAGGGCACGAAGGAGGAACCCAACGGCGGATGGCTGCCCGCGCATGACCACGTGGGTGAAGGAGGATGTCAGTGCTGCGGAGGATTAGAGGGCGCGGTGATGGCGCGACCACCCACGACGGACGCGGGAGTGGGCCCCGCTGCTGGCGGCGATGGCAGAGCCTCCGTGCGTGGTGGATGGAGGAGAAGGAGGGGACGACGACCAACAGTGCCACGCTGGAGTTGTGCGCCTCCGGCAGGCGGATGGCGCGCACGGCGACCGTCCTGGCCGATGGCATGGGCGGTGGAAGGAGGAGAAGGGGGAGGGGGGGGGGGGGCGGCGGCGGAGCCGCCGCTGCTCCTCCCCTTTTTTTATTTTTTTACTCAATAGGAAATCTTTTTTGTTGTTTTAGATTTTTTTATTTTTTTAAACAGGAAATAATATGTACACAAAGAAGGGGGGAGAAATAGTTGAGTGTATGAAGATGTGATAAAATTATGGTGGTAGTGGTAATGTGATAAACAAATTTGAGAAAATACCAATGGTGATAAAATGAAGGAAAAATTACCTACGATGGAGACGATCGCCTATGATGTGCTCACGAGAGCACGGTCTTCGTTCGAATCATCGACGAGCGATGAGCTCGAGCAACACACGGATGTGGTTGCGATGTTGGCCGAAAAGCCAACGGATCTCACCGGAGAGAGGGCTGTCGTTGCTCGACCGCAGTTGCATCGCTGTCACCGATTCAACTCTGGGAACTAGTCTCTCCTCACATAAAGATGGATCAAGTGCAAATTAAGGAGGATGATATGTATATAAAGAGGATGAAATTAGAGGTTATTAAAATGGTGGGAGGTTATTTTATTAATGGAGTTGAATGGGAGGTTTAAAAAATGGTGGGGTTGAATGGAGGTTGGTGATAGAATGAGTTGAATGGTGGTTATTGTAGAGAATGTAAAATAAATATATAAAATGAAATAAAGTAGGCTACTTTAAATACAACAAAATATATAAAGAAGGAAAAAATAGTGGAGAATTTACAAGGGAATACATACAACATGTACATTTTTTTGTTTGCTTTTTTAATATGTATTTTTTATCTTGTTAATAAAAGATATTTACAACAGAAAAATACAATAAAATACTACAATCAAAATACAACACAATCATGATTTTTTTGTATTTTTAGTAATTAGAAAAGATGAAATAAAAAATGAAGAAAGAATGATTATATACATAATATACAATGTACATCTAGGTCGCAAAACCTAACTTTTGCTAATGAGCTCCGATTTTAATGAAACCACTTCCGTTGGATAGATAATTTTCTAACTTGAACTTTAAAGTGAGTTGGGTGAATTTGGAGTTCATACGGAGCAGGAATTCGGCTTGGAAGTTGGTCTTTACAACGTTTTCCCTTTAGGATCTAGGAGCATTTATTTGACTAAAATTTATTTTGTATTTTTATATTTTTATATACATTGTTATGAAAAAGTTGGAGAAAGAATTAGCCAAATGTAATTATTAAAAATATATGAAGTTTTGGGCTATTTACATGTGAGAAACTCCTTTGATTTTGTAGCTTTTTTTATTGTTACTTTATTTTGTACAATCTAATATACAATAATTAGTATGTTTTATTTACAAGAGTCATTTTGTTAATTTATTAATTTTATGTAATTTTTTTGGGATTTTACTCGGGAATTTTGCTAAGATCAAGAACTTGAGATGATGAATCGTGGATTCATCACCCCCCTATACTTAAACTTTGCTAGTCTTTGAGCAAATAAAGAATGAATAAGTTGGATTAACCCCTGACTGTGCATGTGAATACAAGACTTGATCCGTTCAAGAACTCTCAGTTTTAGAAATCCTAAAATTCTAAGCTGAACCAAGTTCTAGTCAAAAGGTATCCAATTTCCCTAGTCATCAGTCTCTCTTTGTATACATATATAGTAAGGATATGACTTTAAGTGTTGACTGCAGTTACAAGAGTAGAGTCACAGCGTCACCCTAGGTTCCAGTCCAAGATACTCTCCTAACCCGATCCTCAACACTAGGGAATAAACCATTTCTTGCATCCAATCCACCGTCTCTTTAGTTGTCAGACTTGAAAGTGTAGATGGAAGGCCAGTTGATGGAGGGCATAGGATTGTGTCATTTCTTCTCTCCCTCTCATTGGAACAAGGATCCTCTCAAGTTCTTATTACGCAACACATATTTTTGGTATTGATCAGTGCGTCCGTCAAGAGAAGTTGGAGCCGTCTGCACTTGTTTTCTTGGAAGTAAATCGGGGTGTGCCTTTTTTGAGTACCTATCGTACCTTCTACACCCATACTTGTAGCATTTAAGATGCAGAGCCCTTTTTTGGTGCAAGCCCGACTCCTGGTCCTAATAGCGGTGGTTCAAGTGGCCTCTTTGAAATGGTTGGGAGCGCTTGCCTTCGATGGAAGCTCTTGTTGGAATTTGACTTTGTATGGAATGATAGATTTTCTTTGACATTTCATTGCTTTGTAATAGTTTGGCTAGCTCCACCGCTTTTACCAAGAGTTGGCGCACATTGATCAACATTTTTTTATTTTAACACACCCTGGCACATAGGAAAATGTCAAGAGATAGTACAAGAACCATGTTCTCATACTGGCTAAAGATGTTGATACTCAGGTTTCATGAAGACTTCATTGATTTTATCCCATCCTCGAGCATAATCAAATCATGTCCAAACTCAAATCCCTCATCCCAGTTCCTCAAGTGAAATTTCAACTCATCTTATCGTAACTGCAGTCATGTATGTGAGGTGCTGATCATATTCTTAAGGTAGAGACTAAGCATGAAATATAGCACACAAATCTTTCAAACTAGGGAAATGTGAATAATTAAGTCCAAGACCCTAATGACTAAGGCTGGTTAACTCAAAATCTCAAGACCTCATAAACCAAGTGTTCTTGAACATCACTAGTCTTGTGTGAAAGTGAAGGTGTCAGGGAGTAAACCAACTTATTACTTAGTTTTTTAAGATTTAGAAAAAGTTTTTTTTAAAAGTTTTTTCTTTTTGAAAAACAATGGAAAAGAAGAAGTTTTTTTGAAAAAGTTTTGCTTTTTTTAAAAGTCTTTTTTTTGAAAAGATAAGTAAATAAGAAAGGAATTTTTTTGAAAAAGTTTTTTAAGCAAATAAGGGCTTTTTTTGAAATATTTTTTAAGAGATTTTTTTTGAAAAAGTTTTTTTTACCACCCCATAATTATTGTATAATATATACAAAAATATGTGAAAGTATGAGCTATGGGTAAAGTATATATGTAGTATATACACCCCCCTATACTTAAAATGTGCTATGTCCTCAAAGCACAAGAAGCGAGAAAAAGACATAGCTCGTGCTAAGCGTCGGATGACTAAAATAATAAAAAGTATCGAAGTCGATCCGCCCCCTATACTTTGGCTCTGGTCAGCCTATGTGTAGAAGAGGAGCAAAAATGGGGCGGACGAGGTCAAGAGGAGAAATGGATGACTATATACACATGGTAGGCATCGGTCCCCCCTATACTTAGGCCCTTGGTCAGCCTAAGTATAGGACTTGAGTAAGTTTGAGAACCGATGTGATCTGGAGAATGTACAAGAATGGAGAATGTACAAGAGGAATGAATCTTCTAAGATGTTGAATCTTGATGCTACATCTTCATGAAGAGTAATAAGATGTATCTGCTCTATGCTCACTCTGTATGAAGTTGATGATCTCGACTTGGACTAACTGCTCTTTCGAATCAACAAAATGCTTCGACAGTTGTCCATTCACCACATGAGATTGTGCACCATCGGTTAGATCAACTATCTCTACACTTCCATTCTCGTGCACTTTCTTAACAACAAAGGGACCCATCCATTTAGATTTTGAGCTTCCCATGGAACATCTTCAACCTGGCATTGAACAACCATACCTTTTGTCCAGGGACAAAGTCTTTGCACCTAATGTGCTGATCATGCCATTTCTTTACTCTGTCCTTATAAATCAAACTATTGTCATATGCCCTGTTTCGGATTTCCACGAGCTCGTTCAAGTTCAAGTCTCGACATAGCTTCCCTAGGTGACAACTCTAATTAATCTTCTTAATTTCCCATTCGGATTTATGAATCAATTCTGCGGGCAAATGACATGATTTACCATAGATCATTCTAAATGGTGAAGTACCCAATGGTGTCTTGTAGGCTGTCCTATAGGCCCACAGAACTTGGTCTAAGAGCTAAGACCAGTTCTTCCTATCGAGACGAACCAATTTCTGCAAAATACTCTTCACCTCTCTGTTTGAAACCTCTGCCATGCTGTTGGACTATGGGTGGTAAGGGCAAGTAACTCTATGCTCAAATCCATAGTCCTTAGCTAAAGATCTCATATCTCGATTCACAAAGTGGCTACCCCCATCAGATATCAAAACTTTTGGCACCCCGAACCTAGCAATAATATGGTCTCTCATAAATTTACAGACAGTCTTGCTGTCTGCTGTACTTGGCTGTTGGGAAAAGGACCCATAAAATCTATGCCCCATGCATTAAAAACATCACAAATAATCATCGGTTGCATGGGCATCTCATCTCTCTGTCCAACTTTCCCTCCCATACTTTGACAGATCGGACACGACCGTACAAAATCAATAGCATCTCTAAACAAGGTCGACCAATACAATCCACATTGCAGTACTTTGTGAGTGGTTCTCTTTCCCGAATGGTGTCCTCCAGCCTCAAGTGAATGACAATATGTGAGGACACTCTGGTATTCCTCCTGAGGAATACACCTTCTCTAAACACAATCCGGTCCATCGAAGAAAAGGAAAGGATCGTCCCAGTGGTATCTCCTCGAATTCGACTTCAGTCGGTCAATACTGCTCCTAGTCCAACCATGGGGAACCTTCTTGGAGAAAAGATAGTTCACCATGTTGGCATACCATGGGAGTGAGTCAATAACACAAATTGACTCATCTGGAAGGTCTCTCTAATCCGCTCATAATCAGGAGAATCCTTAAGTTCAATCTGAGAAAGATGATCAGCCACAACATTCTTCACTCCAGGTTTATCCTTTATATCCAAATCAAATTCCTGGAGGAGTAAAATCCACCTAAGAATATGCGCCTTCACGTCCTTCTTTTCCATTAAGTATCGAATGGCTGTATGATCTGTGTAAATTGTCACCTTAGAGCCCAAAATATATGATCTGAACTTCTCGAGGGCCCATACTACTGCGAGAATTTCCTTTTCAGTCACTCTATCATTTTTCTGTGTAGGATCTAATACTTTGCTCGCGTAATGGATCGCAAACGGAATCCCTTCTCACCGTTGTCCTAACACAACTCCTATAGCTAAATCTGAAGCGTCAGTCATGATCTCAAAGGGAAGAGACCAGTCAGGAGCTTGTAGGATAGGTGAGGCAAAAATCTTCCCCTTCAAGAGCTCAAAGGCCTCCAGACACCTGTGATCTACAACGAACTATGTGTCTTTCCCTAAGAGCTCAGTCAGTGGGCGGGCGATCTTTGAAAAATCCTGAATGAATTTCCTATAGAATCCAACATGCCCTAAGAATGACCGCACTGACTTCACGTTGGTAGGTGGATCGAGTTTCTTGATCACCTCCACCTTGGCAGGGTCAACCTCCATTCCCCTTTTGGAGATGACATGCCCCAACACGATACCCTCTGTCACCATAAAGTGACTCTTCTCCCAAGAGAGTACCAGATTCACCTCTCTACACTTCGTGAGGACTCGGTCCAAGTACGCTAAACATGTATCAAAAGAATCACCGTAGACCGAGAAGTCATTCATGAATACTTCTAGGAAATCTCCCACCATCTCGGCAAATATGGCTATCATGCACCGCTGAAATATGCCCGGGGCATTGCTGAGCCCGAATGGCATGCGCCTGAAAGCATAAGTACCGAATGGACATGTGAATGTGGTATTTTCCTGGTCCTCTAGTGCTATAGCTTCCTGATTGTAGCCTGCGTACCCGTCAAGAAAATAGAAGAACTCTTTCTCTGTAGTCTCTCCAAGATCTGATCAATAAACGACAAGGGAAAGTGATCTTTCTTGGTCGCGGAATTCAGACACCTGTAATCGACACAGACGCGCCACGACGTGGGTACTCGTGTTGCGATCTCTACCCTCTCCTCGTTGGTGACCATCTGAATTCCCGACTTCTTCGGAACAACATGAAGCGGGGCCACCCACTTGGAATCAGAAATAGGGTATATAAACTCTGCTTTGCACCATTTCTCAATCTCTTTCTTCACCACTTCCCGTAGTTTGGGGTTAAGTCTCCTTTGGAACTCACGGGAAGGTCTCACATTATCCTCAGTAAAAATGTGGTGTGAGCAGAGAGCGGGGTTGATCCCCACGAGATCCGACACTGTCCACCCTATTACTTTGCGGTTCCTCTCTGAGACTTCTAACAACCAAGACTCCTATTCTAAAGTCAAGTCTGAGCTAATGATGACAGGATATCTCTCTTTGGGTCCCACAAGAAAGGTATACTTGAGTGTAGGAGGTAGTGATTTCGATTCTGGCAATGTGGTATCATCAAGCAAATCTGGTTGAACTGAATCTGAATCTGGTTCTGTGTTACATGAAGGCGGGCTAATCTCAGTAGTACTCGCCACCAAATCAGAAGTATCGGGAATCAGAACGTTAAAAATATCCAAACAATGGACAAAATCCACGTCTGACTCGTCATCTATGTCCCATGATTGTTCCGAAGAGGATGGAACCGACAGATCCAGATAGATCTCTACTCATTATAGGAATAGGTAGATTCATCTCTAAAAAGATCAGACAACACCTGGCAAACTGCATCATGCACTATGTCCTCTCCAGATGAAAGGGTCTCGCTCTGTCCTGAAGGAATCTGTCTCCAAATCCCAACAGTGCTAATCATTCTTCAATCTACCTCTGATGATGAGTACTTTGTACTACTCTCTGAATCGGGTCGCTGACACTTGGTTTGCTTCATCTCAAGGTTCACTTCTCCGCCTGGAGAATGGAACTTCGTCATTCCCGTACCATAATCGAAAGCTGCGCCTGCGGTCCTAAGGAAGGGCCGCCCAAGAATGATATGAGATTCTCTCCAATGATTGGGGGTCTCCATGTCCAAGACTTTGAAGTCAACCTGATAGTTCTGCCCCTCAATCGAGATAACAACGTTCTTCACTTCTTCCTTAGGTCTCTTCACTGAACAATCTGCAAATTGGAGTAAAGCTCTAGATTTGCGAAGTGGCCCCAACTCCAATTTCTGATATAATGCTAAGGGAAGTAAGTTGATCGAAGAACCGTTATCTAAGAGTGTGCGAGCAAATGCAATGTCGTCAATACGACACTCCACATAGTGAGCACCCATGTCTCTCTTTTTCCTCGGCAAAGTCTGATTCTTGAGACAATAGGTTGTGGCTACTGATAAGACACGTGTCTTTTTTCGGTTATCTTTATTCCTGCTAACCCTTGTAGGTGTGCATCTCACCTTAAGGTATTTTTCAAATGTAGGATGGTTAGCCACATAATCATCAAATGGCACCTTTACAGTGATGTTCTCTTTATAAAACCATGCCATATTGGGGTCATCTTTCTGAATCTTTTTGATGCGCTTTCCTGCCGTAGGAGCACGGGGGAAAGGGATTGAAGCTAGAGAAATAGAGGATGAAGAGTCTGAATCATGAACTGAAAGATCATTCTTTGCATTAATGGAAACAAAGTTCTTCATACATGAATCTTTTTGATGCAACATGGAATCGAAATCAAAATTATCTACTAAAGGTTTTGGAATAGAAGTTGGAGAAGTATCCACCACAACCGGAGATGCAAGGTCCTCCATAGAATAAGAAGTGTATCCATGCTGCCAATGCTGCATACATGCTCTCCTCCTCCTCTTGGCTCCCTGAGTAGAAATCCTCAAATGTTACTGATGGGGTTCCGAAATATGATGCCTCTCCTCCTCGTCCTCTGAAGACTCCTCAGGTAGAGCTCCAGAGATGCCCCTCCTCGTGTCCCTCGCCCGGTCAGGTACGATCACGGTCCTTCCGGTCCTGAGTGACATGTGGTTAGCCTCGTCACACGAAAGAATCTCATGTTCAGATCTAGGAGATGCTGAATAGTATACCTGACCAAAGTGCTGCTGAGAACTAGAACAGTTCAGGCTATTGGAGTTAGCCTGAACTGGGGCTGGGATAGAGGTAGAGGGTGTAGTCTGCTCATCTCGCCATCTGTACAGGCGATTGACATCCACCCGTAAGTCATGAATCTCGTTCCTGTAGGAACGTAGCTCGTCGAGTATTTGCTGCTGAATATCCATAGGACTAGACGAAGAAGGAAGTGGATAAGACTTCGAAGAAGAACGGGAAGACTGGCTCTACTGGCCAGAGTACTGCATCTGCTGTTGCTGTTGGGGTTGCGGTCCCTGCTGGCCTGTCTGGTAATGGCCCTGTTGGCCATACTGCTGGTACTGCTGCCTCTGTTGAATCCAGGGCTCTTCTATGAAGGAGGTGGTGCGGAGGTGAATGCGATGTTGTGAAAGGTCGGGAGACACTGGTAGGTCTGTCGGTCTCCCGTACTTCTCTACCTGGCAGGGTCCTGAGTATACCATACTCCATTCACTTCCCAAACCGGTGGAGGCTCCTCCTGAACTGTCTCTGCTAATGGAGGTGGCTGCTAGAAAGAATGAGTGTAGGATTGGTCCTGCTCCTAAGGCTGGGGTTGCCCTGACACCAAATGCTCCTGAACATGGCGAACTCGGTATACGGGAGTAGAGGGTGCAGTCACGACATGTATCTTTATCTTAGATACCCTATCAGTCAACTCCTCCATTTGTTTTGGAATCTTGGAGATGCTCCCGTACAATTCATCAATTCTCCTGTCAATCCTCTCCACTACAGTAAGCTTATCTGCAAGGAGTCTCATGCTAGGGATCACGTCTTGAGAGAGATCGACTACAACTGATTTTCCCCCTATAGATGAAAGTGAACTGGGGGATGGTGTATAGGCCATGCTGGCCATCTGTGAGTGGCTAGTTTCAGCCATCTGCTCGAATACCCTCCAGACGATATCCGCTCCTCGTGATGTATAGCTGCCTCCACAGGAAGCGCTCACTAAACCCTGTATCTCAGGGTTGAGACCAGTAAAGAACGACTGGACCAAGATATTGTCATCTAATCCATGACAGGGACACTTCTGCATATATCCTTGAATCATTCCCAAGCATCACAAAAGGCTTCATGGGGTAATTGTGAAAAACTCATAATACGCGTCCTCATCATGTAGTTATACTCAACGTGTAGAACTTCTTCAGAAACAGGTCCTTGAACTGGGCATAAGTGGTGATGGTAATTCCAAGATTTTTCACCCAGTAGCCGGCTTTGCCACCCAAGGAAAATGGAAGGGATTTGAGCCTAATATAATCCTGGCTAATATTTTGATGTTTGAGGTTAGCGCAGATGAGCTCAAAGTTCCTTAGGAATGCATATGGCTCCTCATAAGCATTCCCATCAAAGTGTGGCAGTAGGTTCAGAAAATACGGCTTCAATTCAAAATCAACAGTGGGTTCGACCAGACTCAAGTAATTCCGAATTTGATATTGTCTGGGGTTATATGCCGCATCCAATGGTGGTTCGACCCAACATTTAACTGTCCTAACTGAGCTCTCAGTAATGCGTGTTGCTGCTCAGATGCAGCTAATATGGCAAGTATCATTCTCATTGGGTCTTCATGATTTTCTTCTTCCTCATCTCTCATCTTTGAAGGCATTTTACTTGAATCTTCTTTATAGGCTGAATCAACAAGGTGTCCTTGATTAGAAGAAGATTTATTAATCAAGATATTCTCACCGAGGAGAAGGTCTTCTTCGGTGAGGTGGGAAGAGAGAAATGAAATGGTTTGAGAGTAACCATCCCGAGAGTGGGTGATCTTGGGCTCAAGAGGGTCATGAGTCCAGGTTGGTCCAAGTTGCGCATGGACTTGTGAAGACATACTTCTTGGAGGGCTCAACAAGAGATTCACAAAGTCTGAATAAATATCCCCCCAATCAGTCATCTTCGATGTCAAAAGAACCGACTAGATCACGATATTCAATGAGGCGCTAGTTCTATGATGCACGTAAATGTGGGGAGTAAACTCACACTATACAAACGCAAATCAAACCCTCAATTTCACCAACTCAACATGTGATGACTGTAAGAGTTCGGCCAAATTATCTGGTCAATTTTAGTTGGTGATAAATACAATCTTGGAAAGATTAACGAGCTGTTAGGTGCCCGTATTTTCCTACAGACTGGCCCGGTTCTTACGACTAGTTTGGCCTACTTTCTGCCAGTATAGGAGTAAGTACAGGCCGGAGCCCGTTCCTTGAGGACTAAAGCGCCCTCTAAACCTCCCACTCTGCTAAGGAAATCCGGACCGTATAAATATGGCTACCCGTATTCCTCACTGAAAAGTAGCTAATCACCTAAAAATAAAGAACCAGTCCTAGGGTTGTCTCTCTCTCACTTGCAAGTAAAACAAATGATGAGGGCTTTATGCACCCGAGAACATGGGTTCCTTTTATTCCAATTATTTAATCGACCTGCTCAATTCAGTCCCAATTTTAGAGTTAGGTTATCACTTGAAATTTATATGAACACACAAGTACGTTTACCGTTCTATCCCAATTTCCTTTTGACCTTAAGTTGTAAAACAAGAGGGGAATCGGAAATCAGAATGCAAACGAGAAACTATGATGCATGATAAGAAGAAGGTATACTTACAGTGAATCCCAACACTCTTCATGCGTTATGCAAAATAGAATTTGAAAATTTTACACGAAATGCATGCATATCGAGAAAAACCGCACCTAAACAGTATACTATTAGCGGGGAAGAATTGATTTTATTTTGAGCTAAGTAGTACGTGTCTATGTGCATCTCATTATGAATCTTATAAGATAAGTCAATCTTCTAAGATATGTGTGGTCTAAAGTATGATGGGCACAAACAAATTTGAATCTAAACTACCGTGTGCCTAATCCTTAAATTCGCCACTCAAGTCGAGCCCCACGCTCGCCGGAGAGTGAAACAGGTCTCGACACACCACAAATAAAGTCCAAGTCTCTTTACACGCACGAGCTCTCAAACAAGAGCCGCTATAAAGAAGCAATCTACCTAAATAATTACAACACGATAATTACAGAAAAATACAAAAATTCTCTCGAAAATAAATCGATTCTCTTGCTCTTCAACAGTCAGCGCGCATCGCGTTCATCGACCTCCGATGCACTCCAAGTCCCCTGGGCCCTCACAAGGAAAATGAAATTTATATTAGAGAGATAAAAAACAAAATATATGCAAGAATATGAAGAGAAATAATTAGAAGAAAATGGACTAAATACAAGATGGCTCTGAGGTCAGACTACCCAAGTAAATGAAAATCTAAATCCAAAATTTTAAACTAATCCCTAAGACGTTTGCCTCCCCAGCAACATCACCATCTGATGAGTCGCTAAATACGATGTTTAATTCGGACACGTTGTAGTACGTGTACTTAGCGACTCAGTCAGAATCGAGAGAAGATCTCCGTGAAGAGTGTCTCGGCTTAATTTATATCCCGAGCAAGTCCGAGGTCGAACACATGGAGGCAATGGAACAACTTGGGTTTAATTTGAAAACTTAGGTCTAGATTTTCAAGCAGTAATTTTTTTAGATTTTTTTAAAGCAAAATGAAATGCCAATGCAAGTGAATTATGACACTAAGAAAACACATAACTAGGCCAAATTAATTTAAATGTGAAATCAGTTTAATTCATCCAAATTATATTTTTTCTAGAGTCCTAATCTAGAGATGAACACAAAATACATTTTTTTTGTATTTGTTAGGGTTAAAATGCAACAATGAAAAATGCACAATTTTTATGGATATTTTTGAAGGATATGGAGAAATCCTCAAGCGCATCACGGAAGCGTGATCGTCGTATCGGATACGACGAAGAACGACTAGTCGTACTAGTTGTTCAGTGCAACGAAATTTAAAAATTTTGTTCGATGAAACCACATGATCCGAGAACCATTCTCAAATCATTTCATCTATAACCACAACAAGTATAATGCAATACCTCTTAAAGCGTGGTTGATCAAGTCTCTAAGAGAAGAGACCTCCTGTCTCATGTCCGATCGTCGGAGTAACGGCTTGCGAGCGCGGAGATGAGTCGCGGTGTCCTCGCAATCCAAGATGATCCAAGCACGGTTGCTCCTGATCTCGTCGCACGAGATCGAACGTCTCCTTCGTGAGTGAAGCACTCCAAGTAGACGGAGAACCGTAGAGCGTCGAAGCGGCAGCACGATGGCACGGGCGTCGACAATCCTCTCCACCAAGGTATGGTGGACGACCACCAAGAAGAGAGGGAGAGAGGGCTGTCGAGTATGAGAAAGAGAGAGAGAGAGATGTGTGCTACAATAGCATGTAAAGAGAGAGCATGGTATGCCTCTCTATTTATAGGGTTTTGGGATCCATGGATCTCAATCCATGGGACATATAAAATCAATGGATGAGATTGATTTATGTCTATCCAATGGTCAAGATTGTTGTTGGTAAAAACCAACAATTTATGATTTAATTTTGATTATTAATACCAAATTAAACCAAACAAATAAGGAGTGAAAATACAAATGAGATCCACCTTCCCCATTAGAGGGAGTGGACGACCACCAATTCCATAAAGGAATTGGTGCCGCCACCTCCTTCCCATATGGGGAGGGCAATCTCATGGATTCCATGAGATTGCATATCTCCTTATTTTTCTCTCAACTTATTTCCAACAACTATTTGTTGGTATTTTTATTCACCAAAAATAATTCTTAATTATTTTGGGAATATTGCAATCTTGACATTGGAAAATTGTGAATCGTATTCACAACCCAAAACTAAACGTAATTTACATTTTTCAATTAATTAGTCAATGTGTATCCAATACACATTAATAATTAATCTACAAATATAAATTACAATTAACTCTCTCTAATACATTATAAATAACATTTATAACATATTATGAATAATTGGATATTACTATCCACATTATTCATATCCATAATAATTAAATCACATTTAATTATATTGGATAATTCCTCATACATCATGATAATTAAATCACATTTAATTATCAACTTCTCTTTGCTTAGATCTTATGGAATTATTCTTAAACCATTTAAGAATAATGCTATTCTCCTCAGATACTTCGAGATAAGGACATGGCGATTGTATTGTTCCACGTATAGTGACTTGGATATTGAGATCACATCTCAAATCCAGATCCCATGGACCTCTCATAGATGCTTGATTAAATCAAGACCATAAACCTAATCTTCTCATTGCATATGAATCTTATTCAGATCAATGTCCAGTATACAGACTAAGATTAGGTCACTTCTCTAATGAGAGGAGTCGCTAAAATCCAGACCTGTTTCATCACTCCCTCAGAATGGAAGCGTCACGGTTATACAATCGTTTATGACCAAATCACCCGTCAGGTATTCCCAATACCTGTACATCCTACATACTGGAAGACTCATGATCATCCCGAAGATATAGATCACTTTTACACTGTCATCTTCAGGGTTTGATCACTAAGTTTCTCAAACTTGGTTCTTTGGATATGGTATAGATCATATGCTTTCACAAAGCATATATCTTCCTTTCAAATTCATATCATGCTTCTAAATCATGATGACCATGCATGGAATTTGGTCAATCCCAAAACCTCATGAGTGAGCTCATAACTCCCGATTCACAAGTGAACATGTATGATCCCATTGAGAGATCATATTACTCATATGCCCTTACATGTACACCAGCTCGCCGGTATATAGACCATGGTTAGGTCATCAACTTATTGGTCTGCCAAATGTACATACTCAGACATATAGCAATACATCTGTCTCTGGTCAGAGGATGTTTGCTCTGATGTGACAGTATTCATCATAGGTCTTTGGTTATCTCGATCTCGTTAAGTCAACTCATTGACTCAACTAATCTGATACCTCCGAATCAATATTCCCATGCAGAGGACCTGCATCAAGAGATCGATAAAATATCAGTCTAATGAGATAGGATTTCCATTTCCCACTCAGACTAGAGATCACTACTTGTCAATCATTGATGATGCTTGATGAGTCCTCTATCTAACTCCTTAGATATTCATCCAAGCATCAGCCTCTATGATTCAATCAATGAATCAACAACTGTATGATTATCAAGTTGGCCATGGTACATAACCCTAATTGTACAAAGGGACCTTATAGTGCATTCATTCATTCAATATCAGAAAGGGAGTGAAACATAATCAATAACTTTTATTGATAAATTTATTCATTACAATAACAATTATTGCAGGAATGGTTCGCCTCGGGCTCACATTGCTAACAATCTCCCACTAGCCCTCAGACCATTCAAGAAAAATCCTTAAACCCATACTCATTACATGCTGGTCGAAAACCTTCTGTGTCAGAGGTTTGGTAAGAGGATCAGCAACGTTGTCGGCAGAGGCCACCTTGGTGATGATGATGTCACCACGCTTTTGAATCTCCCGAACGATGTGGTATTTCCTTTCCACGTTCTTGCTCTTCTGATGCCATCTGGGTTCCTTCACCTGGGCAATGGCTCCCGTGTTATCACAGAGTAGCGAGATGGGAGTATCAGAGGAAACTACGCCAAGCTCATGGACGAACTTGCGCAACCACACCGCCTCCTTTGCAGCATCCAATGCAGCAATATATTCGGCTTCTGTTGTTGAATCTGCTTTAGTGTCCTGCTTCTTGCTTCTCCAGCTCACAGCACCACCATTCGACAGGAACACAAACCCTGATGTCGACTTTCGATCATCAATATCCGATTGGAAGTCAGAATCTGTATATCCCAAGACTTGGAGATCACCATCTCCATAGACCAAGATGTAATCTTGCGTCCGTCCTAGATATTTGAATATGTTCTTTACTGCATTCCAGTGTTTCTCTCCATAGCAGGATTGGTAACGACTTACCACTCCCACTTCATGGCAGATATCTGGCCTAGTACACATCATGGCATACATTAAGCTTCCTACGACTGATGCATAAGGACATCCAGACATGGCTTTATTTTCCTCAACAGTTTGAGGAGCCATTCCTTTAGACAGGTGGATACCATGTCTTAAGGGTAGGAATCCTTTCTTAGAACTATCCATACGGAATCGTTCAAGAATCTTTTTAATGTATCCATGTTGTGACAATCCCAAAATCCTCTTTTCTCGGTTTCTGAACAGCTTCAGACCTAAGATGTAAGAGGCTTCTCCAAGATCTTTCATCTCAAAGGTATGGGATAGCCAAATCTTTACACTGGTCATCATCCCTGTATCATTCCCAATGATAAGGATGTCATCTACATAAAGCACGATGAACACAATGGCGCTCCCACTAAGCTTCTTGTATACACAAGGTTCATCAGGATTTTGCACAAAATCATAACTCTTTATGGTTTCGTCAAATCTGATGTTCCAGCTACGAGAAGCTTGCTTGAGCCCATAGATGGATTTCTTCAGCTTGCATAC
Organism: Ottelia alismoides; assembly: GCA_037367405.1. Classification (NCBI taxonomy): domain Eukaryota; kingdom Viridiplantae; phylum Streptophyta; class Magnoliopsida; order Alismatales; family Hydrocharitaceae; genus Ottelia; species Ottelia alismoides. The sequence goes on from JAZKJV010007211.1 coordinate 54,616, forward strand.
TTTACCATCCTCTGTCATGAAGCCCTGGGGCTGCTCCATGTTGATATCCTCCTCGAGGTATCCATTGAGGAAAGCCGTCTTGACGTCCATCTGCTAGATGTCGTATTGAAGATATGCAGCTATAGCCAGCAATGCCCTGATGGATTTAAGCATAGCCACAGGAGAGAATGTCTCATCGTAGTCGATGCCTTCTCTCTGTGTGTAGCCCTTGGCTACGAGCCGTGCTTTGAAAGTCTCTACTTTCCCATCAGGTCCCCTCTTTCTCTTGAAGATCCATTTACACCCAATGGGTTTTACCCCTTTAGGTGGATCCTCTAGGGTCCATACACCATTCTTATGCATGAAGTCAATTTCTGACTTCATTGCTAGCATCCATCTATCCATGTCTTGATCCACGAGTTCTTCATCAAATGAAGTAGGATCAATGTCAGTTTCACCTGACACATGGAATCCATACCTTTCAGGTGGTGCAACCACCCTCGAACTCCTTCGAAGAGGTATGGGTGTTTCATCTTTATTTATTTCTTCAGTTTCTGGTCTAGGAAGCTCAGAATCCTCAGGGGATTCAATGAGTTCCTCTACTTCATTTTTATCTTGACCTTTAAGGAAATCATCCTCCAAAAATTTCACATCTCTGGAGACAAAAATCTTTTGGGTCTCAGGGTCATAGAGCTGGTATCCAATACCATCTCTAACATACCCAATGAAGTTAACACTCACAAGTGCGAGATTCCAGCTTACTTGCATCCACGTTCTTTGCATGGACCGAGCAACTCCAAACCCTCAAGTGCTTAACACTAGGTTTGGTTCCATACCAGAGCTCATGAGGAGTCTTAGGTACAGATTTGCTAGGAATCTTATTCATGATATATATTGCAGTCTCTACTGCATATCCCCAGAAACTAAGTGGCAAATGTGCTTTACTCATCATTGAACGGACCATATCCATGATGGTCCTGTTGCGTCTTTCAGCAACACCATTAAGTTGGGGAGTTCTAGGAGTAGTGAGATTGGAGACAATTCCATTCTCTTTGAGGTATTCCTTGAATTCATCAGAGAGGTACTCGCCACCTCGATCAGATCGAATTCGTTTAATCTTCCTATCGGTTTGGTTCTCAACCAAAGCCTTGAATTATTTGAACTTTTCAAAGGTTTCAGATTTATGATGTAATAGGAAGACAAACCCGTATCGCGAATGGTCATCAATAAACGTAAAATAATATCGATATCCATTTCGAGTCGCGATACTGAAGGGACCACATACATCGGTATGTATTAAGTCAATAATATCTTCGCATCTAGTAACCTTGTTACAAAAAGGCATCCTAGTCATTTTACCACGAATACAATGTTCACAGGTAGGTAAAGATTTAACCTGTAGAAAATCTAAAGGTCCATCCTTTATCAATCTATTGATCCTATCAACAAATAAATGACCAAGCCTTTGATGCCAAATCATGTTTGAATGATTTTCATTATTCCTGGATCTTTTAGGGTTTTTATTAGTGGTTGTAACATTCATGACATGCTCATTAATGCACAATTCATAGAGTCCTCCAGAAGTCAAAATACCATCTGCAATATATTTATCATAATGATTTATGACTAATTTATTACAGAACAGGAATGAATATCCACTTCTAACTAGCTTAGATATAGATATTAAGTTCCTCCTGACTTCAAGTACATAAAGACACTCTTTAAGTACTAGGACTCTACCACTAGATAATGATAGCCGACAAGTCTCGACCGCGACTGCTGCAACACTTGCATCAGATCCCATCTGGATGACTATCTCCTCTTTTTCAAGTTTTCTAGTTTCCTGAAACAAATGCAACAAATTGCATACATGAACAGAAGCACCAGAATCAACAATCCAACTTCCTTCTCGTCCTACGAGAAAGCTGGTTTCAATGATAAAAGTAGATTTCATACCTGCTGGGGCTTTACCTTTGTCGACCGACTTCAGGTAATCCGGGCAATTACGCCTCCAGTGCCCCGGCTTTTTGCAGTGGTGACAGATAACGGTTTTCTTCGACGCCATTAGAGTGGATGCATTGGAAGAAGAGCCAACACTTTATCCCTTCTTCTTTCTCTTCTGGGCCGGGCCCTTCCGAGAACCATGCTTCCGACCGCGCTTCCCTCTGACCTGTGCAACCATTGCACTGCCAATGGGACCATCCTTCTTCATCACGTGTTCTGCAGACTTTAATGCAGCAAGGAGAGCAACACTTGTCAATTCCAACTTGTTCATGTGGAATGACACTACAAAGTTATTGAAAGACTTGGGCAATGACAGCAGAATGAAGTCAGCTTGCATGTCTGCATCCATTGTTGCCCCAAGAGTCTCCAGCTCCGACAAGTACCCAAACATTTTGAGTACATGTTCACGGACCGAAGTTCCTTCCTGCATCTTGCAGCGAATGAGGTCTTTCATAACATTGTACCGCTGGGTGCGGTTAATGTCGCCAAACATATCTTTTAGGTTCTGCATGATCTCCTGGCAAGTACTCATCTCCACATGTTGTTTCTGAAGAACATTGGAGAGAGAACCCAAGATGTAGCATCTAGCCAAGACATGATCTTCAACATACCTATCATTAAATGCTTTTTCTTCCTTGGATTTAGGGTTCTCATGCTTGTCCTCAGAGAGCACATAACTGTTGCGCTCCGCAGAGAGAACAAGCTCCAAATTACAGATCCAATCCGAGTAATTTGGTCCGGTCAATTGGTTGACCTCCAGAAGCCTGCTCAGTGGGTTCATGGATTTCATTTTCTGAAATTGAGAATGCATTATATTAGAATATATAATAATATATTCAATTTAGTTTTATTTGATTAAGGCATTTTAAATCAAATTAGTCTTGCTATGTCAACTATGAAAGTTTATTCCCTTATTCACTTTCAAAGTAGGAGATATACTTACCGATATATCTCAAGCAAGAATTGGGATCTCCTCTTTACCTTTGTCATATCCCAATAATATGAGAACTTATGACTCCAATAAAGAGAAGCGGGAACATATTCCACCTTGCAAGTCCAACTTGCATTTTCCCAATTCGGTCTTTAATACCTGGGCCCACCACCCCTAAGGTGATGTTGACCCGTTATTAATTGAACCAACCGTCAACAGGAATACAACTAGCTATGCGCAATCCAATATCGCCCCAATAATATGAGGACTCGATATTGGGGTCACTACGCATACGTCCTTACTCTTTCGAGAAGCGACGAGTCCGATCCAAATGGATCATATGTAGGAGCTGTCACTTCGGACAGGCGTCTCCTACACATAATATCTGGCGACGAAACCCTTCGCCTTGATGGGAGACCATGGATGTCACTTATGTGATCCTCTATCTCTTATTCAAATTCTAATTAATTAACATGAATCATATTCATATAATTAATTCTTCCAAGGGAATTATTAACTCTAATCATATTAGAGTATTCTAATTGGATGTAATTAATTCAATCATATTAAATTAATTATCAATTCAATTCAATCAATCAAACTTGATTTTCTTACTTGAATATATATGGTATTATTCTCAAAGTACGTATTAGTTCATATTTTAATAATTAGAAAAATACATCTTAATCCCTCGGACATTATCCCGGTCCTACCCGTTGTCATGGCCTGTATCGACGGGAGTGGGACGGACCGCATACGTTGCAACCCGCTACCCCAGCGATCCCCGACTAGACACCATATCCACCTCGGGAGAGGATAATGCCAAATTGATTAATTTGTACTTGAGATGATCATCGGTTCTTCAACCGAAATTGTACCATATAGTAAAAATCAAAACATTTTTTTTATTATAAGGAAATTTGCTACACAAATTTCCAAATCCTATTCAAGCATCAAGTTTGAAGATTGTGGTTTCCAATTATGATTTAGATCACATGTTAATCAATTATTTGGTTGAGGCCAAGTAAATTAGGTAAATAATCATCTTCCAATATTTCACAAATATTTTTCAAGATTATTTCACGAAATTAACAATTAATTTCACTAATTGACAATCACTTGGTTCTAGATTAGGACAGTAATTTCAGCAGTGACCCCTACTCACTGAAATTAACATATCTCAATCAATTTAAATCCAAATTAGACAAAGTCAATTTTAATATATTGTTAACTTGATATAGGAGAGAAGACAAGTGATGTTTCATGTATTTTGAGGCAGATGATAACAGTAATTAACACTTTAATCATGTTAAAGTCTATTGTTCCCGCAACAGTGCATACATGTTCATTAAAATATCCATATCTAGAGCATACAAAATCCGATTTTCGCAAACTCAGATCCTATGGTTTCCTTATTTAATGGGGAACAAAAACCAAGTATTAAATTCGTGTTTAAACAATTTAAACAGTGTCGAATTTATTTACTAAACAGATCTACGAAATCAAATGCGATGAAAACTTTCGCGACCTTAACGAATCCAAGTCATCCTCGGTTTTTTGAATCATATTCGAAACCGTCGACCTAAGGCTCTGATACCACTTGAAGGATATGGGGAAATTATCCTCAAGCGCATCATGGAAGCGTGATCATCGTATCGAATACGACGAAGAACGACTAGTCGTACTAGTTGTTCAGTGCAGCGCAATTTAAAAATTTTGTTCGATGAAACCACATGATCCGAGAACCATTCTCAAATCGTTTCATCTATAACCACAAAAAGTATAATGCAATACCTCTTGAAGCGTGGTTGATCAAGTCTCTAAGAGAAGAGACCTCCTGTCTCAAGTCCGATCGTCGGAGTAACGACTTGCGAGCGCGGAGATGAGTCGCAGTGTCCTCGCCATCCAAGATGATCCAAGCATGGTTGCTCCGGATCTCGTCGCACGAAATCGAACGTCTCCTTCGTGAGTGAAGCACTCCAAGTATATAGAGAACCGTATAGCATCGAAGCGACAACACAATGGCGCGGGCGTCGACAATCCTCTCCACCAAGGTATGGTGGACGACCACCAAGAAGAGAGGGAGAGAGGCTGTCGAGTATGAGAAAGAGAGAGAGAGAGAGATGTGTGCTACAATAGCATGTAAAGAGAGAGCATCGTATGCCTCTCTATTTATAGGGTTTTGGGATCCATGGATCTCAATCCATGGGACATATAAAATCAATGGATTAGATTGATTTATGTCTATCCAATGGTCAAGATTGTTGTTGGTAAAAACCAACAATTTGTGATATAATTTTGATTAAATATATTTGATAAATCAAATATATATTAATAACAAATTAAACCAAACAAATAAGGAGTGAAAATACAAATGAGATCCACCTTCCCCATTAGAGGGAGTGGACGGCCACCAATTCCATAAAGGAATTGGTGCCGCCACCTCCTTCCCATATGGGGAGGGCAATCTCATGGATTCCATGAGATTTCATATCTCCTTGTTTTTCTCTCAACTTATTTCCAACAACTATTTGTTGGTATTTTTATTCACCAAAAATAATTCTCAATTATTTTGGGAATATTGCAATCTTGACATTGGAAAATTGTGAATCATATTCACAACCCAAAACTAATGTAATTTACATTTTTCAATTAATTAGACAATGTGTATCCAATACACATCAATAATTAATCTATAAATATAAATTATAATTAACTCTCTCTAATACATTATAAATCACATTTATAACGTATTATGAATAATTGGATATTACTATCCACATTATTCTTATCCATAATAATTAAATCACATTTAATTATATTGGATAATTCCTCATACATAATGATAATTAAATCACATTTAATTATCAACTTCTCTTTGCTTAGATCTTATGGAATTATTCTTAAACCATTTAAGAATAATGCTATTTCTCCTCAGATACTTGGAGATAAGGACATGGCGATTGTATTGTTCCACATATAGTGACTTGGATATTGAGATCACATCTCAAATCCAGATCCCATGGACCTCTCATAGATGCTTGATTAAATCAAGACCGTAAACCTAATCTTCTCATTGCATCTGAATCTTATTCAGATCAATGTCCAGTATATGGACTAAGATTAGGTCACTTCTCTAATGAGAGGAGTCACTAAAATCCAGACCTGTTTCATCACTCCCTCGGAATGGAAGCGTCATGGTTATACAATCGTTTATGATAAAATCACCCTTCAGGTATTCCCAATACCTGTACATCCTGCATACTGGAAGACTCATGATCATCCCGAAGATATAGATCACTTTTACACTGTCATCTTCAGGGTTTGATCACTAAGTTTCTCAATTTTGGTTCTTGGGATATGGTATAGATCATATGCTTTCACAAAGCATATATCTTCCTTTCAAATTCATATCATGCTTTTAAAGCATTATGACCATGCATGGAATTTGGTCAATCCCAAAACCTCATGAGTGAGCTCATAACTCCCGGTTCACAAGTGAACCTGTATGATCCCTTTGAGAGATCATACTACTCATATGCCCTTACATGTACACGAGCTTGCCGGTACATAGACCTTGGTTAGGTCATCAACCAATTGGTCTGCCAAATGTACATACTCAGACATATAGCAATACATCTGTCTTTGGTCAGAGGATGTTTGCCTGTGATGTGACAGTATTCATCATAGGTCTTTGGTTATCTCGATCTCGTTAAGTCAACTCATTGACTCAACTAATCTGATACCTCCGAATCAATATTCCCATGCAGAGGACCTGCATCAAGAGGTCGATAAAATATCAGTCTAATGAGATAGGATTGCCATCTCCCACTCAGATTAGATATCACTACTTGTCAGTCATTGATGACGCTTGATGAGTCCACTATCTAACTCCTTAGATATTCATCCAAGCATCAGCCTCTATGATTCAATCAATGAATCAACAGCTGTATGATTATCAAGTTGGCCATGGTACATAACCCTAATTGTACAGAGGGACCTTATAGTGCATTCATTCATTCAATATCAGAAAGGGAGTGAAACATAATCAATAACTTTTATTGATAAATTTATTCATTACAATAACAATTATTGCAGGAATGGTTCGCCTCGGGCTCACATTGCTAACAATCTCCCACTAGCCCTCAGAACCATTCAGGAACAATCCTTAAACCCATACTCATTACATGCTGGTCGAAAACCTTATGTGTTAGAGGTTTGGTAAGAGGATCATCAACGTTGTCAGCAGAGGCCACCTTGGTGATGATGATGTCACCGCGCTTTTGAATCTCCCGATTGATGTGGTATTTCCTTTCCACGTGCTTGCTCTTTTGATGCCATCTGGGTTCCTTCGCCTGGGCAATGGCTCCGGTGTTATCACAGAGTAGCGGGATGGGAGTATCAGAGGAAACTATGCCAAGTTCCTGGACGAACTTGCGTAACCAAACCGCCTCCTTTGCAGTATCCGATGCGGCATTGTATTCGGCTTCTGTTGTTGAATCTACTGTAGTGTCCTGGTTCTTGCTTCTCCAGTTCATAGCACCACCATTCAACATGAACTCAAACCCTGATGTCGACTTTCGATCATCAATATCCAATTGGAAGTCAGAATCTGTATATCCCAAGACTTGGAGATCACCATCTCCATAGACCAAGATGTAATCTTGCGTCAGTCTTAGATATTTGAATATGTTCTTTATTGCATTCCAGTGTTGCTCTCCACAGCAGGATTGGTAACGACTTACCACTCCCACTGCATGGCAGATATCTGGCCTAGTATACATCATGGCATACATTAAGCTTCCTACGGCTGATGCATAAGGACATCCAGCCATGGCTTTCTTTTCCTCAACAGTTTGAGGAGTCATTCCTTTAGACAGGTGGATACCATGTCTTAAGGGTAGGAATCCTTTCTTAGAACAATCCATACGGAATCGTTCAAGAATCTTCTTAATGTATCCATGTTGTGACAATCCCAAAATCCAGGAGACTTGAAATTTTCTCAAAAGGATGTATATGGAATTGATTAAAAACCATTTACTAAAAACACTACATAATTTATTGCAGGCACAAGACAACTCCACTTTGGATGAAATTTGGGTAGTATTTCAAACATATTTCAAGGCATCATTCGCAATTTTTGTGGAATTTTTAGAGCAACTATGTGTCGGATGTGAATTTAATAGCATAGAATGGGTAAAATATGCAGAATTTCAGTTAGACAAATTTAATTAATTACCAAAAATCACAAAAATACAAATAAATATTCAGAATATAGGCAATTAGTTGCTCAACATAATGGCATTTTTCATTGAATAAACTGGTGCTCAACAGATGTCCAAATTAATAAGCAAACAGAGGGGTCTTTGTGCAAATTCCAAAAGCAAAATAAAGAAACAACTATAAACAGGGACCTATTTGTAATTACAAGAACATGACGGAAAACATTGCAATTTTTACAATAAAAAAGAATGTAAAAGGACTTTTTTTCTTCCTGGGAGGGCACGAAGGAGGAACCCAACGGCGGGTGGTTGCCCGCACGTGGCCGTGCGGGTGAAGGAGGATGTTGGTGCTGCGGAGGACGAGGGGGCACGATGGTGGCGCGGCCACCTGCGACGGATGCGGGAGGGGGCGCGAGGCAGGAGGTGCTTGCCGCGCCGCTAGTGGTGGCGATGGCGGAGCCTCCGTGCGTGGTGGATGGAGGAGAAGGAGGGGACGGCGACCAGCGGCGCCGTCGACCGGTTGATGGTGTGCACGATGGCAGTGTTGGCTGGCGGGTGGCCGACGACGTGGGCAGTGGAAGGAGGAGAAGGGGGCGGCGACAGAGCCGCTGCTGCTCCTCCCATTTTTTTTATTTTTTCTCAATAAGAAACCTTTTTTTGTTTTAGATTTTAATTTTTTTTAATTTTTTTAAAACAGGAAACAATATGTACACAAAGAAAGGGGGAAAAAATAGTTGAGTGTATGAAGATGTGATAAAATGATGGTGGTGGTGGTAATGTGATAAAACAATTTGAGAAAATAGCATTGGTGATAAAATGAAGGGAAAATTACCTACGATGGAGACGATCGCCTTTGATGTGCTCACGATAGCACGATCTTCGCTTGAATAGCCGGTGAGCGATGAGCTCGAGCAACGCACGGATGTGGTTGCGATGTTGGTCGAAAAGCCAACGGATCTCACCGGAGAGAGGGTTGTCGTCGCTAGACCACGGTTGCGTCGCTGTCACCGTTTCAACTCTGGGAACTAGACTCTCCTCACATAAAGATGGATCAAGTGCAAATTGAGGAGGATGAGATGTATATAAAGAGGATGAAATGAGAGGTTATTAAAATGGTGGGAGGTTATTTTATTAATGGAGTTGAATGGGATGTTTGAAAAATGGCGGGGTTGAATGGAGGTTGGTGGTAGGATGAGTTGAATGGTGGTTATTGTAGAGAATGTAAAATAAATATATAAAATGAAATAAAGTAGTCTCTTTAAATACAACAAAATATATAAAGAAGCAAAAAATAGTGGAGAATTTACAAGGGAATACATACAACATGTACATTTTTTGTTTGCTTTTCTAATATGTATTTTTTTATCTTTTTAATAAAAGATATTTACAACAGAAAAATACAATAAAATGCTACAATCAAAATACAACACAATCATGATTTTTTTTGTATTTTTAGTAATTAGAAAAGATAAAATAAAAAATGAATAAAAAATGAATATATACATAATATACAATGTACATCTAGGTCCCAAAATCCAACTTTTGCAAATGAGCTCCGATTTTAATGAAAATACTTCCGTTGGATAGATAATTTTTTAACTTGAACTTTAAAAGTGAGTTTGGTGAATTTGGAATTCATACGGAACGGGAATTTGGCTTGGAAGTTTGTGTTTACGGCTTATTCCCTTTGGGATCTTGGAGCATTTATTTGAGATAAAATTTGTTTTGTATTTTTGTATTTTTATATACATTGTTATGAACAAGTTGAAGAAAGAATTAGCCAAAAAGGAGTTGAAATGTAATTATTAAAAGTACATGAAATTTTGGGCTATTTACATGTGAGAAACTCCTTTGATTTTGCGGCCTTTTTTATTGTTAATGTATTTTGTACGATCTCATATACGACAATTAGTGTGTTTTATTTGCAAGAGTCATTTTGTTAATTTATTGATTTTATGGATATTTTTCTGGGATTTTACTAGGGGATTTTGTTAAGTTCAAGATCTTGAGATGATGAATCGTGGATTCATCAATGCTCAATATCTATGATCGTGAACTCCACCTTGAGCGGAGCACCTTGGAATGTAACGATGACTCAAATTATACCTCTCGATCAACTAGCTGAACAATCTCTCTCGATTTCCTAATTGGTCTGAGTTTGATCTTGTTAAACACAGAGGTCAGGAGGATGTTGATTGGTGAGTCGTCATCTATTTAGACATGGGTAAATCTTGTGTCTTTGATTCCACAATCAAATCGAGGCAACCGCTTCACTCTGCGGCTCTTGGTTTTTCTCTTCATCACCAATTATGTGACCATTGACAATATACGTCTTTTGGTCCTTGTTCTCTTCCTGTACGACTTGTTCTGCATTAATTTACTCTTTACAAATCTTTCCTGGTTGGGGAAGTGTTCAATGGACTGTATCAAGGGATTCAAAAATCATTCTTTTATCCAAGGCTTCCCTCAGAGAAGAATCCAAATTGTTTGAATCCTATGCACTTTTAAATTTTATGGGTTTTCCATTTTTCATTTTTTGGTGTTTTTGAATTTTCAATTCCCTAAGGGAGTAGTATGCAGAAGTTTCACTATCAGAGTCATCCCTAGGGTGTACTGCTTTTGCGAGTCTCGGAGTGTTCTCATCGTTCTTACGTTGAGATCCAATCATTTCATCTTCCATTTTCATGTACGAACTGGGAGAATATCTTCTCGGAATATCTAGTATATATTTTGATTTGTTATCTTCTGAAATTTTCTCCTGAAAAATCATGGAAGGAATCTTCTCAGTGGGAAGATTCTATGGAAATCTGTAGGTATCATACTCTACATACAGTGACTCAGGCATGCAATTCTGAAAGATTAAAGTCTATTTCTATGATTGTAATGGTCGGTTCCTCATATAGTGAAGTCAACATATAGGGTTCATGTGTATTGATGTCATCGGTCCAATCCTATGTATGTGCAGGCTTGCCGAAGGAGTGGTATACATGTTGGTCAATAGAGATTTGATCATTAGGGTCAATCCAATATAGATAATTATCAAGTTCAGGGCGCTCCATTCCGTTTGGTTGGTTCAATACATTATTCCCTACATTCCACTTAGAACGTGTATCTGTGAATTGTTGACCTATCCCAACAAGATTGTAATGAGAAAATCAAGTCATCTGGGGTTGATGTCTCAGCTAGTCGTTTGTCTTAGTAGTAGATTGTTCTTCAAATGGTTCACGAATAAGATGGTTTAACCCAAGATGGAATTTCATCATGTATAGAAAAGTCAGGGGAGGTGGGAAATATGACGAAGTGTTGAATTCAATCGGATGATCTGAGTAAAATTTATTGGAACTCATAGAATGTACCATATTCATCCATGGGCGAGAGTCTCCCGCGAATGTTAGAGGATGTCTGTCAGTAGAGGGTTTTGAAGATTTTGGTTTGATCAAAAAGAAATAATCTGGTGGATACAAAGACCAGTATCCCATCAATTTCAAAGGAGGTGGATGAGTTAATATAATGGATCTTGGTTAAAAATGTTCAAGTGCACGTAATACTCAATAGAAGAAATTCATTTTAAATCAAGGAGAGTGATGGCACAAGTGTGGGGTTTTTGATATTTGAGCTCGATTTACACACACCAATGCATACGTAATTCAAAGCTCAGGTTCACCAACTCACACAATGAAGGCCGTAAGAGTCCGGCCAATTATCTTTTCAACAAATAATCTTGGAAATAATTAGGGAGCCGTTAGGTGTCTGTATTTCCCTAAAGACTAGCCTTAATTCTTATGACTAGCTGTACTTTCAGCAAGTATGGTTGTAAGCACGAACCATAAAATGACTACCAGTTACTTAAGGAAGGAGACTTATGAAATATCCTTTAAATCATCCACTTTACTAAGAAAAGACATACTGTAAATAGCTACCTGCATTTCCTCACTGAGAAGTAGCTAATCATTTTTATAGAATCAGTAATCTGAATGAAAATCCCGGATCTTGGCTTTATCCTTAAGTGTGCGTCCATCACCTCTAAGAAACATAAATGAATACAAGGACGTGGTTCTTCTCCCGCAACAATTCTCAATTTTATGGTTTAAATTAAGTCAGCCTTGTTTAGCAGTCCCAATTTTATTTAGGTGATCACTGGAAAATTTCTACCGTCCAGTCCCAATTTTCTTTAAATCTTAAGCGACAAAATAAGAGGGAGAAATTCAGGAAAAATCAATGCACGTGGAAAACAATGATGTATGCTCAGTTAGAATATTTACAGTGATTCCTCTCAATCTCCATGTAGGATGCAATACAAGAATTGAAAATTATTTTAAATGAAATGCGATCCGATAAAACCGCACCTAGCAGATAGTTCTATTAGTGGGAAATAATTGATTTAAATTTTTGACTAAGTTGAACGATCTAGAAGTGTGTCTCAATTAAGTGCAGTGTCGTCCTAGGTTCTACGAGCATAGAAAATAATCCTAGAATCTCTAATAGCTGTAAGTGCAGATCTAATCCTATGAACCACTCAAGTCAGGCCCCACCCTCATCAGAGAGTGAAACATGCCATGACACACCATAGAAAAAGTTCAAGTCCTGTTACACATGCAAGAGTCTAAGAGAACACCGTAATAAATGAGTACAAAATCCTAGACTCTATGCTCTCTCACAACTCGACTCGATCTTAATTTTATGCGACTTTTCAGAAGTTAGTGTAGATGCGCCGGTTTTGGAAGAAACCACTCCACATACGTCGAGTATCGCACACGAAAATGAGAGAGAGAGAGTTAGAGAGTGACAAAAAATAATCAAAAATAAAAGTTAGAAAATAAATGCTAAAAATAAAATAAAATAAATGAAAAATGTATAGTGATGAGGTTCGGGGGTCATACTATCTGAATATTTGGGAAAACCTAATACTAGTTTTCTAGATGAAAAACCTACGTCGTTTGCATCCCAAGCAGCGACACCATCTGATTAATTTGCAAGTAACAACCTAGATTAATGACTATCAAATTTTGTGCGTGATTTTTGAGGTAGATATTTTTGGTATTTTTAATGCATTTTTGAAATGTAAATTAAAATGCAGGCTAATTTTAATGACTAAAAATTAATGTCAATTATATGATGTTCAAAAATTATGAAACTTGGCCCATATGTTAATAATGGTGAAATGAATGATATGTATTTTTTTAGAATGTTTGTATGTAAGATGAATAGATAATGAATTTATGAATGCAAAAAGTGCGATTCTCAATAATTAATTCTAATAAATATTAAACCTATTATTTTCTGGAAAAAAGTACCTAAGATATGTCAATATATGAAATATCCTAGAAAAATCTTAAACTCTAAAAATATGGAGTTTAATACATGTTAAAAATTAATTATTGAAATAGAAAAAAATGCTTTTTATAGAGCAAAATATGCATGCAAATGCAATTCTTTTTGGGCATAATGTGAAGAATAATTAATTCTACTATCCTTAAATGTTTAGCAATTTTTCGAGCATTGGTTATTATTTATGAATTTCTGAGCAACGATTGGAAAAAATATGTAATTTTCCACGCAAATATTATTTATTAAATAATCATTGAGAATAAAAATAAATTTGGTGTCACAATGTAGATAAATAATTGAATAATACAATGCTAATTTTTTAATAATAAAATGATGTAATAGAGGTTCAAAATTACAAGAGAAATCAAGGCTCTAATGCAAAATAGAAAAAATTAAATACTATAAAAATGCAGAACAAGGATAAAAGAGAAATTACCAACCCCTTGAGGGGGATTTTGCAAAAATTCCAAGAGGTTACTTGGATCTTTGCATAAAATGGTGGAAGGTCGGGGGTGTCTTCGCAAAAGATCCCCCAACATACATGTACTACACGTGTGTGGGGGCCTCAAGCTTCTTGCACCCGATCGATGGTGTAAAAGAGCAAATGGGCTGGCAAGTCTGCAGTGGTGGTGGACCTTCTAAGAGTGGGTGATGGAGGAGCGTCCGAAGGAAGAGGTTCCTCGAGGAGGCACTTGGCTGTGGTGAAGCCAGAGTTGAGGAGATGAGGCAGATGCCCCAGATGCTGCGAGGCGGCTTGATGGAGGAGCTGAATTGCAGGGGTGATGTTGAGGCAGGCTGGAGGAAGTGATGGAGCGGAGGTTACAAGGTCTCAGTTCGAGCGTCTGGAAGCATGGTAGTGGAGTATGTCCATGAAGTCATGATGGTTGACCGTGCTAGAAGTGGTGACATGGGAGGTGAAGTATATCGGTGCGACGTGTTGGCTCGAAGAGTGGCGGAGTCGATAGGTTCTTGTGATGATGGGTGATCAGAGAGATGAGAGGGTGTAGAAGATGAAAGGGAGATGAATGTCGGGAGGGGCAGAGTACCTGGGAAGGCATAGAGCTCAACGATGAGTGAATATGGTCAGAGCAAGTAGCTACTCTACAGAGATGCATTGCAATGAGGTTTAGAACCCCAGATGATGCAAAGCGGAGGGGTTAAGCGTAGGAACTGGCTCGATCGTGAAGCTTCTTCCCTTACGATGGAAGTCGACGGATTCGTCCAATAGAGGTGATGGAGGAGAGTTATATAAGAGAAGGAGGATGTGATGAGGGAGCAAATTAGGAAGGTGATTAGAGATTGAGAAGATAGCGAGGTGATGGATTTTAATCAGGTGGATGATGAGACCGGAGGGAGGCAGTGAGTAAGAACATGGGAAGAGGTTGATCGGGGATGGGATACGAGGGAGATGCGCAACTGTGGATGGAGATGGAAATGTGACAAGAACTACGGTGCGGCGGTGACAAAAAAGAGGAAAGGCAGTGAAGAAGGAAAGGTGACTGGGGAATGGCAGCACACGAGATCCACGGAGGGTAGGTGGAGGTGCCTGTGTCTGATTAGGAAAGGGTGAGGAGGAAAGAGCGAAGGAAGAAGAAAAGCAGTGATCGTCCGATCGGTCGATATCAAATGATTAAGAATATGCCACATGACTATTTTTTTAAAATTTTAAAATTTAAATTTCTATTATTTTAATTAAATCTTTTAATATATAAATGAAAGCTAAATGAGAAAAATGATTGACATGTGACAGCTCTAGGAGCTGCCACATGTCAGCTTTAGAAAAATCAAAAAATAGAAGACATGAAAAATCTAAACGAAATAGCAAACAATCTTGGATAAAAAATTCTTCAAGAATGTTTCTCGTCTCGATGAGATCTACAACTTTTATGAAGGGACTAACACCAAAGTAGGTCATTTGCATAAAGTGATATTTTTGGGGTGCTCTATGTACATAGAATACCTGACTTTGGGGGGTTTTGTAAATTTTTTATTTATAAATAAGATAAAAATCAGGTAAAATACAATAAAATTAAATATAAATATTTGCAAAGTAATGTATTTTTTTTAATTTTATTAATTAAGAAAATGAAGAAATAAAATAAATTATGAAAAATAGGACTTTTGTACAAACTATTATTAAAGACTCAGACTTAGTTAGTTTCTTTGATTTTGGTTTTAGTTTTGATTTGGATTTTTATGCATTTTAATATTTTTTGTCAAAGAAAATAAATGATAAAGAAATAAAATAAAAAGAGTTAATTTTGTACATAAAATAATAGGGCGAAATCGGGTAAAATATACAATGTACAAAAGAGGCCCCAAACCCAACCTTCACATATGAGTTCTGATTCACTTGAATTATTTTGTTTTGAAGGTAGTTCAATGTACATTAGTTTAAAAGTGAGTAAGATTAAACCAAACACTGTATTAGGAAGATATCAATGTTTTAGTCGAATCATTTGAATTTAGGGTTTGAGTTTTTGGTCCATTTATTGGTGTTGGTGATTTTTTTTTGTAATTTTTCTTTATTCTTGTTAGTCATATGCATACAATGGAGGTGGTTTTGGGTGATTTGGAGTTAATATGAGTTTATTAAAAATCAGATAAGTTAGCTTATTTTGCATGTCAATTTGGCTGATATTTCTGGCTTCTTATTTTATGCAATTATGAATGATAAAATGCAATTATTATTTATACATACATGAATGCTAATTACGTAATACAATGGCTAAAATGTAGATGAATTTTGTGGAATTGAGCTTAATTAATCACTTTTAAAGTGATGAATCACAAATTCATCAATTATCCCAAGCCCAAGCTCGACTCATAATGGCATACATATTTTGAAAAGATTGCATTTGCCAGTTGTGAAATGTTATATATAGAGAAATTAATTCTTCTTATACTCAAAACTCGAAAGTATTGTGAAATAAGATATTTTTTCCGATGTGTTATCATGAGTACTAGCATTGGATGAATCCAAATGGTCAAGAAGATGATTGAAAATTGATATGGAGTGGATTCTATCCGATATCTGATTCCTAGTGGGTGTATCCAATTTATGTGGTTAGGAAGAAATCAGTTATACAATTGATCACTAACGAGGACGGAGAGGAGATTTAGAAGGGAGTACCCATGTCGTGACGTGTCTGTGTGGATTAAAGGAGCCTTGATGTGCAACGAAGAAAGATCTTTTTCCCTCCCATTTACTGATCAGATCGTGCATAGATTGGCAAAGAGAGAATTATGATGCATGCATGAAGACATGGGAATACAAGATGGTGTTACAACTTTGAAAATACTTCTTACTTGATTAATTGGAAGCAATTATGATGTCTAAGATTAATTACATTTGAGTAAAATACAATGCACATGCATGAATGGAACTATAAAGGGGGTGTCCACACTTGTGGTCCATTTGAGCTGGCAATGAATCACCCCCACTTGAGGAGCATCACAAAGGGGGGTGGTGATAGACACTTTGAAGAGTTTTAGGTGGATGCAAGCGTGAATCACACCATACGAATATGTAGTCGTCTCCATATGTTTTGGGACGAGCAAAACTCCCCTGGTTGACTCGATTTACGGAGTTTTAGTTCCTTGGGTTATATGCCCCATTAACAAATAGTAATAGTACTATTAACCAGACTAGTTAAAGGGTAACGCTTGCTCACAGTTTTTGGGCTGCACTCTGAATAAAGCATTGCAACACTTCATTCCTAGCGTAGAGTATTTCCTTTGATTAGTAAGTCTAGGATAATAAATACGTGAATAAATTTACCGCGGTTTTACCTTACTCATCTATGACTTTATATTCTTATATTTGTTGAAAGTTATCCTGGGTCATATGACTTACAAGATTCCTCTCTTGCATATCCAACAAGGTTTGTCGAGCAGGTGACTAAGACTGGAGTACTTGGTTGTGCAGCTGAAAACAGTAACTGAGATTGCTATCTAGTCGAGTAATTACTTTCTTTGTCTTTCCTTTTCTGCTCTTGATAATGTAATAACGAGAACATTAATGTTTCTTGTCATCATTTTTTGAAAATTTTCTATGAGTAGATTTTTTTAGATTTATCATATTTTGTATGAATAGTATATCATGAAGGTTGTTTGTGATTGGTGTCGGATAACATTATTTGGATGCTGAAATGTGCTCTCACGGAGGCAGGACATTACATATATGTTTTGTGCTTATTTCACATCTGAAATGTGAGGTTTCAATCCAATAGGGTATTACATTTACAGTACTACGATTTAAGCAGGAAGGCATATGACAAAGGTTAAGTTCATTTATTGTTGCATGTCCATAGATAAATTATGGAACTAAATGCCTTATGCCATCTCGTAAAAAGATTCACGGGAAATTTACGTACGTAGTTTGTTGAATATGTTTGTTTGGAACTGTACTTGTGGATCTTGGCCAATGTTTTCAGTGATCCTCCAAACTGTAGCCTGCATGAATCCTGTTCAAATATTCTTGATTGGACGGCAATAATCTAATGCTCACTTAAGATGGCATTCATCCGATGAATACTACAAAATAAACGAAGTGCACTCACAACTTATTTCTAATTGTTTATACAAGTTGTTTTATCATTTAAAGATGTTGGATGGTCCAAAAGACCAAAGGAGAAACCTACATTTGTCGCCATTCGTATCTTGTTTAGTTGAGTGCATTTCTCATGGAAGTGATATCTGAATTCGCTGATACGTAACTTGATATGGCGATCGAGGAAGAAAACAAGGACAAGATTGCCAACATTTACTACAAGCTATTGTGATGCATCCATGACAGAGTTCAAAGCTTCAAGTCCTTCAGAACTTAGGTTCTTCCAAATCAATAAGAGTCGGCAACCCACCCTTCCCCTCTCTTTGATGAATTCTCGATTCATCTACTTTGTGCTTTCATTTTCACTTGTACTTTTTAACAAAAATGCATGTAAAGGTCAGGTAATATTACTTTCCTGTGTTTGGTTCCTCATGCATAAAAATCGTCTGTTATCACTAAAAACATATAAATATAAAAGGGAAAAATAGAAAATTAAAGTAAAGCAATGAAGGATGTATCTTATGTATATATGTACAAGCTGACAAAAAGATGATAAATAGGAATGGTTGTTTCATGCCAAGTTGAATATCTTCAAGGGTAAGTTGAAATCTATATAGATGGGATCCTTCATTGTCAAAGTAGTGCATAACAATAGCATTATAGAGATTTCTAATCTCACAGATGGTACACGATCATTCCTCGTGAATGGGCAGCTACTGAAGCACTTCGTAAATTCAGATGAGCAACTAGCCTGCATAGAAGAGTTCTTCTTCATTATGTCCCCAACTCTGAAGATTTACCCTAAGGGCATGCATAACACTTTACTCCACACCTAACTCCACGTCTCCACATCCAAAACATATGTGAATAAATTTTCTTTTTCTTTCCATCTGTCTTTTTCTTTTGTGTAATCCCCACCCGACCACATCGGTCCCTCCCTTACATTCTTTTCCATATTTTGGTTGTTTATAGCCTAAGTATAGGGGACCGATGCTCAATGTATATATACCACATATATTCTTCATTCTCTTACCCTCGATTGCCTTGTTTTTGTCTTATTCTAGACTTAAGCTGACCAAGCCTAAGTATATGGGGACCACCGACTTCTATACTTCTACTCTTTGCACCTTTCTACGCTTAGTCCGAGTCATGTCTTGTTTATCTTCATGCTCTAAGGACATAACACGAGCTATGTATAGAGGGGTATCATATATATTGCACATATACTTTACCTACAACTCGTACTTTCACGTATTTTTTGTATATAATATTTAATAAAATACGGGATATGGGTAGTCATTTATAAATTTTGTAAAATTTTTAAAATTTGTGCAATATGTAAAATATGTGTAAAATGTGTATAACCCTTCTAAAGCTTCTAAAAATTTTGTAACAATTGTATAATGTGTATATTGTATAAAAGCTGTAGAATCTGTAAAATATGTTTAATTTTGTATAAATCTATAAAATATGTAAATATTTGTAAATAATACTTTTATTGTAAAATTGTTGTAATATATGAATATATAATGATAAATAAATAAACAATTTTTCTTATCAGAAAAACTTGCACCTCTTGTATATGCATTTCATCGAGCATAAGTCATTTTGAACTGAGTCTTGAGCAGAAATCGAGAGTGAAGTTGACTTGGCTTTAATCTACACATTATTTAGAGGAACGTCACTGAGAAGTATGGTTTTAGAACCTTCATATACTAGACTTAGTTCTTGTAGTTCTGCAAGACAATGTCTAGACTTCGACTACTAGTGTCTAAGCTGATTATCTCATTTAGAGTACGACTCTTGAATAGTGAACTAATCCAAACTCTAGCACCGTGCAATTATCTCAACTTAAACACAATGTTGGGAGACTTGTAACTTTTTCTCTAGCAACATGAAAATCTAAAGACATGAGTAACGAGTTGAAATAAAGCTTCAAATGAGGTATAATATGCTAGTACTAGTAGTTAAGTTAAGGTGGGGCCAATGCAACCACATCATATGGATGTTCACTCTTGTACCCAAAAAATTACCCTAAATGTATGGGAGAAGAAAATACAAAAAAGGCACTAAACTAAATGCATTGCAAACATTTCAAATCCCAATTTCTTGACGAAAATGGTCAGTTACTAGAATAGCGAAGACAACTACACTAGCCAAGCTTCAAATATGAGAGTTAGCTACGCTGGTTGAGCTCTAGTTTCTCCCTTCCTCCTTTATAATACTAGCAAAACTTGAACTTAGAAGGAAATACCTAACGCCTCAAAGACGAGTTGCTGGAGGAAGAGATTGCGCGGTATTTCAACATTTCGAATGAGAAGAGCTAACACCCTTCACACACGAGACAATAATTCATTGTTCATAGAGTATACTTTGGGTGGATGCGGATCTAAGATAACTTCTGAGTTGAACCTAAACAATTACTTGTAGAACATAGAGTCTGTTGATTTTAAAGTCCTAATTCTCACATGAGTTCCATAAAATTATTAATCCAAAGGTCGTATCGAGCTCCATTTTCACCTTTTGTTCACGATCTTGATCTAGAATCCAATCTCATTTTACTTCTGCATTCATTTTAGTTTCTCGAGACGAGCAATGTTTAAGTATAGGGGGTTGATGAATATGTGATTCATCACTTTAATTTATAAAAATAGAGCTTTATCCATTATTAATCAAGTACATTAGACATTAATATGATTCATGCATATGTAAATAAAATGCATTTTTATCATTCATAATTGCAATAAGGTTGAATCCACTTGTATACATTCACCTATTTTTTTAATAAAACTTCTTATCTTTTTAGTTATTTTTTACTAAATTGAATTTAAATAAAATCAACTTCATTATTTAAATATCACTAATGGTAACATATAAAAATACGAAACAATCACTAGTATATATGTGAATCAAAATCAAACCCTGGTCAGAGATCAAAAGGTCGTACATTCAAATATGTCTCACATACAATCTCCTATAAACCCGTACTTACTTTTTATTAATGCAAATTCAATTATGTACTAATCAAGACCAAATTTAGAAGAATCGAAGTTCGTATGTGAGTTGAGCTCAATTGCATATATTTACTAACTTTGACTTATCATTTTATGTACAGAATTATGTTTTTTTAATTTATTTCATTTTCATTTATTTTATATGATTTATGTTTGAATAAGGTGGGAAAAAATCCAAAATAATCTAATAATCAAAGAAAACACCATTCTAAGTCAGTATATAGAGTGTTTACATAAGTATTTTTTATTTTATTGCTTTATTTTCTCAATTACTTAAAAATGAAAAAAATAGATGAATGTGTAAATAATTTCTACTACTTTATATATATATTTTAATTTTTATTTAATTTAAAATTACAAAAAATGTGAAATATAAAATAAAAATCTAATTTGTACAAATGACATCTATTAGCCTTGTCCCTTCACAAACATTGTAGATCTTGTTGAGACAAACAATTTTTGTGAATTTTTTTGTTTGATGCTTCTTTCTATTCTGTGTTGATTTTATTTGATTTTATTTTCTGAATTTTGTTGAGGTGACGTGGGGCTCTTTCGGAGACGCCATACACCTCCACTTAATCCATCAGCATCCATTGTAGACCTTTGGATCTAGGTGAGATACCATGATTATTTTTTCTTTTTCTCTTTTTATTTTATTTATTCTCACCACGTATCACGTGTCTGGATGTTTGATCTCCACTAATTGAATGACCAAGAATTTCCCTATCAACCCATCACCCTCCTCTACCTTGACGAACCATCTCCGACTTCTCCTACAAGCCACATGTGACCAACAACCATCCCACCATCTTTGGCTCCCTCGCCTCTCCTTTATCGCTCGACCCAAGTATTCCTAATCCCCTTTGTAAGATTCACCATCCCTAATCCCCATTTGACAAAGCCCCATCCCTGCCCCCTTTCGAGCCTGATTCTGCCACTTTCAAAAGGAGTAGAAACCCAACTTCCAACCATTCCCTTTGGTGACCATGACGGATTGACTGCCGATGACAAAAACGAGTCAAAATTCTAACGAGGCAAGATCCATGAGGACCATAGTCTTTGTGTTGTAGAATCCCATCTTTTGTTCAAGCTTCGTGTCCAACTCTGACCATTGGAGGCAACGACCAGAGATACTCTTACATAAGCTCCAACCTTAGGATTTATATTTTCAGGTGAAACCCTTTCCCCTTCTTCCCTCTTTCTCATTTCTCCTTCCCCTCATTCTTCTTCATTCTTCATTCTTCTTTCCAATCCTTTGCTACGTCTTGTTCTCCCCTTTTTATTTTCTTTTTCGATTCCATCAACCCATACTCTACCTACACGATCATCTCATCTTCCTTCCCCCCACACATATTGTCTATCTTCACATTTCCCCATCCAATTGCTCTGGTCCATCACCAACCAAAAAGCAACACTCACCTTCTGTTATTCATGCCTAATAATGTGGATGAGTAAAACCCTTGAGCATCAGATCCATTTTGTAGGTCATAGAGAACCCACATAGTAGCAGGACCTCAGCTGCAACGATCATAGTTATGGGTAGCCGGTGGATTATTTGATGAAGGCAAAAATCGACGTGTCTAAAATGAGCCTCACAAGGCGAGGACTCTGTTGCTGCGATGAATTATCATCAATTGCGTTCAATCAACAATCAACCCACACAATGAATAAATTAAGAAAGCAAGTATAAATCAAAATTTATTATACCCTACTAAAGATATATTCTGACAATCAAGTGGGGGTCGGACATAGGAAACAAGGGTGTAGAAAAAGGTAAGATATAACAATCAATCTCAAGAATTTGTCTTTTTAAGCGCTTATCCAAATTATGGTTTTGTGGAGTTTTTATTTTTTATATTTTTGTTTTTATGTTTTTATTGATTTTCATTTTTTTATTGATTTTCATTTTCCTTTTATATTTTTTAGATTTTTAATTTTCTTTTTTTAAATAAGTAATATAGGATATATAGGACTATATTTTACAATATAGGCCAATTTACATATAAATAGAACAAAAAATAATCAAAATAAAAAATTAAAATATTTTTGGGTTTTAAATATTATTCTACTATTTCTTTTATTTTTTAGTGAATTGTGATAATATATATATATATATTCAAAGTAAAAAATATCCCGAATGGACGAATTAACAAATGGGTTGTTATTAAATTGAAGATAAAAAATAGTAAAATAAGTCCAAAATTCTTCAAATTTATTTCAATATATAGATATTAATATAAAGAAAAGTAAGAGATTGAAAAATATATTTTTGATATTTTTCGTATTTTTAAATTGTTGTAAAGGATTTTTGGGAATTTTAATTTTTAAGAGTTTTCTTTTTATATTTTTAGTGATTAATGGTCTGAAGGTTTTAAATACATAAATAAACAAAATATATTTTTATAGGAATTTTTCAAAATAACTTTATATTTTTTTGTATTTTATAAGTCAAAAAGGTAAATTTTACTCTTTTTTATTTTTAATAAATAGAATATTGGACAAAATACCTTAATAAAAATATATGTGATAGATAATGATATCAGGTATTTATAATTATTTTCTACGAATTTTTAGAGCAAAGGAATTATTTTTAACAAAAAAACCTGCAAAAAGAAAATGCAACCATGTAAGGGCCTATTTGTAATTAGCTGAAAGTTTTGGCACCAAACAATAATCCTAAAGCAAAAACTCAGGGGCTAAATGCTCAAAATTTCTAGATCAATAAAATACTTCGCACTTGGAAAGGGTATAGGTGTAATTATCAAAAAAATTGAGGTCTAAATTTATAATTTATCCACAAAATATAACATTATATATGCAATTTTAACGACTAAAAGTATGTACAAAGACTAGTGGAGGTCCTGTCGCAAAATATCCGCTCCTCACGCACACAAGCATATTAGGTGACGTGGCGAGGGACCGATGAGCAATAAAATTAAAGCTAGGGGTCTGACATTAAATTTTACAAAAATATAATAATGTCAAATGAATGTTTGTATACCATAAATTAAATACAAAAATTCACTAGGTTGAATGTGCAAAATACCCAATCGTAGGCGAGAACAGACGGTGGGATCTGATCATTTAGCCATGTGTCGCACTCTTGTACTATGATGTTAGTTCACATGAGGCAGCCTTGATTAGATTATCGAACATGATCTGACGTCTACTAGAGGGATTGATCCAAGGGTCACTGTACGTCTGGAAGAACAAACAAAGATCGGATGATGGAGGAGGCCCCTAGAATAAATCATGAAGGACCTGACGAAGATGAACTTCGATCGAACCTAGCAACTTCCCTGAGCATCCTCTGGCATTGTTGGTATGCTCCCTAGATTCCCGACATCCTCCTCCTACTGCGGAGCCTCGTAAAATGGTCGGGTACCATCAGAAGCGAGCCGACGATGCTCGACATATGGAGCACCTATTCGAACCTCAAAAGACCCTACATTGATGTTTCTTTTCTTTTTTAATGCAGGGAAATGGTTAGGCCAAAATGCAAAGTTTGGAGAGATAATGGAGTAAAATGGGGGCGATGATGGAGAGGGGCGAAGGTCTCCAATGATGTGGCGGAGTAGAACACCTAATTCCCAGATCTGAGCGAGATCTGGGGGAGTGAAAATGTTTGGGGCGAAGAACATGCGAAGGGGAAGAAGATGGAAGTGCTAGGCGAGGCATAGGATGATTGTGATGGTCGGAACTGGGTGGGAGGTGCTGGAGCTCCGCCAACCAATGAAGTTGGGTTTGCTGATGAAATAAACCAAGTAACAAAGCTCAAAAGATAAATCTAACCTACTTCTAATGCTAGGAATCAAAAGATGAAAGAAATTAGAAGCTCACTGGTCGTGTATGTCAGGAGCATAGCAAAGACGGAGTACAATGTTGGAGCAGCGAACCACCTCTATTCTACACTGAACCTCACCAAGAAAGTGTTCTAGAGAGCATTGCTGTCACCAACGATCGATCTATGGTTTGAATTCGGGTTGAGAACGACAGAAGAGGGATTAAAGATTGAATATTTAGTGAGGCGATACTAAATACTCAGTGGCCTTTGACCCACGATTGTGCTCGAATTGAGGCACCTGAGATCGAGAAATCGATCCTGCACGAAAGAACGACGATTGAGGCAATGAAGTTCAGCCGGCATCGACCCTAAAAGATCAATGGGGAAAAATAGAGGAACAAGAGGAGCATGCCTGGCGTGACATAGACCTGGGTGGAAGAGAGGAGTTGACTGATGTCAACGCGGACTCTCTCCTTGTTGGTCTACATAAGTCAGGAAAAAGACAACATAAGAAATGAAAAAAATAGAAATAAAATAATATATGATTTATTTATTTTTTGGTAATAAAATAAAAATGTTTATTATTTTATGTAGTATTTAATTGTGAGTTTTTTTGTTTTTACAAGTTGATGTATTATATATTCATTTTTAGGTATTTATTTATAGGTATATTTATCGATATTATTTGTATATTTTATTTTTATTTTATCCTTTTGGCATTATTTTTATATACAAGTATTTTATATATTTATATTAATTGCACTTAAATTTATTTTATTGTATTTTTGTGAGTTGATTTGTACACCTAATAAATAGGTATATTTATTATATAAATGTAAGAATATTATATTCATATATGCATTTTTGTATTTTTTTATTTGAGAATCTTATTTTGGATTTATTGTATTTTAAATATTTAAATATATTATAAATAATATTTTCAAAAGAAAAGTTTAAAATTATAAAAATATTAAAGAATAAATAAAATGAATATTTTATTCAGGTATATAGTACAATATGGGTCCAAAACCTAACTTTCACATATTTAATCCAAAAATATAAAACCACCTTCATTAAATAACTTATTAAAGATTATATACAATTAAGGGATTTTGATACATTTTGAGTTTTTATTTGAGATATATGTGTCTGGGAAATTGGTATTTAGGAATCTCATTTAGAGTATAACTTGTATACTATGTATTATTTTTGTATAAATTCAACTTTGTATTTTTCTATATATTATTATCTGCAGATTTCATGTACAAAGTTTCTTTATTCGAGGTATAAAAAGTAGGAAATAAAATAAGTCTTGAAAATGAATTAATGATGAATAATTAAATGGGATTCTTATTGTGTTATTGGTCCTTATCTCCCCCTACTTTCTTTATTCCTTGTCAACCTAGTCATTAAGATGCCTAGGTCTCGAGGTTTAGTGTCATAAAATTCCTATGGCATTTTACTCTTATTCTTTTTTTCTTTTCTTTATTCTATAATTTTAGCATTAAAAATAGTATTTTATACTTTATTTATACAATAAAGAATGAATGTTAATTTGCACAAATAGGGCTATTTACATGCATTAGCTAGGGTTTTTAAGGCCAAAATGATAGAATAAAGGTGTTGAAATGAAGATTTATCACCTCCCTATACTTGCCTTTTCTAGTCCCTAGCAAACACTTATGCAATAAGTGTAGAAAATGAAAACAAAGAAAATAAAAAGAAAGAAAGTGGATTAAATTTAATTCTCAAACTTGTCTTCACAAAATCAAGGTTTGGAGCTTAAGTCAAACCTTTGGAATTTTAGTGCAGTTAGAATATTGTTGGGAATCAGATTTGAAGCACAATATCCTTCGAGAATCCCAAAACTCTGTTCAAGCCTCCTCAATAGCCATGTCAGACTATTTCAACTCATACGCAATCCCTTATGACTAGGAATCTGACTTGTACTGTGTATGTAATAGTGGCTCCCCTCAACTAAAATGACAGAGGCTGACTTCTCCAATATGACAACCCAATGATTCCCCAATATAGAAACTCCTTCCTCAAGGAGCGGGGTATTCCGTTCTAAGTTCAAGTGACAACTAGCTCAGGAGGAGGGGGAGAAAAGAATGGACGATAGCCAGTATAGCTACATTTCTTAGGATGCAATACCAGCATAGTGATCAATCCCTGATTCTCACTCTTTATTTTTTATTTTATCTATTTATCTTGGCAAAACATCATGTAAATATTTGTAAATATGACAACTTAACAATTTACACGCCTATGTTAATAGTGCATAATTAGCATGTTTTTGTGCAAAATTAAAAGAATAAAAGAAAATAAAAAGGACAGAGATATTTAGAATAAATACAGAGTGACTCAAACCCCAAGAGATGGTCAAGCCTTGACACGATCGCAAAATAAAATATGTAGAGAGAGATGGGGTTCACTTTATGATGTGCATATTACTTATTTTGTACATAAGTATTTTTTTGGAAAAATAAAATAAAATTATTATTTTACTCTATTGTATATAATTCTAAAAAATAATATAAAATAAAAAGAAAAATCAGAAAAATTATATAAAAATAAAAAAATCCCCAGTCATTGTATAAAACACAGGTGCATAGACCACTTCCTCTATTTATTAAATATCATTCAATAATTTACAAAAATAAAACAAAAATTATTTTATACTCTTAAAATTATTTTGTAAATAAATAAAATATAAAATAAAGATATTGTTGTAAAAATAATAAAATAAAAATACTTGTACATAATACATATGCATATTATACTTGTTTATAATACTATATATTGTATATACACATTTATTTTTCATAAAAATAATTAAAAATCACAAAAAATCAATATGAAAAATAACAAGTGTTTTCCATTTTATACACTTCTTAATTTAAATTTATTTACTATTTTTAATTTAATTATCTTTATTTAACCCACTATTTTGTCTTCTAGCGATTTTTGTCCGCATCATCGACCGCTCCTGATTGGCCCACCTCGAATTCGTTGACATCAGTCAACTGGTCCCCGCCTGCCCCTTTTCTCCCAAATCTGGTTTTCACCTATCTTTGCCTATTTATCCTGACCTGATCTGACCATCTTTCCCTCTGATTTCTAGCCCCGATTAAGGGGCGCAGATCCCTAATCCACGCCCGAACTCTTCCCAATCGACCCACGCCTCGGTTCACAGGCTATCCTCCATCCTTCTCGTACTTGGAACCCTATATAACCTGCACCCCCTCTCCCCTTTTTTCACCACCTTCGGCTGCTCCACCACTTAGATTGTGTCTTCCTTTGTTTTTCCAGAGTGACAACACGAGAGGGAGATGTAGCGGGAATCGTTTGGAGCGTAGTAGCCCCTAGGTTCGATGAGCTCTGTCTCCGCCCCACCGTGTGGTGCTCCAGCCTTTGGA
This sequence comes from Ottelia alismoides, assembly GCA_037367405.1. NCBI lineage: Eukaryota > Viridiplantae > Streptophyta > Magnoliopsida > Alismatales > Hydrocharitaceae > Ottelia > Ottelia alismoides. The sequence continues at coordinate 82,849 of JAZKJV010007211.1, forward strand.
ACCGTCATCCATTGAGGCAAACACCCCCGTGGGCTTCGTCCACGACCTCCAGACGTCCTACTTTCCTCGTAAGCATTTCATTTATCTATCTTTTCCAGCTTTATTTGATCATTGATCCACCTCAATTTGTAACTCTGATGACCATCTATCCATCCCCTGTCCCTCTTCGTTCTGACATTTACACACCCTCACCCGATCTCCAATCGCTTCTACGCACGCTCTACTACCCCCCTTGACTCCAATCACTGGATTGGAGTCAAGCTGTAGGTCGACTGCCCCACTTCACCGGAGACCTGTCCCGCTCGCATACCCCTATGTTCTCGATACGAGTTGTGCTCTAACCCTTGTTGGAGCAACCTATCAGTGCATGATCCTTCTCCTGCAGGGTTGAAGCACCAACATGCCTCAACTGGAGGTCAAGGACACACCCAGATAGCTTCAGGATTGCCATGCCTCGTCAGGACCTTCTCCTCAGTCCATGCCCCTTCTGATCCCACCAGTCGCTGTGGACCATCGTCGATGGCCTTTCCCCGACCATAGTAGCTCTGGAGGATGCATCTTCTGTGCGTATCAGTCGATCGAAACTTGCTGGAGGCGAGTTCTTCATTGGATCTTCTAGGCGTCGTCTCCACCGTCTGATCGAGTCCTCCCCTAGTTCTAATCTCAACTGTCAGCCAATAGGGGAACCTTGATCGGCAGATCCATCTGAGGATTGTATCAGAGCTGTCGATAATCGAAGGGGCACCCTCGCATCCAGGCCCTCCATCATAAGTGGATCTCCTTCAGCCATTGGATTGGGCCTTAATAAGGTTTAAACTTCACTTAGGACCCTCTCTATTATGAGTTTTCCATCTAGTTCTGTAAATATTTTTTGTAGTTCATTTTATTTGGATAATTTGTAGTTAGACCCTTGTAGTTTCTGATATTTACATTTAGGTCCTGTCTGTGTGAACTCACGTGTAGTTCCACATGATTTTCAGGAATATTTGCATGATATGCCCCGTACTCTGGATGTTATGATTTGAATGACTAGTTTTTGATGCTCGCATTTGTACCCCAGTTGGCCTGACTCACGTGTCGTGTACGTGTTTTCCTAGATTTTTTGCAAACTAGGAACTAAACTTTCTGTATATGTTACTGTTTGGCCCTCGAGCTTTAATTTAATTACAAGTAGGTCCACGTAAGATGTTTGTCTTGTATCGAAGTAAATAAATATCAAATTAATTTCAAAAATTTTCTAAAAATTACTGTTAGCTCCTGTTAACACATAATATTTATTTTGATTTTCGTGGATTAACTCAGTTTATTCAATATTTTCTAAAAATAAAAACCCCTAAAAAGGTGTTTTGTCTATTTTGAAAAATACATAAAAATTCGAATAATTGCTTTAACAGTTCTACAAAATGTCTTGACTGTGTATTTTTGTAAGCTTTGTCTTCACTACTAGGTTTGCTTTAAAACTCATCTTAAAAACCACAAAATCACAAAAGACTTAAAAACTAATAAAAATTATATAAAATTCTAGATAAATAAAAAATACCATTTCAGTTTCTTTTTGTAGCTCCTTTCATGTAGTTTATATAAAATTGCTCCCCAGGACTTTAGGGTATTTTAAGCATTTTTAACTTGCAATATTGTCTTGGCTGTGCACTGGTTACATTTTTAGCCTTTGTTTTATTTTTATAAAATCATAAAAACATCAGAAAACCTCCAGAAAACTACCAAAAACAATTTAAAATTTTTAAAAACCCAAAAATAATTTTACCTTAATTTTTTAGCATTGTATTCTTAAATAAAAATTCAAAAAGCTTATTGTGTGCCTTGTTTTCTTATTTTTTTATTATTTAAAACGTATAAAAAATTTCAAAATTAAAACCACACAAAAATAATTTCCTTTATTTTTCGAAATTCGACTACTTCATACATTTTCGTGCTCCTTATGTTCAATCCGGTTGCTATACGAGGTAAAAATAAATAGCGAAGACTGCTTACATTTTTGTGTGCTTGATTGTTTGATCTTTGGCTTGAGTGGTTCTTTCTTCTTGTTGTTGAGCTTGCCTGCTGATTGGGGTCACAACGACCCTTGAATATCTTATTTCCTAACCATAGTTGATAGGCCGCTCATCATAATGACGTCGTTACCAGGGAGCATGGCTTAGTTGTCATTTTTTATTTTTTGCCTATTTTTTTCTATATTTGATATAACTGTTTTTGGACACTCTCTATGTTTCACTTTTTGTACGAGGAACCATCCGAGGATGCTTCAGCTTTTTGTTGGAGTACCCGCATCCGAGGAGGAGCAGTAGAGGAGAAGGAATTATTTATAACAAATAGAGTAACTAGTTTACTTTTTAGTAGAAACTTGATTATTGTAATATCTTGGCCACTTGGACTCTTGTTGGGCACTTAAACTATCAAGGTATGTTTTGTTGAGCATCAGTGTACTTGGGGGAACTCACCTGATTTTTGTCCTTTTGTTTTTTATTGGATTTTTCTTTCTATATGATTCCAGAAGTTTTGGCCCCTAGACTTAGGATTTTTGACTGATTGTGACGTAAATAGCTAAGTCCCAATCCCTAATTGCTTGCCTTCACCTATAGATCGTAATTGGACCTTGCTATTTATTAATAAGAAAAAATTAGTTTAATTGAAATTGAGACCATGTTGAAGGATATGGTATTATCCTCATGCGCATCACAGAAGCGTGAGCATTGTATCGAATACGATGTAGAACGGCTAGTCGTATTAGTAGTTCTATGCAGCGGAATTTAAAAATTTTCATGCGATGAAACCAGATGATCCAAGAACGATTCTCGGATCGTTTCATCTAGAACCACATCAAGTATAAAGGAATACCTCTTGAAGTGTGGTTGATCGAGTCTCTACAAAAAGAGACCTCCGGTCTCAAGTCCGATCATCGAAGAACACGCTTGCGAGCGGGGATGAACCGCGTGATCCTCGCAATCCAACAAGATGATCCAAGCACGGTGAACTTTTGTTCTCGTCGTATGAGATCAAATGTCTTCTTCGTGAGCGTAGCACTCCAAGAAGACGGAGAAATGAAGAACATCGAAGCGACGGCGCGGTGGCGAGGGCGACGAAGACTTTCTCCTCTAGGGTATGGTGGACGGCCACCAAGGAGAGGGAGAGAGAGTTGACGTGTGGGGAGAGAAAAGAGAGAGAGAGATGTGCTTTCAAAAGCATAGCATTATAGAGCAGGGTGTGCCTCTCTATTTATAGGGTTTTGAGATCCATGGATCTCTATCCATGGGACACATAAAATCAATGGATGAGATTGATTTATGTTTAATCCAATGGTCAAGATTGTTGTCGGTTTTTTTACCACCAACTAATAATTTAATTTAGATCAAATATATTTGACAAAAAAATCAATCCTAGGTTAAACCAATCAAATAAAGGGAGATTAACAACATGGAGATTGCCTCCCCATGGATCATGGTGGACGGCCACCAATTTCCATATTGGTTATGGTGGCTGTCCACTTGATTGCAAGTGGGGGCAATCTCATGAGATTTCATGAGATTGCATATCTCTATGGAAATCTCCTTTATTTAATCCAACAACATTTGTTGTGATTTATTCTTCAAAAATAATTCATAATTAATTTTGAGAATATTGCAATCTTGCCATTAGAAATTTGTGAATGACATTCACAACCCAAAACAAAATATAGTTTACATTTTCAATTAATTACACTATGTGTATCCAATACACATTAATAATTAATAAACAAAAATAAATTATAATTAACTCTCTCTAATACATTATAAATCACATTTATAATATATTATGAATAATTAGATATTGCTATCCACATTATTCTTATCCACAATAATTAAATCACACTTAATTATATTGGATAATTTCCACACACATCAAGATAATTAAATCACATTTAATCATCAATTCTTTAATACTTAGATCTATGGAATTATTCTTGAACCCTTTCAAGAATAATGCGATTTCTCCGCAGATACTTGGAGATAAGGATAGGGCGATTGTATTGTTCCGTGACTTGGATATTGAGATCACATCTCAAATCCAGATCTCATGGACCTCTCATAGATGCTTGATTAAATGAAGACCGTAAACCTAATCTTCTCATTGCATCTGAATCTCATTCAGATCAATATCCAATGCATGGACTAAGATTAGGTCACTTCTCTACTGAGAGGAGTCACTAAAATACAAACCTATTTCATCACTCCCTCGGAATGGAAGCGTCATGGTTATACAATCATTTATGATCACATCACCCTCAGGTATTCCCAACACCTGTACATCCTGCATACTGGAAGACCTATGATCATCATGAAGATATAGGTCACTTTTACACTGTCATCTTTAGGGTTTGATCATTAAGTTTCTCAATCTTGGTAATTGGGAATTGGTATAGATCATATGCTTTCCCAAAGCATATATCTTACCTTCAAATTCATGTCATGCTTCCAAAGCATGATGACCATGCATGGAATTTGATCAGTCCCAATACCTCATGAGTGAGCACATGTCTTCCTGTTCACAAATGAACCTGTATGATCCCTTTGAGAGATCGTATTACTCATGTGTCCTTACATGCACCCCAGCTCGCCGGTGTATAGACCTTGGTTAGGTCATCATCCTATTGGTCTGCCAAATATACACACTCAGACATATGACAACACATCTGTCTCTGGTCATAGGATGCATGCCTATGCTGTGACAACATTCAACATAGGTCTTTGATTATCTCGATCTTGTTAAGTAAACTCATTGACTCAACTAATGTGACACCTCTGAATCACTATTCCCATGTAGAGGACCTACATCCAGAGGTCAGTCAGATATCAGCCAGATGAGAAAGGATTGCCATCTCCTACTCAGGCTGGAGATCATTACTTAACAATCATTTGATGATGCTTGATGAGTCCTCTATCTAACTCCTTAGATATTCATCCAAGCATCAACGTCTATGATTCAAACAATGAATCAACATCTGTATGATCATCAAGTTGGCCGTGGAACATAACTGTTGACACAAATTTTCGCGTTTTAAAAAGATGATTTTACCACGTCGTTGTTGTTCCACGAAAAATCACAATCAAACAAGTAATATTACAACTATGAGCATGATGAATGTATGCAATAAGTATGCGGCAAGTAGAGGATTGAATCCACAGGGACCAAACAAATTTGCGATATTTGTTCTTCTTTCAAGCTTTATTAGAATTTTAATCCATGACGACGAGAGAAAGATGTGAATTCTTGAAGAGATGATGCAATCTACGGTGAAAATACTTCCAAGAACTTAAAGTTAACGAATGAGGGCATGTGTGCAACTAAATAAAATAACGGGGGCTGAATTATAAATTAAGATGAAAGAAATAAGAGGTCACTTGCAATGTTTCAATAAAAAAGTGGAATGTAAAACTTGCGATGAATTTATTTCAAGAAAACTGAGAGATGAAAAGAGACCTTACAAAATAAAAATGCTTTCAAGTTCAATTCAAACAAAACCAACTAGTGTAAAAAATGCAAGAGAGATTATAACAATAGAGTTGTTTCCTTCCAAATTCAACTTAAACAGATTAACTAAGGGAATAAAAATGCGGAAGACAAATAATAGGGAGGAGAAATGCTTCTCTATTTGGATAGGGAATGAAGACGATGTCGATGATGATGGAGCCGGATGCGTGGGCTTCTAGATGCGTGAGTAGGGAGATGCGTGGGCTTCTAGATGCGTGAGTAGGGAGGTGCGAGCTGAAGCGGCAGAGAACAATGACTGGAGGCACACTGGGGTGTCGTTGAACATGCGCGATAAGGATAGTTGCGGTGTGCAACAACGGGCTGGAGAAGACGAGTCGCGCATAGCGTCCTGCGGGCTGGAGGAGATGGTAGCTATGCATGCACGGAGGAGTGCGGAAGGTCGCAACATCTTGCTGCGTGAGAAGGGCAGTGGCTGGTTGAATGTCAATGCGCGGTGGCGTGCTGGAGAAGCACGATGGAGGAGAGTGTGGCTACACCTTCGGCTGCAAGAGAGAAAACTAAAGAGATAGATAGAAAATGAGAAGGAGATCGAGAGAGAGAGAGAGAGAGAGAGAGAGAGAGAGAGAGAGTATGGGGCGAGCCGGCTTGAGTGCGTGTGAGAGGGGGGCCTTTATACTAACCATATGTGCCTCTTCAAAATGAATTGAAGAGTCACATGCATGTAAAACAAAACTAATAAATGCATTCATGTCTGGTGAGTTGCATGGGGAGTTGCATAGGGAGTTGCATGGGAAAGGGGCGGCTACCTTCATGGATTGTACATGGGTTCCTTTAGCATTTAAAGTTTTGGAAATTTATATTATCACCCCTTCCCATTTCTTTCCAACAAAAAGCTATAGGCTTTTGTAGAGCCTAAATGGAAGTGTTGGTTATTTGTTAAACTATGACCCAATACATTTTTCTTTCTCTTAAGAATATGGTTGTTTATTTTGTAAGAATAATGGACGATTACTAATCTCGATATTTGAAAAGTCCCACTAAATAAAATATCGATCAACATCTTTGAAAATATTTTCCCAGATATAAAACCATGATTTGTCGATTTATGTCTAATTAAGGGGGTTTCTCTCTTGTTGTGTACATGGAATAATTTAGAAATAGATTACATGATTTTAGTGTTTGTAAATCAAGAATTGATATTGTCTTCCACATAATTTAAGACTATTATCACAGCATATCATGTAATCATCACACCCCCATACTTAAATCTTGCTAATCCCGAGCAAGAATATGATAAGTAATAACGACAGACAAGGAGAATAGCCGAGATAGATTGGGTGAGGGTTTACCGCAGACATACCCACAAAGTCTTGAGTTTTCAGATCCTAACCACACAAATTCACAAACTTCAGTAGAGTCGACCCATGGATTAATGATTTGTTCGAATTGTTGACTTTGCTCAAGTTTTGTAGTTTCAACAGCCTCTTAGTTCCAACAAAATCAGACATGGTTTCAAAAGGTCGTTTAGGTCAGCTCATCCCTAAGAAACAAGTATTCTCTTTGACTTTGAATGGATATAAACAATGTTAGTGATGTTTTAGCTTTTGTGAGTCAAGAGAACGAGCTAACAACACAATCTATCAAGGTACCGAATGATTCCCTACTCATATAGCCTCAGTCCTCACCTGAATTCAGGCATATTCTCTTTTCACCCAAGTATGTCAGCATAAAGAAATTGGTCATAATTCTTTGGAAAATGGGACTTTAACTTTTGGGGTTTTCCGTAGACCGCTTTGGTCTGTTGCACTCATTCTTTTCCTTTTGCAGAGCATAACCCTGGGCCTCTTTGGGCCTCTTTTAAAAATTTAGGTAGCATCATTGGGCTGCTACCACGACTTTTTGGTGGATAAGGGTTATTTGGTGGTCTTCTTTCATTGCTTTTGCTTCGCATATCTTTGCATGATTGGTGGTTTTTGGCATTTGTATTGTGATATGCCTTTTTAGGTGTTTTGTTTTGGGTTTGGTATCAAAAGGTAGTGTCAGCTTAATATTGACTTTGGAGGCACGATACTGGATTATTCGCTGTCATACTTAAACTAGAGAGATCATGTTGCCCCTGAGTCAAGTTCCTTCATTAGCTATAGATAAGGTTCAGGCATTGGCACAACCAAGAGGACAACTCATCACCTCAACTAGATTGTGATTGTATCTCGTAAAATAAACTCAATCAAGCAAAGTGCAATGTGCAGTTGCTTAATATCCACTGAAGAGTTTAAGAGTGCTACTAGTTTCTCAGGTGATCTAGTTAGATACAGAAGTTCATTCACCAGTAAAGTTAGTGGAACTGAGAGAATAAAGTCCATATGGACCTGAAGAAAGCTTAAAAACTCATGCCTAGTGAAATTCTGATGAAGTTAAGTGGATTAGAGTTGACTCAACCTCAGTCTATGATTTATGCAGTGAAGATCTGATTTCTCAAAATAGGATAAAACTAGGAAGGATGTATTTTTGGTGGTTTTCTTGCTTTTTGAAAATATTTTTAACGGAATTTTTGCAAAAGAGAGTTTTTTTTGAAAAAGTATGCAATTTTGAAAAACTATGTAGACACCCCCCATACTTATCAGAAACCATGTCCTCATGGTGAAGACAATGTGTAATAGGATGGTCAGAAGGGATGTGAAATGTTTTTTATAAATAAAAATGGAGGTGGACCCCCATAATTATCTTAATGCAATTCAGTGAAAATAAACATGCGAGCAGTTAGACGAAAAAGATACCTGTGAGGATAGGCTCACGAGAGTGCATGATTTAAGGCCTCAGCTTGGCGATGTGGTGGTTCATTTTTCCTGCAGAAGGTATGTAGTGCAAACAGGCATAGGACCAGATGGTTCAACAACGGGTTTTAGTCTTTGACCATTGACTCTAAAAGTGGCTTTAGTGTTTGGGTCAGAAATTTCTATCGAGCCATTATCGAATTCTTGAGTTACAATGTATGGTCCTTTCCATTTCGATCTCAGTTTTCCTGGAAATAACTTCAGTTTTGCATCAAATAGCCATACTTTTTTGATTTTCTTTGAATGTTTTCCTCGAAATGTTGGCATCGTGCCACAACTTGATTTTCTCTTAGTATAGCAAGTTGTTATCATAGGCTTGTGATCTCAATTCTTCCAGTTGAGATAAGTCCAATAGTCTTCTCTTCCCAGCCTCATCATAATCCAGATGGCATTTCTTGATTGCTCAGAGTGATTTGTGGTGGACCTCTACGGGTAGGTGGCACGGCTTTCCACAGACTAACCGATATGGGCTCATACCTAAGGGTGTGCGGAAAGCGGTGCGATAGGCCCAGAGGGCAGAAGGTAAGTGTTGAGACCAATCTTTACGATCATAGCAGACAATTTTCTGGAGGATGGTCTTAATTTCTCGATTCGATAGTTCAACCATTCCATTTGTCTGTGGGTGATAGGAGGTTGAGACACAGTGTTCGACTCCATTCTTCTTAAGTAGATTCTTTACTGAAGCATTGAGGAAGTGGGTTCCACCATCACTAATGATCACCTTTGGTAGTCCGAATCGAGAGAACAAGTTGGTTAAGAATTTGACAACAGTGGCGCTATCAGCGGCGTGAGTGGGAATGGCTTCAACCCAACGGGACACATAATCAACAACGAGCAGGATGTGCTGATAGCCTTGTGAGGTGGTGAAAGGTCCCATGAAATCTATTCCTCAAGTATTAAAGATTTCGACTATATGCACTGGTTGGAGGGGCATCATGTCGCATCGGGTCATTATTTTATTGGTTTGACAGGCAGGGCAAGATTGAGCAAAATGATGGGCATCCTTAAAAAGTGTAGGCCAATAGAAACCACATTGTAATACTTTAGCGGCTGTGCGCTTCCCTGAGTGGTGTCCTCCACACCCAGAAGTGTGGTAGTGAGTTAGGACATCGTTGACTTTAGATTCAGGCATACATTGTCTCCATATCAAATCAGTTCCCTCTTTGAAGAGCAAAGGGTTTTCCCAGTGATAGTATCGGGCTTGGGCTTTAGTTTTGTCTTTCTTATATTTTGGCCAGCCATCAGGAAATGTGGAGGAGACGATGTAATTGACGATGTCTGCATACCAAGGGATTTGAGAAACAGACATGATACTTTCATCTGGAAAGTTATCAGAAATTGGGGTTGTGTCTATATTTGAGGAAGGGAGTCTTGAAAGATGATCGGCCACGACATTCTTTGCTCCGGCTTTATCTCAATTTTCTAAATCAAATTCTTGGAGCAATAATGCCCACCTAATGATTCTAGGCTTAGCATCGGTCTTTGTGAAGAGATATTTCAAAGCAGAGTGGTCTACGTAGATTAAGATGTGGGATCCTAGGATGTAAGACCGAAATTTCTCTAATGAAAATACCACAGCCAAAAGTTCTTTCTCAGTCACAGTGTAGTTCTTTTGAGCATCATCCAGAGTTTTGCTGGCGTAGTGAATAGCATAGGGTTTTCCATCTTTCCTTTGATCGAATACTTCCCCCATAGCATAATCAGACGCATCACACATGATCTCAAATTCACAGTTCCAATCAGGGGGTTGTAGTATGGGTGTTTCAGTGATGATTTTCTTCAGGGTTATGAAGGATTCAAATGCTTCCTCAGTAAAAGTGAAGTCTTGATCTTTTTCCAGTAATTTTGTGAGAGGGTGGGAAATTTTTGAGAAGTCCTTAATGAAACGGCTGTAAAATCCGACATGACCTAGGAAGGACTGAACACCCTTTATGTTCACCGGTGGACTTAAATGGGTGATTGTCTCAATTTTTGATGGATCCACTTCCATCCCTTTCTTTTACACAACATGTCCTAACACAATCCCTTGTTTCACCATGAAATGTTATTTCTCCCAAGATAATATCATATTCACTTCAATGCATTTTTGGAGGACACTATCCACAAATCCAAGTGTTTCCTCGAAAGAGTTTCCAAAAATAGAGAAATCATCCATAAATACTTCCATAAAATCGCCGATCATATCGGTAATAATTCATCTTTAAAATATTGCTGGGGCATTACATAGTACGAAAGGCATGCGACGGAAGGCATATGCTCCAAATGGACAAGTGAAAGTGGTTTTATCTTGATCTTCAGGTGCTATGACCACTTGGTTATAACCGGAGTATCCATCCAAAAAGCAGAAAAATTCTTTTCCGGCTAGATTCTCAATGATCTAGTCAATGAATGGCAATGGAAAATGATCTTTTCGGGTAGCCTTATTGAGTTTCCTATAATCTACACAGACTCTCCAAGATGTGGCTACTCTAGTGGATATGTCCTCTCCTTGTTCATTCCTGACAATTGTTAATCCAGCTTTCTTGGGGACAACTTGGAGATGATTGACCCAAGGGCTATCAGCAATAAGATAAATGATACCCGCACTTGCCCATTTATGGATCTCATTCTTCACAACCTCTCGTAGATTGGGATTCAACCGTCTTTGCATTTCTCGAGAGGGTTTACAATTATTTTCCAGATATATGTGTGAGTACAGAATGTTGGGCTTATTCCTTTTAGATCTGTTATTTTCCATCCAATGGCCTGGGAATTCTTTTTCAAAACTTCCATTAGTTGACTTTCTTGCATATGATTTAGGTTGGCATTTATAATGACTTGTAGAGTCTGCGCATCATCGAGGAAAGCATACTTCAGATCTTTGGGTAGTGGTTTCAATTCAACAATGGTCGTTGATGGAGTCAGAGTTGTAGTGTTTCCTAAATCTATTACAGAAATGGTCTCAAATGGTGGTTCCGTCATGGGCATGATCATGGTTGAGGTCAATGTGAGTTCATAGTCTAATGTGTCGCAGGAATTATCAAGATCATCAATTTCTTGTCCGGTGAGAGGGCATGGTGGAGCTTTCAGTGCGAGATTCAGATTGTATGTGGCAATTTCATGAGAAGTATTTTTGTAAGTAGATCTAGAGGTTTCAGACTAACCTCTAAAGGATATTTGGTGAGATGGATGGGAGCAAAGTCAGTTTGTATGTTGAGAACAACACATCTTTCTATCCAACCACAGTCTTCGGTCTCAAAGTCAATAGAATTGGGTATGATTAGCTTGCCATTGATTGAAAATTCAACTTTGTCCCCCTCATAATCAAAATGTGCCTTAGCTGTAGCTAGGAAGGGTCGTCCCAAAATGATGGGTGTTTCGCTCAGTGTGTTGGGGGAATCCATATCCATAACAAAAAAATCCACAGGAAATTTATGTCCTTGTACTGTGACTATAACATCTTCAAGAAGTCTTATTGTCTCTTCACAGTACGATCCACCATTTGTAAAATCATTGAAATAGGTTTCAGTCTCCCTAAGTCAAAGTGTTCTAGGATGGCGGTAGGAAGAAGATTGATTGAGGCACCATTATCTAGTAAGGTGCACTCGAAGGTCAATTCACCAATTGTGCATTTAACCAAGGGTGCCCCTGGGTCTTTTTTCTTGGGGGGCAGAAATTGGGAAATGGCATTTGATGTGGCTTGAGGAAGCACACACTTTTCTTCTTGGTTTTTCTTTTCTCTTGATTTCCTTTTTGGTGTGCATTTTTCTTTTAAGAAGCGGGAGAAGGCGAGGACTTGTTCGAGGGATTTTCGGAGTGGGATTTCAATGACAATGTATGAGAATAGTTTTTCTAACTCTGCATCGATGGTGGATGATCGAGGTTTTCTTCGGTGAAGAGCTCCAGGAAAGTGGATGGTTATGGTCGGGAGGAAGGAGGGAGCATGGTTGTCTCAGATAAATTCTCTTCATCATCAAGTTCTTCCTCAATTTCGGTGTGCTCCTTTGTAGCCAGTGGTCTGGTGAATGCATAAGTGGTTTTCCCATTTCTCAAAGTGAAAACTTTAGCAGATTGGTTTTGACGGGGTGGGGTTTTGAAATTAACTTGATTTCTAGGTGCTTGCGGTGGGTTCCCTTGATTTTTCCTAGAGAATGTAAAAAATCCTTGATTCTGGTTTTGGAAACCAGGTGGTGAGGTGAAGGATCCGATAGGTGGTGAAGTTTAAAGTACTCTAAATGAACTAACCTTGTTGGTGTTGGGATTGGGCAGAGGTTGAGGTGACAAGGCTGGGATATATGATCTGATCTCGGCAAACTGCCGGGCATTCTCAGAGTTGGCTTTTTGTTGAGCTTCAGTGGTCTGTTGTTGTGCTATAGCCAGTTGTATTGCTTGAGCCAAGGCATCGAAGTTAATCGCAGTGGTGCAGGGTTGGGCTACGGGCTGTGCTATTGGTTGTCTGGGTTGGGTGTGATTCTGGAAATGATAGTTGTTTTGTCCATTCCACCCAGGATTTGATTGTTCTCTCCATGTGTTGTGGTTATTTGAATATGCTCCTCCTTGATTTCTCTGCACCCAAATCACAGTCTCAGGATTTATGTCTTGATTATGGGTGAATGTATTGTGGTCAACATCATGGCTGGTGGGATTATTCATGGCCAATTTTTCTATAGATTGAGTCATGAGGTCCATTTGTTTTGAGAGGGTTTCCCATTTGTCAGGATTCTCATTGCTAAATCTCTCATGGTCAATGATATTGATTGTCCTTGTGTTCCCATTGTATTGTTCAATTGAGGAACCATTCACCGAATTGTCAGCCATATTTTCAAACAAAGTCCAAACGAAATGCTCATCACGGATGATGTAATTTCCATCGCAGGAGCCATCAATCACTCTCTTAAATGATGTATCTATGCTCTCATAAAATATCTGACCTAACTTCCATTTGGGGATGGCATGATGAGGGCATTTCCTTTGAAGTTCCTTAAACCGCTCCCGGGCTTCATGAATGGGCTCTCCGTTTTTTTAAGTGAATGACGATATGGCTTCTCTCAGGGCATTTGTCTTTCCTACTGGGAAGTATTTCTTAATGAATGCCTCTCTTAAGGAGTCCCAGAAGGTGAGTGGGGTTCCATAATTTCGGATCCATTAGAGTGCTTTATCTTTGAGTGAGTGGGTGAAGGCTTTCATGTAGATGTATTCTTTTTCTACCCCATGGATACTCATGGTGTCACAAGCAGATCGGAAATCTTGGATGTGGAGGAAGGGATCTTCAGAGTCATTTCCACAGTATTTTGGGATTAAGGAGAGTGATGCGGGCTTTATTTCAAAGTCCCCTACTTCAGGAAAGATTTGGATCCAATGAACTAAGTCTCCTGTAGCCGAGTTGTAATGTATGCTTATGGGAGGTGGTTGGATGAGAGGTGCTATGGTGTGGCAGATTGTGGCATTTTCTTCTCTCAGCAGTTGCATTTGATGCAGGATGAGATCCATAGGTTTGGTCTTTCTTCTCCCATGTCTCCTAGGTCGGATGAATTCTTAGGTTCCTCAGTTGAAGGAGATGGATTCAATTTTCTTCTATAAATCGGGTCGTACTCTAATGGTTGTTGCAATGGATTTTTCAGAGACTACGACCTAGCATACACAACACAATACGCCATATAGTTTGTTGATTCACCAACTCACACAAAAATTGCTGCGGAAGCGGTTATCTTTTTGATTTTAGTTTAGTGATTCAACAAAAGTTTTCAGAGAAATTAGGGTCCTTTAAGATGAGGTGAGTGTGGAAGATTGTGAGAAATCGATGTCCTAATCCGGCTGGGGATCCAGGGTACGGTACTCAGATCGTTAGATCTGCTCTTCCCACAAGAACTTGTGCCCAACGCGTCGAGGAGTTATGATTTCTCTCTGCAATCCCACGTAGCACAAGGAATTTTTGTCTCTATCCAAGGGTTTTATGTGCTCGTGATTTTTGTGTCATACACATGCATCAAACAAGCATTCAGAATTTTTTCCGCTTTCTGCTCGGGCTACTGCGGTGGCCTTTCAAGCTTATCTTTTTAGCGTGATAGCACACGTTTTGGTGATTTTTTAGGTGAGCAGAGGGAAAAGACCACGGAGATGATGCAAAGAAGAAGTATTTTTTAATTTTTTTCGGTTTAAGTTCTGAGCACAAACAAATGCAGGAAATTTTAAAAGCCTGAGATGCCTAAGAGAAAGAGGGACTCACAGTGCCTGCACTTCTGGTGCTAATCCGTAATGTTTTGTCCTTCTGATGGCGAGCTTTTCTGAGAAAGAGGGGGGAGGGGAATTTTTTTACTTAGAACAAGTTACAAGTTTGCAAAAAAATGCATGGATTCTTCATTTTTTTCTTTTTCGTGGTTCAAGTACCTGAAATAAAAAAGATTGCACGGATTAGAATATTGAAAACAAGTTGAAAATGAAGAAAAAAATTGCAATTGTTGCTTAGTCCCCAACAACGGCGCCAAAATGTTGACACGATTTTCCGTGGTTTAAAAAGATGATTTTACCATGTCGTTGTTGTTCCACAGAAAATCGCAATCAAACAAATAATATTACAACTACGATCATGATGAATGTATGCAATAAGTAAGCGGCAAGTAGAGGATCGAATCCACAGGGATCAAGCAAATTTGCGATATTTGTTCTTCTTTCAAGCTTTATTAGAATTTTAGTCCATGGTGATGAGAGAAAGATGTGAATTCTTGAAGAGACAATGCAATCTACGGTGAAAATACTTCTAAGAACTTAAAGTTAACGAATGAGGGCATGCGTGCAACTAAATAAAATAACGGGGGCCGAATTGCAAATTAAGATGAAAGAAATAAGAGGTCACTAGCAATGTTTCAATAAAAAAGTGGAATGTAAAACTTGCGATGAATTTATTTGAAGAAAACTTAGAAATGAAAAGAGACCTTACAAAATAAAAATGCTTTCAAGTTCAATTCAAACAAAACCAACTAGTGTAAAAAATGCAAGAGAGCTTATAACATTAGAGTTGTTTCCTTCCAAATTCAACTTAAACAGATTAACTAAGGGAATAAAAATGCGGAAGACAAATAATAGGGAGGAGAAATGCTTCTCTATCCGGATATGGAATGAAGACGGTGTCGATGACAGCCGGATGCGTGGGCTGCTAGATGCGTGAGTAGGGAGGTGTGGGCTGAAGTGGCGGAGAACAACGACTGGAGGCGCACTGGGGTGTCGCTGGACGTGCGCGATAAGGATAGCTACGATGCGCAGCAGCGGGCTGGAGAAGACGAGTCACGCACAGTGTCCTGCGAATTGGAGGAGAAGGCAGCTATGCATGCACGGAGGAGTGTGGAAGGTCGCAGTAGCTTGCTGCGTGAGAAGGGCAGTGGCTAGTTGAACGTCGATGCGAGATGGCACGCTGGAGAAGCACGATGGAGGAGAGTGCGGCTACACCTTCGGCTGTATGAGAGAAAACCAAAGAGATAGATAGAAATGAGGAGATCGAGAGAGATCGAGAGAGAGAAAGAGAGAGAGATAGAGAGAGAGAGAGAGAGAGAGAGAGAGAGAGAGAGAGTATGGGGCGAGCCGGCTTGAGTGCGTGTGAGAGGGGGGCCTTTATACTAACCATATGTGCCTCTTCAAAATGAATCGAAGAGTCACATGCATGTAAAACAAAACCAATAAATGCATTCATGTATGGTGAGTTGCTTGGGGAGTTGCATGGGAAAGGGGCAGCTACCTTCATGGATTGTACGTGGGTTCCCTTTAGCATTTAAAGTTTTGGAAATTTATATTATCACCCCTTCCCATTTCTTTCCAACAAAAAGCTATAGGCTTTTGTAGAGCCTAAATGGAAGTGTTGGTTATTTTGTCAAACTATGATCCCAATACATTTTTCTTTCTCTTAAGAATATGGTAGTTTATTTTGTGAGAATAATGGACGATTATCAATCTCGATATTTGAATAGTCCTGCTAAATAAAATATCGATCAGTATCTTTGAAAATATTTTCCTAGATATAAAACCATGATTTGTCGATTTATGTGTAATTTAGGGATTTTTCTCTTGTTGTGTACATGGAATAATTTAGACATAGATTATGTGATTTTAGAGTTTGTAAATCAAGAATTGATATTGTCTTCTACATAATTTAAGCCTATTATCACAACATATCATGTAATCATCAATATCCCATATTGTACAGAGGGATCTTATAGTGCATTCATTCATTCAATCTCAGAAAGGGAGGGAAAAATAATCAATAACTTTTATTGATAAATCACTTTTTACAATAACATTTATTGCGGGAATGGTTTGCCCCGGGCTCACAATGCTAACAATCTCCCACTAGCCCTCAGAACCATTCAGGAACAATCCTTAAACTCATATTCATTTCATGCTGGTCGAAAACCTTCTGTGTCAGAGGTTTGGTAAGAGGATCAACAACGTTGTCGTCAGAGGCCACCTTGATGATGATTATGTCACCACGCTTTTGAATCTCCCGAATGATGTGGCATTTCCATTCCACGTGCTTGCTCTTCTGATGCTATATGGGTTCCTTTGTCTGGGCAATGGCTCCCGTGTTATCACAGATTAACGGGATGGGAGTATCAGAGGAAATTACGCCAAGCTCAAGGATGAACTTGCGTAACCACACCGCCTCCTTTGCAGCATCCGATGCGGCAATGTACTCGGCTTCTGTTGTTGAATCTGTTGTAGTGTCCTGCTTCTTGCTCCAGCTTACAGCACCACCGTTCAACAGGACTACAAACCCTGATCTCGACTTTCGATCATCAATTTCCGATTGGAAGTCAGAATCTGTATATCCCAAGACTTGGAGATCACCATCTCCATAGACCAAGATGTAATCTTGCATCCATCTTAGATATTTGAATATGTTCTTTACTGCATTCCAATGTTGCTCTCCATAGCAGGATTGGTAATGACTTACCACTCCCACTACATGGAAAATATCTGGCCTACTACACATCATGGCGTACATTAAGCTTCCTACGACTGATGCATAAGAGCATCCAGCCATGGCTTTCTTTTCCTCAATATTTGAGGAGCCATCCCTTTAGACAGGTGGATACCATGTCTTAAGGGGAGGAAACCTTTCTTGGAACTATCCATACAGAATCGTTCAAGAATCTTCTTAATGTACCCATGTTGGGACAATCCCAAAATCCTATTTTCTCGGTTTCTGAACAACTTCAGGCCTAAGATGTAAGAGGCTTCTCCAAGATCCTTCATCTCATAGGTATGGGATAACAAAATCTTCACACTGGTCATCATCCCTTTATCATTACCAATGATAAGGATGCCATCTACGTAAAGCACGATGAACACAATGGTACTCCCACTAAGCTTCTTGTACACTCAAGGTTCATCAAGATTTTGCACAAAATCATAATTCTTTATGGTTTCATCAAATCTGATGTTCCAGCTCCGAGAAGCTTGCTTGATCCCATAGATGGATTTCTTCAGCTTGCATACTTTGCCATCCTCAGTTATGAAGCCCTGGGGCTGCTCTATGTAGATATCCTCCTCGTGGTATCCATTGAGGAAAGCCATCTTGACGTCCATCTGCCAGATGTCGTAGTCAAGATATGTAGCTATAGCCAGCAGTGTCCTGATGGATTTAAGCATACCCACATGAGAGAATGTCTCATCGTAGTCGATGCCTTCTCTCTGTGTGCAGCCCTTGGCTACGAGCCATGCCTTGAAAGTCTCTACTTTCCCATCAGATCCCCTCTTTCTTTTGAAGATCCATTTACACCCAATGGGTTTTACCCCTTTAGGTGGATCCTCTAGGGTCCATACACCATTCTTATGCATGGAGTCAATTTTTGACTTCATTGCCAGGATCCATCTATCCATGTCATGATCCGCGAGTGCTTCATCAAATGAAGAAGGATCATTGTCAATTTCACTTGACACATGGAATCCATACCTTTCAGGTGGTGCAACCACCCTCGAAATCCTTCTAAGAGGTATGTGCATTTCATCTTTATTTATCTCTTCAGTTTCTGGCACAGGAAGCTCAAAATCCTCAGGCGATTCAATGAGTTCCTCTACTTCATTCTTGTCTTGACCTTTAAGGAAATCATTCTCCAGAAATTTCACATCTCTAGAAACAGAAACCTTTTGGGTCTCAAGGTCATAAAGATGGTATCCATTACCATCTTTAACATACCCGATGAAGTAACACTCACGAGAGCGAGATTGTAGCTTACTTGCGTCCACGTTCTTCGCATGGACCAAGCAACCCCAATCCCTTAAGTGATTAACACTAGGTTTGGTTCCATACCAGAGCTCATGAGGAGCCTTAGGCACAGATTTGCTAGGAATCTTATTCATGATATATATTGCAGTCTCTACTGCATATCCCCAGAAACTAAGTGGTAAATGTCCTTTGCTCATCATTGAACGGAGCATATCCATGATGGTCCTATTGCATCTTTCAGCAACACCAATAAGTTGGGGAGTTCCACGAGGAGTGAGATTGGAAACAATTCCATTCTCTTTAAGATATTCCTTGAATTCATCTGAGAGGTACTCGCCACCTCGATCAGATCGAATCCGTTTAATCTTCTTATCGGTTTGATTCTCAACCAAAGCCTTGAATTCTTTGAACTTTTCAAAGGTTTCAGATTTATGACGTAATAGGAAGACAAACTCGTATCACGAATGGTCATCAATAAACGTCAAATATCATCGATATCCATTTCGAGTCGTGAAACTGAAGGGACCACATACATCGGTATGTATTAGGTCAATAATACCTTCGCATCTTGTAACCTTGTTATGGAAAGGCGTCCTAGTCATTTTACCCTGAATGCAATGTTTGCAGGTAGGCAAAGGTTGAACCTGTAGAAAATCCAAAGGTCCATCCCGTATCATTCTATTGATCCAATCAACAGATAAATGACCGAGCCTTTGATGCCAAATCTCATTCGAAAGATTTTCATCCTCCCTGGGATGTTTAGGGTTTTTATTATTAGTGGTAGTGACATCCATGATACATTTATCAATACACAATTCATAAAGTCCACCAGAAGTCAAAATACCATCCGCAATATATTTATCATAATGATTTATGACTAATTTGATACAGGAAAGGAATGGATATCCGCTTCTAACAAGTTTAGATGCAGATATCAAAATCCTTCTGACTTCGGGTACATAAAGACACTCTTTAAGTATTAAGACTCTACCACTAGATAATGATAGTCGATAAGTCCCGATGGCGACTGCTGCAACACTTGCATCAGATGCCATCTAGATGACTATCTCCCCTTATTCTGGATTTCTAGTTTCCTAAAACAAATGCAACAAATTGCATACGTGAACAGAAGCACCAGAACCTGCAACCCAACTTCCTTCTCGTCCAATGAGAAAGATACTTTCAATGATGAAAGTAAATTTCATATCTGCTGGGGCTTTACCTTCGTCTACTGACTTCAGGTATTCCGGCAAATTACGCCTCCAGTGCCCCGGCTTCTTGCAGTGGTGACAGACGTCGGATTTCTTCGACGCTATCATTGTTGATGCATTGGAAGATGAGATAACACCTTGACTCTTCTTCTTTCTCTTCTGAGTCGGCCCTTCCGAGAACCTTGCTTCCGACCGCGCTTCCCTTTAACCTGTGCAACCATTGCACTGCCAGCGGGACCATCTTTCTTCATTACATCTTCTGCAGACTTTAATGCAACAAGAAGTCTAGCGTTCGACAAGTCCAACTTGTTCATGTGGAATGAAACCACAAAATTATTGAAAGACTTGGGCAAAGATAGCATAATGAAATCAGCTTGCATGTCTGCATCCATGTTTGCCCCGAGAGTCTCCAGCTCAGACAATTACCCAAACATTTTGAGTACATGTTTTCGAACTGAAGTTCCTTCCTGCATCTTGCAGCGAACGAGTTCTTTCATAATGTTGTAACGCTAGGTGTGGTTAATGTCACCAAATATATCTTTCAGATTCTGTATTATTTCCTGACATATGCTCATCTCCACATGTTGCTTCTGAAGAACATTGAAGAGAGAACCCAGGACATAGCATCTAGCCAAGATATGATCTTCATCATACTTGTCATTGTATGCCTTTTCTTCCTTCATTTTAGGGTTTTCATGCTTATATTCAATGAGCACATAACTTATGAGCTCAATCGAGAGAACAAGATCCAAATTACGTATCCAATCTGAGTAATTTGGATCAGTCAACTGGTTGACCTCTAGAAACCTGCTTAGTGGGTTCATGGACTTCATTTTCTGAAATTGAGAATGCACTATATTAGAATATATAATCATATATTCAAATTTATGATATTTGATTAAGGTATTTTAAATCAAATTATTCTTGCATTGTCAATTTTGAAAGTTCATTCCCTTAATCGCTTTCAAAGCAAGATATATACTTACCGCTATATCTCTTGCAAGAACTGGGATCTCCTCTTTATCTTTGTCACATCTCAATAATATGAGAATCTGCGACTCTAATAAAGAGAAGCGGGAAAACATTCTGCCTTGCAAGTCCAACTTGCATTTTCCAATTCGGTCTTTAACACCCGAGCCCACCACCCTAAGGCGATGTTGACCCGTTGTTAATTGAACCAACCGTCAATAGGAATAGTACTCGCTATGCGCAATCCAATATCGCCCCAATAATATGAGGATCCGATATTGGGGTCATTACACATACGGCCTTACTCTTTCGAGAAGGAAGCCCGATCCAGATGCACTTGCATACAGGAGCTATCACTTCGGATAGGCGTCTCCCACATGCAATCCCTAGCGACGGAACTCTTCGCCTTGACAGGAGATCATGGATGTCACTTATGTTATCCTCCACCTCATATTCAAATTTTAATTAAATATTATGAATCATATTCATATATTTAACTCTTCCAAGGGAAATGTACATCTACTCATAATAGGGAGTTTTTAATTGGATGTAATTAACTTAATCACATTAAATTAATTTTCAATCCAATTCAATCAACAAACTTGATTATTTTTACTTGAATACATACACGGTATTATCTCAAAGTACATATTAATTCGAGTTTTAATAATTAGAAAAATACATCTTGATTTCTCTGGCATTATCGAGTCCCTACCCGTTGTCATGGCCAGTACCGACAAAAGTGGGACGGACTGCAACCGGTGTGACCCGCTACGCCAATGCTTCCCGACTAGACACCATATCCACCTCAAGAATGGATAATTCCAAATAGATCAATTTGTACTTGAGATGATCATCGGTTCTTAAACCGAAATTATACCATATAGTAATAATCAGAACATTTTTGATTATATGGAAATTTGCTAGACAAATTCCCAATCCTATTCAAGCAAGGAGTTTGATGATTGTGTTTCCAATTATGATCTAGATCAAATCTAATCAATAAATTGGTTGAGGCCAAGTCAATTAAGGAAATAATCATCTTCCAATATTTCTCAAATATTTTCCATAATTATTTCTTGAAATTAACAATTAATTTCATTAATTGACAATCACATGGTTCTTGATTAGAAATGTAATTTCAGCAGTGATCCCTACTTACTAAAATTAACATATCTCAATCAATTTAAATCCAAATTAGACAAAATCAATTTTCAAAGATTGATAATTTGATTTAGAAAAAAACTTAAGTGATATTTCACGTATTTCAAAGCGGATCAAAATAGTAATTAACTCATTAATCGTGTTACGATTCACAGTTCCCGCAACTGTGAATACATGTTCATTAAAACAACCATATCTCAAGCAAACAGAATCCAAATTACGTAAAATCAGATCATATGATTTCCTTATTTAATGAAGAACAAAATGCAAGTGATTAATTCGTGTTTAAACAAGTTAAACAGGGCCGAATTTATTCACTAAACAGATGTGCGAAAATCAAATGCGACAAAACTTTCGCGACCTTAATGAACCCAAGTCGTCCTAGGTTTGCAGATCGTATCCAATGATACCACTTCAAGGATATGGTATTATCCTCAAGCGCATCACGGAAACGTGAGCATCGTATCGAATACGATGTAGAACGACTAGTCGTACTAGTTGTTCTATGCAGCGGAATTTAAAAATTTTCATGGGATGAAACCACATGATCCAAGAACGATTCTCAGATCATTTCATCTAGAACCACACCAAGTATAAAGGAATACCTCTTGAAGCATGGTTGATCGATTCTCTACGAAAAGAGACCTCCTGTTTCAAGTCCGATCGTTGGAGAACATGCTTACGAGCACGGGGATGAACCGCGTGATCCTCGCAATCCAACAAGATGATCCAAGCACGGTGAACTCCTGATCCCGTCGCACGAGATCAAATGTCTTCTTCATGAGCGTAGCACTCCAAGAAGATGGAGAACCTAAGAACATCGAAGCGGCGACGTGGTGGTGAGGGCGACGACGACTTTCTCCTCTAGGGTATGGTGGACGACCACTAAGGAGAGGGAGAGAGAGAGTTGATGTGTGGGGAGAGAAAAGAGAGAGAGAGATGTGCTTCCAAAAGCATAGCATTAGAGAGCATGGTGTGCCTCTCTATTTATAGGGTTTTGAGATCCATAGATCTCAATCCATGGGACACATAAAATCAATGGGTGAGATTGATTTATGTTTAATCCAATGGCCAAGATTGTTGTTGGTAAAAACCAACAACTTTAATTTAGATCAAATATATTTGACAAATCAAATGTGCATCAATCCTAATTTAAACCAATCAAATAAAGGGAGATTACCAACATGGAGTTTGCTTCCCCATGGATCATGGTGGACGACCACCAATTTCCATATTGGTTATGTTGGACGTCCACTTGATTGCAAGTGGGAGCAATCTCATGAGATTTCATGAGATTGCATATCTCCATGGAAATCTCCTTTATTTAATCCAACAACATTTGTTGTGATTTATTCTTCAAAAATAATTCATAATTAATTTTGAGAATATTGCAATCTTGCCAATGGAAATTTGTGAATCACATTCACCACCCAAAACAAAATATAATTTACATTTTCAATTAATTACACTATGTGTATCCAATACATATTAGTAATTAATCAACAAATATAAATTATAATTATCTCTCACTAATACATTATAATTCACATTTATAATATATTATGAATAATTGGATATTGCTATCCACATCATTCTTATCCACAATAATTAAATAACATTTAATTATATTGGATAATGTCCACACACATCAAGATAATTAAATCACATTTAATCATCAATTCTTTAATGTTTAGATCTATGGTATTATTCTTGAACCCTTTCAAGAATAATGCGATTTCTCCGCAGATACTTGGAGATAAGAACGGGGCGATTGTATTGTTCCACGTATAATAACTTGGATATTGAGATCATATCTCAAATCCAGATCTCATGGACCTCTCATAGATGCTTGATTAAATCAAGACCGTAAATCTAATCTTCTCACTGCATCTGAATCTCATTCAGATCAATGTCCAATGCATGGACTAAGATTAGGTCACTTCTCTACTAAGAGGAGTCACTAAAATCCAAACCCGTTTCATCACTCCCTCGGAATGAAAGTGTCATGGTTATACAATCGTTTATGATCACATCACCCTCAGGTATTCCCAAAACCTGTACATCCTGCATACTTGAAGACCTATGATCATCCTGAAGATATAGATCACTTTTACACTGTCATCTTCAGGGTTTGATCATTAAGTTTCTCAATCTTGGTAATTGGGAATTGGTATAGATCATATTCTTTCCCAAAGCATATATCTTACCTTCAAATTCATGTCATGCTTCCAAAGCATGACGACCATGCATGGAAATTGATCAATCCCAATACCTCATGAGTGAGCTCATGTCTTCCGGTTCACAAGTGAACCTGTATGATCCCTTTGAGAGATCGTATTACTCATATGTACTTACATGCACACCAGCTCGTCGATGTATAGACCTTGGTTAGGTCATGAACCTATTGGTCTGCCAAATGTACACACTCAGACATATAGCAACACATCTGTCTCTGGTCATATGATGCATGCCTATGCTGTGACAGCATTCAACATAGGTCTTTGGTTATCTCGATCTCGTTAAGTCAACTTATTGACTCAACTAATATAATGCCTCTGAATCACTATTCCCATGCAGAGGACCTGCATCAAGAGGTCAGTCAGATATCAGCCAGATGAGAAAGGATTGCCATGTCCTACTCAGACTGGAGATCATCACTTAACAATCATTCGATGATGCTGGATGAGTCCTCTATCTAACTCCTTAGATATTCATCCAAGCATCAGCCTCTATGATTCAATCAATGAATCAGCAGCTGTATGATCATCAAGTTGGCCATGGTACATAACCCTTATTGTACAGAGGGACCTTATAGTGCATTCATTCAATCTCAGAAAGGGAGTGAAAAATAATCAATAACTTTTATTGATAAATCATTTATTACAATAACATTTATTGCGGGAATGGTTCACCCCGGGCTCACATTGCTAATACATGTGTCGTGAGGAGTCACATACAGCTTTAGCAGGACCTGTTGTGGCAGAAACTGAGTGACTCCCAAGATCGGACTCCGTACTCGATTTGATTTTCTAGCTATTGTGCTTCACGATCATTAGAAATTGCTCGTCTAAGGCCAATTTCTTCATGCGTCATATATTTAGTTTATTTTCAGTCTTTTAATTTATCATGGATCTCCTTGCATGTAGAGTGCTGGCGACATGTACACATCTCTATCTTTACATGCATCATTGTGTTTGATCGTGCATCGGCTTTTTCGACTTCCTCCCCCTATTTTTGGACTCAAAATAACCAAAGGAAATTGAAAAATTCGTTAGGCATTACTTGTATTTGAAAAATACCTGAAAAGGTAAAAGTAATAAAGTTGGGACTGCTCACACAATCTTGACCCTAAAATTCACCTCATCTAAAAATATTTTTTTGGGGAACGTCATCCCCTCATCGATTGGTTTGCTTGTATCGAGAGAGTAATCTGCACCCTAGGCTAGAACCATATCTAAACTCCTTTCAGACTACTGGTCTTGTGGTTAGTCATTCTCTAGTGAGGACTTCTCCGAGTAGCTGGTAAGAGGTACGAGACTTCCTTAGCAGAGTGGATAGATCAGGTAGTCGGTAAACGGTCCGCAATCCATACTGCCTGGGAAAGATCTAACTATGGGATTGGACTAGTCTTCTAGGAGCATCGGGTTCCTAACAGCTCGCTTAATCATTGTGATAGATTGATTGATCACCTAAAATAAAATTAACAAGATTAACGACTGATCCTTTGCGGTCATCAGCTCTCCTGTTGAGTAGGTGAATTGGAGGTTTGACTTCTAATCTTGTTTGCATTCTAGATCTCATCCATACTCATCCCCACATCACGATAATGGGTCAAAGGCCCTTTGGCTGCCCTTGGTAGAACCAATCTCGAGCACTCTGCCCCATTCATTGAGGGACGTTTCAGGGAACCTAGATCTGCTCTCCGAACCTGAGTTTGATACCACCCTGTTCCCCCTCGACCACCCTTCTTCCAATCCTGAGGTGCTGAACTAATATTTTTGCAGAGGATCATACGGTATTACAAGGCGAGACCGCAGTCGAAGTGTTGACCGCTCCAGAAAACTTCTAAATTCAACAATTAACCCACAATGAATGATCAAGCAATAAAAATAAATGTGGAGTTCAAATTTATTTTATTTAACTCTACTAAATATGCATATAATGCAAGCAGTGTAGAGTGTTGAACGCATGGAGCAAACAAGATAAATCAGGGCAATGAAGCACAAAATGTTGATTGTGAAGTATGTGTCTATTTTTATGTGGGTTTTAAATTTTATATTTTTTAATTTTAGTTTTTGTTTATATTTTTTTATTTTGCTTTTTAAATTTATTATTTGATCTTTTCTTTTTGTATTTTGTATTTTGTATTTTTATATTTTTATATTTTCAATTTCTTTTAAAGTATATAATAAGATATATATAGGATATATACAATATTGGCCACGGTATATAAAAAATTAACAATAAATATAAAAAATAGATAAAATAAAATATTCTTTGTTTTAAATAATTTTATACTTTTTTGAGATCTTTCAATATTTTTTGCTTGCTTTTATATATTTTTAATGTAAAAAATACCCAAAGTTGGGGTTAAAATAAATACTCGAAATTAAATTGGAGATGAAAAATACCAACAGTAACAAAAATTCTCCAAATTAAATTTTTAATAAAGATAATAATAAAAATAAACTTCAGAAATAAAATTATATTTTTTTTTAATTTTTTAAGATTTTGTTATATTTTTATAAATGTTTTAGGGGGTTTTCAATTTTTATGAGTTTTCTTTTATACTTTTTTAGTTATTTTTGGTCTAAAGTTGTAAAATAATTAAATATAAATATAGTTTTTTGTAATTTTTCAAAAGAGTTTTTAATTTTTATGCCTTCTCTAGTGCAAATAGGGACAAAAAGGCAAATTTTTGATTTTTTTATAAATAATAAAATGCTTTAAAATGAAAAATAAAATAGTGGCATGAAAGATCAATGCAAAAGGAATATATATATATATATATGTGGGATTTTTTTGAGTTTTGTAGATATATGAACTAAGTACTAGAAATAAAGAGAAGCTATACTATTGTTAAGGGCATAAATGTAAATAATAGAGAGTATAGGGGAAAAAGTGCTATTTTCACCAAAATATTACACATATAAAAAGTTAATGGACCAATATGAAATACACAAAGCCATGAGGGCTTCTCTGCAAAAACTCCCACAATCTCGCGTGTGAACACGTGCGCCCCTAGTAGGGGTCAAAATGTAATTATAAGAAACTTTGGGACTTTTGCAAAATACGTAAAAAACTTACACTGAATAAAATATTTTTGGGACTAAAAAGCAATAAACAAAAGACTAGGGTCCGGCTGCAAAATTCACCACCCCATGTGACGCGTCACGTGTGGTGACGTGGCATGGACCTGATGGTAATTATCTCAAGTGTAGGGGGTGAAACATAAATTTTATAAAATAAATTAAACTGCAATTGAAAGTTGTAGTACTGATATTAAAATACAAAATTTACGAGGGTGAGATTGCAAAATACCCATGACAGGAGCGAATCGAATGATGGAGGCTCCTCTAATCCACGTGGCTAGATCTGATCACATGATACCCCTTCGCGGCTGATAGGTAGGATTAGATCCTGTGATTGGCGATCAACGATTGAGGCGCGAGAGAATCCGATAGCAGCTGCTCCTCTAGAAGATCGGGGCGGATCTGACAGTGCTTGATAGATCAGGAAGAACGCTCGAAGAACTCGAGCCTGATGAGATTGGATCGGCCAGAGCTTGATCCTCCGCGCACGTGGAAGTCCCTCGACGGGCGTAACCGATTCCTGCAGCTTTTATGATCCTCACAAGTCCTTCAATTACATCCACAGGCCGGTGATTCATCCTTTGGAGTTCAAGCTTCTACAATCAACCTGGGTGGGGGGGGGGGTCGTCCTTTGATGAAATCTGAGGCTCAGATGCCTCCTTCAAATCCTGCAAAGATAATAGAAAACGCACAGTACCAGATGGCAGAGATCTGACTATTATTAGCGAAAGAAAAGCGTAGTATGGGATGGGGAGCAGTGTCTGGAGCTCAAGAGCTCCGGCGAGGTGTTTACGACCGAAATCTACACTAATTACTTAATTAAATGACAAAATAAAAGCATTAAACTACAGGTGAAGCCTACAACTAACTAAAAGGAAAAAAATCAAACGGAAATGGGACTCGAATGGCCTAAACTAGCAGAATGGGGACCTCATGGTGGTGACAACCGCCGGAGATGGTGGAGACACTCCCGACCACACCTCGCCTTCCTTTCGATGCTTGGAGAAAGCCTATCACATTGTCGATCCAAAACACTCGAACGGGAGAGGAGGATAGGTCAAAAGGAGGTTCGAAATTCGAACAGAAGAGAGCGGGGGGTTTTTGTACAAAGTCGTCGACAAGACGAGAAGAACGAGGAAGAGTGACCAGAGCGTCGATCCAATCCCCGAGAAGAGATAAGGGTGTGTATGCTCGATCTACGAGGAGAAAAAGTTAAGAAGACATCGCCACGAAGTGGTGTAAGGAGCATCCTTGAAAAATTTAGAAAAAGGGAGAAAACCAAGGTTCTGACATTGGCAGGAGGTGGGTCAGAGAGTAGACCTGCGGTCAACTCTCAGACCCTCCTCGTTGGTCCACGTCGACCAACTAGGAAAAAGCATGGAAAAAATATTTTGAAATTCATTTAAAAATAATAAATGATTTTATTAATTTTAAGTTAGAAAATGAAATATTTATTTTTAAAGTATTTTATCGTGATTTTTATTTATTTTTCAGAGCTTTAAAATTGCAAGTTACTTTTTGAGAGCTATATATAGGCATATTCATCTATATATTTTAGTATTTTATTTTTATTTAGTATTTTTAATTTTTATTAAATTAGTTTATTATTTTATAAATTTATAAATTAATTTTATACACTTAAATATATTTTTATTTTATTTTTTGATAAAATATATATAATTAAATAAATAGATACAGTATTTATATAGGTATAGTTATAGGAAATTCATCTATGTATTTTCTTTAAGTATTTTCTTTAAGTATTTTGTTTATGTTTTATTCACATTTTAATATCTACATATATTATAAATAATATTTATAAATTAAAAAAATATAAAAAAATAAAAATAATGAATAATAAATACAATGATTATTTTAATTGGTACAAGTATACAATAGGGGTCCAAATCCTAACTTTCACGCCATAACTCTAAAAAACATGAAACTGCCTTCATTAAATAGCTTATTAAAAGTTATATACTATTAAAGGTGATTTTGATGTATTTTTAGTTTTTATTTAAGAGATATTGGTATGGGAAGTTCGGATTTTGAATTCTTATTTAGATCATATCTTTTATCTGTATATTATTTTTGTATGAAATTAATTTTGTATTTTTCTCTATTTAATTATATACAACTTTCATGTTCAAAATATCTTTATTTGAAGTATAAAAATTGGAATTAAAATAGGTCCCAAAAATGAATAAAAATGAATAAAATAAAATGGAATTTTATTGGTTTTGGCCCTTATCTCCCCCTGCTTTAATCCTTATCGACCTAGTGATCGAGATGCCTAGGTATCAAGGTCTAGGGTCATAAAATATGTTCAATATTTTATTCTTTTTCTTTTCTTGTATTTATCCTATAATTTTATTTTTAAAAATCGTATTCTATACATTATTTACACAACAATGCATGAATGATAAAATGCATGAATTAAGGGTAATTACATGCATTTACTAAGGTTTTAAGGCCAAAATGATAGAACAGAGATGATGAAACAGAGATTGATCATCCTCCTATACTTACCTTTGCTAGTACCTAGCAAAAACTTATGCAATAAGTGCAGAAAAAGAAAAAACAAAGAAAAGAAAAAGAAAGAAATTGGATTAAGCTTAACTATCAAACTTGTCTTCACAAAATCAAAGTTTGGAGCTTAAGTCAGACCTTTGGAATTTTAGTGCGGGCGGAACCTTAATGGGAATCGGATTTGAAATCCAACAGCCTTCGAGAATTCCAAAACTCTGCTCAAGTCCCCTCAATTACCAGGTTAGAATACTTCAACTCATACTCAAACCCTTATGACTATGAATCTGACTTGTACAATGTAAGTAATGGTGGCTCTCTCCAACTAAAATGACAAAGAGACTGACTTTTCCAGCATGAAAACCCAGTGATTCCCCATTCCAATAACTCCTTCCTCGAGGAGCAGGGTATTCCCTTGTAAGTTCAAGTGACAACCAACTCAAGAGGAGGGGGTGAAGAGAAGAGTAGACGGTAGCCAGTGTATCTACCTATCCTAGGATGCAAGACCAGTGTAGTTAAGTCATCCAACTGCAGGCTCACATAATTTGACTTTGAAGCTCAAGCTTGCTTATTGACTATACAAATATATACACTCTAGCATACATTTTTATTTTTAAAGAAGCCTGTCCACTTTTTTGGAGTTTTTGCTTTTCTTTTTTTATTATTTTTTTGAAATACTCGTAGATCATAGAAAAAAGAAGATATACTCGTAGTGAATATAGAAAAGTCTAAAGAACAAAGGAATCGAGAAATGAATGAACGAATGAGAAGTTGATTGTCGCCACTATACTTAGGATCTAATAATCCTAAGCAAGGCAGACTGTACATAAAGCTGGGAGGGTCAAGGGTGGGAATGAACAGATTGTATAGACTATCTCCCCCTATACTTAGGGTAAGATATCCCCAGGTATAGATAAGAAGAGGAGATAATGGAGAGGATTAAAGAATGATAGAACTTGGGGTGCACCCCCTATACTTAGGACAAAGTATGTCCTAAGTATAAAAGAGTGACAAAAAGGAGCGACACCTTTTTTGGTAGAAAAAGAAGATAGAAAAGGAAAAGAAGAAAAGAGATCAGAAGATAGATGAAGATAGAGAAGGATGTACACACCACTCCCCCTATACTTAGGGTAAAAGAAGACCTAAGTATAGTCAAAAATAGGAATGATGAAATAGAATGGAGAACACTCGGTTCATCCACCCCCTATACTTAGGATAAAGCACGTCATAAGCAAGGCATACACGAGAATGGGGTGGATGAGCAATACGGAAGATGAACAGAGGTATGCAAAAGTGAATATACAACAAAGTGGATATACAGAGGTTCAACAAGGTTGAAAGCAAACCTTCTTGCAGGACTGCTGAGGAATGGATCTGATAAAGTGCAAGTCAACATCGGGGTCCTCAGATGACACAAATTGATCAGGGTCGATAGGGTGAGGATCCTCAGTGGCCCTAGGAAGAAGAGACACAAATGAGTGTGTAGTGGTAGTGTGGCTAGGTCCGACCTTGGGTGTCTCGCTAATGTCATCATGAGAAGGGATGAACTCATCACCAAAAGAAGTGTAGCCAGTGTCGTCCTGCGAGGTCTCATCTAGGTCAAAACCAAAAGGCACGAACTCATCAGTGGAAGTACTCGAACTATGTTCATCCTTAAGAGTCTCAACCATGTTATCATTCTCATCAAAAGGACCAAATTCCTGAATAAAGGCAACAAGATCAAATTCGGCCTTGGTCTCATCAATCTCTACCCTCCGCTCAATGGTATCAATCGTGTAAATTCCACGGATGTCATCAACACATTGCCAAGTCCCTGAAAAAGGAACTCCGAGGTCCATGCTTTCCAAGTCTTCCTCCTTGGAGAGGAATTCTTGGGTCTCAATGGAATCCAATGAGCAACAAAATTATCTAGTGGTCATGTTCCTCGGGGTCAACCAAGATGGGTGTGGTCACATAAAGTGCGAGTCTCTAGTCGACAGTGGGTGCGGTGATCAACATTTCGCTCTCGTCAACATGACGGAAGTGAATCTCTCCTGATCCATGGTCAATAACGACCGTCGTAGAGGCGAGGAATGGTCATCTCAGGATGATTGGAGAGTGCTCCCCAGTGGAGGTCTCCATGGGCGATACGACAAAATCAATATTGTGCCGCATTCCCTGAATCGAAATGACGGCATTTCAAGGATACCCTTCGGCCTCTTGATAGATACATCAACAAACTGTACTATCATCTTGGTTTTCTTGAGAGGCCCTAAGTGAAGAAACTGTACCGGCAAGAAGGGTATGATTGGAATCGCACTACCATCGAGGAGAGTGTGATCACATGTATGGTAAGAGATGTTGCAGCTAATGAAAGGTGTAGCGGTGTTCTTTTTCCTGGGAATGGGATGGTGTGTGATGGCATGAGTAGTGGCCATGGTCAAGATATGAAGCTCAGATTTGCTCCTCCACTTTCTCTTCCTGGTAAGAGGAGCATATAAATAAGTCATGGCCTGATGAAGTGGGGCACAGATGATCGCATGAATGGTGGCCACCACTTCAGGTTCAGTCAATAATTTATTTTATTTTTGGACCTCCTCCATACAAGGGAGGAGGTCGGAATCATCATCTACACGAGGACTGCCAATAACATCTGTACAACGGCATCCACGGGGTCAAGGGTGGGACAAGATGTGAAAGATTCTGTGGGCAAAGGATTTGGCAGATGAGCCTCATAGTCTGAATCAACCAAAGGTCTCCCGAAATCTTTTTGTGTTTTTAAATTTTGTTTTTTTTGTATTTTAGCCAACTGTAAGCTCTCGTGATAATCCTCAAATGAATCTGAATCCTCAAAGATGGAGCATCATACTGTATAATATTTACGCTAAATATATTTCATCTTCAAGTTCATATGCTCCATCATCTGATTCAAGGTATCAAGTGTGGAAATCATGAAAGGTGACTCCAACAGATCAATCTTGGGTTGATGTGAAGGTTGATAAAAATCCGAGGTCTGAATCTGTGGCTAAGGTGGATATGTATAAAAGTCAGGAGCAAAGTCCTCCTGAAAGAATGGAGGTGGACCAGTTGGATTAAGCGACGGATCCGCAAAATCCGGACAAAAAATGCTCCAGTCAACCATCTTGAAACAAGAGAAAATGATCGGGAGAGCATGATGGTCAAGTCAAGAGAAGTGTGAAGAAAGGTGCAAATGCAGAGAGGCGATCTAGAATGCACACAAGCAAACACATCGAACTCACACAATATAAAGCCCTCAATTCACCTACTCAACTCAGTAGAGATCAAAAAAGTCGGTCTTTTTATCTTGTCTGTTTTAGAGTTAGGTGAGAAGTCAAAAAGTTGCGCAAATACTTAGGTTGTCTAAGATGGGATTTGGGCACTAATCCTTTGTGTGTACATGAGCAATGTAAAACGAAGACAATTAGGGGATTACTCGTCCCAAGATAAGATTGTAATTTTTGATCTTTTAAGGGTCAAGCAATATTAACAGTCCCAATTTTATTGATTATCATTTTTTTTGGATTTTTAGTAAGAATGCACAAGCCCAACAAGGAGTCAATTTTGCTTAGCACCTAGGTTGGAAAAATAAAAGGTAAAATGGCGGAAAAGCAATGCAAGCGGCAAAAACATTGATGAATGTTAAAGCGTAAATGCTCACCTTACCTCCAGCACTCTACATGCAAAGATACTCAACAGAATTAAAACCAACACTATAGACAAATGCAAGGCAATGAAATCGCCCTAAGTTCAGAAATTCCTATTGTCGTGAAGAACTAATGCTAATGACTTAGAATGGAACCAAAGTGTCCGGTCTTGGAGTCTCCTAGGTTCCCACAATAATGGATCCTGCAAGCACCGTATGGAGAACTCTTGCAGCAGGGGGTTCCAAGACTAAGTGAGAAGTAATTTAATTTTTGACTAGATCCAAACATCACTATAGGAACATGAAAATATAATTAGGTATTTGGACCTACTCTTTTGTCAAGCAATCCTAAAGCTAAGGGCTCAATCACACAAAATAAAGAAAACAAAATCGAGAAATAAAAGAAAAAAGGCAACGAAAACACGACAAAACTGCGGTGAGCCCCCAAGTGAACAAACACTTGGAAATTGGGCCCGAATGTCCAGAGTTCGAAGTACCCGTATTATTACTAATAAATAAGGTCTCTCTCTCACTTAAATTACACAACAAATAAATACACAAAAATTGTCTAAAAAATGCGGTTGTCTTCTCAAGTCCTCCCCACCTCCTTTGATGCTAGGTCAGAAACCTCATACCTCCTTCACATGGGTGTGTAGGAGCCTTGGGTGGGGCGCCTCCCTCAATCCGTGGTACCTCATACAAAGTCAATAAGAGAGGGTGATTAGACAAGTCAAACAATTGTATCAAATAAAGAAGCAAATAAATAAAGCACAAAAATAGACAAATAATCATAATCGATCAAAAGACGATCTGTGTGTTGTTGCTCCCCGGCAACAACGCCATTTGAAATAACATTTTTATAGAGGGTCATATATTCTCACAAGGCGAGACCGTAGTCAAAGTGTTGACCACTCCAGAAAACCGCTAAATTCAAAAATTAACCCACAATGAATGATCAAGCAATGATAATAAATGCAGAGTTAATATTTATTTCTTTTAACTCTACAAAAGTATAGTGCAAGTAATGTAGAGTGTTTAACACAAGGAGCAAACAAGATAAATCGGGGTAATGAAGCACAAAATGTTAATTGTGAAGTACGTATCTATTTTTTATGTGGGTTTTTAATTTTATATTTAAATTTTATTTTTTTTATTCTTATAATTTGCTTTTTAATTTTTTTAATTTTGTCTTTTCTTTTTGTATTTTTTATTATTTATATTTCTTTTTTCTTTTAAAGTATATAATAAGCTATAAATAAGATATATACAATATAGGCTAGGGTATATAAAAAACTAATAACAAAGAGGCAAACTAAAGAAATAAAATCTTTTTGTGTTTTCAATATTTGTTTTCATATTTTTGTGATTTTTGAAGAATTTTTTCTATTTGTTTATATGTTTAAAGTAAAAAATATCCAAAATTAGGGTTAAAATAAATACCTGAAATTAAATTAGAAATGAAAAATATCGAAGAGTAAAAAATTCTCGAAATTAATTTTATAATAAAGATAATAATAAAAATAAAAT
Source organism: Ottelia alismoides (assembly GCA_037367405.1). Taxonomy (NCBI): domain Eukaryota; kingdom Viridiplantae; phylum Streptophyta; class Magnoliopsida; order Alismatales; family Hydrocharitaceae; genus Ottelia; species Ottelia alismoides. Next base: position 117,717 of record JAZKJV010007211.1, read on the forward strand.
TCAGAAAAAATTTTTATTTTTACGATTTTTTAAGAATTTTTTATATTTTTATAAAGGTTTTAGGAGTTTTTCAATTTTTATGAGTTTTCTTTCATATTTTTAGTGTTTTTTGGTCTGAAGTTATAAAATATTTAAATAAATATAGAATATATTTTTTTGTAATTTTTCAAAAGGGTTATAATTTTTATATCTTTTCTAGTGCAAACAGGGATAAAAAACAAGTTTTTTATTTTTTATAAATCATAAAATGCTTCAAAATGCAGAATAAAATAGTGGCATGAAAGATCAATGCAACCAGAATCTATGTATATTTTTTAGGATTTTTTTGAGTTTTCTAGATATAAGAAATAAATACTAGAAACAAAGAGAAACTATACTACTAGCAAGGGCATAAATGTAAATAGTAGAAAGTGCAGGCAAAGCGTAAATAGTAAAAAGTTAATGGACCAATATGAAATACGCAAAGCCATGAGGGCTTCTCTGCAAAAACTCCCACAATTACGTTTGTGAACACGTACATCCCTAGCGGGTGTCAAAATGTAATTATGAGAAACTTAGGGGCCTTTGCAAAATACATAAAAACTTTACAATGAATAAAATAGTTTTGGGACTATAAAGCTATAAACATAAGCCCGACGTCCGGGTGCAAAATTCACCAGCCCACATGACGCATCACGTGAGGGGACGTGGCTCGGACCCCGATGTTAATTATCTCAAGTACAGGGGAGAAATGTAAATTTTACAAAAAAAATTAAACTGCAAATGAATGTTTCGATACTAATATTAAAATACTAAATTTGCAAAGGAGAGATTGCAAAATACCCACGCTAGGTGCTAATTGAACGGTGGAGGCTCCTTCACTAATCCATGTGGCGAGCTCTGATCGCGCGATACCCCTTCGCAGCCGACGACCAAGATTAGATCCTATGAATGGTGATCAACAGTTGAGGTGCAGGAGAATTCGACGACAGCTGCTCCTCTGGAAGATCGAGGGTCGATCCGACGGTGCTGAACCGATCAGGAAGAACACTCAAAGAACTTGAGCCTTGCAAGATTAGATTGGCCAGAGCTCAATCCTCCGCGCACCTGGATGTCCCCCGACAGGCATGATCGGTTTTTACAGCTTCTATGCTCCTCCCAGGTCCTTCAATTTCATCCACGGGCCGGTGGTTTGTCTCATGGAGCTCAAGCCTCTGCAACTGACCTGGGGGGTCGCCCTTAGACGAAATCTGAGGATCATATGCCTCCTTCAGATCCTGCAAAGATAATAGAAAATGCACAGTACCAGGAGGCAGAGATCTGACTATTATTGGCAAAAGATAGCCGTAGTATGGGATGGGGAGCGATGGTTGGAGCTCAAGAGCTCCGGCGAGGTGTTTGCGACCGAAATATAGACTAATTAGTTAATTAAGCAACAAAGTAAAAGCATTAAACTACATGTAAAACCTACAACTAACTAAAGGGCAAAAAAATCAAATGGAAACGAGACTCGACTGGCCTAAACTAGAAGAATGGGGACCTCATGGAGGCGGAAACCGACGGAGATGGTGGAGACACTCCCGATCACGCCTCGCCTTCCTTTCGACACCCGGAGAAGGCCTGTCACATCGTCGATCCAAAACACTCAAAGGGGAGAGGAGGATAGGTCAAAAAGTGGTTTAAAATTCGAATGGAAGAGAGGGGGGTTTTTGTACAAAGTGGTCGACAGGATGAGAAGAACGAGGAAGAGCAGTCGACGTGTCGATCCAATCCTAGAGAAGAGCTAAAGGCGTGTATCCTCGATCTACAGGGAGAAAAAGTTAAGAAGACATCTTCGCAAAATGGTGTAAGGAGCATCCTCGAAAAAATAAAGAAAGAGGGAGAAAACCAAGGTTTTGACACTTACAAGAGGCGGGTGAGAGAGTTGACCCGCGGTCAACTCTCGGACCCTCCTGGTTGGTCCACGTGGACCAAATAGGAAAAACATAAAAAAAGATTTCAAAATGCATTTAAAATTAATAAATGATTTTATTAATTTTAGGTTTTAAAATAAAAAATATTTATTATTTTTTAAAGTATTTTATCATGATTTTTAATTTTTTTAGAGCTTTAAAATTACAAGTTACTTTTTGAGGGCTATATATATGTATATTCACCTATATATTTTAGTATTTATTTTTATTTTGTATTTTTAATTTTTATTTATTTAGCCTATTATTTTATAAATTTTAACATAATGTTATACACTTAAATTTATTTTTATTTTAGTTTTCTGATATAATATATATATATATATAATTAAATAAATAGATACATTATTTATGTATGTATAGTTATAGGCAATTCATCTATGTATGTTCTTTAAGTATTTTATTTATGTTTTTATTCCCATTTTAATATGTACATATATTATAAATAATATATTATAAAATATAAAATATAAAATACTAAAAATAATGAATAATAAACAAAATGAATATTTTAATCGATAAAACCTAACTTTCACACCATAACTCTAAAAAATATGAAACCACCTTCATTAAATATCTTATTAAAAGTTATAAATAGTTGAAGTGATTTTGATGTATTTTTTGTTTTTATTTGAGATATATGGGTCTGGGAAGTTGAGATTCTAGAATCTTATTTAATAATATCTTTTTATATGTATATTATTTTTGTATGAAATTAATTTTGTATTTTTCTATATTTACTTATCTTCAAATTTCATGTTTAAAATATATTTATTTGAAGTATAAAAAGTGGAACTAAAAATAGGTATCAAAATAAATAAAATAAAAGGGAATTTTATTGGTTTTGACCCTTATCTCCCCTACTTTATTCCTTGTCGACCTAGTCATTGAGATGCCTCGCTGTCAGGGTTCAGGGTCATAAAATACTTTCAATATTTTATTCTTTTTCTTTTCTTTATTATATAATTTTGGCTTTAAAACCCGTATTTTATACATTATTTACTCAACAATGCATTAATGATAAAATGCATGAATTAAGGGTATTTACATGCATTAACTAGGATTTTTAAGGCGAAAACGATAGAATAAATTTGATGAAACAGAGATTCATCAGGTGCCCAAGCAGAGGACAACACAGAAAGTGCTCCAATACGGCCTATGGTGGCCTACCCTCTTATAGGATTCTGATGAATTTGTTAAGAGGTGTATTGACTATCATAGGATGGGCACTTGTGGACAATGTGGCATGATGTTGATGTAGTCCATTCACTTCTCTGAGGTCTTTGATGCATGGAGCATTGATTCCATGGTTCCATTCCCTAAGAGTTAGGGATTTGAGTACATTCTGTTGGTTGTTGATTATGTGAGTCGTTAGGTTGACGCCATTCCCGCTCGAACCACATATGCTAAGACTGTTTGCCGATTTTTGAGGAAGAATACCATTTCACGATTCGAGGTGCCTAGAGTTTTGATATCTGATGGGGGTCTCATTTTATCAACAACAAGGTAAAGGCCCTTACTAACAAGTTTAGCATAGACCATCGAGTTGACATTCCATATCATCCTTAGACCAATGGTCTCGCTGAAGTATCGAACATGGAGATCAAGATGATATTGCAGAAGGTTGTCCGCCCAGATCGAAACGATTGGTCACAGCTTTTGGACTCAATCTTGTGGGCATATCGAACTTCCTTCAGGACACCATTGGGTATGTCTCCCTTTTGTCTCGTTTATGGCGAGCCATACCATTTACTTGTGAAGATAAAGAACAAGTTACTATGGGCTATCACTAAGATATTATTGGATCTAGAGAGCATAGGAGATCAGTGGAAGGCAGAGTTGGCAGCCCTGGAGGATCTTAGAGATAGAGCCTTTTCGAGTAGCCTACAATATAAGGAGCGAGTGAAGATATGGCATGATTTTGATATCAACCATAAGCAGTTTGAGCCGAACCAGAGAGTATGGTTATTCGATGCTAGGCTAAGATTATTTCTCGGTAAGTTGAAGAGCAAGTGGAAGGGACCATACTTGGTCCGAAAGGTACATGACAATGGCAGCATTTATATATCCGAGATGTCATCTGAGTCCCCCTTCTAAGTTAATAGTCAGCACCTGAAGTCATATCTAGATCATGATCCGCTGATCGTTAATGTTGTCCTATTCATTTTACATGAGGTGTGGTCTTTGACTCACATCATTTGCATCTCATGCCTGATTATCACCTTCTCTCGCATCTGTATACAGTTGTCCATATCACACATTCTTTAGTCTTACACCCCATCTCTATCCTTTGATTATGCTATACTTAGGGTGTACTTTACCCTAAGTATAGGAGGGTGTCAGATTTATGATTATTCTTTTGATTCTCTTACCTCTGTTTTGCTGCCTACACATAGGGATATTTTACCCCAAGTATATGGGAGGTAGATCATGTACATTCTAACCCTCGATTTTCCCCTCGTGTTCAGTCTTCTATACTTAGGATTGCTTGATCCTAAGTATAGGGGGATCACCAACTTCTATGGATTTCATTCTTTTATGCATCGTTGTAGTATAGTCTTTCTTTTCACTTCCCAATACTACGCACGAGTTATGTCTTCTTCATCTCTCTTTGATCACTTCGAGGACATCGTTCGAGCTAAGTATAGGGGGGTGTCGTATATATTATATATATACTTTAGCCATAACTCGTACTTTGTGTGAGTGTGTTAATAAATAAAATGGCTAAAAACCACAGGTTAAAAATCACAAAAATTTTAAAAAAATTTCTTGCACATAAAATTCTTTGTTGCACATACATGTTTGTAAATAGCTATTCGTAAAAACTATTTTTTTACAAATGTTTGTAAAAATGTTTTTCTTGTGAAATTTGCTTGTAAATATTTTTTGTATCAAAATTATGAATATAGTATAAAATTTTTGAAAAATATTTGAAAAATAAAAGTTTGCAAAATTTTGTGTAAATGTTTGTAAATGGATTGCAAAACTTCTTCTTCTTCTTGCATTCAAACATTTTCAAAAAATTTTGCATGATTTGAAAATTGCATCAAAAAGAGTTTTGTCTATATTCTTGTATTTTCTTCTGAATCATAATTGACATTTAAACAAGTCTGGAATTAATTGGAAAATGGAACTTGGTTAAGGCCTTAATCCACCTAACTCTTAGAGCAACCTTATAGGATTTGGAATTAAGACTTTTCAGATCCATTAGTGACTTAATTCTTTGAGTCCACCAGGCTATGTTCACATGTCATCTTGATGAGCCTAAGTAGAACACCTAACAATGCATGCATTACTCTCACATGCAATGGATTTGCTTAGACAAACACCTTACATATAGCTCCACACTGATGAAGTTGTGAGGAGGTAGAATCCTTTGGCTTGGGGTAGCATACGAGGGTAGTACTTCTAAGCGGAACCTCTCGTCTTCCTTTAGGGAGGGATGTGCACCTCAACTTGGTCTAGCGGTGTTGAGGTCTAAAGACAGGAGTTGTGGGTTGCAATTATGCTTCAAAAGAGGGATGGTCTACTGGCTCGAGAAGAAAAAATCCTTATGTATATGCAGCACTATGTAAATATATTGTACATATTCCCATAAAAAAGTGTAAAATCAAGAAAAAACTCCAAAAAAAGTTGACAGGCCTGATTGAAAATAAAATGCCTGCCGGAGTGTATATAGCCAAATAAGCAAAGCTTATGTATTACACCTTCTCATCTCATGAAGCTTGCAACGGGAGACTTAGCTATACTGGTTGGGCTCCCAGGGATACGTGGCTACACTGGCCACAATCCATTCTCTTCTTTCCCCCTCTTCTTGAGCCGGTTACACTTGAACTTAGAAGGGAATACCCCGCTCCTCGAGGAAAGAGCTACTATAATGAGTAATTAGAGTTACCTTATTGAGGGAGGCTGTTTCTTTGTCAATTCTGAGGTGGGGAGCTACATATCACTTACATAGTATAAGGAAACATGCATAGTCACTAGAGTTTGCGTATGTAGACATGTTCTGATCTGGATTATTGAGGAGTCTTGACCATAGAATGGTGGAACATAGAGGCTGTTGAGTCGTAAACCTGCATCCCAATAAGGTTCTGACAAACTAATAATCCAAAGATCTTACCGAGCTCCATACTTCAATTTAATGAAGACAAGTTTAATAATCAACCTTGATTCTCCTTCTTTTTCTTTTCTTTTTTTCACTTCTTTTTCAAATAAGTGTTTGCTAAGGGACTAGTAAAGGTAAAGTATAGGGGGTGATGAATCCCTGATTCTCACTCTTTATTCTTTTATTTTAGCTATTTATCATGGCAAAACATCATGTAAATATCTGTAAATATGATAACTTAATAATTTACATGCCTATGTTAATAGTGCATAATTAGCATGTTTTTGTGCAAAAATACAAGAATAAAGGAAAAGAAAAAGCAATGAGGTATTTAGAATAAATAAAGAGTGATCCAAACCCCAAAAGAAGATCAGACCTTGACACTATCGTAAAATAAAATAAGTAGAGAGAGATAGGGTTCACTTTATGTTGTGCATATTACTTATATATGTACATAACTATTTTGTTCACAAAATAAAATAAAATAAATATTTTTACTCCTTTTATATATTTCTAAAAAATAATATAAAATAAAAGAAAAAATATAAAAATTAAATAAAAAATCCCCATTCATTGTACAAAATACATGTGCAAAGACCACTTCCTCTATTAATTAAATATCATTCAATAATTTACAAAAATAAAACAAAAATATTTTATACTCTAAAAATTATTTTATAAATAAATAAAGCATAAAATAAAGGTATTTATATAAAATAATAAAATAAAAATACTTGTACATAATACATAGGTATATTATACATGTATATAATATTATATATTGTACATATACTAATTTCATTTCATAAAAATAATTAAAAATCATAGAAAAATAATATGAAAAATAACAAACATTTTTTTATACACATTTTTGTTTAAATTCATTTATTATTTTTAATTTAACTATCTTTATTTAACCTGCTATTTTGTCTTCTAGTGGTTTTTGTGGGCATCCTCGGCTGCTCCTGATTGGCCCACCTCAGATTTGTTGACTTCGATCAACTGGTCCCCGCCTGTCCCTTTTCTACCAAATCGGATTTTGGTCGATCTTTGCCTATTTATCCTGACCTGATCCGACCACCTTTCCCTCTGATTTCTAACCCCAATTAAGGGGCGCAAATCCCTAATCCATGCCCGAACTCTTCCCAGTCGATCTGCGCCTCGGTTCGCGGGATATCCTCCATCCTTCTATGACCTGGAATCCTATATAACATGCACACCCTCTCCCCATTTTCACCACCTTCGGCTGCTCCTCCACTTCAGTTGCGCCTGCCTTTGCTTTTCCAGAGTGACAACAAGAGAGGTAGAGGCAACGGGAATCATTTGGAGCGTAGTAACCCCCAGGTCCAACGAGCTTTGTCTCCGCTTCGTCGTGAGGAGCTCCAGCCTTTGGAACCGTCGTCCATTGAGGCAATCACCCCTGTGGGCTTCGTCCACGACCCCCATAAGACCTACTTTACTCGTAAGAACTTCATTTATCTATCTTTTCCATCTTGATTTGATCATTCATCCGCCTCATCTCACAACTCCGGCGACCATCTATCCTTCCCATGTTGCGCCTCGTTCTGACATTTATATGCCCTCACTCGACCTCCAATCGCTTCTACGTGTGCTCCGCAACCTCCCCCTTGACTCCAATCATCGGATTGGAGTCAAGCCGCATGTCGACTCCCCTACTGCGCTAGAGACCTGTCCTGCTCACATCCCCCCTTTGTTCTTGATACGAGTTGTGCTCTAACCCTCATCGGAGCAACCTCTCCGAGCATGATCCTTCTCCTGTAGGGTTGAAGCACCAACATGCCTCATCTGGAGGTCAAGGACACACCTACGTAGCTCCAGGACTGTCATGCCTCATTAGGGACCTTTTCCTTGCTCATGGGCCCTTCTGATCCCACCAGTAGCTACGAACCATCGTTGATAACCTTTCGCCCACCATAGCAGCTTCGGAGGATGCATTTTCTGCATGTATCGACTGATCGAAACTCACCGGAGGCAAGTTATTCATCAAATCGTCCAGGCGTCACCTCCACCGTCCAATCGGGTCCTCCTCAGTTCTAATCTCAACCGTCCGTAATAGGGGAGACTTGACCAACAGATCCATCTGAGGATCATATCTGAGCCGTCCATTGTCGAAGGGGTATCCTCACTTCCAGGCCGTCCATCTTAAGTGGATCTCCTTCAGTTGTTGGATTGTACCTTAATAAGGGGTAAACTTTAATTTGGCCCCTCGATGTTTTGTATTTTCCATTTAGTCCTATAAATATTTGTTGCAGTTCATTATTTTTGGATAGTTTGTAGTTAGATCCTTGTAGTTTTTGATATTGCATTTAGGTCTTATTTGTGTGAACTCACGTGTAGTCCCACGTGCTTTTCGGGAATATTTGCATGATATGCCCTATACTCTAGATGTTATGATTGGAATGGCTAATTTTTTATATTCGCATTTATACCCCTGTTGGCCTAACTCACGTGTTGTGTGCGTATTTTCCTGGAAATTTTACAAATTAGGCCTTAAGCTTTCTGCGTATGTTATGTTTTGGCCCCCGAGCTTTATTTTAATTACAAGTATGTCCCTAGAAGTTGTCTATCTTGTATCTGTGATTCTAAAAATTCTCTAAAAATTACTATTAGCTACTGTTGAAACGTAATATTTATTGTGATTTTTGTGTATTGATTTAGTTTCATTTAATATTTTCTAAAAATTAAAAACCCTAAAAAGTATTCTTATCTATTTTGAAAAATTCTTAAAAATTGGAAAAATTGCTTTAAAAATTCTACGAAAATTCTTGATTGTTTGTTTTTGTGAGATTTATCATCGACACTACTTTTGTTTTAAAACTCATCTTAAAAACCCTAAAAATCACAAAAGACTTAAAAAATTATAAAAATCATATAACATTCTAGATAAATTAAAAAAATACTATTTCAGTTCATGTTTGTAGCTCTTTTTATGTAGTTTATCATAAATTTCTCACCTGGACTTTAGGGTATTTTAAACATTTTTAACTTGTAATATTGTCCTGGTCATGCAGTGCTTACATTTTAGCCTTTATTTCATTTTTATAAAATCATAAAAATATAAAAAACCCCTAGAAAACTATTAAAACACTTTAAAATTTCAAAAACTGAAAAATATTTTTACCTTAATTTTTGAGTCATTTTTAGTCTTAAATAAAAATTCAAAAATCTTATTGTGTGCCATGTTCTTATATATTTATTTTATTAAAAATATTAAAATTTGCAAAACTAAAACCACCTAAAAAAATTTCCTTTATTTTTCGAAAGTTGAATAATTTGTACATTTTCGTGCTCCTTGTGTTCGATCATGGTTGCTATACCTGGTAAAAATAAATAGCGAAAACCGCTTACATTTTTGTGTGATTGGTTGTTTGATCTTTGGCTTGGGTGGTTCTTTCTTTTTCTTGTAGAGATTGCTTGCTGATTGGGGTCACAACAACCCTTGATTATCTGATTTCCTAACCCTAGTTGGTAGGACACTCTTCACATAGTCAAGTCATCCAGCTACAGGATCACAAGGTATGACTTTGAAGATTAAGCTTGCTTATTGACTATACAGATATCTACACTCCAGCATGCGTTTTATTTTCTGGCCTATCCACTTTTTTGGAGCTTTTTATTTTTACTTTTTTTAGGAAATACTACATCAACATTTATATAAGGAGTTTTTCCTCTTGAGCCAGTAGACTATCCCTCTTTTGAAGCATTATTGCAACCTAAATTGTCTTGTCGTTAGACATCTCTCCTACTTGACAGGTTGGGATGCACTTCCCTCCCTAGACGAGGATAAATGTTTCCACTTGTGTGCGTCTCATACCGACAAATCCAATCCCCTTGCCACTCCAACTGAGTTGAGCCAAGTGAAAGGTGCATGTGTCCAAGTTAGGGCATTATCAACAGGAGTTGTGCGCGTGCTCCGAAATACTCTACTTAGGAAGTTAAGAATACATTGAACCAAGTCTCGTAATTCTCAAAGAATTAAGTCAACCAAACCTGAAGTACCTCAATTCCAGTTCCTATAAGGTTCTTGTGATTAGGTAGAATTGAGGTCCAACCAAGCTCCAATCTTTGGATTTTACTCAGACTTGTTCAATTATCAAATCAATAAAAAATACGAAGGCTACGCAGATACTACCTATAATGCAGAAAATATTTTTGTAACGCAATTTTCAAAATTTTTGAACTTTTTACTGATTTTTGAAAAAGGTTTTGCAAATTTTTGTGAAATTTTTGACAAAGATTTTGCATATATTTTTGGTATTTTTCAAAACAAAAAGATTTTTGGAATAAAACTAGGTACAAATACTTAAAAGAGGATATTTTTTATTATTTACAAGGGTAAAGGTTTTTTAAGAATTTATAAGGGATGTATGATTATTTTTATAAGCACATATATGTTGTTAGTAAAAAAATTATGTTGTATACATTCCTCAAACTTATTTGAAAATCATTTTACGGTCATTTTTGAAAACTATAATAAAAAATAGTTTTTGTAAATAATTTTTTTACAAACATTTATAAATATCTGAAAATCATTACAAAGGTTTTTTAAACATCATGTACAGTTTTTTTAAAATATTTTTGCAACAATTTTCCAAATGATTTACAAATTTGTTTTCAAAATATTTTTATTTAATACAAAGAAAAGAAATTTTTACAAACAAAATATTTTTCAAAGTTTGAACATATTTTATAAAACATTTTCCAAATAGTTTTCAAAAGATTTTTCAAAAATATTTTCAAGCTATTTTTCAAGCATTTTGTAGAAAAAACATTTTCTCCTGATTTAGTGATCCATATATATGCAAAGAATTTGAGGAATAATAAACATAATTTTATTAGATGGTTTTAATGATCTCTATATGTATATATAGTATTTTGTACAATATTTTGGCCATAATTATTGAAAATACAAAAGTACGAGTTATGGCTAAAGTATATACGTAGTATATTCGACCTCCTATATTTAACTTGAGCTATGTCCTCATAGATCAGAGAGAAAAAAGAGAAGATATAACTCTTCGTGAATATAGAAAATACTAAAGAATAAATAATAGACAAATGATGGGATGAAAGGAATGAGAAGTTGACAGTCTCCAATATACTTAGGATGAAATAATCCTAAGCAGAGAAGACTGTACACAAGGCATGGAGGTGATGAATCTACGATTGTCATTCTTTATTCTTTTATTTTAGCTTCATCTTTTAGCAAAAACATCTATAAAAATTATGTAAATACAATAAATTAACTTTGTGCATGTCATTGTTAATATCTTATAATTAACACCTATTTTCCAAAAAATAAAAGAATAAAGAGAAAAAAGAAGGATGTATTTAGAATAAATACAGAGTAATCCAAAAACTAAGAGAAGGTCAAACTTTGACCTGATCGCAAAGGAATAAGTAGAGAGAGATAGGGAATACTGTATATAGTAAATACCTCCTATACATATACAAATATTAGTCAAATTTTTTTGATGAAGTATAAAGACCACATTATTTTTAAATACTTGTATATAGCTTTAATAATAAAAAATAATAAACTAAAATCAGAAAATACAAAATAAAATACAAATAAAATCTACATCTCCTTGTACAAAGGGACCTATCACAGTTCCTTCAACGAAGTTGCTCTTCTCCCACAAGAGCACTAGAATCACTTCATACACCTCCGAAGAATGCAATCTAGGTAATCAAGACATGATTAAAGGAGTCCCTATAAACCAAAAAATCATCCATGAAATCCTCCAGAAAATTGCCACCATGTCGACGAAAACTGCAAGCATACACCTCTGAAATGTGGTTGGGGCATTGCATAGTCGGAATGGCATCCGTCTGAAGTCATATGTATCAAATGGATAGGTTAACGTGGTCTTCTCTTGGTCTTCATGAGATATAGAAACTTGATTGTACCCAAAATACCTGTCCAAGAAGCAAAAATATCCCTCCATGTCTAGTCTCTCAAGAATCTGGTCGATGAAGAGCAGTGGAAAATGTTCCTTCTTGTTAGAAAGATTGGGTCTTCTATAATCTATGTAACCTCGCCAAGAAGTGGGTACTCTGGTCGCAATCTCCTCGCTTTTGTCATTCTTCACGATGGTGATTCTTGATTTTTTAGGTACTACATGCAGAGGGCTCTCCCATTTGCTCTCGGAAATGGGATGTATAAATCCTGCATTACATCATTTCTGAATATCTTTCATGACAAACTCCTGAAGGTTCGGATTCAGCCTTCTCTAAAATTCGAAGGAGGGTTTACTATCTTCCTCAAGGAAAATGTGATGTGAGCAAAGGAAAGGATTTATCACATAGATATTTCAAGTTTTATAACCAATAGCCTTGCGGTTACGTTCAAGAACCTCCATCAGACGAGATTCTTAATATGTGATTAGATGTGCATTGATGATGACTGGGTACATTTGGGTTCACCTGTAAGGAAGGCAATCTTAATATTAGAGGGTAATAGTTTTAGCTCAAATAGAGTGGGAGCTCCTTCAGTGGCCATTTCTGCGGTTATTGTAGGTGTTGATTGTTTTGTCTATTCTGCATTCACCCTTAGTGGTTCATCTTCTTCATTAAAAAATTCATAGAAGTTTTCAATAATATCTTCTTCATTGCAGAATTCCTTAATGGTCTATTCTTAGGTCTTGAAGTCACATGATCTTCATTAAAACCTCATCAAATAATTCAACAAGAATCTCATCATGATTGACATGGGGAAATTCAGCTGCACTCTCCATTCCTTCCTTGGGACAGAGGAATTCATGGATCTCATTGTCATCCATAAATAAGTTGGTGTCTTGAATTTCAGCTAGAAAGTCACCGTCATCGAAATGGTCGATCACCCGCACACCCGATGCAGATGTTCCCTCTATAGGCTTTACATCGGACATGGTCTCTATCTTGACTTTGTTGTCACTGTAATTTAATGTGATCTCTCCAATATCGTAATTCACCACAATGTTGGTTGTTTGCAGAAATGATCAACCAAGAATGATGGGGGTGAGGAGAAGAGGCATGGATATATACATGTCTAGCAAAACACAATCGACAGGGAACTGCATCCTCTGAATAATGACAATCACATCCTCCAACATGCCCCTAGGCTTCTTGAAAGATTTGTCTCCGAATTGCAAAGATCGTCTTTGTAGGTTTGAGTGATCCTAACCCAAATTCAGTGAGCAGTGAAGCTGAAATTAAATTGACAGAAGACATACTGTCAAGAAAAATGCATTCAATCTCTTGGTTAAATAACTGACAGCGAATGAGTGGTTCTCCCTTGTATGGATTTTTTGTTTGAGATTGTTGATGGCATTAACTGTGGCCATTGTAAAAATATGTTTTTTTGGACTTGACACCTTCACTTCTTGCATTGTGCGGATGAGGTCGGCATTGTGTCGTATATGCATTTTTGAGTCCTTTCTTCATATCATGTGTGTGCTGAAGAGATTTTATTAAAGGCATGTTCAAGACCAAATTTTGAATGATTTCCACAAAGGTAGGACTAGACAAAGAATTTTTTTCAAAATTAACATTTTTGTATTTTTTCCATTTCTTTTGGAAAAGGAATATTTACAGAATCTAAAACTGTAACATTAAAATTTTGTCCCTCTCATTTTTTGCAGGTAGATGGAAAAAATGTGTAAAATCAACTACAAGTTGTAGGCCAAAAGGTGCAGGCTCGATTTCGTGTGTTGTCTTTGGATCCGCTGCATGTGTAGGATTCTTCAAGACTGGTACTCGATCTGCGACACGTGCATGCGCCACCAATGTTGGTTGGCTCCACCAGATTTGATGTTGTCTTTTTTGTATTTTCTTCATTTTTTTTTGATTTTTCTGTAGATGGTGCTCATCTAAAAATGTTTCTCGGCCCTCGTACTAACTGGACTGATGATACCCCGTCAGATGCAAGATGCTTTCCCTTCCCAATTACTGATGGTTATAGTGCTCTACTGCTCCAGAGAGTAATGACATTAGATATAAATAAATCATTTCTACCTAAATCAGGAAGATCATTGCGTACTACATGCTCCTTACATCGGAAATTATTTAGGTTTTCCTCGACATGTGCTATTATGACTGTCTTTGTAGTCGTCAGGTGATCACTCTTTTGTATCTTCTCGCTCATGTTCTTCACTAATTGCTCTAAGCAAGAAAGGGTTGGGTTAACTGGTGCGGCCTCAGAAGAGTCACTCAATTGGGACCTCTGACTCTGATAGTGCAGGGATGACTGCTTCTCGTAACCTAGATAAAATGGTGAGGGGGAGGTCGAGAAGAGTAATGTGAAACTGTTGAGAGGGATAACAATCTTGATATTGTGCAGCCGACTGCTACGTAGGGAATCCCTGATGACGGTAGCTGGACTACTATTTTTGTTGATATCCTTGCCTCCAGGTGTTCCCATATTGGGGAGCTTTTAGTTCAGGGGTGTGTAGGGTTGGAAGTTCCTTCCTCCCTGTTGTTGCTGGTGTGGCCGGTTGGTCGAGTTCTGAACTTGAGAGTGTCCCTGAGGATGAGTCAGTTGTTGTTCATGTTCCCATACACCATTTATCTCTTCAATATGCGAGGGAGTGTAGGATACTGCTCTGGGTAAGCTGACTACAACTCTGGTTGATATAAAACCATCTATGTCTTAGGCTACGGGGACTGCTCCGGGACGTGCACATAGTATACACGCTGGATAGGTTGGCGCTGCGGGAGACTCGGCTGAGGGGATTGTATCGATACTAGATCTTTCGTACTAGCTAGTGTCTCTACATAGCATATACAAAGTTGCATACATTAGCATTCAATGCTTGAATGAGCTGCTCCAGCAGCTGGAAAATCAAGTCGAGTTTTTCCAATCCCTGCATCCTCTTCTCAATGATTGAGAGTTTTTCAAGGTTTGTGACATCTTCTCAATAATGTATACCTTAGACAAGTGGCTCACAGTGATGCTAAGGTTGGATCTTTCATCCTTGTCTTCGGCATGAGTAGCCATGTTAACAGGCTTGTGCTTGGTAATAGGCATCTTCATATAGGCACATGACAAAGACTGAGCAACCTCTCCTTTAACCATCTCCTCAAAAATGTCCCAAACGTCATCCTCGTTCTTATTAGATTGCGAGCCACCACAAGTGACATTGAGTGTCAACCCACCAAAGAAATGTTGTACAAGACTGATCTTTGGGATTTAATGGTGGGGACACCTCTCCTGTAGATCCTTAAATCTCTCCATGCCTCATGGATCGTCTTGTGGGGTTGCTGAATGAAACTGGAGATGCGGGCGTGGATCTGGTTCAGGTGATTGAGGGGGTACAACTTGTGGAGAAATGTAGACTTTAACTCCTCCCAGGTCGTTACTACCTTTCCCAAATGATCGACCCAATATAAGGCCTTGTCCTAGAGACTGAAAGGACATGCAGTCATCTTGATTACCCCCAATGAGATATTGGGTTAATGGATTGTGGCACAGTTACGACCAAATTTTTACAGGTGGATGTACAGTTCATCTGTAGTATTCCTATAGAAAGTAGAGTGCATGGATAGAAACTGTGGATTCAGCTCAAAGTGAGCATGAATTTGTTGAATTTGGATCCACTCTGTGATACGATCTGCTTTAGGATTGTAAGTTTATTTCAGCATAGGATTTGGCTACGGTACTCTCCCATCCATTCTCTCATAATGGGGTCTACCTACTGACATGTCATCATATGCATCTCATTCATTAAACTCATCATCTTTTTTCATCTCATCCTCCCTTCTCGCATCTTTCTCATCGTTTCTCCTCCTCAAGTCATTCAACATATCCTAGAACGCAGTCTGGGCTAGGGCTTGATTAGTTAGCTGCTGTTGGATAGCATATATTGATGCGAGTAGCTAATTGTTAACTTCGTTCTATGTAGTGTACTGTCATTCCCCTTGATCTTCCTGCTCGGCTGGTTGGGGTTGTAGTCTCTTTTATCTTCCTGTGGGAGCCATCTTCGAACAGACTTGAAACTATGGTTCGTGATCAGGTTGATGATCTACATGATGAAATAAACCCTAATCATTCTCTATCTGAACACTAGCTGTGGAGATGAGTATGGGATTAAGGTCAATCTCAGATTATCATGAATGGATCATAGGATATTGACTGAAATTTATCTCCATCCACAAGGGGTTGATTTCGAGCTAAGAGTAATCCTGGTTTATTTCAAAGGGAAGAGCTGGATCGGGCTATGAGTTCCCAAACAATAGATTTATGGGAGAAAGGCAAGTGTTGAAGGAATAAAGGACCAGTGAGTCCAAAGAGATGTTCGTAAGGTTCAAGCTGGCTCCATGGAGATCACCCTACATTATTTGAGATGTCGACGATACGGAATCCATGTGGGCATAGGCAAAGTCCCAACTAAACCATCCATGGGATGACATCATAAGAGGGTCAAAAGGAGATAGATGATAGATGAAGAGCACAGAGATAAAAAGGAACAAAGGGAGTGTAAAATATTAGAAGGCTCATAATGATCAAGAGTTAAAGAGTAGGAGAGCAAAATTGCATAAGTGCATGATGTCTTTGATATTGACATCAATAAGACTAATCAGTCAAACCTCAAAAAAATGGATTCACCAATTCAACCCGTGAAGCCGTGAAGGTTCAGAAATTATATTTTTAGGTTTTAGAAATGATTTTCAGGCAAATATCTTTGAACTAGTCCTTAGAGTGCTAATCCTATAGGAGTGAGAATACTACCGAAAAAGTATCTCGTACTTGTCCTCCTTCTTTTTAAGATGTAGTCTGCACTTTTTAAGATCCATGTAATCCTTCATAGATACCTACTCAGTCAAAGAAATAGAGGGAGGAAGTCGATAGATGAAACTATTACTTTGAACCTCGCTCGTAACGGAATCACCCGTGAGCATGCACGGACCTAATTAGATGCAAGACAATGAGACAAACACCCCCTTGAAGGCGTGGCCTAAGATCATTACTTCGTAAAAGGTTGATGCTCTACACAATAGAAAACATCATCGTCGACCAAGCCATACTCGTCCATGTACGACAGAAGTGCTAATGCTTCAGAAATCCATGCAATACACAAGGTAGCCACAGATTGAGTTTTGGGCTCTATTCCTTACGATAGCGCTCTCTCACTAGGAAGGAAGTCTTCCAATGCTACCTGAAAACAAATGAGGGCTTTCCTCACCCAATGCAATGAGTCCAATTAACCAGTTTCATTTAGGTCAAGTATTTTTAGCAGTCCTTTTTTTATTTTTTTTTGTGTTATCACTTTCTTGTAGTCAATTCAATACAAGCACCTAACATTTTTGTATTTTCTTGAATTCCTATGTGATCCAAAAGCAGAAGAAGCTAGCGACAAAGCAATGCAAGTTGACACTAAGATGTATAGCTCACCATAGTGCTTAAATGATGAATGCTTGGTTAGAAGACTTATAGTGCTTCCCAACTCTCTCCATCCGGGATGCTAAACTGGAATGTTTAAACCTATGCTATATGGCGATATACACACGGAAATTGTCGTAAGTAGGAAATTGCTACACGTGAAGAACCAAATGCTACACACCAGGAATAAAACCTAGAGTTTGGTCTTGGAGCCTCCTTGGTGCCCACCACAGTGGGTCCTACAAGCATTGTATTATGTGCTTCCATGACACATGGTTTCAAGACTAGGTATTCAACAATTAATTAGACTAAGTCCAAACGTGAAGACTATAGGTGTGCAAAGATAGTTAGGTGTTTGGACTTAGATAACATGATCAAGAAAGCCTAAAAAACCTAAAAACTAAGGGCTCATTCCACAAAACAAGAAAATAAGGTGAAAAACTAAAAACACGAGAAATAAAGTCAACAAAACAATCGAAAACCTGAAAAAATCTGGTGAGACCCCAAGTGAACAAGATCAGAAATAAAGCGATTGGAAATTGGGTCTGAGTGTTCAAAGTCCAATATACATGTATTATTAAAATGTCTCTCTCTCACAAAAGAAAACATAAAACTATGCTACTATTATTGTCCTCTCTCTCTCTCTCAAGAAACTCGTGCTCTCTCCTGTTGCCTAGGTCAGAATAGCCAGCTCCTCATCCCAAGATTGTGTAGAATCACATAGGCGATCCTCCTTGGTCCACGGTTCCTCGCAAGAAGACAAACCAAAGAGATGTCAGACATTTCAAAAGTGATAAAAAATAAAAGGAGATAAATGCGCAAATGGCTAAGTAATATGAAAGATAAAATCTACTATACAAGACGATGCTTCCCAACAACAGTTCCATTTGATGAAGGCAAAAATTGAGGTGTCTAAAATGAGTCTCACAAGGCGAGGACTCAATCACTGTGACGACTTCTCAACAATACGTTCAATCAACAATCAACCCACACAATGAATAAATGAAGAAAGCAAATGTGAATCAAAATTTATTACACCCTACGAAAGAGGTATAGTCACAAGCAAGTAGGGGCCAAACATAGGAAACAAGGGTGTAAAGCAAGGAAAGATATAACAATCAATGTCAAGAATTTATCTTTTCAAGCACTTAGTCGAATTATGGTTTTATGGATTTTTTTTATTTTTTATACTTTTATTTTTTTGTTTTTTTATTGATTTCTATTTTTTTAATTTTTTTATTTTTTATAATTTTTATATTTCTAATTTATTTATCTTTTAAATAAGAAATATAGGATATATAGGACTATATTATATAATATAGACTAATATACTTATAAATATCACCAAAAATAATTAAAATATAGGAATTAAAATCTATTTGGGTTTTAAATGTTACTCAACTATTTTTATGATTTTTAATGAATTTATCTAAATTTTATGTTATTTTAAAGTCAAAAATACCTCAAATCAGGGAAATAATAAATGGGACGAATTGAAATAATAATCGTAAAATAAGTCTTAAATTCTTCAAATCAATTTTGGTATATAGATAATAATATAAAGAAAATTTAGAGATAGAAAATTATATTTATGATATTTTGGGAATTTTTTAGATTATTAGATAACTTAGGGGATTTTTTATTTATAAGAATTTTCTTTTTATATTTTTAGTTATTTTTGGTCTGAAGATTCAAAATACATAAATAAACAAAATGTATTTTGGCTAATTTTTCAAAAAAATATATTTTTTTGTATTTTGTATTTTTATTTTATAGTAATATAGGATAAAGTACCTTAATAAAAATATATGTGATAGATAATAATATAAGGTATTTAGCCTATTTTTCTACAAATTTTTAGAAAAAAGAATTATTTTTAACAAAAGAAAATCTACAAAAATAAAATACAACCTGACAAGGACCTATTTGCAAATAGCTGAAAGTCTGGCACCAAATAATAACTCTAAAGCAAAAATCAAAGGGGCTAAATGCACAAATTTTCCAGATGATCAAAATATTTCGCACATGACAAGGGTATAAGTGTAATTATAAAAAATGTGAGGGCCAAGTTGTAATTTGTCCAAAAAATATAACACTATATATGTGATTTAAGTATTTAAAAAAAATACAAAAACCCACGAGGGTCATGTCGCGGTCATGCGTACAGGCACGTGAAGTGACATGACGAGGGACCGATGAGCAATTAATGTAAAGCTAAAGGTCTGACCGTAAATTTTACAAAAATATAATAATGGCAAATTAAAGTTTGCAAACTATAAATAAAATACAAAAATTTGCTAGGTTGAATGTGCAAAATACCCAATAGTAGGCAGGAACAGACAGTAGGATGTGATCACTTAGCCACGTGTTGCCCTCCTGTGTTGCGATGTTGGTTTGTGGGAGATGGCCTAGATTAGATCATCCAAGATGATCTCATGGCTACTGGAGGGCTCAATCTAAGGGTTGTCGTAGGTCTGGAAGAACAGACGAAGATCGGACGACGGAGGAGGGCCCAAAAAGAACTCGTGAAGAACCTGGCGAAGATGAACTTCGATCGACCATAGCAACTTCCCTGAGCCTCCTCTCACGTTGATGGTGTGCTCCCTATATTCTTGACATTGTCCTCCAGTTGTGGAGCCCTGCAAAATAGTCAGGCATCGCCGAAAGTGAGCCGACTATGCTTGGCACCCGGAGCTCCTACTAGAATCTCAAAAGACCCTACAATGATGTTTCTTTTCTTCATTTCCTATAGGGAAATTGTTAGGCCAAAATGCAGAGCTCTGTAGAGCTCCTAGAGGTGAAATGGGGTAGTGATGGAGATGGGCGAAGGTCTCTGGTGACACGACGGAGTGGAAGACCTGATTCCCAGATCTGTGCGAGATCTGGGGGAGTGAAGGTGTGTGGGGCAAAGAACATACGAAGGGGAAGAAGATGGAAGCGTTAGGTGAGGCGGAGGATGATTGCAATGGTCGAAACGGGCCAAATGATGAATTTGGGTGATGAGCCTATAATTCTCATTCTTTATTCTTTTATTTTAGCTCTTTCTTTTAGCAAAGCCACATATAAATACCTTTAAATACAATAACTTAGCATTTTGCATGCCATTGTTAATATCTCACATTTAAGCATTTATTTTACAAAAATAAAAGAATAAAGAGAAAAGAAAAAGAATGATGTATTTAGAATAAATGCACAGTGACCCAAACCCCAAGAGAATGTCGAGCTTGACCTGAGCACAAAAAGAACAAGTAGAGAGAGATAAGGGCACACTATGTATTGTACATACTTGTACAATATATATATATGGAAATACTTTATTCTTTTAAATTTGTATATAGCTCTTATAGTAACAGAAAACTAAATCAAAAATCGAAAAAATAAAAATAAAATCCAACAATGCCCTATAGAAAAGACACGTGTATATAGTACAATCCCTATTTATTCTATAACTTTAATTAATTTATAAAATTTAAAAAATATTTTTTTATATTTCGAGAAATATTATGTAAATAAATAAAATACAAAATAAAAGAAGTTTTGGTAAAAATAATAAAATAAAAATACATTTATATAATACATAGGTATACTATATTGTATATGTATTACATTATACTGTATATGAATTATTTTATTTTATAAAAATAATTAAAAATCACAAAAAAACTCATAAAATAATAATCATTTTTACTTAAAATTTCTTAATTTAAAATTAGTTACTTTTTTTATTGAATTTCTTTTTATTTTTGTAAATCCTGGTCTCCTATTGGTCCATCATCCACATGTTGACCTCAGTCAACAGTCTCTTCCAACCGGGTGGGGTCGCCATTTCTCTTGTCAAAGCTACTTCTCGGATTTCTCCTTATCAGACACGACCACCCTTTGTCTTGATTCCTATGCCCGATTGAAGCCCGAAGATCCATGATCCTCGTGGATCCCTAGGTGCAGCCAGATATGCTTTTGGTTCCGCATTGTGCTCCAATCTTTCTGGACCCTGGAACATCCTATAAAGCCTCTTCTCCACCTCTTGTGCTCTCCAGCTCATCCCTCGCGCCACCATTCTTCCCTAGCCCCCTTCAATGAAGTGACAACCACCGTTGGAGTAGCTTAGATCTTTTGGAGTTATCTAGAGGCTTGTAGCTCAAGACGTGGCCGGAGCTCCGTCGCATGAAGCCTCCCAGCCAGCCGCATCTCGATTGAGGCCAAGACCCATCCATCTTCTCCTAGAGTTCGTGCTTCTGCTAGTATCTTTAGGTATCACTCCTATCCTCCATTCCTTCCAGTTCAATTCCATATTTTCCATTTCTGCCACCGCCAGTTTCTCTGCTCCGACCAGCTGGTCGGAGCCCCACTACCCACCATCTCCTGCTTCAATCGAACCCTCGACTCACCCCGCACCTTCCTACGCAACCTAATCACCCTTATCCTCACCCATCACAATAAAATTAAGGTCCAGACCTCCTTATCCTGCCTTCGCTGGAGATCGAGTATCACCCCTCAACGCTTCTCTTATCTCCTTATGCAATAACTTGGAGCGGAGCGTCGCCCTGAGTCCCTTTACCCTCTACAGGCACTATCGCACATGACGAGCACACTTTGGACCCCCATCTGCTCAAGCAGAGCAGCTCCAGGAGGAGCTTCACCACCACGCATATTCGTCCATTGTCTCCCTTATCGGAGCCCGCCACCGGATGCACAACACTTCCACGATACTATTGGACTCTGTGGCGACCTCATATAAATGACGAAGCTCCTCCCTCGCTTGTTTGAAGTTCACTTGGTTTGTGTTCTTGCAGACCTTCCTCCCACTGTCGTATGAGCACCCCTCTTCTAGATCATAACAAAGATGTTTGACTGTTGCAGCCTTTGAGTCGTTAGATCAGAGCCCCTAGCGCATCTGACACGTACGTCCGCAATAGAATCTGGACTGTCAGATGCTTTGCAGAGGATAATTAGGGTTATATGTCAGAGCATTCTTCCATGTACGCCACGTGTCCCTTTGGGTATATTTAACTTTTATCCTTGCATGTTTTTCCTATTTATCTTTAGTCTAGTAAATAAAATGTTTAGTTAAAAACATTTGCAGTTGGACCCTCATACTTTTTAGATTTGCATTTTAGTCGTGTCGAGTTGAAGTCATGTGTGTCCCCATGCTCTTCGGGTTATTTGTTGTTAATGTCATGAACTATTATGTTGTTATAAAATGAATGCTGAAGTTTTTATAATTACATTTATACCCCTTGTGAGCTTAGATCGTGTGTGATGCATGTGTTGGTTGGGTTAATTGCATATTCGATTCTGTGTTTTCCTAGGTTGTTCTCTATTTGGTCTGCAATCTTAAAATCTTTACTATTTGGTCCCTATGAACTATATTTAACTCTTTTTATTTGATTCATTAGTAAATATTAAAATATTTCTAAAAATTGCCTAAAAATTACAGTTAGCTTCTGCTACTATGTAATATTTATGGTAATCTTTGTGGGTTAATTTGCTTGTGTTTTTATTATTAAAAAATCAAAAACCACCAAAAAGAGCTCTATTTATTTTATAAAAATTTTAAAAAAATCGAAAAAATGTTTTAAAAATCCCATAAAAAAGTTTATCCTTGTCTTTTATTGTGTTTTAACTCCAGTATGAATTTTGTCTGAAAAACCCTTATAAAAACCTAAAAATCATAAAACAACAAAAATCTTATAAAAATCATATAAAATAAAAGAAAAATCTAAAAATTGTGTTTTAGTTCCTATTTATAGCCTTTTTCCTCTATTTTATCATAAAACTATCGTCTAGGACCTTTGAGTACTTTAGATATTTTTAATTTGCAAATTAGTCCTGGCTATGCAATGTATTGTGTTTTTATCACTATTTGAATTTTAAAAATTCACAAAAAAATATCTGAAAAAACTATAAAAATTACCAAAAACACTTTGAAAACCTTAAAAGCCAATTTTTTGCACTGTTTTTCTAAGTAATTTAACTATTTTGAAAAATCCAGAAGAGAGTTGTCTGTGTGCTTTATATTTTGTGCTTGCTTACCCTTTATTAAATTTTAAAAATTCGAAAAAATAAAAAACCACTAAAAATACTTTATTTTAGAAGTGTGACCACTTAGTTTTTCTATCTTGATCCTTGTGTTCGACCATGGTCGCTATACCATGTAAATAAAAATAGCAAAGCGTTGACATTAATTGCCTTATTTTCATTAGTGATTGATTTTTCTCGTTGACCGAGTCGAGTGATTTGGGTCACAATGATCATTACTTATTTTCTTACTTAACCCTAGTCGCTTGATCTCTCATCAAAATGAGACGTTTCCAGGAATCACGACTTAGTAGTCATATTTCATTTTCGCTCATTTTTATATGGTATTTGCTATAATTGTTTTCCGACATCTGTCTGTTCCGCTTTTTGTGCGAGGGACTGCCTGAGGGATGCTTGGGTTTTCTTTTGGATGAGCCCACATCCGAGAAGGAGCATAGGAGAGAGAGTAGTTATAGCTCATAGATTAGTTTTATTTTTGCAAAAACTTTCATTTATTGCAATAAGTTTAGACTCTGAGACTGTTGCACTCTCTTAAACTATCTGGGGTCGGTATTGCCGAGTACCAGTGTACTCAGAGGACCTCACCGTAGTTTTTCATGGATTTTTCATCTTTTATTTCTATTTGATTCCTGAGGATTTTGCCCTTGGAGTTTGGACTTCTATCTGTTTGTGCCCGTAATTAGCTAAGGTCCCAACACCTAATTGCTTATCTATTCCTATATATCGTAATTGGACTTAGCTAAAATAAATCTATAAAAGTTAGTTTGATTAGATATGAGATCACACGTCGTGAGGAGTCACATACAACGCTAGTAGGACCCATTTTGGCAAGCACCTAGTGACTCCCAAGACCAGACTCAGGTCTTATATTTGATTAGCTAGCTACTGTTTTTCACGTAATGAAATTTGTTCATATAAGGACATTTTCCTCATGCATTATATAGATATTTTGCTTTCAGTCTTTATTTTATGCACGGATCACCCTACATGTAGAGTGCAGGAGTCAGGTACACATTTCTATCTCAGCATGCATCATTGTGTTTGATCACGCATCGGCTTTTTCGACTTCCTTCCCATGTTTTATTGGACTCAAAATAATCAAGGAAATCAGAAAATTTGTGAGGTGTTGTTTTTACTTATAAAAATACATAAAAAAATGAAACCCAAATAAAATTGAGACCGTTAATGCAAACTTGACCTAAAACTGATCTCATTTAAAATCTTTGTTTTGGGGAGAGTCACCCCCTCCTTGTTTGATTTATTTACAGCGAGAGAGCGACCCACACACTAGGATAGAGCCACGTCAGATCTCTCTTCATACTACTGGCATTGTGATTAGTTGTTCTCTAGTGAGGACTTCACCTGGTAGCCAGTAATCGGTCCGGGACTTCCTTATCAGAGTGGGTAGATTGCGTAGCCAGTAAACGGTCCGCAACTCATACTGGCTGGGAAAAACTAGTTGTGAGATTGGGACAGTCTTCTGGGAGCATTGGGCTCCTAACAGCTTGCGTAATCGCTCTGATAGAATGGATTATCACCAAAATAAAATTTGACAATATTAATGATCGAATTTTTACAGTCATCAGCTCGTGTTGAATAAGTGAAAAGCGGGTTTGATTTCTCAGCTTGATTGCATTCCAGATCCAATCCTCATAAATTATCACATAACGATGATGGGAAGAAGGTCCCTTAGGCTGCCTTTGATAGCATCGCTTTCGAGAATTCCTCTCCATTCATTTAGGGTCACTTCAGAGAGCTCAGACCCCCTATGAACCCAAGTTCGCTACCACCCTGTTCCACCTCGACCACCCTTCTACTACACCTGAGGTTCCAGAGTAGAGACCAACACAGTTATTCGTACATTTGACAACACTTGAGTTAGGGTCTTTTGCCCTTGTAGAGACCGTAGAGATGGCCAGCAGTGAGAACCGTACCAATGAACAACCACAAACTTCTTCCTATTTGTTAGACCATGCCGCCATCAACAAAACACTACTCGCTTGCTTAGAGTCCATGCAACTTCAGATTCGGGACCATGGAGTTTTTATGGTCGAAGTTAGGATGGAGCTCATGCATATGCGAGTCAGCAGAGATGAGCCGTAGAGACTAGCTGGTGGAGAGATACCACGTCAGGAGGGCGGGGACGAACGACTCGAAGAGCCGCAGGAGCCAGCAAGAGAACCACATATGATGAGGTAGTTGCACAACCCTGGTGAAACCCTCACATATAGATGGATTCAACTGTCATAGATCCTTGGCGACTTCGAGCTTCGCCCCCAGAGTATCCAGTTGTTGCCGAAGTTCCATGGGCTAGCCAATGAGGAGTCGCACCTCCATCTGTAGAAGTTCGAGATAATTTATAGAACTTTCCATGATCGATTTTTGGATGAGGACATGATCGAGTTGATTCCTTCCGGTTCTATTTTGTTGATCAAGAAGACTATTGGCCGAAGCACTTGGGGTCACTACATGAGAGCAACTCTGGACTGAGTACTTGAACAAGTACTATCCACTCGATTAGACCAATACAACACAAGCGATTATCAGCAACTTCACTATGATACAAAACGAGCAGTTTCACGAGGTTTGGGATCGATTCAGAGAGCTTATTAACCAATGTCTACATCATGAGATATCCAAACCCAACCTTGTTAAGAGATTTTTCTGTGGGCATGTAGGGGCTAGTGAACGCCTCGTGTGGAGGGTCCTATTTTGCAAAGGATGAAGACCAGGTCTGGGTAATCTATAAGCAGATGGTACATAACTATACAATGATGTCCCAGACCTGCATCTACACTTAGGGAAAGCCCCTCCCATAGGCCGTCTCCTATCATAGTATTGCACGTGTCAATACTGGTCCTTCCACTTCTTCATCAACAACTGCACTTGCTGAGTCTTCAACTGCCGACATGGGCATCATTAGTCAGAAGTTAGACTGTATCGAGATCATTGAGAAGAGGCAGAGCCAAGAAATGGACAAACTCAAGACGCTTGATGAGCTCACCGAGACCTTGAGTGACTTGAAGACTCATATCATGTGTCTCGAGGAGGCATAGATGGTTTCTCAGCCCTGTATTAGGTCACGGGTCGATCCAGGGAGAAGTTCCACCCAATCATCTACCTCATACCGCTAGGTCCACCATATCCAAGTAATGTCGGTCCAGCAGCTCTAGCACTACCAGCAACCACCACCATCTCCAAACACTTAGATGGTGTTCAGTCGGATCAGCCCCTGGCAGCCCTTCCCCCACCACACCTTGAGCAACAGGAGCCATTGATGGAAGTCAATGGGATCTGGTACTCCCAATACCAACCGCAGCTCAGGATTCATTATAACCATCCTAGCTTTCGATGGTCCACTGGAGGCACCTCTTTACAGCAGCAGCCTCCAGCTCAAGCAGGGCAGAGCATCCAGGCTTAGCAGCCCCATCATTCCTAACAGTACCAACAGCAGGGTCCTCGTCCCCATATCAGGGACACTAGTGGAGGCAGCTACAACTGCCTCAACTTTACTCCCAACCTCCTCCTCACTACCACCACCAGCAGCAGTGATCTCAGCCTTATTTCCAGTGAGGTAACCCATTCGGTTTTCAAGCACTTGTTTATGAGAACCCAACCCTTGATGACCTCGGCCGCTTACTATCTGACCTGCAGGCATCCTTTCGAGAAGAGATGTACGAGTTCCGGTAGGAAATGAGGGAGATTACCAAGGGCAAGGTCACCATACCAACTCATATTAAACCAAATCCAACCAATCTGAAGAGAAAATATGAGCATATATAGTTTGCAGAGACCACCACTCCTAGTGATGCTTTGAATGATACTTTTTCCACTATATTGATGTTGACTTTATGACACTTAGGAGTGGTAGGATGCCAATCGGTGGTGACTCATCTGAGCGACATCCAGATGTTGATGCCAAGGCTCTAGACGAGGATGGAAGCGATGCTAATGCCTCTTATCATAATGATGATGATGATGATGATGGTGGTGCTGAAGCCACCAAGATGGTGGATCCAGCTAACGGTACTAAGGTCGTTGTGATTCTAGTTACATACGGTGGTGTTGATGCCACCATGATTCCAGATGCTTAGCCAGAGAGCGATGTTGATGCCGTAAGAGCCGATGTAGTCGGTAGTAATGATGCCACCAATTTACCTTCAGTTGTGTTGCCTCATTTTCTACCTGAGGACAATTATAGAAAAGTACAAAAAATGGGAAAACAAAATGCAAAAATATGAATAAAGGAAAGGTTTTTGTATCTCATGTGAGTCCATCTACTTTACATGATGATCATTGCATGGATTCTAGATTGTTGCATGGACAGGAACCTACTCCTGACCCTCATCTCTCTGGAGTGGGTCCCTCCATCCCCGTCCCTCGAGCACTCCACTTAGGAAAGGGGACCCAAAAAGAAAATCCCATAAATTGACACCAGCTTTCAGCGAGTAGATGATATATAGATTCCATATATAGCTGACTCTATAGGAGGCACTAGAGCACATCCCTCTCTTCCAGAAGAACTTGAGAGAGATGACCACCATTTGTAGGGAGAAGAGGACCAAAATGCAAAGATCCATGTGCTTACTCGTGCCACTTGCTTTCTTATTCAGAACCAATTGCCAGCCAAGAGACCCGATGCAGGAGATCCACATGTCAGATGCCACATTCATGAGCAGGATTCGATCGCACCCTATTAGGCTGTTCGATTAACTTCCTTCTGGTTGTCTAACTCGATCGACTTGAGTTCAGCCCACTTAGACAAATCAAGACAATCCTTCAATTTGTTGATAGATCTGTCAAGAGGCCTAAGGGTTTACTTAAGCATGTTGTCGTCATAATTCATGGCTAAAATTCCCTGTGGACTTTGTTGTACTAGACATGGAGATCCCTGAATCTATGAACAGTATTTCCATCATCCTAGGATGCCCATTCTCGGCCACAGCCAAGGCGGTATCCGATCATGATAGAGGGAAGGTAGACTTTCGCATCGAGGGAAAAAGTGTATAGATAGAGATGATCGAGGAGACCAGGGCTAGAGATTTAACTTTCTCAGAGCAGATGATAGATGCAGAGCTAGACGTCCACCAATAGTACGACTTTTTGATTACAAATGATGAAGCAGTTTGGGCAGACCCATCATCATGAGCTCTTGTCACACCTTCAGACACTACATATCCAAAGATTTTAGCCGATGAGAGTTATGATATCACACTCATTGCACATGATACATTTGAGGGTGCTGATCATGTTCAGGATAGCAAGGCAGATTTCATCTCATGTGCTTCAGATTCAGATCCCTCGGATTCAGACATTGATTGGCAGGACTTTGATGATTATTTACCATGTCTAATTTCTTCAGATCTGATAGCTAGGGCGGAGAGCGAGCCGGGTTAGGTGACAGATACACCAGTAGAGCCATCTTCATCAGATTTATCACTGTAGCGAGAGTTCTCATACATAGATCTCATTGCCATCACTCAAACATTTCATAAGTCAGATTTGATTGCTCACACTTGTCCAGAATTGAAGACCTTGCCGTAGAGCATTCATTAAGTACAGATTCCTTGCCGGTGAGGCCGACATGTTCCCAGTCATTATCTTAGCAGATTTGTGACTAAAGACCAAGAATCTCGTTTAATGGAAGTTCTTAAAAGAAACTGCAAGGCAATCGGATGGAGTGTAGCTAATCCCCAAGAGATAAGTTCGTCCATGTGCTCCCACCACATCTATCTTGATAGTATGCCAAGCCATCGCATGAGTTCCAACGAAGGCTAAACTTGAATCTTTCAGATGTGACATGAAGGAAATATCCAAGTGGTGGAGCGTCGATTTTATCTACCCCATCTGAATCCAAGTGGGTTAGTCCATTGCATGTGGTACCTAAGAAGATGGGTATCACCACAATTGTGAGCGAGTCTGGAGAGATGATAGCTACCCGGGTACCCACTTCTTGGAGGGTCTGTGTGGACTACAGATGATTGAATCAGGCCACCAAGAAGAATCATTTTCCACTGCCATTTATTGATCAGATTATCGAGAGGCTGGCTGGACAGAGTCATTACTGCTTTCTTGACGGGTACTCGAGGTATAATAAGGTGGCCATAGAGCCCGAAGACCAGGTAAAAACGACATTCACATGTCCTTTTGGGACATGTAATTCCCCGACTACATTCCAAAGGTGCACGCTTTCCATATTTTTGGATATGGTGGGTGACTTTTTAGAGGTCTTCAGGGATGATTTTTTGGTCTATGGTGATGGATTCAATGCTTGTCTTAACTGCATAAATTGTGTACTTCAGCGTCGCATAGAGGTCAACCTTGTGTTATCTTGGGAGAAGAGTCATTTCATGCTGACTCAGGGGACGTTCCTTTGCCACCTCATCTCTAACAGGGGCATGGAGGCCAATCCATCGAGGTGGATATCATCAAGAAACTCAATCCATTGGGACGGTTGCGGTCTTTTCTGTGGCATGCCGGTTTCTATCGATGCTTCATACAGGAATTCAATTGTATTACCCAAACGTTCACTGATTTGCTGGCCAAAGACACTGAGTTCATTGTAGATGATAAGTGTCTGGCGTCGTTGGAGACTCTCAAGGGACTAGTTGTTCAGGCTCATGTCGTTTAGCCACCTGATTGGTCTCTCCCATTCGAGATCATGATGGATGATTCTGATTTTACCATAAGGGAGGTGTTAGGATATATGAGGGATGTATTGCCTTTTTCCATATAGTACAATAGACAAACCTTGAATGCCGCTCAGCGGAATTCTACTGTGATTGAGAAGGAGATGTTGACTGTAGTATTTGCTTTGGATTAGTTCAGATCATACATTCTTGAATCTAGAGTGATCATTTACACAGATCACACCGCCATCCCATACCTCATGGCTAAGAAGGATGCTAAAGCCAAATTTACCAGATGGATCCTTCTACTCCTGGAGTTTGATATTGAGATTAGGGATAAACCTGGAGTCAAGAAGGTGGTGGCAGCTCACCTCTCCTGCTTAGAGAACTTTGAGGATTCTGATCAGATTGCACCTATTACAGAGACATTCCCAAACGAGGCGATCCTTGTTACCACCTCGCTTCCATGGCATGCTGACATTGTGAACTATCTTATCACCAAGAAAGTTCCACAAGTTTGGGACATACAACAACTTGAGACTTTCCTTTTGAAGGCCAAGTCGTACCATTAGGAGGATCCCACCCTTTACCGTGAAGGGGGAGATAGTGTCTAGCACCGGTGTATTCCTCAGGAGGAGCACCACAACATCCTCACTTACTAGCACAAGCTTGAGGCAGGAGGACATCATTCTGGGAGACGGACAACACAGAAAGTTCTCCAATCCGGCCTTTGGTGGCCTACCCTCTTCAAGGATTCAGATGAATTTGTGAAGAGGTGTACTAACTTTCAGATGATGGGCACTTGTGGGTAGCGTGATATGATGCCGATGCAACCATTCACTTCTGTGAGGTTTTTGATGCATGGGGTATCAATTTCATGGGTCCATTCCCTAAGAGTCAGGGGTTTAAGTACATTCTGCTTGATGTGGATTATGTGACCCGAGTAGCAGATGCTATGTCCATATGCAGAATTTTGAGGAAAAATATCATTTCACAGTTCAAGGTACCTAGAGTTTTGATATCAGACGAGGGGACTCACTTTATCAAGGACAAGGTCCCTTGCTAACGAGTTCAACATTGACCATCGAGTTGCCACTCCTTATCACCCTCGGACTAATGGTCTTGCTGAAGTATCAAACGTGGAGATCAAGACTATATTGCAGAAGGTTATTTGCCCAAACCGAAAGGAGTCACAGCTTTCGGACTTGGTATTGTGGGCCTATAGGACTTCCTTCAAAACACCTTTAGGCACATCTCCCTTTCGTCTCGTTTATGGCAAGTATGCCATTTACCTATGGAAATCAAGCATAAGTCACCACGGGCAGTTATAGGGTTATTATTGGATCTCAAGAGTGTAGGAGATTAGAGAAAAGCAGAATTGGCAGCCCTGGAGGAGTCGAGAGATACAACTTTTTCAAGTAGTCTACAATATAAGGATAAAGTAAAGATATGGCATGATTCTAATATCAGACATAAACAGTTTGAGCTGAATCAGAGAGTATGGATATTTGATGCTAGGTTGAGATTATTTCCAGGAAAATTACCAAGCAAATGGAAGGGACCATACTTGATCAGAAAGGTGCACGGCAACAAAATCATCAACATATCTGATTTGTCATCTGATTCCACTTTTCTGGTTAATAGTTAGTGCCTGAAGCCATATATTGATCATGATCCGTTGATTGTTGACGTTGCCCCTATTCATTTTGTATGAGATGTGGTCTTTGACCCACATCATTTGCATCTCATATCTAATTATCACTTCTTCTTCTCCGCATATGCATAGATCCAGATTATCCATATCATATATTCTTTTTGTCTGATTCCCCGTCTTCATATTATAATTATGCTATACTTAGGGTGCACCTTGCCCTAAGTATGGGGGGGTATCGGACCCATGACTATTCATTTGATTCCTTTTACCTCTGTTTTACTGCCTATACTTAGGGATGTTTTACCCTAAGT
Organism: Ottelia alismoides; assembly: GCA_037367405.1. NCBI lineage: Eukaryota > Viridiplantae > Streptophyta > Magnoliopsida > Alismatales > Hydrocharitaceae > Ottelia > Ottelia alismoides. The sequence goes on from JAZKJV010007211.1 coordinate 149,784, forward strand.
ATAGGGGAGGTAACACTTGTACATCCTATCCCTCGATTTTTCCCTTGTGTTATTAGATCCTAAGTATAGGGGGATCACCTAGCTCTATTCGTTACATTCCTTCATCCATCGTTGTAATATAGTATTCTTTTCACTTCTCCATACCAAACACGAGTTATGTCTTCCTTTCATCACTCTTTGATCATTCTGAGGACATCGTTCGAGCTAAGTATAGGGGGTGTAGTATATATTGTATATATCTTTTTCCATAACTCTTACTTTGAGTACTTTGTGTATATAAATAATATGGCTAAAAATCTCAAAATAATATGACTAAAAAGCACAAAATTTTAAAGTTTTCTTGTACATAAATTTTTGTAAAACACTTTCGTAAAATTGTTTATACAAATTGTTTGTAAAAACCCTTTGTAAAAACTATTTTTGTAAAATGTTTATAAAAATGTTTTGCTTGTAAAACATTTGTAAATATTTTATATCAAACTTATGTATATAATAATTTTTTTTGAAAATTGTTTGAAAATAAATATTTGCAAAAATTTGTTTGTAAATATTTTGCAAAACCTTTTTCTTCTCACATTTAAAAATCTCATAAAAATTGAATATTTTTTAAAAATCTTTCAAAAAGAGTTTTTGTACATTCTTGATTTTATATTCTTCTAAATCATAGTAGACATTTAAACTAGTCTAGAATTAAATTGAAAAATAGAGTTTGGGTTAAGACCTTAATCCACTTAACTTCAGAAGAACCTTATAGGATTTGGGGTTAAGACTTTTCATGTCCATTAGTGACTTAATTCTTTGAGTCCACTAGGCTATGTTCACATGTCATCTTAATGAGCCTAAGTAGAAAACTTAACAATGCACGCATGACTCTCAGAGATAATGGCTCGATTTGGACACACACCTTGCACGTATATTAACACGGATGAGGTGGCGAGGAGGCAGAATTCTTTGGCTTGGGGTAGCAACAAGGGTAGTACTGCTAGCCGGAACCTCTCGTCTTCCTCTAGGGAGGGACGTACGCCTCAACCTGGTCTAGTGGCATTAAGGTCTAAAGACAGGAGTATGTGGGTTGCAATAATGTTTCAAAAGAGGGATAGTCTACCGTCTCAATAAGAAAAACTCCTTATGTATATGTTGTGCATGCACATTGAAAAAATGTTCAAAACGAAGAAAAACTCCAAAAAAAGTGGGCATGTCAGATTGAAAATAAAATGTCTACCGGAGTGTATATAGTAAATAAGCAAAGCTTATGTATTCCACCTTCTCATCTCATGAAGCTTGCAGCTGGAGACTTAGTTACACTGGTTAAGCTCCAAGGGATACGTGGCTACACTGGGCATGGTCCATTCTCTTCTTTCCCTCTCTACTAGAGCTGATTGTCCTTGAACTTAGAAGGGAATACCCTGCTCCTTGAGGAAAGAGTTGCTAGACTGGGGGATTAGGGTTGCCTTGTTGAGGCAGGTTGTTGCTTTGTTATTTATAAGGTGGGGAGGTACATATCACTTACACAGTACAAGGAAAGATGCATAGTCATTAGAGTTTGCGTATGTAGACCTGTTTTGACATGGTTATTAAGGAGTCTTGACCATAGAAGTGTGGAACTTGGAGGCTGTTGAATCTTAAACCTATTTCCCAATAAGGTTCCACCAAAATAATAATCCAAAGGTCTGACTGAGCTCCATACTCCAATTTAATAAAGATAAGTTTAATAATCAACTTTTATTCTTTTTCTTTTCTTTCCCTTTTGTTTTTCACTTCGTTTTTAAATAAGTGTTTGCTAAGGGCCTAGAAAAGGTAAAGTATAGGGGGATGATGAATCTACGATTCTCATTCTTTATTATTTTATCTTAGATCTTTCTTTTAGCAAAACCTCCTACAAATACATGTAAATACAATAACTTAGTATTTTGCATGCCATTGTTAATATCTCACATTTAAGCATTTATTTTGCAAAAATAAAAGAATAAAGAGAAAAGAAAAAGAATGATGTATTTAAAATAAATACAGAGTGATCCAAACCTCAAGAGAAGGTCAAGCCTTGACCTGATCCCAATAAGAACAAGTAAAGAGAGATAAGGGTATACTATGTATTGTACATACTTGTACAAAATGCATATATTTATTTATTTATAGAAATACTTTATTCTTTTAAATTTGTATATAGTTATAATAATAATAATACAAAACTAAATCAAAATCAGAAAAATAAAAAAATTAAATAAAAATAAAATTCAACAATGCCATGTATAAAAGACACATGTATATAGTACAATCCCTATTTATTCCATTGTTTTGAAAAACGGATCAGACCAGATGGTTCGATTGGTCCGACCGGTGAACCGAGCCTGGACCTATGCGGTTAACTGGTTTATGCAGATTTGGTTTGATTATTCAAATTCTAATTAATCCGCCCAGTTCAACTTATATTTTGACCCGGTTTAACCAGGTTCAACTGATGTTGAACCGAATTTAATTTTTAAATTGTTTAAAAATTTTGCTGATAGTAGGAGTTAAACCCATGACCTTTAGTTACCTATTTCAAACTTCTAACCAACTACACTAATACAACTTTTTGCATGTATTGGGTTTTAAATATAATTAAAATATTATCATGTTATAAAAGCATCTAGTCCAAATAATATATATATATATATATATCACATGTATGATATTAGATGGTGCATAAGAAAAATAATCTATGTATAGTGTGAAATATATACATTATCTATGTATTTTATTTATATTTCAAGTATACTTAAGTGTGTGTGTGTGTGTGTGTGTGTGTATATATATATATATTCTTATCATTTTGATTAGCCGGTTCAACCACCTTTCTTTCACCGATCCAGTTTAATCATGCTTTAAATAATGATGATGTCAACATCTAATTGAACCGATTTGATTACATGGTTCAACCCAATCCGACCATTTCGGTAAGGTTTCCAGTTTGGTGTCTGGTTTGATTTTGGAAACCTTGCTTTATTATATAACTTTAATTTGTTTATAAAAATTAAAAAAAATTATTTTGTATTCCTAGAAATAATGTGTAAATAAATCAAATACAAAATAAAAAGAGTTTTCGGTAAAAATAATAAAAAATACTTGTACATGATACATAGGTATACTATACATGTATATAATACATTATATTCTATATACCTTATTGTAGTTTTATAAAAATAATTAAAAATCAAAAAAATAGCTCATAAAATAATAAACATTTTTTATTTTATAAACTTTAAAAATCAATTACTATTTCTAATGAATTTCTTTTTATTTTTGTAAATCCTAGTCTCCTATTGGTCCACATCCACATGTTGACCTCGGTCAACGGTCTCTTCCGATCAGGTCGTGTCGCCATTTCTCTCGTCAGAGCTATTTCTCAAATTTCTCCTGGTTGGAACCAACCACCTTTTATCTTGATTCTTGCATCTGATTGAAGTCCGAAGATCCATGATCCTCATGGATCCCTAGGCACAGCCAGATCTGCCCAGGGTTCTGCATTGTGCTCCGATCTTTCTGGACCCTGGAACATCATATAAAGCCTATTCTCCGCCTCTTGTGCTCTCCAGCTCATCCCTCACGCCAACATTCTTCCTTATCTCCCTTCAGTGAAGTGACAACCACCATTGGAGTATCTTAGGATCTTTCGGACATAATTAGAGGTTCGTAAATCAAGACGTGGCTACAGCTCCACCGCGTGAAGCCTCCCACCCAGCAGCAGCCCGATTGAAACCAAAACCCATCCATCCACCTTCACCTAGAGTTTGTGATTCTGTTAGTAGCTTCAGGTATCACTCCTATCCTCCATTCCTTCCAGTTTGATTCCATCTTTTCCATTTTCTTCGCCACCAGTTTCTCTACTCCGACCAGTTGGTCGAAGCCCCACTACCTACCATCTCCCGCATCGATTGAACCATTGACTTACCCCGCATCTTCCTACACAACCTGATCACCCTTAGCCTCGCCCATCACAGTGAAATTAAGTTCCATACCTCCTTCTCCCTCCTTTTCCGAAGTCTGAGCATCACCCCGCCGCTTCTCTTATCTCCTTATGCAATAACTTGGACCTGAGCATCTCCCCGAGTCCCTTTACTCTCTGCATGCACTATTGCATGTGAGGAGCACCCTTTGGACCCCCCATCTACTCGGGCAGAGCATCTCCAGGAAGAGCTTCACCACCATTCATATCCGACCATTGTCTGCCTCATTGGAGCCCACCACTGGATGCGTATCACTTCCACAATACTGTCAGACTCCTTGGCGACCTCATCTAAGAGACATACTCCTCCCTCGTTCGTTTGAAGTTCACATGAGCCATGTTCTTGCAGATCTTCCTCCCACCGTCAGATGAGCACCCATTTGCCAGATTAGATCAGAGATGCCCGACCGTTGCAGCCTTTGAGCCATTAGATCAGAGCCCTAGGCACATCTGACACACACGTCCGTGACAGAATTTGGACTGTTAGACGCTTTGCAGAGGATAATTAGGGTCGCACACCAGAACCTTCTTCTGCATACACCACGTGCCCTTTTGAGTATATTCACTTTTATCCTTGCATGTTTTCCCTATTTAGCTTCAGTCAAGTAAATAAAATTTTTAGTAAAAAATTTGTAGTTGGACCCTCATACTTTTTATATTTGCATTTTAGTCCTGTCGAGTTGAAGTCACGTGTGTCCCCACATGATCTTCTAGTTATTTGCAGTTTATGTCTTAAACTATTATGTTATTGTGGAATGAATGTTGAAGTTTTTATAATTGCATTATACCCTTGTGAGCCTGGATCATGTGTGACACATGTGTTGGTTGGGTTAATTGTAGATTTGATCCTATGCTTTCCTAGGTTATTATCTATTTCGTCCACAATCTTAAATGATTTACTACTTGGTCCCTGTGAACTATATTTAACTCTTTCTGTTTGATTGTACTTAATAAATATTAAATTAATTCCAAAATTGCCTAAAAATTAATGTTACTTTCTCCTAGTGTGTAATATTTGTGGTAATTTTCGTGGGTTAATTTGCTTGTGTTTTATATTATTAAAAATTCAAAAACCACCAAAAGGAGCCCTGTTTTCCTTGTAAAAAAAATTAAAAATGATATAAAAAACCCATAAATATTTTTGTGCTTGTCTTTTATTGTATTTTAACTCCAGTACTATTTTTGTTTTAAAAACCCTTATAAAAATCATATAAATCATAAAACAACCCAAACTTATAAAAATAATATAAAATCAAAGAAAAATCTAAAAAATTTATTTTTATTTCCTTTTTATATCCTTTTTCCTCTATTCTATCACAAAATTACCATCCAGGACTTTTGCGTACTTTAGATATTTTTAATTTGCAAATTGGTCCCAGTTGTCTACTTTGTTGTGTTCTCATCACAGTTTAAATTTTAAAAATTCACAAAAGCATATGAAAAATCTAAAAAATTACCAAAATCACTTTAAAACCCTTAAAACCCAAAAATATTTTTGCTTTATTTTTCTGAGTATTTTTAACTATTTTGAAAAATCCAAAAAGAGTGTTGTGTGTGCGCTTTATATTTTATGCTTGCTTACCCTTTATTAAAATTAAAAATTCAAAAAAAAACCACAAAAAAATACTTTATTTTCGAAATTTTGACTACTTAATTTTTCTATTATTCTCCTTGTGTTCAACCCTGGTCGCTATACCACGTAAATAAAAATAACAAACTGCTTTGATTGCCTTATTTTCATTAGTGGTGATTTTTCTCGATGACCGAGCCGAGGGATTTGGGATACAACAACCATTGTTTATTTTCTTACTTAACCCTAGTCGCTTGATCGTTCATCATTGGGTTTGGCGGTGAAATAAACCAAGTTACATTGCTCAAAAGATAAATCTAACCTACTGCTAATGCTAAGAATCAAAAGGAGAAAGAAAATAGAAGCTCCCCGTTGATGTACGCCAAGAGAGGAGCTACGATAGAGCACGAAGACGGAGCAGTGAACCACCTCGATTCTACATCGAACCTCACTGAGGAAGTGTCCTGGAGAGTGTTGCTGTCACCAGCAATCGATCTAGGTTTTGAATTCGAACAGAGAAGGTAGAAGAAGGATTAAAGATCGAAAATGGGGTGAGGCGGTACTAAATACTCAGTGACCATGAGTGTGCTCGAATAGATACACCTCATATCGCGAAATCGATCCCGTATAAAAGAACAATGCTTGAGGCATCGAAGTTCTACATGCATCAACCCTAAAAGATGCTAGGGTCAATGGGAAAAAATCGAGGAACATGGAAGTAGGCCTAGCGTGACACAGACCTAGGGGGAAGAGAGTTGTTGACTGAGGTCAATGTAGACTCTCTCTCCTTGTTGATCCACATAAGCCAAGGAAAAGACAAATAAGAAATGAAAACAAAAATAAATAGAAATAAAATATTAGATCATTTGTCTAATTTTTGGTGATAAAACAATTTTTTAAATAATTTATGTAGTATTTAATTATGATTTTTATTTATTTTTACAACTTGATGTATTATATATTTCTTTTTTAGGTATTTATCTATAAGCATATTTGTCTATATATTTTGTATATTTTATTTTTGTTTTTTCTTTTTGGTTTTTGTATATTTTATTTTTATATACAAGTATTTTATAGATTTATAGCTTATTTAATTACACTTAAATATATTTTTATTATATTTTTGTGAGTTGATTTGTATACTTAAATAAATAGGTATATTTATTATATAGATATAAGCAGTGTATATTCATGTATGTATTATTCTATTTTATTTTGGTATTTTGTTTATGGATTTATAGTGTTTTAAATACGTACTTATATTATAAATAATATTTACAAAATTATAAAAATACAAATTTATAAAAATATTAAAGAATGAATAAAATGAATATTTTATTCAGGTATATAGTAGAATAGGGGTCCAAAACCTAACTTTCACATATTAATTCCAAAAAATATGAGTGCGCCTTCATTAAATAGCTTATTAAAAGTTATACAATTAGATATGATTTTGATATATTTGAGTTTTTATTTGAGATATATGGGTCTGGGAAGTTGGGATTTTGGAATCTCATTTAGATTATAACTTGTACACTGTGTATTATTTTCGTATAAACTCAATTTTGTATTTTCTACATGTTATTATCTACAATTTTCATGTGCAACATTTCCTTATTTGAGGTATAACAGTAGAAAATAAAATAGGTCCAGAAAATGAATTAATAATGAATAAATAAGTGGTATTTTTATTGTGTCATTGGCCCTTATCTACCCTTACTTTAATCCTTGTCGATCTAGTAATCAAGATGCCTAGGTCTCAGGGTTTCGGGTCATAAAGTTCCTTTAGCATTTTATTCTTTTTATTTTATTTTCTTTATTCTATAATTTTGGTATTAAAAATAATATTTTATACAATATTTGTAAAGTCAAGAACGAATATTAATTTTAACAAATTAGGGCTATTTATATTCATTAACTAGGGTTTTTAAGGCCAAAATGATAGAATAAAGATGATGAAATGGATATTCATAATTACTCTTTACACTGCAACAAGCCCGCATCCAACAACATCAGATCTAATTAGTAGCAGCAGAGGTCATCCCTTGGGTTCCTTTTCATATTTTCAACATCAAGGAGAAGGGAGGGGATAGAACCATAAAAACCATGTCATCCCCCGCCCCTGTTCGATCCCAACCAATGAAGGGTTGCTAGTATCCACTTTTGGACCATAAGAGCCCTTCACGTGACCTTAGTCACATGTTTAGGGTAAATTGTGGACCGTCACCCAAGACCTCCAAGAATCGCATATGTGCCCTGCTCCTTGGAAAACTTTCATACCAACCTTAGCCGGGTGTGGTGATCACGAGTCAGTCCTTTTGCTACATTTTTCATTTTATTTGTTTATTTAACTTGCATTGATTTCCTTGTATTTGAACATTGTTTTGGTCTGCCACTCATCATCACATTTTAATTTTAAAAAGTTGAACCCTGAGGAACAATTAATTCTCTAGATTATGGTCATTTATTTATATTCTTATGAATCTTGATTAATTTATTAAAATTAATTTTCTGTAAAATTATATAATTTACCCATATGAGCTTCTGAAATTCATATTAAATTAATCATTGCTTAAAATTTTGAAAAATTCACATAATTTAGATTTATTGTCCTTTGTTTTGACTCCAAATTTCATACCATTTGCATATAATATCTGCTTAAATAAATTATTTGGTAATTTATATAGGTTATTTTTAATTTCCTCAAAACATAGTATTTTTAGGAAATGGAAATTATACCAGATCACTTTACTTAAGATTCATCAAGGATAATTTTTTGTTCTAGATAACAACTTAGTCTAAATCAAGTCTTTTGAACTAAAAAAATCATAGAATATTCATTCTATACCAAAAAAATACCAAAAACTCGTAGTAGTTTTATTTTGCATAAATGTGCATCTTGACCAAGTTTCGTAGGGTTTCGAATTGATGGTTGAAAAATTGCTGAATAGTCCCAGACTGGTCTGTTTTGCATCAAGACTTATTTGCACAAAAAATCTAAAAAAATCCTCTTTGAAAATATAACAGTAAATTCTTAAATTCAATCTTGAGCATGTTGTTGCTTCCCCTATGTTTAACCATGCGTTTACCCCAAGTAAACTAAAAATAGACTACATTCACATTACTTAATTTTGAATTTAAGTGGTTCTTGATCAATCTCAAATTGCCCAACTACAACACAACATTGATTAATTAACATAGGACATTTCGCATTCGTCAGGCTTGCAACGACACCTAAATACATTCCCACCTTTCCAAGTTTCATAGGATTCGATCTTTTTCCAAGACAGTCACCTACATCCAGCGTCACCAAAGACATTTATCTCTGATTATCTCATGGGGGCCTTTTTGGTAAACTCCATATGAAACTTTGGTCAAAATCCTTTGTCCCCATGTCAGATTCTTTTTATGATCGTTTAGCATAAAAAATACTTACCTAAGATAAACTCTGTATATTTAAGATCTTAACCACAAATTCCCGCCCTTTATGCATATCTGACGATATATAATCCTTTTTTTCAGATGTCCTTATACTATTAAATTTTATCCACACAATATTTCTCAATCTTTTGGGAGATTGGAGATTTCTTTGAATTTCTTTATTCACTCCCAAATTCCTCACCCAATTGGCAGATAACCTCCAAATGTGCATCAATCTGGTCGTTGACATAGAAGGAGCGATTTTCAAGAATATTTCAGGGTACATCTCATATACCTAACAAATTCGAAAATGATGTGTTGTTCCTATTTGACCACTGTCCTACTGAGTATCTGCAATACCATAGTCCATCATTTTGATAATATTGATAACCTATGTTGGTATGTTTTCCCTTCCCCTTGTAACAAATAAGTGATGCAATCCATGAGTTCTCACCCTCGTACCCGTTGACAAGTTGTTGTAAGAAAGGACTACCCTATATAACACCCTGCTCTTGCTAAAGCTCCACCCAGGTTGATATACGCTCCTGCCATCCCCATTTGTCATTAAACCTTTATGTCGCTATGAACATTTTCCTAACAAGCTTTTTTACCATAGAAGCCAAGTTCCCAGTTACAGTAAATACTTGGGGCTCCTGGCATGGCTCTTCTACTATGCTTTATTTCTTTATATTTGTGTGTAACCGCTTATGTTTGGCTTATCCTGGTGATGGTTTCTTATTGGGGTGGGGTGCATATGCCTTTTTGGGACAATTCCCTACAAGCGACGTGTTGTATCGCCCGAATGCAGTGATTGACAAGGGTCGCTGCATCATTGCCCGAATGTAATGCAAAACTTAAAAGAGTTATCACATGAGGAACACACGTGAGTAAATAAGCTACTTCTGCAGCATCATCATCCGGATGAAGTCCAAATTTTGCAAGGGTTCTCACATGATGGATGTATGTAGGTAAAGAAGTTAGTCCAAAAGAGGTTGCAAAGAAAGTTGCGGATATGTGATGAATCTATGATTCATCACATTTATTCTTTCATTTTGGCTAAAATCTTTGGCAAAATGCATGTAAATACTAACTAATTTCTACTAATTAGCATTCTAACCACATTTATTAACATTATATATTGAAACTTATTTTATCCAAAATAAAATAATAAAAATAAAAAATGAAAAATAAAAGAAAATGAAGGATGTATATAAAATATATACATACTTATTATAACCCCGAGCCCGGGTCAATATTGACTTCGTCGACACAATAAATAAGTAGGGAGAGGTAAAGATCATAATGTATAAACATGTCAGAAAACCTAGATCATAATAACACATTAATATATTTTTGACTATGTAAATATTTCACCTATTTTATTTATCATCAAGAAAATTCAAACTAAAATTTTTTCTTCATGAAATATATTTATCAAAATATATATTATTTTCTAAAAATATATCAGAAAAATTATTCAATAAAAAATAATTAATTACAATGAACCGCAAAAGCCGTAAAAGCCGATTTCCAAGGTTTATAACTATTTATAGAAAAATCCAAATCGACCCAACTCACTTTTAAACATCATATTATAATTAATACTATTTATTAAAATAAGAAAAAATATTAGAATAAAAGAAAATGTTTGGGCCCCTTTCTTTATATGTACTATATGTAGAAGCTTCTAGATTTTCTAATAATTATCCTTAACTTCATTTAACTTAATTTCTTTTCTAATGCGTTTTTAAAAAGTTGTAAAATGGGGCTGTCCCTTGAGGGGAGCTAACTTGCCTCCCCCCGCCCCATTTTCCCTATTTTTTATTTTTTTGAAAATTTCTTCCGTGGATTTTCATTAATATATCCATATATTATGCTACTAAAAATTCATGCGAAACAGAGACTCCTACGGCCTCCATCCAGACGAGGACGTTTTTAACAATTCTGTTACCGTTAAAAAATGGATGTCTGGATGGAGGCCGTAGGAGTCTCTGTTTCGCATGAAATTTTAATAGCATGGTATAGGGATATAATGATGAATACTCACGGAAGAAATTTTCAAAAAATAAAAAAAAATGGTGAAAATGGGGCAGGAGGAGCCAAGTTCACTCCTCCTTAGGGGCAGCCACATTAAACCCTTTTAAAAATTAATAGAAAAACAAAAAAATATAACTTAACTCAAAATACCAATAAATCTCGAAACCACGAAGCCATGACCTAAATTTGTTGGACCTCATAACTCAGTCATATGGACTCTGAATTGAGCGTAGTTACTTTTAAAGTTCTTTTAATCGAATTATCTACAAAATGACACTGATTTCGCTAAAATCAGAATTAATATGCAAAAAGTGGATCTTCCCTATTGGTATAAAATGTACAATGTATCTTAGTTTTACTTTATTTAATATATATCATCCATTATATTTATATTCTTTATTAATATTCTATTATTAAATTTATTTATTATTTATTAAGTTATTTAATTATTTAAAATAATTATATATTTAATTATTTAATTACTTAATTAGTTATTGTATTTACTTATTGTTAATTAATTTAATTTAACTAAATTTAATTGTTTAATTGACCTTTAATTATTTACTTTAATTAACTATTTAAATAAATAATTTTATTTACTCTTCCTCCTTTTTTCTCCCTCTTCCCTTGCCCCGTAGGTTTCTTCCCCTTCACACCTGTCGCCCCTTCTCCTCCTCTCCTTCTCTGGCCGCCAACAACTCTCAACTTCTCCAACCATCGTCCGTTAAGTCGTCGCGGTCACCGGACTCCCCTACTCCCCTCCGGTGACCCTATAATTTTCTTGACCCCCCCCCCCCCAAGTAACCTCCTTTATACATAAGACCTTTCTCCTCGCAGATCCGTCCATCTACCATTTCCACCAAATTCATGCTGCGTCATCGGGGTGACAGCTCTCCTTGCGCGCCATCGAGTGTGGAAGAGAGAAGTGCGATCAGTCGTCGGTGTAGACCGAAACTTCTCCGTCGAGCACTAGAACCTCCGTGGAGCGCAATCATTTTGAGGTCATGATCTTGGAACTCCGCCCGAGCTCCAGAACCATAGGCGACTTCCTCCATTATCTGCATAATTCCATGTTAGCTTTCATGTCTAATCTTCCTTCTTCTCTTCTTCTCTCAATCCCTCTCTTCTTCTCTCAATCCCTCTCTTCTCAGCCACTTATCTGCAACCATTTTCCTCTCACTCAGATCATCATTCATATTTATAATCCCTCCATGTTACTTCTATCTCACATTCCTACCATCTCCGATCATGTACGGTGATCGGAGACCGGAGCTTTTCCCCTCAACAGTTGGAGCTCCTAAATTCATGGACTTCCCCTAGACTTCGAATCGAGCAATTATGCTCAAGTCGTTGAACTCTTTTGGAGGAGAAATGAGAGCTGGAGCATCTTCGCTGATCGAAGCACGGCCCTATCTGCCGTCTCACAAGAACAAAATGGAGTAGCACCTAGAAGCGCATCAAATCCTTAGTCAATCATCCATACCTTCAAGCTTTCACACAGCCGGGCGCGCTGAGGCCTTCATTCGCTGCCTTGATCTCATCAATCATCTCGATTTGCTGGAGGACCACCTTAGCCGCCATCGCCAGCAGTTGGTATCATCTATCGGAATTTTGGATCTGAACAGTGCATCATTGGAGTACCTCAGAGCAGAGCATCGAAGTATTCACTGGTGAATCAAACCACCGCCCGAATGTTCCCCTTCCAAATTCAATAACAACCGCCGATTGTGGTTCGATCGACAGACCAAATCGAACCACGTGTCCGTAGCAGGCCTGCCCACCACCCGTTGTTGAGCCTTTAAGCGGCGCATCACGTGCATTTCACGAGAGGCATGGTTACGTAACCGCGCGTGCGCGAATAAAAACATCTGGTCAAATTGCAAAAACAACGTGAAACGTTATGCATATTACGCAAAGGTTCTAAAGCAGCTTGAATCACATGGTAGACACGTGATCTGTGGCATTTTTGCGTGAAACTCGTCAAAACGTCTTGCATATCCCATACAGGTACATCCATGTGGCTAACACGTGGGCAAGATATGATTGGTGGAGAAATTACGCTGATCCTCTCCAACCTTTGAGTTTTTACACGCGCATATTTCATTTCCATTAAATTATGCATATACCCATCTACAGTCTTATTACTACACATATTATACTACATACATATAAAATAGAAATACAAAATATATTAATGTAATAAAATTATGTATAAATATCGTATTTCACACTATACAGAGTATTAAATACTTTTTGAAACATAAAAATGTTTTCTAGCATTAAATAAATCATTAAAAACACTTCAAAAATATAACAAACATTATAAAATCGTAAAAAATATAAACACTCCTAAAAATTCTACGGAAATTATATTTATTTTATTTTACCATATTTTACATAATAAATAAAAAATATATTAAAAATTAAGTAATAAAACTAATTAAAAAATATAAAAATACGTCAAACTTGTAAAAATCATAACTAATTCAACAAAATTCGCATAGAAACGTCCAATATATCATTTAAAGACATTCCACTTACTTTCTAATAAAAATAAAATAAAAATATTTTCTTACTGATATTTTACAATCAAACTTAAAATTCTATTTTCTAATAAAAATATACTTTTTAATTATAAAAAGTAAATAAAAATTACAAAACATTTTATAAAATTACATAAAAATACAAAATATTTTAAAATACATAAAAACTCCAAAATTAAAGCAAAATTTTAAAATATAAAAACTATACCTATATTTCTACATAGGTATATTAAAATCACACAAACAACATAAAATTCATAAAACTAAATGAAAATCAAGAAAATTTACATAAACTCAAATAAGGAAACACTGTATACCTTAGTTGTCTACTATTTTACCTTACTTTCTAAACAGTTTGCCACCATGAGTTCGATAGCCTCGTATTTGACAATATACACATCTAATTTTGGAATATAAATAAAAATAAATATTTTTTCTACTAAAATTCACCTGGTCGATACAAACGACCTTTTGTTATTTCTTTAAATCATGTGTGATTTTTCAATAGGTAGTTACAATATTGGCACTTTGACTGGAAAATCGATGGAGATAGTCGATACAATAGAAAGAAGGAAGATTTAGATACTATGTCTCCAAGAGACAAAATGGGTTGGAAAAAGTAAGGAAGATTGAGAAGGCATGCTTTAAACTTTGGTATTCAAATAAACATAAAGGCATAAATGATGTTGGAGTGGTTGTTCATAAGGATTTGAAGGTTTGTGGGTTGAGGTGCAAAGATTCGGAGATCAAATTATTTTTCTAAAAGTGATGATCGAAGAAGAAATTCGAAATATTGCCTTAGTTTATACACCGTAAATTGGTTTATAGGAAAGGATTAAGTAAGCTTTTCAAAAGATTTGGATAAGATAATGCAATAAATCTCACAAAGAGAGATGGTATGCCAAGGTGGAGATCTTAATGGACATGTGGAAATATGATGCTTCAAGGTATGCTAGTGTTCACGAAGGACATGACTACGGGGATAGAAATGAAGATGGAAAAGTCACTCTGGATTTTGTAATGGCTCATGATCTTTCCATAGCAAACACTCTCTTCAAGAAGAGGGGGGAGCATTGAATTTCTTATAAGAGTGGCTCGACTAGAACACGGATAGATTACTTTGCATTAAGGAGAAGAGATATGTTGTGTTGCAAAGACAACAAAGTTATTCCATGAGAGAGTTCGACCACCCAACATCACTTGTTAGTCTTGGATATGCAAATAAAAAAGTTAGTAAAGAAAAGGAGGGTTTCCATGATCACTAGAACTAGATAGTGGAATCTTCGATTGAAGCAATCAAGCTTCAGGAAGAAGATGTTAGAAGACTTATCTTGGGATTGTAATAGAGTGCAAACGAGATGTGGGAGGCGGTAGCATCTTTTATCCAAAGGGTAGACAAAGAGATGCTAGGGGAGTCTAAGGGAGGAGTTCCAGGATAAAAGCATGTTTGGTAGTCGAGTAGAGGGGTATAAGCGAAGCACAAAATTAAAAGAGAATGCTTTAAAGCTTTGTCTAAGGATATAATAAATGAAACTGTCACAAACTACAAAATAGCGAAGGAGAGAGGAAAGATGGTTGTAAGTGAAGCTAATTCAAACACTTATGAAGATTTGTACAAATGTCTCGACTCTAAGGAGAACCAGAAGGATATATTCGGGTTGGTTAAAGTAAGAGAAAGAAAGACCAAAGACCTTTCTCAAGTGAGATACATTAAGGATGAGGAAGGTCACATGCGTGTTACTCTTAAGGATATAGAGATTTGATGGAAGCATTACATCCATAAGCTTTACATCTGGTAAGGAAATAGATAGATCACTTTGGGAGATCTAGATAGTAGTGAAAGTTACTTGAATCATGCAAGCTATAGACGAATACAAAGGAAGGAAGTAGAGGAGGCTTTGAAGGTTATGACGTTTGGGAAAGATGCAGGACTTGAGGATTCATATAGAAGTTTGGAGAGTTTTAGGTGAGCATGGTTTGACTTGACTTACAAATTTATTTAATGTTATTTGACAAAGCAAGAAAATGCTTGAAGATTGGAGGTGAAACATCATGGTATCTCTTTATAAGAACAAATGAGACATTCAAAATTGTTCAAATTACGGAAGTATCAAACTGATCAGTCACACTATGAAATTTTGTAAACGTGTGATCGAAAGAAGGTTAAGGCAAGTTTCAAAGTAAAATAAAACTAATTCGATGTATGCCAGGTCACTCAACTATTAAAGCCATCCACTTGCTAAGAATGACAATGGAGATTTATAAAGCTAAAAGGAAAAACCTTCATATGATTTTTATTTATTTGAAGAAGGCTCAGGGAAGATATTGTGGAGAGTTTTGGAGAAGAGACAAGCACTTGCCCTATACATTTAACCTCATAAAAGATATGTATGATAAGGCTTCATCTTGTGTAAGGATACAATCTGGGAAAACCAATTATTTTGACATAAACATTGATATACATCAAGGTTCAACTTTGAGTCCATTTCTTTTTTTGATTATAGACGATTTGACAAGTCACATTTAGGATGAGATACCTTAGTGTACATTATTTGTTGATGATGTTATGTTTATTAATTAGTCTAGAAATGGAGTGAATGAAAATCTTGAGTTTTGGAGATATGCTTTGGAGACTAAAGGATTTCCTATAAGTAGGGCTAAAATTGAATGTATGAAGAGCGCTTTGATGGAAGCAATGATTAAGGAACTGAATTGAAGATTAGTGACGATAACATTCGGAAAAGAGATTCTTTTAGATACATGGATTCTATTTTTCAACGTGATGGGGAAGTTGATGGAGATGTTACAAATAGAATAAATGCAGGTTGGCTAAAGTGGAGATGAGCCTCTACTCTTTTTTGTGATTAGAAAATTCTTCTAAAAATCAAAGGAAAGTTTTACAAAGCAGTTATGAGTCCTGCTATACTCTATGGATCTGAATGTTGGCCTGTGAAACATAGACATGTGCAGAGAATGACAATAACATAAATGAAATGATAAGGTGGATGTGTGGACACGCATACATAAAGATCGGTTTCGGAATGATGCCATCAGAAGGTAAGTTGGTATAGCTCCGATTGAGGATAAGATGAGAGAAAAATGCTTAAGGTGGTTTGACCATTTGCAAAGGAGGTCAATTGGTGCACCGGAGGAGGTGCGAGTTTTGGGATGTTGAGCCGGTTAAGAGAAGGCGAGGAAGACCCAAGAAGTGTTGGAATAAGACTATATGGATGGATCTTAGTTTTTTGGATCTAAACCCCAGAAGGCAAAGAATCCATGTAACCGATCCTACTTAATGTAGGAAAAGACTTTGTTGGTGTTGTAATCTTAGAAAATAATAAAAATTAATCTTTGACAATAGGAACTATACTATCTAATGGACTTGAAAGGAGATTTGCTGCTCTAATTTCCAAAAATATGCATGCGTTACTATCAAATCTCACTCCATCCAAATAGTTTTACACGACATCAACACATAAAATTTCGATAAAAAAGCAACATAAACCAAGGTAAATATTGACGGGCCAACTTGAGCAAACCATTAGATGGCCAAAACCTTATTTAGTGGTTGCGTAAACGTAGTACGTCAAGTCTTAGAACATTTAGCTGGATTAATATTAACCACACTGAAGTGTTACTGCAGAAAATCCACTTGAAGTTATCATGCAGCAGCCTCCATGCTCCCATCCGAAGCCCCGGCCACCAAAGAGATGCCACGTGCAAACCTCGTCGCCTGGCAATCGGTAGAGAAGATCCCCTGGGCTGCGAACTTGGCCTCGCCACCCATAACCGGCATTTTCACCGAGACCTTGAACGGGCTCACGTAGTCGTTTCTGTACGTCTGACCCAACACGCCATGCACATCCTCGCTCAAGGAGTAGAACTTGAACGCCAACTCGAGGTGGGCGAAGCAGTCATCCTTTGGGATCCCATAGCTGTGGACTCGAGATTCCTCCGCGGAGATGGGAACCACCGTTCCGGTGATCCTGAACCTGTCCTTGGCCTCCACCACTACCTGGTTGGCCGTCCCCATTCGGCTGACGGAGATCTCCGCGGTGGCGGAGGTCCACACCGCGCCATCTTCCTGGATGTACAAGTGATATTTACGGTTGATTTTAGTTGCAAGACAACCAGAATAGAAATCGATTCTTAGAGGATGATCCTCTCTTACCTCGGGGAGGATGACGGGCTCTTCATCGAAAGAGATGGAGAGACGATCAACGGCATCGTTCCAAACGGCGGTCTTGAGGGCACCGAGGTAGAGGCTATGATTGCCGAAGAGTATTCCAACGGACTGGATCCACGTGAAGTCTCTATTGCTTCCGGGATTCCGACGGCCGATGAAGTGGGCATTGATATGGAGGTTGGAATCGGAAACGATGCAGTACTCGTGATCCCTCTTTCCATGGAAGTAGAAGGTCAACCCGTCGCCGCCAATAAACCGGGGGTCCTGGCAGATGCCACCGGCTACGTCGCAGTCTACGTACGTAGTAGTACCACCGTCATGCATGCACGAATATTGCAACCAATATATATCTCTAGGTAATGATTCGTCTTAAAAATATTTTTGCGTAAAAGAAGGCGACTTACAGCAGACCGGGGCGCATCGCTGGCAATCGGCATAACAATTACGGGAACACTCCGGGGGGCAATGTAGCTTGACGTGGTAGCATTGAGGGTAGTTCTTGTCCTGGCACTTGACCATCTTCGGCTTCGGCCCATTTGGCTGCGCAGTGGTGCAACAGAAGGGAGCGAGGAGGAAGACGAAGAGGCCGACCACTGCCACACCAACAGAAGAAGCCATGGAGGGAAATCTTATTTAGGAGGATAGTCTGCGTGTTTGGTGTGGGAGGTAAAGCCTTACCTAGTTGCCTTTAAATAAGATCGAGGGCACGTGATCATCACAGTTTCAGGCACAAAATGTGGTTCATACAGGGGATCTATAGCAAGCAATGTCTTCAATGGACGGTGTTGTTTTTTGACTTGGGGCGAGATGTGATGAGTCACCAAATCATTGTGAATTATTATTCTAACATGTACAGATTCTCCTCGCTGTGATTACTTTGTATGTCAACAAATGAATGAGCGTTGATTGTGGATCAGGTAAAGTTGTCTCCTTTCCATGCTTGAAGCCAACAACCAATACAGGCGACGGAAAAAAGTTTGTGTGTGATTGTCATGTTTTGATTCTGAGACCCATGGATGTCGATCGTGTGATCTGGCAAATGCATTAAATGGATCTCGTCCAGATCCATTTCTTTTGCACATGGAGTCATTACCTAGATATCGACTCAAGCTTTGATCTTTACATAGCCTTGTGGAACGTTTTCTGTTGTTTGTTCATTCAAGTGCGTACTTTGTAAAGATTAAGCATGCATGTTACCCAAGAAGATATAGCTGGTTGATGAGGTCTGTCGAGATTGATTCTTGTTGTACACAGTCCTCAATCATAGTATGGAGGTTCATTTGTATTGGAATCGTGAATAGAATCGAGATTTTAATAAGGTATCCACATGAATGCAGGATTGGTCTTTGGTGGATGTGGGAGTGGTAGAGAGGATCCTCTCCTATGTCTATTGTAACCGTTCGAGTCGTTAGATCTTGATCGTGCGGTTCGTACGATTTTGTATGGTACGAGTCCACAAAAAGTGCAAGATCGTGCGAACTGCTCGATCAAGATTGAGTGGCTCTACACGCTGCACTACATGCTACCACAGCAGAATCTGTTGCACTACACACTGCACTACACGCTACCGCAAACGGTCCGCCTCCGGGAGTGGACCTTTCGTGATTAACTTCTCGACTATTTTCACTGTACATATAATCTTCTCCACTACCGAGAAAAACTATGGAAAGTCTTACTAGAAATTGTGAAGGGTAAACTATATATTGGGTCATCATCTATGGACCCAATCCCAATATAGATCTCATTCTTTCAAATATAACAAAATAGATCTTGGATTTATAAATGGTGCCGTTAGAATAAAGAGAGATATGTACCCATTCTCGGAATGGGCAATTTAGTCCATCTCTCTTTTTATATTAATGGTACCGATTATAAAAATGGAGTTATTACCTATTTTATTACATTGAAAGATTGAGATCTATATTAGGATTGGATTGATAAATGAGGGCACGCTATGTAATTACTCAATTGTAAAACTAAGGATGACAACAATTAGCTAGGTTCTAGAGGCGATCAGTTCTCAAAAATACAATATTGGGAGATATTATGAGGATTGCCCCCACGAACTGCTTTTGGCTTGACGTTCATGCATGCCACCTCTACCTCTTTTTCCAACCCTAACAGTACACCTGAAGTTAAGGATAATGTGATTCGATTACGTTAAAATGGATGCAATGCGACACTATAAGGGAAGTTGGAGTTGTTTGGATTTTCTCAAACTAACGAGTTCTCGAACAAAAACGGAGAAAATTAGCTGCACTGTGAGGCTACGGATAGCGAACTGTGCTTTCATTGTTATAATTTTACGACTTCTCGATCAAAATCTGATTAAATCGATTGCAATATGACACTAAGGGTAGCAAGATTTGGTTATATTGTCGTGATGCAAGTTCTTGACCGAAAGATGATTAATCATATGCAAAACATTAGGGAAATGATCCTCCGTTGTAATGGTTATTACAAAAGAGGTATTGTAATTCTTATTTTTTGCGATTTAAATTTTGAAACTCCACCTTTATTGATTATATCTTTTATTAATGTTCCATACATCGTCTAAATTTCGCTCAAATATGAGGTTATTTTCAATTTTAACTTAATGATCAATGTTCTGATCGGTATTTAAGCAATTCAAATATCATTTTAAAATAATCGAATTTTCGATCATTAAAATAAAATAACAAATGACTTCGAATTTGAGAGAAATTTAGAGGATATGTAACCCATAAAGTTGGATTTTCAAACTTCAAATCGTAAAAAAATGAGGATTATAGACCTTTGGTGTAATACCCATTATTACAGAAGATCCTTTACCAAAAATTAAGTATAGCCGAATTTCTTTACATTATCAAGACGGAAAAGGTCTCAACTAAAAGCAAATCGAATCAACAAATTAAACTACATGGCTTAGCATATATAGCATTAGCCCGGTTATATTTGTCGTGAATTCACAACTTCCCAAGTAGAGTCCAATCGAATAAGTTACAATCCAAGGCTAAGACTAATACGAGACTATGATCACATTGTCACTAGTTTACAAATTCCTGACTAGAAGCCAATTAAACCAGCCACACAGTTAGGCTAAGGGCAGTTGAGCTGACCAGCTACATTTTTTATGAAGGAGGTGAGGGTGGTGACCTCCCGTAGTGGTAGGCCATAAAGGGAGGAGGAGGTGAGGATCTAATTCGATTGGTCCACAGATTTGGGCGTAAAGCTAATGCGCTCAAGGCGTATGTAAAGACCGATCTTTCGAAAGCAACCAGCTATGTGGATCATGCATTCTTGCTGGAAAGCTTGAAACCTAGAGGGTTCGATACGAAATAGATTGGATGGATATGGAATTGCATCTCCACCCCTATGTTCTCGGTGCTTGTTGATGGCTCGCCGTATGGCTATTTCCCTTCATCAAGAGGACTTCGATAGGGTGATCCTCTCAGTCCTCTCTTTTTTGCTATTGCCATGGACTCTCTTTCTCTATTGGTGGATGATGCCAGACGCGGGGAGCTTCCCTCCCACCCGCATGGGTGGTGCCATGGTGCCCTTCCATCTTATCTTTGCGGATGATCTACTGTTAAAAATATCCTTTACCTTGAAGGAAGAAAGGCACATCCTTGTGTTATTTGGTGAGAATGTCTAGATTGGCGATGAATGCTAAGAAAAGCAGGCATAACCTGTCTAGGTATACCACTGTGGATTTTCATCTTTGCTTGGAAGAGGGTCTTCTTATCTAGTCCCTTCCGGCGAAGTACATGGGCATCCCTCTTACTTCGGCTAAGGGTAGGAAGGTTGTTGCGCAGCTTCTCACTGATCGTATTGGACATGCGAGCACATGGAGAGCCATCATGCATAAAATATTATTGCAAATATCATTTTCTGAAATGAAATGAAGAATAACTAATTTGCATAACAGGTCCCTTAGTACAATTAGGGTTATGTACCATGGCCATCTTAATGATCATACAACTCTTGATTCAATTATTGAATCATAGAGCTGGTGCTTGGATGAATATCTAATGAGTTAGATTGAGGACTCATCAAGCACTATCAAATGATTGTTAAGAGATGATCTTCCTGAGTAGGAGATGACAATCCTTTCTCATTTGGCTGATATCTAACCAACCTCTTGATGTAGTTCCTCTGCATAGGAATAGAGATTCAGATGTGTTAGATAAGTTAGATCAAAGAGTTGACTTAACGAGATCGAGATAACCAAAGTATATGCTGTCTCGATATAGGCATGTATCCTCTAATTGGAGATAGATATGCTACTATATGTCTGAGTATGTACATTTGGCAGATGATGAGCCAAAAATCCCACAAAATTTGAGTAGGAATAAAATAAATCAAGGGTCGTTGCGACCCGGATCTCGCAGATCGAACACAACAAGAAAAATCAGACCACCAAACAAGAATAATCAGTCAAAAAGCTGAATAGCGGTCTTGCTATTTATTTAACCCGGTATAGCGACCAGGGTCGAACTCAAGGAGCACGGATTGGCCAATTGGCCTACGAAGTAGTCAGAAAATGAATAAAATAAGAAAATGTATTTTTGGTGGATTTCATATATTTTTATTTTTTTGTGTTTTTAATTATGAAGGAAATATGAAGAGAGGGCAAAAAGCACACAAACAACAATTTATTAAACACTCTAAAAAAACTCAGAAAATTCAAATAAAATTATTTTTGTGTTTTATAGGTTTTTAAGTGTTTTTGGTAATTTTCTCAAGATTTTATGATTTTTTTATTGATTTTATAAAAATAGAAAAGGCTGAAAATCAGAGTCAATGTGCAGTCAGATTTGAAAGGCTAATTAAAAATATATAATTAGCTCTAAAAATATGGAGATAATTTTTATGAATACTGGAAATAAAAACTAAGAAACAGAAAGAGAAATTGCATTTTTTTGAATTTTTTAGAATTTTTATTTATTTTTATAAGATTTTTAGGGTTTTGTGATTTTTAGGTGCTTTATAAAACCAAATGCAGTCAAAATTGGTCAAAGCAAGAAAAATAATAAAACAAACTAAACCTAATTTTTTTGTAATTTTTAGATGGGTTTTTATATTTTTAGTTGATTTTTCAATTCAGACAATAACAAAAATA
This sequence comes from Ottelia alismoides, assembly GCA_037367405.1. NCBI lineage: Eukaryota > Viridiplantae > Streptophyta > Magnoliopsida > Alismatales > Hydrocharitaceae > Ottelia > Ottelia alismoides. The sequence goes on from JAZKJV010007211.1 coordinate 172,626, forward strand.
GGGGTTTTTGATTTTTTTAAATAGCAAACAGTAAAAAAAATGTCTCAAAAATTTTGCGAAATTTTTACACAGTGGAAGGAGCCACCTTTCCAAATTTCAAAAGGTTTGGATTTTATCTGATATTTTATTCAACCAATATAAGAGCTACAACATACAGGGACTGGAACGCAAGAAATGTAACTTTTTAGGGGCTAAACTGAACCACGTGCATAAAGTATAGGGGTTCAAGTGTAAAATGCACACAAAATCAATACATGCTCAAATTCATCCACACAGAGGGGTATATCTGTATATATCTGAAACTAAATTTTCATTCCATAACAGTCAGAAAACCCAAGCCCTGATCATGCAATTAACCCAAACCTCACACGACGAAGCACGTGAATCCACACAGTAAGGACTAAAGTGTAATATCTGAAAACTACATGTCCTATTATGCAATTTGTCCAATTGTACTAATTTATTTAATAGATTAAACAAAAAATAATAGAAAATGCGGGGTCGAGCGTAAATTACCCAGCCACAGCGTGTGCGGGGTACGTGAGGCTGACGTGTCGGGTGGTGAGTGGCTGGTGTGTTCACGGTCCTGATGACGCTTCTTGGAAGATCCAACGGTCCTGGCACGATGGTGAACGTGGGGCGCACGTGGCCGTTAGATCATGGATCTAACAACCTGACAATGGCAGGCAACGGTCGGCTCGGATGATAACTGGCGGTGAGGCGTGATCCAACGGTGGAGAATGGAAGAACACCTCCTGGATGAACTTCGCCGGTGAGCTGGAGCGGCTATGCATGTCTCATGGATGATTATCAAGGGGGCTTCGATGCGCCTCGTCACTCCGCGTTAATGGTGGTGGGCGATGAAGCTTCCCACAGTCAGATCCTCCGGCTGTTGGAAATGCGAGCCCACGGCGAGCCATTATGCAATAAATATTATTGCATATATCATTCCCTGATCTGAAATGAAGAATGAATAATTTGCATAATAGGTCCCTTAGTACAATTAGGGTTATGTACCATGGCCATCTTAATAATCATACAACTGTTGATTCAATTATTAAATCATGGAGGGTGGTGCTTGGATGAATATCTAAAGGGTTAGATTGAGGACTCATCAAGCATCGTCAAATGATTGTTAAGAGATGATCTCCAACCTGAGTAGGAGATGGCAATCCTTATCTCTGAAGGCTGATATCTGACCGACCTCTTGATGCAGGTCCTCTGCATAGGAATAGAGATTCGAAGGTGTCAGATTAGTTAGGTCAAAGAGTTGACTTGACGAGATCGAGATAACCAAAGTCCTATATCATATGCTGTCATGATATAGGCACGCATCCTCTGACCGGAGACAGATGTGTTACTATATGTCTGAGTGTGTACATTTGGCAGACCAATAGGTTGATGACCTAATCAAGGTCTATACACCGGTGCGCTGGTGTGCATATAAGGGCATATGAGTAATATGATCTCTTAAAGGGATCATACAGGTTTAATTACTGAACCGGAAGACATGAGCTCACTCATGAGATATTGGGAAGAATCAAATTCCATACGCATGGTCGTCTCGCTTTGGAAGCTTGACTGAATTTGTAGGTTTGATATATACTTTTAGTATATGATCAAGACCTAGGTATAATATACGCTTTTGGAAAGTGTATGATTGATACCAACTCCCAATGATCGAATGAGAAACTTACTGATAAAACCATGAAGTAGACAATGTAAAGTTGATCTAATACTTCAGGATTTATTCTGAGTCTTCCAGTATGCAGGATGTACAGGTATTGAGAATACCTGAGGGTAATTTGATCATAAACGATTGTATAACCATGACGCTTCCATTCCTAGGGAGTGATGAAACGGGTCTGGATTTTAGTGACTCCTCTCAGTAGAGAAGTAATCTGATCTTAGTCCAAATGTTGGACATTGATCTGAATGTGATTCAGATACAATGAGAATATTAGATTTACGGTCTTGATTTAATCAAGCATCTATGGGAGGCCCGCGATCTGGATTTGAGATACGATCTCAATATCCATGTCACTATACGTGGAACAATACAATCACCCTGTCCTTATCTCCAAGTATCTACGGAGAGATTGCATTATTCTTGAATGGTTCGAGAATAATTCCATAAGATCTAAGCAATGAAGAAATGATGATTAAATGTGATTTAATCATATTGATGTGTGAAGAAATTATCCAATGTAATTAAATGTGATTTAATTATTATGGATAAGAATAATGTGGATAGAAATATCCAATTATTCATAATATATTATAAATGTGATTTATAATGTATTAGAGAGAGCTAATTATAATTTATATGTGTTGATTAATTATTATGTGTATTGGATACACATTGTGTAATTAATTAACAATATAAATTATATGTTGTTTTGGGTTGTGAATATGATTCACAATTTTTTCCATGGCAAGATTGCAATATTCTCAAATATAATTGTGAATTATTTTTGAAGAATAATAACCCAACAAATAAATAAAGAGATATTTCCATGGAGATATGCAATCTCATGAAATTCATGAGATTGCTCTCCCCATGGAAATAAGTGGGCGGCACATCATTCCTATAAGGAATGTGTGGCCGTCCACATGGAAGGTATATGGAGATGGAATCTCCATGTATCTTCTCTCCTTATTTGTTGATTTGATTTAGGACTAATTTATATTTGATTTTGTCAAATATATTTTAACCTAAATTTGTTGGTTTTACCAACAAAAATCTTGACCATTGGATTAACATAAATCAATCTCACCCATTGATTTTATGTGTCCCATGGATTGAGATCCATGGATCCCAAAACCATATAAATAGAGAAGCATACCTTGCTCTCTCTTGACATGTGATATTGAGGCTCTCTCTCTCTCTCTTTCTTCTCTACACACGTCAGCCCTCTCTCTCTATTGTTGGTGGCCGACCACCATACCATAGAGGAGACAACTGTCGACGCCATCGCCACCGCGCCGCTGCTTCGACGTTCTTAGGTTCTCCGTCTTCTTGGTGTGCTACGCCCACGAAGGAGACGTTCGATCTCGTGCGACGAGATCAGGAGCAACCACGCTTGGATCATCTTCTTGGATTGCGAGGACAACACGGTTCATCCCCGCGCTCGCAAGAGGTCTCGCCGACGATCGGACTTGAGACATGAGGTCTCTTCCTTTAGAGACTTGATCAACCACGCTTCAAGAGGTATTGCATTATACTTATTGTGGTTATAGATGAAACGATCTGAGAATGGTTCTCGGATCATGTGGTTTCATCGAATAAAAAATTTTAAATTCCGCTGCACCGAACAACTAGTACGACTAATCGTTCTTCGTCGTATACGATACGACAATCACGCTTCCGTGATGCGCTTGAGGATATATTCCATATCCTTCAAGTGGTATCAGAGCCAGGTTGACGGTTTCGAATATGATTCGAAAAACCGAGGACGACTTGGGTTCGTTAAGGTCGCGAAAGTTTTTATCGCATTTGATTTCGCAGATCTGTTTAGTAAATAAATTCGGCACTGTTTAAATTGTTTAAACACGAATTTAATACTTGGATTTTGTTTCCCATTAAATAAGGAAACCATAGGATCTGAGTTTTCGTAAATCGGATTTCATATGCTCTAGATATGGTTGTTTTAATGAACATGTATGCATTGTTGCGGGAACTGTAGATCTGAACGTGATTAAAATGTTAATTACTGTTTAGAGTTGCCTCGAAATGCGTGTAACATCATTTGGATTCTGTCCTAAATCAAATTAGCAATCTATGAAAATTGATTTTGTCTAATTTGGATTTAATATGATTGAGATATGCTAATTTTAGTAAGTACAGGTCACTGCTGAAATTACAGTCCTAATCTAGAACCAAGTGATTGTCAATTCGTGAAATTAATTGTTAATTTCGTGAAATAATCATGAAAAATATTTGTGAAATATTGGAAGTTGATTATTTACATAATTGACATGGCCTCAACCAATTAATTGATTAGATTTGATCTAAATATTAATTGGAAACACAATCATCAAACTTGATGCTTGTATAGTGACTGTCATTTAATAAATTAGTGAAATTAAATTGTTTAATTTCCTAGAATGATTGTGCATAAATATTTGTGAAATATTTGATGATAATTATTCCCTTAAATGGCATTGCCTTAACCAATAATTGATTAGATGTGATCTAGATCACTAATTGGTTACATGATCTACATGATCAACATCTCAACAAACACGTTGCTTGAATAGGACTTGGGATTTGTTTAGCAAATTTCATTATAATGTTAATCAAAATTGTTTTGATTATTATTATATGGTATAATTTCGGTTGATGAACCGATGATCATCTCAAGTACAAAGTGATTTATTTTGCATTATCCTTTCCCGAGGTGGATATGGTGTCTAGTCGGAGAGCATTGGGGTTGCGGGTTGCAACGTATGTGGTCTGTCCCACTCTCGTCGGTACTGGCCATGACAGCAGGTAGAGTTAGTATAATGCTTAAGAAATCATGATGTATTTCTAATTATTAAAATTCGAAATAATACGTATTTGAGATAATACCATAATTCAAGTAACAATAAATTGTTTGTTGGATATTAATTGGATCATTAATTTAATATGATTAGATTAATTGGAATCCAATTAAAATTAGAACACTCTATTATGAATAGAGATGTTATTTCCCTTGGAAGAATTAATCATAATGAATATGATTCATAGTGATTAATTAGAATTTGAATATGATATGGAGGATCACATAAGTGACATCCATGGTCTCCCGTCAAGGCGTAGGAATCCGTCGCCAGGGATTGTATGTGGGAGACGCCTGTCCGAAGTGACAGCTCCTGTATGCAAGCGCATCTGGATCGGGCTCTTCGCTTCTCGAAAGAGTAAGGACGTATGCGTAGTGACCCCAATATCGGGTCCTCATATTATTGGGGCGATATTGGATTGCGCATAGCGAGTTGTATTCTTGTTGACGGTTGGTTCAATTAATGACGGGTCAACATTGCCTTAAGGGTGGTGGGCCCGGGTGTTAAAGACCGCATTGGGAGATGCAAGTTGGACTTGCAAGGCGGAATGTGTTCCCGCTTCTTTTTATCCGAGTTGTAGGTTCTCATATTATTGGGATGCAACAAAGATAAGGAAGGAGATCCCAGATCTTGCTTGAGATATAATGGTAAGTATATCTCTTACGTTGAAAGTGATTAAGGAATGAACTTTCAATGTTGACATGGCAAGACAACTTTGATATAAAAATTCCTAAATCAAAGTAAAATATGTATATATATAAATACATACATCTATGCAAATTTCTCATTTCAGACAATCCTTCATTAAAACCCACTCAATGATATACTCAATAATAACCAGTGAAATATCTTGGATTGGACTCATGATCCAGATATTGCACTTGCAGTTGGACACATAATGTATGTGGTTGCAATGAGCAAGTTTCCTCATAATAATGAGGAATGACAATTAAATAGATAATAAGACTACAACCCTAGGGTTTGTATGTCTCTATAGTCTTGATCTCATTGGATGTACTTTGGAAGTAACACGTCGATGATGATCGCAATTGTCAAATAATCCTTATAAAATCAATGAAGATATTGTGGCATACATATGTGCTCTTGACATTTAATCATGAGTGACATGGTTCTCTGCATCATGTAGAATGGTAGCTCTATAAGAGATGATGTATTCAAATTGTTTGAGTACCTACCAGAACCTATGTTTTAAGAGTTTAGATGTATGTAGATGATGAGTGTCATCATTCTACTATCTATACTCTGGTCATTCATGAAGCTTCATAATATTCATATAGTATAAATTTAATGAAGCATGTATAAATGTTGAAATGCTCTTACATAAGAGATCCTTAGTCTTAAGCAATGGTTGCTTATAGATAAAGGGAGCGCAGTGGAAGCATGGGTTGGACCCGAGTAAGAAGTATGGTCAAAGAGTTGACTGTACATCTATGACTTCCATATGTCATCCAAAGAGTTGGATGAATGCCAAAACTGCAATAAGTTGGTGTGTTGATAGTATGACTATCAAGTCTGTCTAGAATCCTTAGAGAAGGACTCGGATAGAGCATCAAAATAATCTACATAAATCATTGAAATTGACTTTCTTATTTGATAAGATAAAGTCTAATAATTGTATCTCCATCTTCTGACAACACTTGCAATGGGTTGCATATGTTTTGGAAGACTGGAAAATTTTGATCTTAAGATTTATAGTTATCCAGATGGACATTGATGCAATTGTTGCAACAATTTCCATTGGATCACTAGACTTCATAATTTCAGTGGGAGAGCCCTTAGTCTTAGAGAATGTCTCTATGACATAGACATTAGAATACACTCATTGTTTGTTTCTAAATGTTGGAAATAAACATGAATTCTGGAATGGACCTATCATAAAGAGTTATGATGAAGATATTTCAGAAAGTAATCTAAAATCTAGTGGACTCCACTAAATTAGAAAATTAATGAATGGTTTATTAACATTTCTAAATGCTGAAATTGAACCTTAAGATAAATAGGAGGATGAAGATCATTTGATAATGATCTAGCATCAAGCCTTGGACATTTGTCTATTGAATTGGTCAATAGACTAGAAAGAGATGAAACTTTAGAATGTCTATAATTTCAAAACTTACATACTTATGAATATTGTATTCAAAGTAAAAATGTCCAATACACCTTTCTTTGGGAATGGTGTAAGATGTCAAGGTATTCAGGATCTCATACATATTAATGTATGCAGATCATCTATATCACAGTAAACATTATGGATATGTGATATCTATTAATGATTATAAATGATATGCGATTTCTTCTCTTCATCTAAAGAAATTTTTTGAAATGTTCAAAGATTTCATTATTTTGGTTTACAACCAAAGTTTGAAGGAAGATAAAATGAATCTGATCTAATCTAGGTAGCCTGTACCTGTTAAATGAATTCAAAGGATACCTTATGGAGATATGAATATCACTTCTATCTCAATCCTCCTAACACACCTTAACTCAATAGAGTTATAGGTAGATACAATTGGATCATGTGTGACATGATCTTATCAATCATGAATTTTAGCATAATTATCCCTTAGTTTCCAGGTATATATGTGTAGTAGAGACTACAATGTATATCCTTAATAAGGTTCCATGTATGTTGGAATCTAGCACTTGAGAGTGCTGCTTCATTAGTAAAATAAAGGATGGTATTGGATACCTACTTTATGACCTTGAGATTCTTGAAGTATCTCATCTCTGAGAATGTGATTCTTAGAGGTTGACTCTTGAGAATCAAGATGAAATGAAGTATAGGAACTCATTTAATCTTGAGAAGATAATGAGACTCCTGAAATTGGAAACTAAAAGGACAATTAAAGATGAAACACTAATACCTCTTCAAATGAGTTTGAGGATGGATTCCATGTGTTAGAGAAATCTGATAATGATCGAACTTCATGTGATGAAGCTTTTGAAGATCATAGCATGGATAGATGGATGTTAGCAATAGAAGTCTAATGTATACTTCATATACAAATGTTGTATATGGACCCTCGAGGATCCACCTATATGGGTAAGACCTGTAAAGGTGTAAATGGATCTTCAAGAGAAAGAGAACTCGATGAGAAGGCAGAGACCTTCAAAGCACAGTTCGTAGCCATGAGCTACACACCAAAAGAGAAGACATTGCTTTGCAATGAGACTTGCTCTTCAGTGACCATGCTTGAAATCATCAGAATATTGCTAACCTTAGCTACACAACTTGACTATTGCATCTTCAAGATGTAAGTCAATATTGCATTCCTCTACGAATACCTCTTTGAGGATATTCACATGAAGTAGCCCCATGGCTTCATGGTTGAGGAAAGCAAGGTGTGCAAGCTAAGGAATCCATCTATGGAATCAAAATAAGCTTCTTGAAGTTGGACCATAAGATTTGATGAAATTATAAATGTTATGATTTCAGATAGAATCTTGATGAGCCATGTGAAGCTTAGTGGGAGTGCGTTTGTGTTCATCGTGCTAAATGTAGATGATATCCTAAACATTTAAAATGATATAAGGATAATAATAAGTGTTTTATTATCTGGTTGTTCCATGACTTGAGATATGATCTCAAGGATACCTCTTAGATCTTAGTTCTGAAGATGTTCAGAAGCAAAGAGAAGAGAGTATTGGGACTATCACAATAGTAATACACCTTGGACATATTCCATTCTTGGAAATTCCAAGAAAGGCTTCCTTCCTTAAGATATGATACTGACCTATCTAAAGGGACAACACCTCAAAGAGTTGAGGAAATGAATGCTAGAACTACTTGCCCTTGGGCATCAGTTCTGAGAAGCCGGGTGTGTGCTAGATGTGTACAAAAGCCAGATGGCTGCCATGTAGTGGGAGTAGTAAACTGTTACTAATCCTACTATGAAAATAAAACACTTGGTTGCAATAATAACGAAATATTCATAGATAACAAGATTTTTGAGATAGTGATCTCAAAGTCTTATCTTCAAAAGCTTAAGACTTTATAGATAGAGATCTAAAAGGTCTTAACTGTGGATACCTTAAGAGATAGTGATCTCCATGAATAAAGGTATTCTGATAAGGATTATGAAAATGCTGATAATTGTTAAGATGTAGTGTCAAGGACACTATAACTAACAAGTTTGAGTATTAGTTGCATAAGATGCAACATTCGCAGTAGATGCGAGCACTGTTACTGGGGATATGCAAGTGCCGTAAAAGGACTTGGTGTAGTCTCGTGGGAACAGAGTGACTGATTAGCTTACCTAGCTATTTTCTAAATAGCCTATGATTGTCACATGAGTGCGGGTTTAAATGATTAACCCATTAATGGCTCTTTGGGCTAGTGGGAGATTGTTGGAAATGCGAGCCCACGGCGAGCCATTATGCAATAAATATTATTGCATATATCATTCCCTGATCTGAAATGAAGAATGAATAATTTGCATAATAGGTCCCTTAGTACAATTAGGGTTATGTACCATGGCCATCTTAATAATCATACAGCTGTTGATTCAATTATTGAATCATGGAGGCTGGTGCTTGGATGAATATCTAAAGGGTTAGATTAAGGACTCATCAAGCATCGTCAAATGATTGTTAAGAGATGATCTCCACCCTGAGTAGGAGATGGCAATCCTTATCTATGAAGGCTGATATCTGACCGACCACTTGATGCAGGTCCTCTGCATAGGAATAGAGATTCGGAGGTGTCAGATTAGTTAGGTCAAAGAGTTGACTTGACGAGATCGAGATAACCAAAGTCCTATATCATATGCTGTCATGATATATGCACGCATCCTCTGACCGGAGACAGATGTGTTACTATATGTCTGAGTGTGTACATTTGGCAGACCAATAGGTTGATGACCTAATCAAGGTCTATACACCGGTGCGCTGGTATGCATATAAGGGCATATGAGTAATACGATCTCCCAAAGGGATCATACAGGTTCAGTTACTGAACCGGAAGACATGAGCTCACTCATGAGATATTGGGAAGAATCAAATTCCATGCGCATGGTCGTCTCGCTTTGGAAGCTTGACTGAATTTGTAGGTTTGATATATACTTTTAGTATATGATCAAGACCAAGGTATAATATACGCTTTTGGAAAGTGTATGATTGATACCAACTCCTAATGATCGAATGAGAAACTTACTGATAAAACCATGAAGTAGACAGTGTAAAGTTGATCTAATACTTCAGGATTTATTCAGAGTCTTCCAGTATGCAGGATGTACAGGTATTGGGAATACCTGAGGGTGATTTGATCATAAACGATTGTACAACCATGACGCTTCCATTCCTAGGGAGTGATGAAACGGGTCTGGATTTTAGTGACTCCTCTCAGTAGAGAAGTAATCTGATCTTAGTCCAAATGTTGGACATTGATCTGAATGTGATTCAGATACAATGAGAAGATTAGATTTACGGTCTTGATTTAATCAAGCATCCCGCGATCTGGATTTGAGATACCATCTCAATATCCATGTCACTATACGTGGAACAATACAATCACCCTGTCCTTATCTCCAAGTATCTGCGGAGAGATTGCATTATTCTTGAATGGTTCGAGAATAATTCCATAAGATCTAAGCAATGAAGAAATGACGATTAAATGTGATTTAATCATATTGATGTGTGAAGAAATTATCCAATGTAATTAATGTTAGACTTGTGAGCCTTGGGCGAACCATTCTCACAATAAATGTTATTGTAATATTTAAGTTTATCAATAAAAGTTATTGATGTTTCACTCCCTTTCTGAAATTATATGAATGAATGCACTAAAAGGTCCCTCTGTACAATTAGGGTTATGTACCATGGCCAGCTTGATGATCATATAGCTGTTGATTCATTAAATGAATCATAGAGGCTGGTGTTTGGATGAATATCTAAAGAGTTAGATAGAGGACTCATCAAGCACCGTCAAAAGATTGTCAAGTGGAGATCTCCAGCCTGAGTAGGAGATGGCAATCCTTTCTCACATAGGCTGATATCTGACCGACCTCTTGATGCAGGTCCTCTGCATGGGAATTGTGATTCGGAGGTGTCAGATTAGTTAGGTCAATGGGTTGACCTAACGAGATCGAGATAACCTAAGTCCTATGTTGAATGCTGTCACAGCATAGGCATGCATCCTCTGACCGGAGACAGATGTATTGCTATATATCTGAGTATGTACATTTGGCAGTCCAATAGGTTGATGACCTAACCAAGGTCTATACACCGGCGAGATGGTGTGCATATAAGGGTATTTGAGCAATATGATCTCTCAAAGGGATCATACAGGTTCACTTGTGAACAGGAAGACATGAGCTCACTCATGAGTTATTGGGACCGATCAAATTCCATGCATGGTCGTCATGCTTTGGAAGCATGACATGAATTTGAAGGTATGATATATGCTTTGGGAAAGCATATGATCGATACCAAATCCCAATGACCAAGATTGAGCAACTTAATGATTAAACCCTGAAGAAGACAGTGTAAAAATGATCTTGATCTTCGGGTTGATCATAGGTCTTCCAGTATGCAGGATGTACAGGTATTGGGAATACTTGAAGGGTGATGTGATCATAAACGATTGTATATCCATGACGCTTCCATTCCGAGGGAGTGATGAAATAGGTCTGGATTTTAGTGACTCCTTTCAGTAGAGAAGCAATCCGATCTTAGTCCAAGTGTTGGACATTGATCTGAATGAGATTCAGATTCAATGAGAAGATTGGATTTGCGGTCTTGATTTAATCAAGCATCTGTGGGAGGTTTGTAAGATCTGGATTTGAGATAAGATCTCAATATCCAAGTCACTATACATGAAATAGTGCAATCGCCCTGTCCTTATCTCCAAGTATCTGCGGAGAAAGCACATTATTCTTGAAAGGGTTCAAGAATAATTCTTTTGATGAATATCCAAGCAAGGACTTGATGATTAAATGTGATTTAATTATCAAGCTTAAATATGAATATGATTCATATTATGAAAATGATTATCTAAGATAATTAAATTGGATTTAATTATCAAGGATTAAGAGAATGTAGATAACACTATCCATGATATATGTGTGTTATAAATATGATTTATAATATACATATATAAGAGAGAGAATTTATGTAAATAGCATTTGTTAATTAATAATGTGGATTGGATTCACATTTATTAATTAATTGGAAATGCAATTTACTAATTAGTTTGGGTTGTGAATATGATTCACATAATATTCAATGGCATGATTGAAATATTCACAAATTAATTTGGAATTAATTTGGTGAATATTTTTTGTGATTAATTAAGAAATAATAAGATAAATAAAAGGGAGCCAAATAACCACCATTCATAGGTGGCGTCACCCATGAATTGTTCATGGGTGACGCCCCCTATTTTTGAGGGTGGTTGGTTGACTTCATTTTTATTTATCACATCATCTCTTAATTAGTTAATGTTAAATTAAATTATGTTGATAATGTTGCAACATTTTTTAATTTAAATTAATGTTGTTGGTTTTAACCAACAACAATCATAGCCATTGATTTAGCATGGACCAAGCATAGCCCTTGGATCCATGTGTCCCATGGATTGAGATCCATTGGATCCTAAACTAGTATAAAAGGAGGGCTAGGGTAGCCTTTCCAAATGACAACATTCTTGAGTTGAAGAACTCTACTCTCTCTCTCTCTCATTCTCGTGGGGTCTCCCTAATATTCAAGTGGCCGTCCACTTTGTGTATTAGGAAGGAGATCATTTTTTGCTACGCCTCGACGCTTGGATCTTCGTCAAAGGATTGCGGGAAGGACGCGACTCATCATCGTGCCCGCAAGCGCATTCTCCGTGGGTCGGACTTAAGATAGGAGGATCTCTACTTTGGGATCTCGCGATCACAACCACGCTTCAAGAGATATTCCTTATACTTTGTGGTTTGATGAAACGATCCGAGAAGTGTTCTCGTGATCATGTGGTTTCATCTTTAAATTTAAAATTTTAATTTCCGCTGCATCTAGCATCTAGTACGACTAGTTGCTCCGATTGCATATGATGCGATCGACACGCTTCCGTGATGCGCTTAAGGATTCACAATATCCTTCAAGTGGTATCAGAGCCATAGGTCGAATAAGGTTTTGGATATGATCCATACACCTTAGACGATTTGGTTCTTGAAAGGGTTGCGAAATTCTTACTGCATTTCAATTTTCGCACCTCTGTCTAATTGAATTTTTATGTACTGTTTAAAATGTTTAAACACGAAATTTTTAATTGGATTTTCTTCCCCATTAAACAAGGAAACCATAGGACTTGAGTTTACTAAATTTGGACTTTATTTGCTCAAGATATGGCTTTTTGAATATGACTATATTCACTGTTGCGGGAACTGTGGATTTGAACGTAATTGATGAGATAATTACGGTTTTAATCCGCCTTGAAATGCGTGAATTATCACTTGGCTTTAATAAATCAAATAGGCAATCTTTTGAAACTGAGTTTGCATTTTTTGGATTTAAATTGATCAAGATAAGTTAATTTTAGTGATTGGGGGTCACTGCTGGAAATTAACATTTTTGATCTTGAACCTTGTGATATGTCATTCAATTATCATGATGAAAGTTAATTGTTAATTTTCTGGAATAATTAGTGATAAATATTTGTGAAATATTTAAAGAAATAATTATTTCATTGAATGACACTTTCCTAAACCAATGATAAGATATTAGATCTTGATCATTGGTTTATCAACAAACATTGCTTTCATGAAAACTATAGTTTATCCTACAATAGTTATAGGACAACTTTTATATGAAAAACCCTTTTGCTTGAATAGGATCGGGGATTTGTCTAGCAAATCTCCTTATAATCAAAAATGTTTTGATTTATATTATATGGTATATTTTCGGTTGAAAAACTGATGAACATCTCAAAGTACATGATGGTCTATCTGGTATTATCCTTTCCCGAGGCGGATGTGTTGCCTAGTCGGAGAGCATTGGGGTCGCGGGTTGCAACGTATGTGGTCCGTCCCACTCTCGTCGGTACTGGCCATGACAGCGGGTAGGGACTGTATAATACCGGAGACAGACAATATGTATTTTTCTAATTATTAAAATTCGAATAATACGTATTTTGAGAGTATACCTACTATTCAAGTAAAAGACATGTTTGTTGATGTTTGGATTAATGATTAATTTAATATGATTAAATTAATCATATCCAATAAACACTCTATTTTGAATAGATGTGTATTTCCCTTGGAAGAATTAATTATGTGAATGTAATTCACGATAATTAATTATAAAATTTGAATATGAGGTGGAGGATCACATAAGTGACATCCATGGTCTCCCATCAAGGCAAAGGATTTCGTCGCCAGTTGTTGTGTATAGGAGACGCCTGTCCGAAGTGACAGATCCTGTGCATGATTTAATTGGATCGGGTTCTTTGCTTCTCGAAAGAGTAAGGCCGTATACGTCGTGACCCCAATATCGGGTCCTCATATTATTGGGGCGATATTGGATTGCGTATAGCGAGTATTAAGCCTGTTGACGGTTGGTTCGATTAACAATGGGTCAACATCATCTTAGGGGTGGTGGGCCCGGGTGTTAAAGACCGAATTGGGAAATGCAAGTTGGACTTGCAAGGCGGAATGTGTTCCCGCTTCTCTTATTCGAGTCACAGGTTCTCATATTATTGGGATGTGATAAGGATAGAGAGGAGATCCCAGATCTTGCTTGAGATATAGCGGTAAGTATATCTCTTACTTTGAAAGAAAAATAAGGGAATAATCTTTCAAAGTCGACATGGCAGGACAAATTTGATTTAAAATGCCTCAATCAAATTATTCTTAAAATGAATATATAATTATTCTAATATAGTGCATTCTTAATTTCAGAAAATGAAGTCCATGAACCCACTTAGCAGGCTTCTAGAGGTCAACCAGTTGACCGGACCAAATTATTCGGATTGGATCCGAAATTTGGATCTTGTCCTCTCTGCAGAGCGCATCTCCTACGTGCTTAGCAAGGACAAGATAGAAAACCCTATGACTGATGAAGATAAATCATATAATGATAAATATGATGAAGACCATAATCTGGCAAGGTGTTACATCCTTGGGTCATTATCCAATGTGCTTCAGAAGCAACATGTGGAAATGAACCATTGCCAAGAGATTATGATGAATCTGAAAGAAATGTTCGGTGACATAAACCGCACACAGCGTTATAATGTGATGAAAGAGATTATTCGCTGCAAGATGCAGGAAGGGACCTCTGTCAGAGAACATGTACTCAAAATGTTTGGGTACCTCTCTGAGCTGGAAACCCTGGGAGCCTACTTGGATTCTGAAATGCAAGCTGATTTCATTCTCCTGTCGCTCCCTAAGTATTTCAACAACTTTGTTGTGTCTTACCACATGAACAAAGGTGACTTCACAAACGCTGGGCTGTTAGCTGCATTGAAGTCTGCAGAAGACGTCATGAAAAAGGACGGCCCCTCTGCTAGTGCAATGGTTGCACAGGTGAGAGGAAAGCGCGGGCGGAAGCAAGGTTCTCAGAAGGGCCTAGCCTCGAAGAGAAAGAAGAAGAATCAAGGAGTTGGTTCATCTTCTAGTGCTTCCACACTGATGACATCGAAAAAGACCGATGTCTGTCACCACTGCAAGAAGCCGGGGCACTGGCGGTGTAACTGCCCAGATTACCTGAAGTCCACTGACAAAGGTAAAGCCCCAGCAGGTATGAAATCTACTTTCATCATTGAAACTAGCTTTCTCGTTGGACGAGAAGGAAGTTGGGTTATAGATTCTGGTGCTTCTGTTCACGTATGGAATTCGTTGCATTTGTTTCAGGAAACTAGGAATCTGGAGCATGAGGAGATAGTTATCCAGATGGGATCTGATGCAAGTGTTGCAGCAGTCGCCATCGGGACATGCAGACTGTCGTTATCTAGTGGTCGAGTCCTAGTACTTAAAGAGTGTCTTTATGTACCTGAGATCAGAAGGAATCTGATATCTGTGTCTAAGCTTGTTAGATATGGGTACTCCTTCCTGTTCTGTAATAAATTAGTCATTAATCAATATGATAAATTTGTTGCGGAAGGTGTTCTGACTTCTGGTGGACTCTATGAATTGTGCATTAATGAATGTATCATAAATGTCACTACCACTGATAATAAAAACCCCAAGAGATCCAGGGAGAATGGAAATCATTCGAATATGATTTGGCATCAAAGGCTCGGTCATTTATCTGTTGATAGGATCAATAGATTGATAAAGGATGGACCTTTAGATTTTCTACAGGTTCAAACTTTACCTACCTATGAACATTGTATTCGAGGTAAAATGACCAGGATGCCTTTCCGTAACAAGGTTACGAGATGCGAGGGTATTCTCGACCTAATACATACTGATGTATGTGGTCCCTTCAATATCGCGACTAGAAATGGATATCGATATTATTTGACGTTTATCGATGACCATTCGTGATACGGGTTTATCTTCCTGCTACGTCATAAATCTGAAACCTTTAAAAAGTTCAAAGAGTTTAAGGCTTTGGTTGAGAACCAAGCCGACAGGAAGATTAAACGGATTCGATCTGACCGAGGTGGTGAGTACCTCTCAGATGAATTCAAGGAATACCTTAAAGAGAGTGGAATTGTCTCCAATCTCACTCCTCCTGGAACTCCCCAACTTAATGGTGTTGCTGAAAGACGCAAAAGGACCATGATGGACTTGGTCCATTCAATGATGAGTAAAGCACATTTACCTCTTAGTTTCTGGGGATATGCAGTAGAGACTGCAATATATATCCTAAACAAGATTCCTAGCAAGTCTATACCAAAGACTCCTCACGAGCTCTGGTATGGAACCAAACCTAGTGTCAATCACTTGAGGGTTTGGGGATGCTTGGTTCATGCGAAGAACGTGGACGCAAGTAAGCTAGAATCTCGCACTCGTGAGTGCTACTTCATTGGGTATGTTAAAGATGGTATTGGATACCAACTTTATGACCCGGAGACCCAAAAGGTTTTGTCTTTAGGGATGTGAAATTTCTGGAGGATGATTTCCTTAAAGGTCAAGACAAGAATGAAGTAGAGGAGCTCATTGAATCCCCTGAGGATTCTGAGATTCCTGAACAAGAAACTGAAGAGATAAATCAAGATGAAACACCCATACCTCTTCGAAGGAGTTCAAGGGTGGTTGCACCACCTAAAAGGTATGGATTCCATGTGTCAGGTGAGACTGACAATGATCCTTCTTCATATGATGAAGCACTTGCGGATCATAACATGGATAGATGGATGCTAGCAATGAAGTCAGAGATTGACTCCATGCATAAGAATGGTGTATGGACCCTAGAGGATCCACCTAAAGGGGTAAAACCCATTGGGAGTAAATGGATCTTCAAGAGAAAGAGGGGACCTGATGGGAAAGTAGAGACTTTCAAGGCACGGCTCGTAGCCAAGGGCTACATACAGAGAGAAGGCATCGACTACGATGAGACATTCTCTCCTGTGGCCATGCTTAAGTCCATCAGGACACTGCTGGCTATAGCTGCATCTCTTGACTACGACATCTGGCAGATGGACGTCAAGACAGCTTTCCTCAATGGATACCTCGAGGAGGATATCTATATGGAGCAGCCCCAGGGCTTCATAGCTGAGGATGGTAAAGTATGCAAGCTGAAGAAATCCATCTATGGGCTCAAACAAGCTTCTCGTAGCTGGAACATCAGATTTGACGAAACCATAAAGAGTTATGATTTTGTGCAAAACCCTGATGAACCTTGTATGTACAAGAAGCTTAGTGGGAGCGCCATTGTGTTCATCGTGCTTTATGTAGATGATATCCTTATCATTGGGAATGATACAGGAATGATGACCAGTGTGAAGATTTGGCTATCCCATACCTTCGAGATGAAAGATCTTGGAGAAGCCTCTTACATCTTAGGCCTGAAGTTGTTCAGAAACCGAGAAAAGAGAATATTGGGATTATCACAACATGGATACATCAAGAAGATTCTTGAACGAGTCCGCATGGATAGTTCGAAGAAAGGATTCCTCCCCTTAGGACATGGTATCCATCTGTCCAAAGGGATGGCTCCTCAAAGTGTTGAGGAAAGGAAGGCCATGGCTGGATGCCCTTATGCATCAGCCGTAGGAAGCTTGATGTATGCCATGATGTGTACTAGGCAAGACATCTGCCATGCAATGGGAGTGGTAAGTCGTTACCAATCCTGCTATGGAGAAAAACACTGGAATGCAGTAAAGAACATATTCAAATATCTAAGACGGACGCAAGATTACATCTTGGTCTATGGGGATGGTGATCTCCAAGTCTTGGGATATACAGATTCAGACTTCTAGTCAGATATTGATGATCGAAAGTCGACATCAGGGTTTGTATTCCTGTTGAACGGTGGTGCTGTGAGCTGGAGAAGCAAGAAGCAGGACACTACGGCGGATTCAACAACAGAAGCCGAATACATTGCCGCATCGGATGCTGCAAAGGAGGCGGTGTGGTTGCGCAAGTTCATCTTGGAGCTTGGCGTAGTTTCCTCTGATACTCCCGTCCTGTTACTCTGCGATAACACTGGAGCCATTGCCCAAGCAAAGGAACCCAGGTGCCATCAGAAGAGCAAGCACGTGGAAAGGAAATACCACATCATTCGGGAGATTCAAAAGCGTGGTGATATCATCATCACAAAGGTGGCCTCTGCCGACAACATTGCTGATCCTCTTACTAAACCTCTGACATAGAAGGTTTTTGACCAGCATGTAATGAGTATGGGTTTACGGATTGTACCTGAATGATTCTGAGGGCTAGTGGGAGATTGTTAGACTTGTGAGCCCTGGGCGAACCATTCTCACAATAAATGTTATTGTAATATTTAAGTTTATCAATAAAAGTTATTGATGTTTCACTCCCTTTCTGAAATTATATGAATGAATGCACTAAAAGGTCCCTCTGTACAATTAGGGTTATGTACCATGGCCAACTTGATGATCATATAGCTGTTGATTCATTAAATGAATCATAGAGGCTGGTGTTTGGATGAATATCTAAATAGTTAGATAGATGACTCATCAAGCATCGTCAAAAGATTGTCAAGTGGAGATCTCCAGCCTGAGTAGGAGATGGCAATCCTTTCTCACATAGGCTGATATCTGACCGACCTCTTGATGCAGGTCCTCTGCATGGGAGTTGTGATTCGGAGGTGTCAGATTAGTTAGGTCAATGGGTTGACCTAACGAGATCGAGATAACCTAAGTCCTATGTTGAATGCTGTCACAGCATAGGCATGCATCCTCTGACCGGAGACAGATGTATTGCTATATATCTGAGTATGTACATTTGGCAGACCAATAGGTTGATGACCTAACCAAGGTCTATACACCGGCGAGCTGGTGTGCATATAAGGGTATATGAGCAATATGATCTCTCAAAGGGATCATACAGGTTCACTTGTGAATCGGAAGATATGAGCTCACTCACGAGGTATTGGGACCGATCAAATTCCATGCATGGTCGTCATGCTTTGGAAGCATGACATGAATTCGAAGGTATGATATATGCTTTGGGAAAGCATATGATCGATACCAAATCCCAATGACCAAGATTGAGAAACTTAATGATTAAACCCGGAAGAAGACAGTGCAAAAATGATCTTGATCTTCGGGTTGATCATGGGTCTTCCAGTATGCAGGATGTACAGGTATTGGGAATACCTGAAGGGTGATGTGATCATAAACGATTGTATATCCATGACGCTTCCATTCCGAGGGAGTGATGAAACAGGTCTGGATTTTAGTGACTCCTTTCAGTAAAGAAGCAATCCGATCTTAGTCCAAGTGTTGGACATTGATCTGAATGAGATTCAGATTCAATGAGAAGATTGGATTTGCGGTCTTGATTTAATCAAGCATCTGTGGGAGGTTCGTAAGATCTGGATTTGAGATAAGATCTCAATATCCAAGTCACTATACATGGAATAATGCAATCGCCCTGTCCTTATCTCCAAGTATCTGCGGAGAAAGAACATTATTCTTGAAATGGTTCAAGAATAATTCTTTTGATGAAATATCCAAGCAAGGACTTGATGATTAAATGTGATTTAATTATCAAGCTTAAATATGAATATGATTCATATTATGAAAATGATTATCTAAGATAATTAAATTGGATTTAATTATCAAGGATTAAGAGAATGTGGATAACACTATCCATGATATATGTGTGTTATAAATATGATTTATAATATACATATATAAGAGAGAGAATTTATGTAAATAGCATTTTTTAATTAATAATGTGGATTGGATTCACATTTATTAATTAATTGGAAATGCAATTTACTAATTAGTTTGGGTTGTGAATATGATTCACATAATATTCAATGGCATGATTGAAATATTTACAAATTAATTTGAATTAATTTGGTGAATATTTTTTGTGATTAATTAAGAAATAATAAGATAAATAAATGGGAGCCAAATAACCACCATGCATAGGTGGCGTCACCCATGAATTGTTCATGGGTGACGCCCCCTATTTTTGAGGGTGGGTGGTTGACTCCATTTTTATTTATCACATTATCTCTTAATTAGTTAATGTTAAATTAAATTATGTTGATAATGTTGCAACATTTTTTAATTTAAATTAATGTTATCGGTTTTAACCAACAACAATCATAGCCATTGATTTAGCATGGACCAAGCATAGCCCTTGGATCCATGTGTCCCATGGATTGAGATCCATTGGATCCTAAACTAGTATAAAAGGAGGGCTAGGGTAGCCTTTCCAAACGACAACATTCTTGAGTTGAAGAACTCTACTCTCTCTCTCTCTCATTCTCGTGGGGTCTCCCTAATATTCAAGTGGCCATCCACTTTGTGTATTAGGAAGGAGATCATTTTTTGCTACACCTCGACGCTTGGATCTTCGTCAAAGGATTGCGGGAAGGACGCGACTCATCATCGTGCCCGCAAGCGCATTCTCCGTGGGTCGGACTTAAGATAGGAGGATCTCTACTTTGGGATCTCGCGATCACAACCACGCTTCAAGAGGTATTCCTTGTACTTTGTGGTTTGATGAAACGATCCGAGAAGTGTTCTCGTGATCATGTGGTTTCATCTTTAAAGTTAAAATTTTAATTTCCGCTGCATCTAGCATCTAGTACGACTAGTTGCTCCGATTGCATATGATGCGATCGACACGCTTCCGTGATGCGCTTAAGGATTCACAATATCCTTCAATTAAATGTGATTTAATTATTATGGATAAGAATAATGTGGATAGAAATATCCAATTATTCATAATATATTATAAATGTGATTAATATATTATAAATGTGATTTATAATGTATTAGAGAGAGCTAATTATAATTTATATGTGTTGATTAATTATTATGTATATTGGATACACATTGTGTAATTAATTAACAATATAAATTATATGTTGTTTTGGGTTGTGAATATGTTTCACAATTTTTTTCATGGCAAGATTGCAATATTCTCAAATATTATTGTGAATTATTTTTGAAGAATAATAACCCAACAAATAAATAAAGAGATATTTCCATGGAGATATGCAATCTCATGAAATTCATGAGATTGCTCTCCCCATGGAAATAAGTGGGCGGCACATCATTCCTATAAGGAATGTGTGGCCCTCCACATGGAAGGTATATGGAGATGGAATCTCCATGTATCTTCTCTCCTTATTTGTTGATTTTATTTAGGACTAATTTATATTTGATTTTGTCAAATATATTTTAACCTAAATTTGTTGGTTTTACCAACAACAATCTTAACCATTGGATTAACATAAATCAATCTCACCCATTGATTTTATGTGTCCCATGGATTGAGATCCATGGATCCCAAAACCATATAAATAGAGAGGCATACCATGCTCTCTCTTGACATGTGATATTGAGGCTCTCTCTCTCTTTCTTCTCTACACACGTCAGCCCTCTCTCTCTCTATTGTTGGTGGCCGACCACCATACCGTAGAGGAGACAACCGTCGACACCATCGCCACCGCGCCGCTGCTTCGACGTTCTTCGGTTATCCGTCTTCTTGGTGTGCTACGCCCACAAAGGAGACGTTCGATCTCGTGCGACGAGATCAGGAGCAACCACGCTTGGATCATCTTCTTGGATTGCGAGGACGACGCGGTTCATCCCCGCGCTCGTAAGCGGTCTCGCCGACGATCGGACTTGAGACAGGATGTCTCTTCCTTTAGAGACTTGATCAACCACGCTTCAAGAGGTATTGCATTATACTTGTTGTGGTTATAGATGAAACGATCTGAGAATGGTTCTCGGATCATGTGGTTTCATCGAATAAAAAATTTTAAATTCCGCTGCACTGAACAACTAGTACGACTAGTCATTCTTCGTCGTATACGATACGACAATCACGCTTCCATGATGCGCTTGAGGATAAATTCCATATCCTTCACCGGCAAGGGAGGAGGGACCTGGGCGACTCCGGCGAAGGATGGAGGATGCAACTGAGGGGGCTAGCGCACGCTTATTCACCTGTAGATAAAAGCTCGTGCTCGGAGGAAGACTTTGGCATGGGTTATTGGAGAAAAAGCAAAGGGAAGCGAGGTGGGTAGGCAAAGGGGAGTTCCGGCGGAGGTGGCGGAAGGAACCAGACCCGATTTTGGCTCGGATAACCAAGATCAAGGTGATCAGATCATGGAGGAAGGATGATGATGGGTCGAGGCATCGATCGATACGATTAGGATGAGGTGTCGGGGCTCCGACTACTGGGGCAGAGCTGGCAGAACGAGAGATGAAAGATTAAAGCTACTCAACGAACTAGAAGCTAAGGAAGCTACCTGATGGTCAAACGCGTCTGGGCTGGAGCTGCTGGTTCTCCTAAGGTCTTCGCCTCGATGGAGAGACACCTCCAAAGGCTCGGGCTACGCCGACGGCGGAGCTCGACGACAAGGGTCGCCGGACCTGGGGCAAACACCTCCAATCGCTCTCTACAACACCCTCCACACTCGCTGTCACTCGAGGAAGAAGGTGGAGGTCACGGGGATCGAAGATGGGGGCCGAAGGTGCGTGAAATGGCGGAAGGAGGCAAAGCTTTATACTGGTAGAGGTCCGGCAAGAATGGAGTCGGGCAAGCAAATGTGGTGCATGGATCCCTAGGAAGAATGGCGGGCGTGGATCAGGGATGTAACATGAATAATCGGGGCCCAGGGTTTGAGGACATGGGAGGCGGATCGCATCTGTAAAATTCGGAGAAATTGGGTCGAAGACACAGATCCGCAAAGATGTGGTCCTGGGGGGAGAGTTGACCGGGGGTCAACATTCCCCCATGGACCAATGGCAAAATTCCATTGGAAAATTATTTAAAAATTCATTTTAAAATAGTAACTGATTTTATTTTGAAATATTTTCAACATAAAAATGTTTATTATTTTTCAAAGTATTTTTTAATGATTTTTATTTATTTTTTGAAAAATAAATTATGTATATACATTATATTATTATTATATATAGATACATGTACATATGTATTTTTCATTTTTATTTTAATTGTTTATTTTTGTACAATTATCCCTATTTTATATTTTATTTATTTACAACTTAAAATATGTGATTCAAAATAATTTTTATTTGATTTTTATTAATTATTTACAAAGGTAAGATAAACATATATATATGTACATATATACATGGTATATACAAGGGGAAGAGAGAGAATTTATTTTTTTATCTTTATTTTTCTTATTTTTACTTTATTTTTATAAATATATACAAAATATGTGAAACCCATATATAATTTTATTTTTGGAAAGTAAAATATATACACTAAGGGGGGGGGGGTTATGTGCAAGGCTAAGTTACCCTATCTCTCTCTACTTATTTTATTTTGTGGTCAGGCCCATGTTGATCCCTCTCTTGGGTTCAGGTCACTCAATATTTATTCTAAATATTTCTCTCTTTTTCTTTATTTATTTATTCCTTTATTTTTATACAAAAACATGCTAATTATTATAATTTACACAATGCATGCATTTTGACAAATTATTGTATTTGCAAAAATTTACATGGTATTTTATCAAGGTTTCTAGATAAAATAAAGGAATAAAGAGTGAGGAATGGCGATTCATCAGCAGACCAATAGGTTTATGACCTAACCAAGGTCTATAAACCAGCGCGTTGGTGTATGTGCAAGGTCATATGAGTAATACGATATATCAAAGGGATCATATAGGTTCATTACTGAATCAGAAGACATGATCTCACTCATGAGATATTGGAAAGAATCAAATTACATGCACGGTCGTCTCACTTTGGAAGCTTGACTGAATTTGTAAGTTTGATATATATTGTTAGAAAGTATATGATCAACATCTGGGTATGATATATACTTTTGGAAAGTATATGATTGATACCAACTCCCAATGATCGAATGAGAAACTTAATGATAAAACCCTGAAGGAGACAATCTAAAAGAGATCTAAAACTTCGGGTTTAATTTGGGTCTTCCAGTATGCAGGATGTGCAGGTATTGGGAATACCTAAGAATGATGTGATCATAAATGATTGTATAACCATGACGCTTCGTTTCCTAGGGAATGATGAAATGGGTCTGGATTTTAGTGACTCCTCTCATTGAGAAGAGATCTAATCTTAATCCAAATGTTGGACATTGATCTGAATGTAATTAGGTCTACGGATTTGATTTAATCAATCATCTACGGGAGGTCAGCAAGATCTAGATTTGAGATTTGATCTCAATATCCAAGTCACTATATGTGGAATAATACAATCGTCATGTCCTTATCTTCAAGTATCCGCAGAGAAAGCGCATTATCCTTTAAAGAGTTCAGGATAATTTTGTTGTCAATATATATATCCGAGCATAGAGAAAAATGATAATTAAATGTGATTTAATTATCATGAATAATATGAATTTGATTCATATTATAAGAAGAGTTATCTAAGATGATTAAATGTGATTTAATTATCAAAGATGTGAATAATGTGAATATGATTCATATTATTTTGGCATATGAGAATAGAGATCCAAGATGATTAAATGTGATTTATATAATAGATATTAATAATGTGGATAGCTCTATCCATATTAATCATATATATTATAAATGTGATTTATAATATATAAGAGAGAGCTATTTGTGATTTATATTTGTTGATTAATTAGTGATGTGAATTGGATTCACATTAGATAATTAATTGAAAATATAATCTATATGTTATTTTGAGATGTGAATGTGATTCACATTTTTTAATAGCATTATTGCAATATTTCATAAGGTAATTATAAATTATTTTTGTGAAATAATTTACAGCAATTGTTGTTGTAAATATTGAATATATCATGTGATAATGAGATCTCATGAAATAATGAGTCTCATGAGATAATGAGATCTCATGAGATAGTAAGATCTCATGAGAAGAATGGACGTCCCTAATTTTAGGAGATGTGGTTAGTTGACGAACGCAGATGACCTACCCTTTTAGTGTTGTCTAATAGACGAGTGCGTTGCAGTCGGATAGATCCGCGATCGATCAAAAATAACCGCACAAATCGATGAATCGTCGAATGAGTTTAATGCACTGTTTTATGTTTATTTAGCCTGGGCAAGCCCCAGGGTCGACTCAAGGAGGCAAAGGAACAACTCGGGATCAAGATAGATGGATTCGATTACGGCTTTCCAAGTGGAATATTTTTTGTAAAATTTTTTTATGCAATAAAAATGCCAATGCAAGAAACGAATTGGATTAAGTTAATATGAAAAGAACCGACTTAGCCAAATTTAATTTTAATGTGAAATTAATCTAAATCACCCAAGTGATATTTTTCCTAAGAACCTAATCCAATATGAATGCAAAATTTATTTTTTTGGGATTTTTGGATTTAAAATGCACAAATGAAAAATGCAAACTTTTTTGGGATTTTTATGCAATTATTCATGCAAATGATACACAAAAATTATGAAAAATTTAGTAGAAGATAAATATGATGAAATTAAGCTACAGTAATATTTTTGAAATTTTCTGACACTTTTTGATTTTTTTATGAATATTTTACTGAAAATAGAGTGAATGCAGGTATTTAATTTCTAATTAATCCACGAAGTTAAATTATCAAAAGATTGATTTATCTCAAATAGATATTTCAATAAATAATCCAGAAGAGTTGAAATTTCTCAAAAATACTTTTCGTGGAATTAATTAAAAATCAATTATCAAAATCACTAAGGAATTTATTTTAGGCACAAGACAACTCCTACTTGGACGAAACTTGGATAGCAAGTAAAACACAGTTAGAAGCGTTATCTACAATTTTTTTACAATTTTTGGAACAATAAATGAACAAGTGCGAATTTAGAAGCTTAAATGGGTAAAATATCACTGATTTTCAATGTCTGAATTTTAATAAATAATCGGATGCTCATAAAAATGTAAATAAATAGCCAAGAGATAAAGATTTAAATGCTCACCAACCTGCTATTTTTCATTTAATAAAATGATGCTATTTTGCAGTCCAAATTGACGCTCAAAGATAGGGGTGTTTGTGCAATATAGAAACTGATATGCAACACAATAAAATATGCCTAAAGGCATTTTTTGAAATTATAAAAACTTGCTGGTGGAACTATGCGATAATCACAAATATAATAAAAACTAAATGGACCTTTTCTTTCCTGCTAGGGCACACGGCACATGGAGTAGCTCGATGGCGGCACGCCGCGCGATAGCGCGCGGGAGGACGAGGCGGGGCGGAGGCGGCGCACGCGGGGGAAGCGCGCCGCGCGGGGAGCGTCGTCGACAAGTGGACTCGGTGGAGGTGTGTGCCTGGGAAGTTGCGACGGGGCAGCGCAGAGGTCGGTGGTCCCACGCAGGGCTGCTGCTGTGCGGAGGTACGGCGGGCCGGGCGTTGGCGATGTCAGCGGCGGCCTGACGACGAGCGGCACACCGCGGCTGGAGTGGAGATGCGGGGCCGCGACGGCTGGTGCTGGAGTGAGACGCGCGGTGGACGGTGATGGTGCAGGGGCGCGCGGGCAGCCTAAGGCGCGGCGCGCTGGACGCAGAGGGGCGCCGCACGGGGTGGAGGCGTGGGCCACGCACGACCAATGCGGGGAGGTTCCTGCTCCCGCCCTCGTGGCGGAGGTGCACGATGTCGAGGGGCGAACAAGCTTCTGCGCTGGGGCTGCTGATGAACCCGGGGAAGAGAGGCGCCGCTACTGCCTGGAAGAGAGCGGCGCGGTGGAGACGGTGGTGGGCGGACGACGGCCGAGGAGGAGGTGTTGGGGATGGCCGTCCAAGGCTGCTGCTCCTGGAATTCCCTTTTTTGCAAATTTTTTATTTTTTTGTAAACAGGAAAAATGAGAAATGAATGTATGGTTGTGATGGTGATTGAAGGTGGTGTTTGTGGTTTTTGTGTAATGATTTGTGCGATGAAAAATGAGATGATGTTTGTGTGATGAACAAGATGATGATGTGGTGATGGGATAAAAAAATTGGAGTGGTTTTTATGTGAATGTGATTATGATAGTGGTGGTGATGGTTAATGATGTTTTTGATTGTGATGAAGAATATGAAGAACAACAAGGGAAATTTTGTTAGATAAAAATAAAATGACAAGGAAAAGAAGAAGGGTACTTACCTGTGGATTGCCAAAAATGGAGCCGCGTCGTGCGGCTTCCGTTGTCGCCTCAAGGAGATGGCGGTTGCTCCGAAGCTTGAGCGAGTTCGATGGGAATCTCGCGACGCGACAATGGTGATGCCACGGATCTCGCCTGAAAGGTTGTCGTCGCTCAACTTGTCTCCTTCAGCTGTCACCTGTAGGTTGAAGGGGCTCGACCTCTCTTCTCTCGAATCGGCGGATGATGAACAATGGAGAAGATGAGGTGAATATAAAGAGGAGGGGGAAAGTTAGAAAATAGGTGGAGAAAGTGGAGAAGATGGGGAGTTATTGACTTGGAGTGGGGAGTAAGAAAAGGGAGAAGAGGTAAAAGGGGGATATAATAATAATAAATAATAATATAAAATAAGTAGGCTACTAAAAATAATAATTATTAAAATAATAATAATAAAATAATAAAATCCGAAAATAATAACAAATAAATCCGAAAATCAAAAATTGGGGTGACATGTGGCGGCTCCAGGAGCTGCCACATGTCGCTCCCAGAAAATTCAAAGATTAAATTAAAGAAAATAAAAAAGAAATAACAAAAGGGATTAAATCAAAAAGTGTTCAACAAGAAAGTTGCTTGTCTCGACGAGATCTACAACTTTCGTGAAGGGCCAAAAATTAAAGGAAATCATCTGTACAAAAATGTATTTTTGGGTGGTACCTTATAGATATAAAATACCGCATTTTATCTTTTGTAATTTTTTTGTCATTTTTAAGAGAGAGAAAAATTAAAATAAAAATAGAGAAAATATGAAAAGATTATTTACAACTTAATCTATTTTTTTAGATTTTTAATAATGAAGAAAATAAAAAGATAAAATACAGGGGTAAAATGGTCATTCTATACAATATACAAAAGGGGCCCAAAACCCAAGTTTTGCATACGAGCTCCGATTTTAATGAAACTAGTCTTGTTTCGAAGGTCTCTGAATGTATATTACTTTAAAAGTGAGTAGACCTAAATCGGATACTGTATGAGAGAGATATATGTATTTTAAGGTTCCTAGCTTCAAACTTGGATTGGAATTTTATTGGTCAATTTTGCAAGTTAGTATTTTTTTGATATTTTTCTTTAATTGGTGTTAGTAATATATATAGAATAGAGTTGGTTTTATTAGATTTGGAGTTAGTATAAAATATATACAAATAGGGTATTTTAGCTAATATACATGTGAATATTTACAAGTGAATTTGTCTTCTCATTTAATGCAGATATGAATGCTAAAATGCAGATATTATCAATGCATGCATGAATGCTAATTATGCAATATAAGTAGAAATATGCATCTAATTACTCGGGAACAAAGCTCTATTTTCGACTTTTAGAGTGATGAATCACAGATTCATCGTTAGTCTCCTCATTATCTCCAAGACTAGGTAATTGATTTGATTTGAAATTAATTGTGTTGATTTATCAATATAAATTAATTTAAATTAAATAATTTGTTGTTGTGTTTTTTACATCAACATCATGGTCATTGAAAAAACACAAATCAATCTCACCCATTGATTGTGTGATGTCCATGGATCGAGATCCATGGACTCCCAAAATCCTATATAAGAAGAGTCACCCCTTGCTCTTCGACACACGGTTAATGAATGCTCTCTCTCTCTTTCTCCACACAACAAGCCTCTCTCTCTCTCTCTCATAGTAGCCATCCACCATGGAGCCCTTGTGAGAGTTGTTATTGCCGCAATATCGTCGTTATGATGACGGATTATCTACTCGTGGATCTCTATCTCCTTCGGTGAGCTTTGTCGTGAAGAAGATGTTGGATCTTGTGTGACGAGATCAGGAGATCCGTCGCCTGGATCATCAACAAAGATTGTGAGGACACGCATCCCATCAACGTGCTCGCGAGCGACTCCTTCGTTGGATCGGACTTAAGGCAAGAGGTATCTTGGTTTAGAGACTCGATCGGAACCATGATTCAAGAGGTATCCCTAGTATCTATTTTTTGTTTAGATGAAATGATCCAAGAAGTGTTCTTGGATCATGTGGTTTCGTCATTTTAAATTTTTTAAAATTCCGCTGCTCGGAGCAACTAGTGCGACTAGTCGCTCCCAATCGCATTCAATGCGATCTTCACACTTCCTTGATGCGCTTAAGGATTTCCCCATATCCTTCAAGTGTATCAGAGCCATGCTGGAGGTTTTGGATTGGATCCATAACCCGAGGAAGATTTGGGCTCGTTAGGGTTCATGAAGATTTTAGCATTTCAATTTTTGTAGTCCTATTTCATGATAAATTTCGGACCTGTTTAAAATATTTAAACATTAAATATCACTTGGATAATGTTTCCCATTAGACAATAAAATTGTGGAATTTGAGTTTGCATTATTTGGAATCCGATAACTCAAGATATGATTTTTTAATAACCATATGTCCATTGTTTCGGGGATCACGAATAATGACATAATAAAGGAGTTAATTACAGCTTTAATTAGCCTATAAATGTGTGCTAATCACATATTTTCTATTTTAAATCAAATAATCAAACTCTGGAAATTACTTTTGCTTAATTTGTATTTAAAATGAATGAGATATGTTAATTTTAGTGGGTAGGGGTCGTTGCTGAAAATGACATACTCAACCATGAACATTGTGATTGTCATTTAAGAATCTTGTGAAATTAATGGTTAATTTCCTAGAATAATTATGGATAATATTTGAAAATTTTATAATAATAATTATTCCCTTAAATGACATTACCTCAATAAATAAATGATTAGATTTGATCTAGACCAATTGTTTACTTGATATACTTTCATCAAACTTGTTACTTGAATAAATGTGTATTTTCCTTGGAAGAATTAATTATATGAATGTGATTCATGATAATTAATTAAATTTGAATATGAGGTGGAGGATCACATAAGTGACATCCATGGTCTCCCGTTAAGGCGAAGGATTCCGTCACCAGGGATTGTATGTAGGAGACACTTGTCTAAAGTGATAGCTCTTGTATGCAAGCGCATCTGGATCAGGTTCTTTGCTTCTCAAAAGAGTAAGGACGTAGATGTAGTGACCCCAATATCAGTTCCTCATATTATTGGAGCGATATTGGATTGCGTATAACAAGTTCTAATCCTATTGACGGTTGGTTCAATTGACAACAGGTCAACATTGCCTTAGGGGTGGTGGGCCCGGGTGTTAAAGACCAAATTGGGAAATGCAAGTTGGACTTGCAAGGTGGAATGTGTTCATGCTTCTCTTTATTCGAATCACAGGTTCTCGTATTGTTGGGATGTGACAAAGATAAAGAGGAGATCCCAGATCTTGCTAGAGATATAATAGTAAGTATATCTCTTACATCGAAAGTAATTAAGGGAAT
This sequence comes from Ottelia alismoides, assembly GCA_037367405.1. Taxonomy (NCBI): domain Eukaryota; kingdom Viridiplantae; phylum Streptophyta; class Magnoliopsida; order Alismatales; family Hydrocharitaceae; genus Ottelia; species Ottelia alismoides. The sequence goes on from JAZKJV010007211.1 coordinate 203,200, forward strand.
AAACTTACAATGTTGACAAGGCAAGACAAATTTGATACAAAAATTCCTAAATCAAAGTAATATATATATATATATATATATATATATATATATGCAAATTTCTTATTTCAGATAATCCTTCATTAAACTCACTCAATGCTATACTCAATAATAACCAGTAAAATATCATGGATTGGATCCATGACAAGATATTGTACTTGCAGTTGGACACATAATGTATGTGGTTGCAATGTGCATGTTTCCTCATAATATTGAGGAATGAAAATTAAGTAGACAATAGCACTACAACCCTAGGGTTTGTATGACTCTATATTCTTGATCTCATCGAATGTACTTTAGAAGTGACATGTCGATGATGATCGTAATTGTCAAATAATTCTTATAAAAATTGAAGAAAATGTTCTGACATACATATGTGTTCTTGACAGTTAATCATGAATGACATGCTTCTCTGCATTATGCGGAATGGTGGCTCTATAGGAGAAGATGTATTCAAAATGTTTAAGTACCCACCTGAACAAATGATTTTAAGAGTTTAGATGGATTTAGATATGATGAGTGTCATCGATCTACTGCCTATACTCAAGTCATTCATAAAGCTTTATAATATTCATATGATTAAATAAAGCATGTATAAATGTTGAAATCCTCTTATATTAAAATCTTTTGAATTCAATATTAGAGATCCTTCGTCTTAAGCAATTATTATTTATATACGAAAGGAGCGCAGCCGAAGCATGGGTCTGACCCAAGCAAGAAGGAAAGTCAAGAAGTTGACTGCACTTTTACTTCCATATGACATCCAAAGATGAATGCCAATACTACAATAAGCCAATGTATTGAGTGTGACTATCTAGTCTATCTAGGATCCTTAGAGAAGGACTCAGATAGTGCATCAGAATAATCTATATCTACATGTCATCATTGAGATTGACTTTATTATTTGATAAGATCAAAGTCTAATAATTATATCTCATTCTTCTAATAACACTTGCAATTGGATGCATATGTATTAAAAGACTACAAATTTGATCTTAAGGTTTAATAGTCATCTACATGGATATTGATGCAATTGTTGCAACAATCTCTATTGGATTGTGACGAGTCGCTAAATACGATATTTAATTTGGGTTCGTTGTAGTACGTGTACTTAGAGAATCAGTCATAACCGAGAGAAGTATCTCCGTGAAGAGTGTCTTGGCTTAATTTATATTCCGGGCAAGTCCGGGGTCGGACACAGGGAGGCAAAGGAACAACTTCGAGTTTAATTTGAAAATTTAGATCTTGATTTCCAAATGCGTTTTTTTAGATTTTTTTAATGCAAAACGAAATGCCAATGCAAGATGCGGTTGAATTAAGACACTAAGAAAACACACAACTTAGCCAAATTAATTTTAATACGATATTAATCCAATTTAGCCAAATTATATTTTTCCTATAATCCTAATCCAGTGATGAATGCAAGACATATTTTTTGGAATTTTAGAAATTAAAATGCAATAAGTAAAAATGCACAGTTTTTATGGGTTTTTTCACAATTTTTCACACAAACAGTAAGAAAAAATTATGAAAAATTTAATGGAAAATAAACATGATGTAAGGAAGCTACAATAATATTTTTGGAATTTTTGACAAAATATGAATTTTTTATGTATTTTTAGTGAAAACAGAGCGACAGTGAGTAATTAATTCCTAATTAATCAAAATATCAAATTAGTTAGAGAACGAATTATCTGAAATAGATATTTTCATGCTCAATCCAGGAGAGTTGAAAGTTCACAAAAAGAATGTATGTGGATTTAATTAAAAATCAAATACTAAAATCACTCTACAATTTATTTCAGGCACCAAACAACTCCACTTTGGATGAAATTTGGTAGTATATCCATCACATATCAAGGCATCATTCCAAATTTTTGTGGAATTTTTACAGCAATCGTGTGTGAGATAAAAATTTAAGAACTCAATTTGGGTAAAATATGCAATATTTCAGTTGAACATTTTTAATTAATTCACACTATCTCACAAAATATAAATAAATATTCAGATGACAGAGAATAAGTTGCTCAAGAATATGTTATTTTTCATTTAATAAAACAATGCAAAGTTGAGGTCCAAATTGGTATGCAAATACAAGGTGGTCGGTGCAATTCAGCGAATAAAATAAACATAAGAAAATATGCATAGGGGTACAGTTGTAATTATAGAAAACTACATAATAAGAGATGCAATTTTTACAAATAAAAAATGAAATAAAGAAACACCTTCTTCTTCGGGAGGAACCCAACAAGGGAGGAGTCGGTGGCGGCGGAAGAGGGCGGCGTCAGCACGTCGACGGCGAGGAGGGGCGGCTGCACTGCTCGTGGTGAATGATAACCATGCAAAGCGACTCGGGTAAAAGATAATCAAGGGTCTTTGCGACCCAAGTCACCAAGCGTAGTCACTCGAGAAAAATTAGACCACCAAATCGGATAAAAATCAACTCAAACTCAAATAGCGGTCTTGCTATTATTTTAACCTGGTATAGCGACCAGGGTCGAACACAAGGAGCACGTAATGGCCTTGCGGCCTATGAAGTAGTCTCAAAAAGAAATAAAATAAAAGAAATGTGTTTTGGTGGATTTTAAATTTTTATAAATTTTTTTGGAATTTAAGTTAATAAAGAAAATAATGAAACTAATAGAACAAGCCAATTCAAACAATTATTAAAGCACTCAAAAATCAACCAAAAATTCAAATAAAAATGTTTTTATGTGTTTTATGTGTTTTAATGTTTTTAGTGAATTTTTGGGATTTTTTTGATTTTTATTTATTTTCTAAAAATCAAACAAGGCAGGGAAATGGAGGTACTGTCCAGTCAGGAGTAAAAGGCCAATTTAAAATACAAAAAGGCCCCTCTAACTCCTGGAGGTAATTTTCCTGTAAACTAGAAAGTTTATGGAAAATTTAGGCACTTGGATTATTGTTTTTGGATTTTTAAGTTATTTATTAGAATTTTTATAGTGTTTTTAGTGTTTTCAATTTTTATAGATTTTATGTAATGAAAAATGACCAAAATTGGTCAGAAAATCAATCAAAGCAAAACACACAGTAGCTATTTTTTTGTAATTTTTAGATGAGTTTTAATATTTTTTTGTGAATTTTTAAATAAGACAGTAAAGAAAAAGGCTGTTTTTGAATTTTTTAAAAATATCAAATAAAATAAAAAATGTCCCCAAAAATTCTAGAAAATTTTTAAACATGGCAGGAGCCATGTGTCCAATTTTCATTGAATTTGGAGTGAATTTGATATTTTATTGAAAATCAAAACCTAGGTACAGTGCACAGGGACCTGTACATAAATACCAGATGTTCCAGGGGGTCCAGTGCAAAAATCCCAAGAAGTCACGCACGAGGCGCGTGTCTGGGGCACATAAGGACCTAATTGAAAATAAAATAAGGTTCCTGGACTAAATAATAACAGGTATTAAAAGTCTAGGGGCCTTATCGTAAAATACCCAAAAATATAACGCACATGCACAAATTCAACACGCACAGGGGTATAAATGCAATTATCTAAAAAGTTTCATTCATTCAGTAACAACCCGGAACTACAAGACTAAGCATGCAAATTACCCAACAAAACACGTGTCGATGCATGTGACACACTACAGGCAGGGGCATACATGCAAATATAGAAAATGACAGGGTCCTAAGTGCAAATTACCTAACACAAATAAAATCCGAAAAATATTTACAGGACTGAAAGTAAACTACGCTAAAACTAAGGGCCTAAGGGAATATTTACCCTTTATTAAGTAGGCCGTCAGATGGGCGCCACGTGTGCTGATCGACGGCTGAGAAAGGGGTGGCGCCCAACGCTGAGTCTTCGGTGCTGATCGAACGGCCAGGGTTTCGCCACGTGGAGGATCGAACGAACGAGAGGCGCTGTGGCTAAACCTCGACGATCGACCGGTCCAGATCGCTCCTCCAAAGATCGGACGGTGCTGGAAGCTCCTCAGATGGACGGTCAGGATCTAAACTGGAGCCTGGGGACGATCGGACGACATAGAAGAATGGTGGACGAACTGGAGGCCGGCGACTTTCGCCAGGCCCGTGTGTGCTCTGGCGTCCTCCTCGCGGGCCACTAAAGATCGGAGAAGATGCGTGCTGGCCTTCCGCGTCGAATGGCGGTCTCCGATGGAGCAACGAAGCTCTGAGGAGCTCCGTCGACTCCGGCAAAGGGGAAGCTCCTGGGCTCGAGTTAGAGGACCTCAGACAGTCCTCTTTGTACCTACAAAAGGGCACCAGAATACCCACGGGTCGAGGGCAAAGTGCCTCAACCCTGTGAGAGGGGGTGACGGTGATCGGTGAGGTGGGGCGGTCGAGCTCCGACGAGGTGTAGACGGTGGAGCTCGAAACCCCAGCTCCTGTGCGAGCTAGGTTAAATGGAAGGGCGGAGAACGTGCGCGAAGGAGAGGCGATCGTGATGGAAGGGTCCGATGATCGAGGCGAAGGCAGATGTGGCCGGAATCAAAGATGGACGGCGACGGCGAGATTTGGGCAAAACTAGTAATTAAAGAACATGAAAAGAAACTAGGGCTACCTGAGTGGACGAGTCGACTGTGGATGAGCTGGGCTAGATCTGGGTCGTTGCCTCACGGTTCGTCGTGGCCCGAGGCTCGAGCTCCTGCTTCAGGCAGAGCACGGCGGCGCAAGCTCGCCAGATCAGAGGTCCGGGCACCTTCACCTCTCTTCGACACCGCCAACAGAGAGCTGTCACCTCAGGGAAGGCAGTGGAGGTCACAGGAATGAAAGGTGGGGAGCCAAAGATGGGGAAATGGGAGGCGGAGCTCGGCTTAAGTACTGCTAGGGGTCCGGCTAAAAATGGTCGGGTAGGGCAGCTCGGAGCGCGGACCCCGAGGTGGGCATCCCGGCGAGGATGTCAGATCTGGCGTGAACAAAATGGACCCGGGGTTTAGGTGCGAGGTGATCGGATCTGGACGCCAAAATATGGAGAAATCGGGTCGGGCGTTTGGAATCCGTGGGAAGTGGTCTACAGGGGGGAGTTGACCGGGCGGTCAACATCCCTGTGGACCAATGGGAAGCAACCATCTGAAAATGATTTGGAAAATCTATTAAAAATAGTAAATGGCAGATTTAATAAAAACTCAAAACATGAAAATATTTGTTTTATTTTTTTCTATTTTTTGTGATTTTTAATTATTTTTTTGAAATAAAAGTAGGATATTTACATTATAGAGCTATATATAGGTATATGTACAATATAGGTTTTTTGATTTTTGATTTTTAATTAGTTATTTTTGTACATTTTTATTCCTATTTTATATTTTATTTATTTATAGCATAAAATTAGGAATAAAAGGATATTTTTATTTTATTTTTATTATTTATATACAATGGTTAAATAAATAGATATATACATTTGTGTACATGGTATATGTACAATGTTATTTTTGGTTTTTAATTTTGTTCTTTTTATTTGATTTTTGTTTTTGTGGTTTTTATTTTATTTGTTTACGCCATAAAAGATTGAATACATACAAATTTTTAAGGATTTTAATTTATTTATTTATAGGGCTAAATAAATATAAGTGTAGGTGTATGTACAAGGTGAATATGCACAAGGAATAGTGTTTTTGTTTCCTTTTTGATTTTTCAAATTTTTTATTTTGATTTTGTATTTATAAGTATATACAAATATGTACAAGCCACTTTTATTCTATTTTTAGAGGAAAATTTATTTATAATATTTACAGGTATATTTACACACATGAGCCCCTATCTCTCTCTACTTTGGCTTTTATGCGGTCAGGCCCATGCTGAGCCCTCCCTTGGGATTAGGTTGCTCAATATTTATTCTAAATATTTCCCTCTTTTTCTTTTGTCTCTTTATTCTTTTATTTTTGCACAAAAACATGCTAATTATTAAACTTTATATAATGCATGCTTTTAGTAATTATTTGTATTTACAAGCATATACATGCATTTGCAAAGGTTTTTGTAGCTAAAATATAAGAATAAAGAGTGATGAATGGGTATTCATCACCCCCCTATACTTAACTTTGCTAGTCCCTTAGCAAACACTTATTTGAAAAAGAAGTGAAAAAGAAAAAGAAAAAGAAAAAGAGGAGAATATACATGGATTAAGGCTGATTATTAGACTTTCCTTCATTAAAGTGAAATATGGAGCTCAATCACATCTTTGGATTATTAATGTGTCGGAACCTTATTTGGACTTAAGCTTAAGACTCAACAGCCTCTAAGTTCCACTAATCTATGGACAAGACTCCTCAATAAACCAGATCAGAACAAGTCTACATACACAAACTCTAATGACCATGAATATTTCCATGCAGTGTAAGTGATATGTAGCTCCCCACCTCAGAAGTAACAAAGAAACAACCTCCCCCAACCTGGTAACTCTAATGCCTCGGTCTAGCAACTCTTTCCTCGAGAAGCGGGGTATTCCCTTCTAAGTTCAAGTGCAACCGGCTCAAGAAGAGGGGGAAGAAGATGAAGAATGGACCATGGCCAGTGTAGCCACGTATCCCTGGGAGCCTAATCAGTGTAGCTAAGTCTCCCGCTGCAAGCTTCATGAGATGTAACATGGATACCATAAGCTTTTGCTTTATTTGACTATATACACTCCGGTGGGGTTATTAAATTTTCAATCCGACCCACCACTTTTTTGGAGTTCTTTTCTTTTTGCACCTTTTTTTTGTGTGCAACTGTACAACATATCTACATGGTGCAACATATATACAAGGAGTTTTTCCTCTTGAGCCAGTAGACTATCCCTCTTTTGAAGCTTTATTGCAACCCACGGCTTCTGTCTTTAGCCTTCATCACCACTAGACCAAGTTGAGACACACTTCCTTCACTAGAAGAAGAAGAGAGGTTCTGCCTAGAAGTACTACCCTCATATGCTACCGCAAGACAAAGGAAACTGCCTCCTCACCACCTCATCCGTGGAGAGCTATGTGTAAGGTGCTGGTGCAAGTCAAGCCATTGCCTCTAAGAGTCATGCGTGTGTTGTTAAGTGCTCTACTTAGGCTCATCAAGATGACGTATGCTCATAGCCTAGTGGACTCAAAGAATTAAGTCCCAATGGACCTGAAAAGCTTTAACCCTAAGCCCTATAAGGTTCCTCTTAGAATTAGGTGGATTAAGATCTTAATCAAGCTCCATTTCCCAATTTAATTCCAGGATAGTTTAAATGTCAACTATGATCCAGAAAAAACTATACACATATTTACAAAGATGCTATTTACACAATTTTTACAAACCCGCAAAATTTTTGAAAAATGTTTTGAAATCATGAATGGATGAATGCATGAAATGCAAGTTTTGCAAACTATGTACACACATTTACACAAGATTTTTGCAAACCTTTGATTTTCAAAACATTTTGGAAAAATTTTGTACTATATACATAATTTTGATAAGAAAATATTTACACAAGCTTTACACAAAAGATTTTTGAAAATATTTTTACAAAAATAATTTGTACACTAGCTATGTATGTGCAATAGAAGAATGATTATTTACAGGAAAAATTTTTAATTTTTGTGATTTTTAGGGGTTTTAGCCATTTTATTTATTCACACACTCACACAAAGTACGAGTTATGGCTAAAGTATATATGAAATATATACACACCCCCTATACTTAGCTCGAACGATGTCCTCAGAGTGATCAAGAGCGATGAAGAAGACATAACTCGTGCTTAGTATAGGGACGTGAAAAGGAATGGCTATATACAGAGATGAATCGAAGAGTAGAATGAATAGAAGATCAAGAGAGTCTCGGCTTTCCCCCCTATACTTAGGATCAAGTAATCCTAAGTATAGCAAGCTGTACATGAAGGGAAATCCGAGTGAAGGATGTATAGAATCTGCCCCCCCTATACTTAGGGTGAAATATCCCTAAGTATAGGCAACAAAACAGGGGTAGAAAGGATAAAAAGAATACCCGAAGGTCCTACATCCCCCCTATACTTAGGGTAAAGTACACCCTAAGTATAGCATAATCAAAAGATGAGTGAAGGGATGTGGGACTAAAGAATGTGATGATATAGACATCTGGATCTATACAAGTCGGAAGATCAGTGGAAATTAGGCGTGAGATGCAATAGATGTCAGTCAAGAGACCACATCTCACGCAAAATGAATAGGGGCAACATCAACGACCCGCGGCTCATGATCTAGAAATGGCTTGAGCCGCTGGCCGTTCACTCGAAAGGTACTCTCAGAAGACAACTCAGATATATCAATGCTCCCGTTGTCGTTTACCTTTATCACAAGATAAGGTCCCTTCCATTTGCTCTGTAGCTTCCCTGGAAATAGATGAAGCCTAGCATCAAACAACCATACTCTCTGTCCAGGCTCAAAATGCTTGTGGCTGATATGAGAATCATGCCACTCTTTCACTCTCTCCTTATATTGTAGGCTGTTTGAGAAGGCGGTATCACGAAGCTCCTCCAGGGCTGCTAACTCTGCCCTCCTCTGGTCTTCTACACTATCTGGATCCATAAGTATCTCAGTGACTGCCCAACGTGACCTGTGTCCCAGCTCAATAGGTTAATGGCACGGCTTGCCATATACGAGGCGAAAGGGAGATGTGCCCAATGGTGTCTTGAAAGACGTCCTATATGCCCACAAGACCGAGTCCAAAAGCTGTGACCAATCCTTTCGGTCAGGGCAGACGACTTTCTGCAAAATAGTCTTGATCTCCCTGTTCGACACCTCGGCTAGACCATTCATCTGTGGATGGTATGGAGTGGCAACTCGATGGTCTATGCTGAACTCGCTAGCAAGTGCCTTCACCTGGTCGTTGATGAAATGAGACCCCCCATATGAAATCAATACTCGAGGTACCCCGAACCGCGTGATGATGTGCTTCCTCAAAAATCTGCAAACTGTCCTCGCATCAGCGGCTCGGGCGGGGACAACCTCAACCCAACGACTCACATAATCAACGGTCAACAGAATGTACTCAAATCCCTGACTCTTAGGGAATGGACCCATGAAATCGATGCCCCATGCGTGAAAAACCTCACAGAAGTGAATAGGCTGCATCGGCATCATATCACGCTATCCACAAGTGCCCATCCTCTGACAGTCAGTACACCTCTTCACGAACTCGTCAGAGTCCTTGAAGAGGGTAGGCCACCACAAGCCGGATTGGAGCACTTTTTATGCCGTTCTTCTCCCAGAATGATGTCCTCCTGCCTTAAGCTTGTGGCAGTAAGTGAGGAAGCTATGGTGCTCCTCCTGAGGAATGCACCTACGCAAGACGCTATCCCCTCCTTCGTGGTAAAGGATGGGATCCTCCTAGTGGTAGGACTTGGCCTTCGCAGGGAAGGTCTCAAGCCTCTGCCTGGGCCAATCTTGTGGGACTTTCCCAGCAACGAGAAAGTTCACAATATCAGCATACCACGGGAGAAAGGCGATAGCAAGGATCGCCTCATCTGGGAAGGTCTCACAAATGGGATCAATATGCTCGGACTCCTCAGGCTGCTCTAAATGAGAGAGATGATCCGCCACCACATTCTTGACTCTAGGCTTATCCTTGATCTCAATATCGAACTCCTGGAGTAGAAGGATCCATCTAGTCAGTCTGGCCTTGGAATCCTTCTTTGCCATGAGGTACCTGATGGCGGAATGATCTGTGTACAAGGTCACTCTAATCCAATGATGTAAGATCTGAACTTATCTATTGTGAATACTATGACTAGCATCTCCTTCTCCGTGACTGTATAATTCCGCTGCGCGGAATCCAATGTGCGACTAGCGTAGTGGATGACAAATGGGACTCCATCCCTCCTCTGTCCCAGTACGGCCCCCACGGCAAAATCGGAGGCATCCGTCATGATCTCGAATGGGAGAGACCAATCGGGCAACTGGAGAACAAGAGCCTCTATGACACACTGCTTGAGAGTCTCGAAGGACGAAAGACACTTGTCATCGACAAGGAACTCGGTGTCTTTCGTCAGCAGGTCAGTCAACGGCCGGGCAATCCTACTGAAATCATGAATGAACCGTCGGTAGAAACCGACGTGCCCCAGGAATGACCGTAACTTCCTCAGATTGGACGGCGGTGCGAGTTTTCTAATGACATCTACCTTGGCCGGATCAACCTCCATGCCCCTGTTGGAGATGATATGGCCAAGCACCGTCCCTTGAGTCACCATGAAGTGACTCTTCTCCCAAGATAGCACAAGGTGGACCTCTATACATCGCTGAAGTACTCGGTCTAGGCAGTCAAGACAGGAGTCGAATCCGTCGCCGTAAACCAAGAAATCATCCATGAAGACCTCCAAGCACTCCCCTACCATGTCCGAAAAGATCGACAACATGCATCTCTGAAAGGTCGCAGGGGCATTGCATAGCACAAATGGCATGTGTCGGAAGGCGTATGTGCCGAAGGGACAGGTAAAGGTGGTCTTCTCCTGGTCCTCAGGAGCGATGGCCACCTGGTTGTAGCCCGAGTACCCATCCAGAAAACAATAATGGCTCTTCCCTGCCAGTCTCTCAATGATCTGATCAATAAAGGGCAGGGGGAAATGATCCTTCTTGGTGGCCTGGTTGAGTCTCCTGTAGCCAACACAAACCCGCCAAGAAGTGGGTACTCGTGTAGCAATCTCCTCTCCAGACTCGCTGATAACTGTAGTAATGCCCGTTTTCTTCGGCACCACATGCAAAGGGCTGACCCACTTGGAGTCGGAGATGGGATAGATAAAATCGGTGCTCCACCACTTCGAAATTTCGTTCATGACAACCTCTCTCAGATTCGGGTTCAGTCGCTGCTTGAACTCACGCGATGGCTTCACCTCATCCTCGAGATAGATATGGTGGGAGCACAGGGCCGGACTAATCCCCTGGAGATCTACTACGCTCCATCCTATCGCCTTGTGGTTCCTTTCAAGAACCCCCATCAAACAAGATTCTTGCTCTCCAGTCAAATCAGCAGAGATAATGACTGGGTACATCTCAGGCTCACCCGCAAGGAATCTATACTTCAATGACGAAGGAAGCAGCTTCAGCTCTGGACAAACTGGCGCTGGAAAATCTGGCTTCTGAAGAATCTGAGTGTATGCGGCCAAATCTGCCCGGGAGATTGAGAACGTACTCTCGCAAACTGGATCTGAAGGAGGCTGCTCAACTGAACTATCTCTACTCTGCTCGGCATCTACCTCCTCCTCAGTTGTAGGCTCAGTGGAAATCAGGTCTGGCATGTAATCCTCACAATCTGCCCAATCGGACTCTGACTCCGAGGGATCTGCATCATCTGCGGTGGCATCAGTACCACCATCATCATAAAAATCTGTCTCGCGGTCGAGAACCTGCTCTGCCGCCTCTAAAGTATCCTGGACCAGGAATGTGCTCTCCAGGCTCTCCTCTGCTATCGTCTCTACATCAATGGTGTCTGAAAATGAGAGGATGGCCTGTGCTGCTGGATCCGCCCAAACTGCCTCATCGTTTGTGATCACAAAGTCACAATCCTGGTGGATGTCTAGCCCTGCATCTGTCAGATGCTCGGTGTCTGAAGTGGTCTCTGAGCATGATCTGTCTCTGGCTCTGCTATCCTCGACCGTCTCTATTTGTACACTTTCGCCCTCGACGCGAAAGTATACCTTCCCGCTATCATGGTCGGTTACCGCCTTGGCTGTGGCTAAGAACGGACGACCGAGAATGATGGGTGTATCAGTCACGGACTCAGGGGTCTCCATGTCCAACACTACGAAGTCCACGGGGAATGGTAGGCCCTGAATCATGACGACAACATCTCGCAACAACCCCTTCGGCCTCTTGACAGATCAATCAGCAAACTGAAGGACTGTCCTGCTCTGTCTAAGAGTGCCCAACTCGAAGCGGTCGAGAAGGGCTGCCGGAAGGAGGTTGATCGAAGATCCATTATCTAATAGAGTACGGTCGAACCTCTGCTCTCTAATGTGACATCTGACATACGGGGCTCCTGAATCTGGCCTCTTGGACGGCAGACGGTTCTGGATCGCGAAACACGTGGCTTTCGTCAGCACATGGATCTCTGAATGGTGGTTCCTCCTCTTCCTCCTGACTGTGGTCCTGTCTCTCAACGAACGCTGAAGAAGGGGGATGTGCTGCAAAGCCTCCTGAAGAGTCAGCTGTATGTGAAAATGATCTATCATCTGCTGGTTGAACTCTTCCTGGTCTCTCTTTTTTGGATTTTCTTTTTTCCTCCCCTTCCCCATCTGAAGGGCTCTAGGGAAGGGGATCACAGGGTCCTTCTCAGATGAAGGAATAGGAAAGGGTCTAGGCGGTTTGACGACCGGATCCACACATACATCATGCACCATAGTGGGACCAGAAGAAAATAAACCCTTTCCTTTATTCACAGAAATGTTCCAAGATACAAGTGTAGAAGAAGGAAAAACTACATGTCTCTCAGAAGTATGGGTGGCCTCAGTACCACCATCGGCTGGATCGGCTGGAAGACTCGCGGCCTCAGTACCGCGCTCTGGCTCGGCAGAATAGGCGGCCTCAGTATCACCTCCTCGAACTGGTGAAACGACGGCCTCAATACCGCTCTCCTCCTCCTCGTCGGGCTCTCTGGGTGGATCCTCATGATGTGGCTCAGACGAGGCACCGCCGACTGGCATCCTATCGCTCCTAAGTGTGACAAAATCAGTATCAAACAGATATCCAGTCATATCACCCAATGTATCACTAGGAGTGGTATACTCAGTATAAGCTACCTGCTCAGATTTCCGCTTCAGGCTGTTCGGGTTTGGCTCAATCTAGGCAGGAATGGCGGCCTTCCCTCTCACAATGTCCCGCATCTCCTGGCGGAACTCGTCCATCTCCCGTCGAAAGGTAGCCTGCTGATCAGTGAGAAGGCGGGCTATGTCATCCAAGACAGGGTTCTCATGGGAACCCGACGTGTAGCCTCTCTGGTAGTGAGGCTGCTGAAACTGGTGCTGCTGCTGCTGAGAGGGATACAATTGGTGCTGCTACTGCTGGTTGTGGTGAGGCTGATCTCGCCTCAAAGATTGTCCCTGCTGGTAGGGACGAGGACCATAGGATGACTGCTGCTACTGTGATGATAGGTACACTGGGGGCTGCTGCTGCTGGTGATCTCTCTGATGGCTGTACTGGCCACCCTGTCCTGACGGCTGCTGCTGGGGCTGGGTACCTCCGGTCCCCCACCAGAATCCAGGATGGTCTCGTCGGATACCGGGCTGAGGGTAGTCATACCAAATCCCGTTGACATCCATCAACGGCTCTGCATCGTACTGGGCTGGCGGGAGTACTGCCAGAGGCTGATCCGGCTCGTATACCACCATCTGCAAGTCTGGAGATGGTGGTGACTGCTAGGTGGGCTGCGACTTCTGGTACGACTCCGCCTGTACAAGGTGAACCTATCTAGGCTGCTGGTGTGAGGTAGAGCGCTGGGACGAGCTGCTGCTGCTGCTGCCGTGATCGCCTCGCGACTGAAGACGGGGCTGTGAAGCCGTCTGTGCCTCCTGAAGACACAAGAGCTGGGTCTTCATGTCGCTCAGAGTCTGTGCCATCTGCTCTATCTGAGTGATGCCCTAGCACTGCTTCTTCTCAATCAGGTCCATCCGGTCCAGCTTCTCGCTGATAATCCCCATGTCCGCGGCTGATGACTCGGCCTGTGCTGCTGCAAGTGCGGACGAACTGGAAGGACCGGCATCGACCCATGCTATCCTCTGGTACTGCACGGTCTGTGGCTGCTGAGGTCTGCCCTGAGTGTATAACCGGGTCTGGGACATCACCATATAGTTCTCAGCCATCTCCTCATAAATGGCCCAAACTTGGTCGTGATCCTTGGTGAAGTAAGACCCGCCACAAGAAGCGTTCACCAAGCCCTGAAGCTCTGGTGTCAGCCCGCTGAAAAAGCTCTGCACAAGATTCGGCTTGGAAATATCGTGGTACGGGCATCTGTCAGTCAGCTCTCTGAACCTCTCCCATGCCTCGTGGAACTGCTCGTTGGGGAGCATGGAGAAGTTGCTGATCAGGGCTCTAGCGGCGTTCGTCCGCCCGAGTGGATAGTACTTGTGCAAGTACTCGGCGTGGAGCTACTCCCAAGTGTAGACAAACTTCCCCAGGTGCTTCAGCCAGGTGGCTGCTTTGTCTGCTAAGGAAAAGGGGAAGGCAATCATCCGTATGGTGTCCTGGTCCACCTGACGATCGTGGACAGTACTGCAGATCATCTCGAACTCCTGCAGGTGGAGATGGGGCTCCTCAGTGGCCAACCCGTAAAATCGGGGAAGGAGCTGCAAAGTGTTCGGGGAGAACTTGAAGTCCCCCACGATAGCTGGTAACACCACCCAACAGTGCGTTAAAGTCGATCCGGGATTGTGGTTCTCCCGCATCGGTCTCGGTGGTCCTCCTCCTGCTGCTGTGGCTGCTGTTGCGGCTGCTGTGGCAGCTGCTGCATCATCGGGTCCTCCTCCGCGGTTCTCACGGTCGGCTCTCAACTGCTCAAGCTCTCACCTCATCTCTATCATGAATGCCCCCTGATCCCTCAACTGCGGCTGCACTGACTCAAGGGAGGCGATCAGGGTGGAGTTGATCGAACCCTGGTCCAGAACAAAATGCTCCTCCTGCGGACCTCTGGAGCGATCATCACTAGCGCCGGCCATAGTCTCTGAAAAATCAAAACAACCGAACTCAGGTGCCGATAAATCATCTATCTGTCTCTCCTCTGGCACTGGTATCTTGGTCTCAGAAGAAGAAGGGTGGTCGAGAGGGAACATGGCAGAGTCATACTCAGGTTCGGAGAGCGGGTCTGAGCTCCCACGAACTGACCTAGATGAGTGGGCTGGAGTGCTAAAAAGCGGTGCAGCCAGAGGCTGCCTAAGAGACCTCCTGCCCATCATCGTGATCTGGCGAGTAAGGCGTATGAGATCTGGAAAAACTATGATCACAAGCAAACTCCCAAGTTCACTAACGCAACGCGAGCTGAAGACCGTGAAGGCTCGGTCAAATTATCTTGTCAAATTTTATTTCGGTGAACAATCAAAATATCAGAATGATTACGTGACCTGCTGGGATACCCGATACCTTCCCAACCGGCTGTCCCGCATAGAAGACTCGGTAATCAATCGAGAATGGTACCGGAGGGCTCTACCTAGTGTACGGGTCACTCTCTCGCACAATCAAACCAAGCAATGAGGGGGTTGCTCTCCCCAAGACAAATTTTTAAGTCAGGTGTCTTTTAGGGTCAATAGTTTAGCAGTCCCAATTTTATGGTTTTTCTTTTTAATCTTTTTTAATACAAACAAAGAGGCCTAACGAATTTTTCGGTTCTCCTGATTATCAAGTCCAAAACAAGGGGAGAAGTCGGAAAAGCCGATGCGTGATAAAATCAATGATGCATGCAAAGTCAGAAATGTGTACCTGGCTCCAGCACTCTACATGCAATATGATCCACGCATAATGTAAAGGCAGAAAAGTAAACTACCTATATGGTGCAGCGGGAAAAACCGAGTCCTAAGCAGGCAACTTCTACTCGAACGAATCGTCTAACTGGTCACCAACCTTCGATCCAGAGAGTCCGGTCTAGACCCACCCCTCCTCTTCTCGACAAGTCGAGTTCAGGAGTAGCACTTGACGGTGCAGGCTCGTAGTGCGTAGGCTCGAAGGAAAATGAATCAGCTATTTTTATTAATGTTTTATTAGTAGGTCCAATTAACGAACTATAGGTGCAGGCAGATAATTAAGTGTGTGGATCCTACTCAGTACAACACAATCAACCAGAAATTCCTAAAGCTAGGGGCTCGAGAAAAACCGCGTAAAACCGTAAAAGGTAGCGAAAAAATTAAAAAGCCGCGAAAAAGCCGCAGAAAGTCTAAGTGTCCCCTGAGCACACTGGTGCTCGGCAAAACAGACCCGCAAAAAGTCCAAGTCCTATTGAGTGTCCCTGTATTATTACAATTCAAATAAAATATGCTGAAAGAAACTTAAGCAACTTTACACTAAGCTGCTCCTCACGCTCTCCTGCGGCTCCGTGCAGAAGGGAGCCGCCTCCGAATCCCGTAGTTGTGCCGGCTACTCGAGAGTCGCCGCCTCGGTCCTCAGACCCTCGCAAGAAACAAACAAAGTGTTATCAACCGAATTATTATATAAAGAATGTCAGAAATATATATATATATATATATGTATATATATTCAAAAATCTATACAAAAAACCGCGAAAAGAAAGCCGCGGGAAAAATCGAAAACTGACTACTAAGCCGTGCTCCCCGACAACGACGCCATTCTGATAACCACGCAAAGCGACTCGGGTAAAAGGTAATCAAGGGTCGTTGTGACCCAAGTCACCAAGCGTAGTCAATCAAGAAAAATTAGACCACCAAATCGGATAAAAATCAACTCAAACTCAAATAGTGGTCTTGCTATTATTTTAACCTGGTATAGCGACCAGGGTCGAACACAAGGAGCACGTAATGGCCTTACGGCCTACGAAGTAGTCTCAAAAAGAAATAAAATAAAAGAAATGTGTCTTTGGTGGATTTTAAATTTTTATAATTTTTTTGGAATTTAAGTTAATAAAGAAAATAATGAAACTAATAGAACAAGCCAATTCAAACAATTATTAAAGCACTCAAAAATCAACCAAAAATTCAAATAAAAATGTTTTTATGTGTTTTATGTTTTTTAATGTTTTTAGTGAATTTTTGGGATTTTTATGATTTTTATTTAATTTTCTAAAAATCAAACAAGGCAAGGAAATGAAGGTACTGTCCAGTCAGGAGTAAAAGGCCAATTTAAAATGCAAAAAAGCCCCTCTAACTCCTGGAGGTAATTTTCCTATAAACTAGAAAGTTTAAGGAAAATTTAGGCACTGGGATTATTGTTTTTGGATTTTTAAGTTATTTATTAGAATTTTTATAGTGTTTTTAGTGTTTTTCAATTTTTATGGGTTTTATGTAATGAAAAATGACCACAATTGGTCAGAAAATCAATCAAGGCAAAACACACGTTAGTTAAGTTTTTTGTAATTTTTAGATGAGTTTTAATATTTTTTTTGTGAATTTTTAAATCAGATAGTAAAGAAAAAGGTTGTTTTTGAATTTTTTAAAATATCAAATAAAACCAAAAATGTCCCCAAAAATTCTAGAAAATTTTATTCCAATTTTCATTTAATTTGGAGTGAATTTGATAATTTATTGAAAATCAAAACCTAGGTACAGTGGACAGGGACCTGTACGTAAATACCAGAAGTTCCAGGCGGTCCGGTGCAAAAATCCCAAGAAGTCACGTGCGAGGCGCGTGTCTAGGGGCACACAGGGACCTAATTGCAAATAAATCAAGGTTCATGGACTAAATAATAACAAGTATGAAAAGTCCAGGGGCCTTATCGTAAAATACCAAAAATATAACGCACATGCACAAATTCAACACTCACATGGGTATAAATGTAATTATCTAAAAAGTTTCACTCATTCAGTAACAACCCGGAACTACAAGACTAAGCATGCAAATTACCCTACAAAACACGTGTCGATGCACGTGACACAATACAGGCAGGGGCATACATGCAAATATAGAAAATGACAGGGTCCTAAGTGCAAATTACCTAACACAAATAAAATCCGAAAAATATTCACAGGACTGAAAGTAAACTACGCTAAAGCTAAGGGACTAAGGGAATATTTACCCTTTATTAAATAGGCCGTCAGATGGGCGCCACGTGTGCTGATCGATGGTTGAGAAAGGGGTGGCGCCCAACGCTGAGTCTTCGGTGCTGATCGAACGGCCATGGTTTCGCCACGTGGGGGATAGAACGAACGAGAGGCGCTGTGGCTAAACCTCGACGATCGACTGGTCCAGATCGCTCCTCCAAAGATCGGACGGTGCTGGAAGCTCCTCAGATGGACGGTCAGGATCTAAACTGGAGCTTGGGGACGATCGGACGGCAGGGAAGGATGGTGGACGAACTGGAGGCCGGCGACTTTCGCTGGGCCCGTGTGTGCTCTAGTGTCCTCCTCGCGGGCCACTAAAGATCGAAGAAGATGCATGCTGGCCTTCCGCGTCGAATGGCGGTCTCCGATGGAGCAATGGAGCTCTGAGGAGCTCCGTCGACTCCGGCGGAGGGGAAGCTCCTGGGCTCGAGTTAGAGGACCTCAGACAGTCCTCTTTGTACATGCAAAAGGGCACCAGAAGACTCGCGGATCGAGGGCAAAGTGCCTCGACCCTGTGAGAGGGGGTGACGGTGATCGGTGAGGCGGGGCGGTCGAGCTCCGGCGAGGTGTAGACGGTGGAGCTCGAAACCCTAGCCCCTGTGCGAGCTGGGTTGAATGGAAAAGCGGAGAACGTGCGCAAAGGAGAGGCGATTGTGATGGAAGGGCCGATGATCGAGGCGAAGGCGGATGTGGCCGGAATCAAAGATAGAAGGCGACGACGAGATTTGGGCGAAACTAAAAATTAATGAACAGGAAAAGAAACTAGGGCTACATGAGTGGACGAGTCGACTGTGGATGAGTTGGGCTAGCTCTGGGTCGTTTCCTCGCGGGGCGTCGTGGCTCGAGGCTCGAGCTCCTGCTTCAGGTGGAGCACGACGGCGCAAGCTCGCCGGATCAGAGGTCCGGGCACCTTCACATCTCTTCGACACCGCCATCGGAGAGCTGTCACCTCAGGGAAGGCAGTGGAGGTCATGGGAATGAAAGGTGGGGAGCCAAAGATGGGGAAATGGGAGGCGGAGCTCGGCTTAAGTACTGCCAGGGGTCCGGTTAAAAATGGTCAGGTAGGGCAGCTCGGAGCGCGGACCCCGAGGCGGGCATCCCGGCGAGGATGTTGGATATGGCGTGAACAAAATGGACCTGGGGTTTAGGTGCGAGGTGATCGGATCTGGACGCCAAAATATGGAGAAATCGAATCGGGCATTTGGAATCCGTGGGAAGTGGTCCACAGGGGGGAGTTGACCGGGCGGTCAACATCCCCGTGGACCAATGGGAAGCAGCCATCTGGAAATGATTTGGAAAATCTATTAAAAATAGTAAACGACCGATTTAATAAAAACTCAAAACATGAAAAATATTTATTTTATTTTTTTCTATTTTTTTGTGATTTTTAATTATTATTTTGAAATAAAAGTAGGGTATTTACATTATAGAGCTATATATAAGTATATGTACAATATAGGTTTTTTGATTTTTTATTTTTAATTAGTTATTTTTGTACATTTTTATTCCTATTTTATGTTTTTATTTATTTATAGCATAGAATTAGGAATAAAAGGATATTTTGATTTTATTTTTATTATTTATATACAATGTTTAAATAAATAGATATATACATTTATGTAAATGGTATATGTACAATGTTATTTTTGGTTTTTAATTTTGTTCTTTTTATTTGATTTTTGTTTTTGTGGTTTTTATTTTATTTGTTTACACCATAAAGGATTGAATGTATACAAATTTTTAAGTATTTTAATTTATTTATTTATAGGGCTAAATAAATATAAGTGTAGGTGTATGTACAAGCTGAATATGCACAAGGAATAGTGTTTTTGTTTTTCTTTTTGATTTTTCAATTTTTTTTATTTTGATTTTGTATTTATAAGTATATACAAATATGTACAAGCCAATTTTATTCTATTTTTCGAGGAAAATATATTTATAATATTTACAGGTATATTTACACACATGAGCCCCTATCTCTCTCTACTTTGGCTTTTATGCGGTCAGGCCCATGCTGAGCCCTCCCTTGGGATTAGGTTGATCAATATTTATTCTAGATATTTCCCTCTTTTTCTTTTGTCTCTTTATTCTTTTATTTTTGCACAAAAACATGCTAATTATTAAACTTTATATAATGCATGCTTTTAGTAATTATTTGTATTTACAAGCATATACATGCATTTACAAAGGTTTTTGTAGCTAAAATATAAGAATAAAGAGTGATGAATGGGTATTCATCAGTGAAGCAGAGGCTAGGGTCGTCGCGTAAGGGGGGGCTTGAACGATGGACGTCATATGTGCGGCCGGCTGTGGGCTGCTGTTCCACGGCGGCTGGAGGGTTGACGGCGGCACCTCCGCGCACGGTGGAGGCAAAGAGGAGGGCGGAGCCTCCGCGGGCAGTGGAAGCGGGCGCGGGCGGCACGGCGTCCGATTGAGCGGCGGTGGAGGAGAGGGGGGTGGGGGCGGCGGCGATGGAGCTACTTTTCCCCCCTCCGTTACTTTTTTTTATTTTTATTTTTTTGCTGTAATAAGAAGCTTTTTTGTTTTATTTTTGTTTTATTTTTTTTAATTTTATTTAAACTAGGAAACAATATGTACACAAAGAAGGGGAAAATGAGGGTATGAAGATGGTGGTGATGTGATAATGATATAAACAAATGAAGGATTTTGGGTGGTGGAATGATGTGCTAAAAAATTGCAAAAATGACAAGATAATAAAATGAGAAGAAAAATTACCTACGATGGAGACGGTAGCTTATGGTGTGCTCACGAGAGAACGGTCTTCGCTCAAATCGCCAGCGAGTGATGAGCTCGAGCAACGCACGAATGCTGCGATGTTGGCCGAAAAGCCAACGGATCTCACTGGAGAGAGGGCTGTCGTTGCTCGATCGCGGTTGCGTCGCTGTTACCGATTCAACTCTGGGAACTAGGCTCTCCTCACATAAAGATGGATCAAGTGTAAATTGAGGAGGATGGGATGTATATAAAGAGAAGACATGAGAAGTTATTAAGGTGGTGGAGTTGAATGGGAGGTTGTATTATTAATGGAGTGGAATGAGAAGTTGGAAAAAATGGTGGATTAATGGAGTTGAATTGGTGGTTATTGTAGAGAATGAAAATTAAATAAATAAATAAAGTGAATAAAGTAGGCTACTTTAAATACAACAACAAAAAATAAAGATAAGAAAAAGAATGGAGAACTTACAAAAGAAGATATACAACATGTACATATTTTTTATTTGCTTTTCTTTTTATAATTTTTTTATCTTTTTAATAGTAGCTATATACAATAGGAAAATACAATAAAATACTTCAATCAAAATACAACACACCATGATTTTTTTGTATTTTTAATAATTAAGAAAGATAAAATAAAAAATGAAGAAAAAAATGAACATATGTATAATATACAATGTACATCTAGGTCCCAAAACCCAACTTTTGCAAATGAGCTCCGATTTTAATGAAATTACTTCCTTGGATAGATAATTTTCTAACTTGAACTTTAAAAGTGAATTTGGTGAATTTGGAGTTCATACGGAGCGGGAATTTGGCTTGGAAGATGGTCTTTACAGCTTTTTTCCCTTTGGGATCTAGGAGCATTTATTTGAGGTAAACTTTGTTTTGTATTTCTGTATTTTTATATATATATTTTTATAACAAGTTAGAGAAAGAATTAGATAAAAAGAGTTGAAATGAAATTACTAAAAATACATGATGTTTTGGGCTATTTACATGTATAGAACTCCTTTATTTTTGCGGCTTTTTATTGTTAATTTATTTTGTACAATCTAATATACAATAATTAGTGTGTTTTATTTACAAGAGTTATTTTGTTAATTTATTGATTTTATGGACATTTTTCTGGAATTTTACTCGGGGATTTTGCTAAGATCAAGATCTTGAGATGATGAATCGTGTATTCATCACCCTCTATACTCAAACTTTGCTAGTCCTCGAGAAAATAAAGAATGAATAAGTTGGGTTAACCCCTGACTGTGCATGTGAATACAAGACTTGATCCGTTCAAGAACTCTCGATTTTAGAGATCCTAAAATTCTAAGATGAACAAAGATCTAGTCAAAAGGTATCCAATTTCCGTAATCATCAGACTCTCTTTGTATACATATATAGTAGGGATATGACTTTACGTGTTGACCGCAGTTACAAGAGTAGAGTCACAACGTCACCCAAGGTTCCAGTCCAAGAGACTCTCCTAAGGACTTGATCCTCAACACTAGGAAATAAACTATTTCTTGCATCCAATCCACCGTCTCTTTAGTTGTTAGACTTAAAAGTGTAGATGGAAGGCCAGTTGATGGAGGACATAAGATTGTGTCATTTCTTCTCTCCCTTTCATTGGAACAAGGATCCTCTCGAGTGCCTTATTACTCAACGCATATTTTTGGTGTTGATCAGTGCGTTCGTCAAGAGAAGTTGGAGCCGTCTGCACTTGTTTTCCTGGGAGTACACTGGGGTGTGCCTTTTTTGAGTACCTATCGTACCTTTCTACACCCAGACGTGTAGCATTTACAATGCAGAGCCTTTTTTTGGTGCAAGCCCGACTCCTGATCCTAATAGCGGTGGTCCAAGTGGACACTTTGAAATGGTTGGGAGCGCTCCTTTGGTGGAAGCTCTTTTGATTATTGACTTTGTGGAATGAGAGCTTTTCTTTATCATTTCATTGCTTTGTAGTATTTTGGCTAGCTCCACTGCTTTTACCGAGAGTTAGCGTACATTGATCAACATTTTTTTATTTTATCACACCCTGGCACATAGGTAAATGTCAAGAGATAGTACAAGAACCATGTTCTCATACTAGCTAAAGATGCTAACACTCAGGTTTCATGAAGCCTTCATTGATTTTACCCCATCCTCGAGCATCATCAAATCAAGTCCAAACTCAAATCCCCCATCCCAGTACCTTAAGTGAAATTTCAACTCGTCTCATCATAACTGCAGTCGTGTATGTGAGATGCTGATCATATTCTTAAGGTAGAGACTAAGCATGCAATATAGCACACAAATCTTTTAAACTAGGGAAATGTGAATAATTAAGTCCAATACCCTAATGACTAAGGCTGGTTAACTCAAAATATCAAGACCTCATAAACCAAGTGTTCTTGAATATCACTAGTCTTGTGTGGAAGTGAATTGTTCAGGGATTAAACCAACTTATTAGTTAGTTTTTTTGTGATTTTTTAGAGAGTTTTTTTTGGAAAACAAAGTAATAGAAGAAAGTTTTTTTTGTAAGAAAAAGGTTCGCTTTTTTTCAAAGGTTTTTTACTATTTTTTTTGAAAAAGATTGGTAGATATGAAAGGATTTTTTTGAAAAAGTTTTTTTTAAAGCAAATAAGGAAAAATAGTTTTTTTAAAAAATAGTTTTTTGAAAAGGTTTTTTAAGAGATTTTTTTATTTTGAAATTTTTTTTTTTTTACCCACCCCATAATTATTGTACAAAAATACGTGAAAGTACGAGCTATGGGTAAAGTATATATGTAATATATACATGTCCCCTATACTTAGCATGTGTCATGTCCTCAGAGCACAAGAAGCCAGAAAAAGACATAGCTCGTGCTAAGCGTAGGATGGCTAAAATAATCAATAGTATAGAAGTTGATCCGCCCCCTATACTTAGGCTCTAGTCAGCCTAAGTGTAGAAGAAGAGCAAAAATGGGGCGGACGAGGTCAAGAGGAGACATGGGTGAGTATATACACATGGCGGGCATCGATACCCCCTATACTTAGGCTCTTGGTCAGCCTAAGTATATGACAGGAGTAAGTGTGAGAATCAATGTGATCTGGAGAATATACAAAGAAGGGAGAATATGTACAAGAGTGTTTTAATTCTACGATGTTGAATCTTGATGCTGCGTCTTCATGAAGAGTAATATGATGTATCTGCTCTATGCTCACTCTGCATGAAGTTGATGACCTCGACTTGGACTAACTGCTCTTTCGAATCTACAAAATGCTTCAACAGTTGTCCATATACCACATGAGATTGGGCACCATCTGTGAGATCAGCTATCTCTACACTTCCATTCTCGTGCTCTTTCTTGACAACAAAGGGACCCATCCATTTAGATTTGAGCTTCCCATGGAACATCTTCAACCTGGTATTGAACAACCATACCTTTTGTCCAGGGACAAAGTCTTTGCACCTAATGTGCTGATCATGCCATCTTTTTACTTTGTCCTTATAAATCAAACTGTTGTCATATTCCCTGTTTCTGATTTCCACGAGCTCGTTCAAGTTCAAGTCTCGACAAAGCTTCCCTAGGTGACAACTCCAATTAATCTTCTTAATTGCCCATTCGGATTTATGAATCAATTCTGTGGGAAAATGACATGGCTTGCCATAGATCATTCTAAATGGTGAAGTACCCAATGGTGTCTTGTAGGCTATCCTATAGGCCCATATAACTTGGTCCAAGAGCTGAGACCAGCTCTTCCTATCGGGACGAACCAATTTCTGTAAAATACTCTTCACCTCTCTATTCGAAACCTCTGCAATGCCGTTGGATTGTGGGTGATAAGGACTAGTAACTCTATGCTCAAATCCGTAGTCCTTAGCTAAAGATCTCATATCTCAGTTCACAAAATGGCTACCCCCATCAGATATCAAAACTTTTGGCACCCCGAACCTAGCAATGATATGGTCTCTCACAAACTTATAGACAGTCTTGCTGTCTGCGGTTCGGGTTGGGATAGCCTCCACCCACCTGGATAAATAATCAACCGCCAACAATATGTACTCATATCCTTGGCTGTTGGGAAAGGGACCCATAAAATCTATGCCCCATGCATCAAAAACATCACAAATACTCATCGGTAGCATGGGCATCTCATTTCTCTGTCCAACTGTCCCTCCCATCCTTTGACAGATAGGGCACGACCGTACAAAATCAATAGCATCTCTAAACAAGGTCCTCCAATACAATCCACATTGAAGTACTTTGTGAGCGGTTCTCTTTCCCGAATGGTGTCCTACAACCTCAAGTGAATGGAAATATGTGAGGACACTCTGGTATTCCTCCTGAGGAATACACCTTCTCCAAACACAATCCGGTCCTTCGAAGAAAAGGAAAGGATCGTCCCAGTGGTGTCTCCTCGAATCCGACTTCAGTCGATCAATGCTGCTCCTAGTCCAACCATGTGGAACCTGCTTGAAGACAAGATAGTTCACCATGTTGGCATACCACGGGAGTGAGTCAATAACACAAATTGACTCATCTGGGAAGGTCTCTCTAATCTGCTCATAATCAGGAGAATCCTTAAGTTCAATCCGAGAAAGGTGATCAACCACAACATTCTTTACTCCAGGTTTATCTTTTATCTCCAAATCAAATTCCTGGAGGAGTAAAATCCACCTAAGGCCTTCACGTCCTTCTTTTCCATTAAGTATCGAATGGCTGTGTGATCTGTATAAATTGTCTACGTAGAGCCCAAAATATATGATCTGAACTTCTCGAGGGCCCATACTACCGTGAGCATTTCCTTTTCAGTCACTGTATAATTCATCTATGTAGGATCTAATACTTTGCTCGCGTAATGGATCGCAAACGGGATCCCCTCTCGCCGTTGTCGTAACACAGCTCCTATAGCGAAATCTGAAGCGTCAGTCATGATCTCAAAGGGGAGAGACTAGTTAGGAGCTTGTAGGATAGGCGAGGCACAAATCTTCCTCTTCAAGAGCTCAAAGGCCTCCAGACATCTGTCATCTACAACTAACTTTGTGTCTTTCCCTAAGATCTCAGTCAGTGGACGGTTGATCTTTGAAAAATCCTGAATGAATCTCCAATAGAATCCAACAAGCCCTAAGAATGACTGCACTGACTTCACGTTAGTAGGTGGATCGAGTTTCTTGATCACCTCCACCTTGGCAGGGTCAACCTCCATTCCCCTTTTGGAGATGACATGCCCCAACACGATACCCTCCGTCACCATAAAGTGACTCTTCTCCCAGGAGAGTACCAGATTTACCTCTCTACACCTTGTGAGGACTCGGTCCAAGTGCGCTAAACATGTATCAAAAGAATCACCATGGACCGAGAAGTCATCCATGAACACTTCCAGGAAATCTCCCACCATCTTGGCAAATATGGCTATCATGCACCGCTGAAATGTGCCCGGGACATTGCAGAGCTCGAATGGCATGCGCCTGAAAGCATAAGTACCGAATGGACATGTGAATGTGGTCTTTTCCTGGTCCTCAGGGGCTATGGCCACCTGGTTGTAGCCTGAGTACCCATCAAGAAAATAGAAGAACTCTTTCCCTACTAGTCTCTCCAAGATCTGATCAATAAAAGGCAAGGGAAAGTGATCTTTCTTGGTCGCAGCATTCAGGCGCCTGTAGTCAACACATACACGCCACGACGTAGGTACTCGTGTCGTGATCTCTACCCCCTCCTCTTTGGTGACCATCTGAATTCCCGACTTCTTCGGAACAACATGAAGCAGGGCCACCCACTTGGAGTCAGAAATAGGGTATATAAACACTTCTTTGCACCATTTCTCAATATCTTTCTTCACCACTTCTTGTAGATTGGGGTTAATTGGAACTCACGAGAAGGTCTCACATTATCCTCAGTAAAAATGTGGTGCAAGCAGAGAGCGGGGTTGATCCCCACGAGATCCGACAATGTCCAGCCTATTGCTTTGTGGTTCCTCTCTAAGACTTCTAACAACCTATACTCCTGTTCTATAGTCAAGTCTGAGCTAATGATGATATGATATCTCTCTTTGGGTCCCGCAAGAAAGGCGTACTTGAGTGTAGGAGGTAGTGATTTCAGTTTCGGCAATGTGGTATCATCAATCAAATCTGGCTGAACTGAATCTGAATCCGGTTCCGTGCTGCATGAAGGCAGGCTAAGCTTTAGTAGTACTCACCACCAAATCAGAAGTATCGGGAGTCGGATCGTCAAAAATACCTTAAGAATCGGTAAAAGTCACGTCCGACTCGTCATCTATGTCCCATGATTGTTCCGAAGAGGATGTAACTGACAGATACAGATGGATCTCTACGTCATCATAGGAATAGGTAGATTCATCTCTAACAAGATCATACAACACCTGTTAAACTGCATCATGCACTATGTCCTCTCCAGATTAAAGGGTCTCACTCTGTCCTGAAGGAATCTGTCCCCAAATCCCAACGATGCTAATCATTCTGCAATATGCCTCTGAAAATGAGTACTCTGTGCTACTCTCTGAATCCGGTCGCTAGCACTTGGTTTGCTTCATCTCAAGGTTCACTTCTCCTCCTGGAGAACGGAACTTCATCATTCCCGTACCATAATCGAAAGTTGCGCCTGCGGTCCTAAGGAAGGGTCGCTCGAGAATAGTATGAGATTCTCTCCAATGATTGGGGATCTCCATGTCCAAGACTGTGAAGTCAACTTGATAGTTCTGCCCCTCAATCGAGATAACTACGTTCTTCACTTCTCCCTTAGGTCTCTTCACTGAACGATCTGCGAATTGGAGTAAAGCTCTAGACTTGCGAAGTGGTCCCAACTCCAATTTCTGATATAATGCTAAGGGAAGTAAGTTGATTAAAGAACCGTTATCTAAGAGTGTACGTGCAAAGGCAATGTCGTCAATACGACTCTCCACATAGTGAGCACCCATGTCTCTCTTTTTCCTTGGCAAAGTGTGATTCTTGAGACAATAGATTGTGGCTACTGATAAGACATGTGTCTTTATATTTCGGTTATCTTTCTTCTTGCTAACCCTTGTAGGTGTGCATCTCACCTTAAGGTATTTTTGGAAGGCAGGATGGTTAGCCACATATTCATCAAATGGCACCTTTACAGTGATGTTCTCTTTACAAAACCGTGCCATATCGGGGTCATCTTTCTGAATCCTTTTTATGCGCATTCCTGCCGTAAGAGCATGGGGGAAAGAGATTAAAGCTAGGGAAACAGAGGATAAAGAGTCTGAATCATGAACTGAAAGATCACTCTTTGCATTAACGGAAACATAGTTCTTCATACAATAATCTTTTTGATGCAACATGGAATCAAAATCTAGACTATCTACTAATTGTGGAATAGAAGATGGAGTGGTATCCGCCACAACCGGAGATGCAAGGCCCTCCGTAGAATCAGAAGTGTATCCATGCTGCCGATGCTGCATACGTGCTCTCCTCCTCCTCTCGGCTCCCTGAGTACGTATCCTCAAATGTTGCTGATGGGGCTCCGAAATATGATGCCTCTCCTCCTCGTCCTCTGAAGACTCCTCTGGTAGAGCTCAAGAGATGCCCCTCCTCGTGTCCCTCACCTGGTCAAGTACGGTCACAGTCCTTCCGCTCCTGAGTGACATGTGGTTAGCCTCGTCACACGAAAGAATCTCATGTTTCGATCTAGGAGATACTGAATAGTATACCTGACCAAAGTGCTGCTGAGAACTAGATCAGTTCAGGCTATTGTGATTAGCCTGAAATTGGGTTGGGATAGAGGTAGAGGGTGCAGTCTGCTCGTCTCGCCATATGGACAGGTGGTTTACATCCACCGTAAGTCATGAATCTCGTTCCTGTAGGAACGTAGCTCGTCGAGTATCTGCTGCTGAATATACACGGGACTAGATGAAGAAGGAAGTGGATAAGACTGGGAAGAAGAACGGGAAGACTGGCCTTGCTGGCCAGAGTACTGCCTTTGCTGCTGCTGGTGGGGTTGCGGGCCCTGCTGGCCTGTCTGGTAATGGCCCTGTAGGTCATACTGCTGGTACTGCTGCCTCTGTTGTTGGTGTGGCTGGAATCCAGGGCTCTGCTGTGAAGGAGGTGGCACGGAGGTAAATGCGGTGTTATGAAAGGTCGGGGGATGCTGGTAGGTTTGCCAGTCTCCTAAACTTCCCTGCCTGGCAGGGTCCTGAGTATACCATACTCCATTCACCTCCCAAACCGGTGGAGGCTCCTCCTGAACCGTCTCTGCTAATGGAGGTGGCTGTTGAAAAGAGTTGGTGTAGGATTGGTCCTGATCCCACGGCTGGGGTTGCCCTGACATCAACTGATCCTGAACAAGGTGAACTTGGTATACAGGAGCAGAGGGAGCAGTCACGGTAGGTATCTTTATCTTAGATACCCTATCAGTCAACTCCTACATTTGTTTTGGAATCTTGGAGACGCTCCGGTCCAATTCATCAATTCTCCTGTCAATCCTCTCAACTATAGTAAGCTTGTCAGCAAGGAGTCCCATGTTAGGGATCATGTCCTGAGAGAGGTTGACTACATCTGATTTTCCCCCTCCAGATGAGAGTGAACTGGGGGATGGTGTATAGGCTCTTTTGGCCATCTGTGAGCGGCTAGTTTCAGCTATCAACTCGAATACCCTCCAGACGGTATCCGCTCCTAGTGATGTATAGCTGCCTCCACAGGCAACGCTCACTAAACCTTGCATCTTAGTGTTGAGGTGAGTAAAGAACGACTGGACCAAGATGTTGTCATCTAATCCATGATAGGGACACTTCTGTAGGATGCCCTTGAATCTTTCCCAAGCATCACAAAAGGCTTCATGGGGTAATTGGGAAAAACTCGTAATACGCATCCTCATCATGTTAGTTCTACTCAACGGGTAGAACTTCTTCAAAAACATGTCCTTGAACTAGGCATACGTGGTGACGATAATCCCAAGATTTTTCACCCAGTAGTCGGCTTTGCCACGCAAGGAAAATGGAAGAGCTTTGAGCCTAATATAATCCTAACATTATTATGTTTGAGGTTAGCACAGATGAGCTCAAAGTCTCTTAGGAATGCATATGGCTCCTCAAAAGCATTCCCATCAAAGTGTGGCAGCAAGTTCAGAAAGTACGGCTTTAATTCAAAATCAACAGTGGGTTCGGCCGGACTCAAGTGATTCCGAATTTGGTATTGTCCGGGATTATATGCCGCATCCATTGGTGGTTCGACCCCAACATTTAACTATCCTAACTGAGCTATGAGAAGTGCGTGTTGTTGCTCAAATGCAGCTAATCTGGCTAGTATCATTCTCATCGGGTCTTCATGGTTCTCTTCTTCCTCATCTCTCTTCTTTGGAGGCATTTTACTTGAATCTTCTTTATGACCTGAATAAGCAAGGTGTCCTTGATTAGAAGAGGATTTATTAATCAAGATATTCTCACTGAGGTGAAGGTCTTCCTCGGTGAGGTGGGAAGAGAGAAAGGGAATGGTTTGAGAGTAACCATCCCGAGAGTGGGTGATCCTGGGCTCAAGAGGATCATGAGTCCAGGTTGGTCCAAGTTGTGCATGGACCTGGGAAGACATACTTCTTGGAGGGTTCAACGAGAGATTCACAAAGTCCGAATAAATATACCCCCAACCAGTCATCTTCGATGTCAAAAGAACCGATTAGAACACGATATTCAATGAGGCACTAGTTCTACGGTGCACGTAAATGTGCAGAGTAAACTCACACAATACAAACGCAATTCAAACCCTCAGTTAAACCAACTCAACACGTGATGGCCGTAAGAGTTCGACTGAATTATTTGATCAATTTTAGTTGGTGATAAGTACAATCTTGGAAAGATTAACGAGCTGTTAGGTGCCCGTATTTTCCTACAGACTGACCCGGTTCTTACGACTAGTTTGGCCTACTTTCAGCCAGTATAGGAGTAAGTACAGGCCGGAGCCCGTTCCTTGAGGACTAAAGCACCCTCTAAACCTCCCACTCTGCTAAGGAAGTCTGGACCGTATAAATACAACTAACCGTATTCCTCACTGAAAAGTAGATAATCACCTGAAAATAAAGAACCAGTAGTAAATAAGAAATCCTGGCTTGGCTCTATCCTAGGGTCGTCTCTCTCTCACTTGCAAGTAAAACAAACAATGAGGGCTTTATGCACACGAGAGTAAGGGTTCTTTTTATTCCAATTATTTTAATCGACTTGCTCAATTCAGTCCCAATTTTGGAGTTAGGTTATCACTTGAAATTTATATGAACACATAAGCACGTCTACCGTTCAGTCCCAATTTCCTTATGACCTTAAGTTGTAAAACAAGAGGGGAATATGAAATCAGAATGCAAACGAGAAACTATGATGCATGCTTAGAAGAAGGTATACTTACAGTGAATCCCAGCACTCTCCATGTGTTATGCAGAACAGAATTTGTAAATTTTACACTAAATGCATGCAGATCGAGAAAACCACTCCTAAACAGTTTACTATTAGCGGGGAAGAATTGATTTGATTTTGAGCTAAGTAGTACATGTCTATGTGCGTCTCATTATGAATCTTATAAGTGAATCTTCTAAGATATGTGTGGCCTAAATTACGATGGGCACAAACAAATTTGAATCTATACTACTGATGAGCTGCCTGATAGACTAAGGTAAAGATATCACTAAGGTCGTTGCGACCTCAGTCACTCGGGGCTCAGAGCTCAATCAAGAAACAAAATCAGGCCACCAATCGAGAAGACAAAAATCAATGAAAAGCAAAATAGCGGTCTTGCTATGTGATTAACCTGGTATAGCACCCAGAGTCGGTCTCGAGGAGCACGAGTTGGCCTTACGGCCTACTAAGTAGTCAAAAATGAAATAAAGAAACAACAAGTATTTTTTGTGGTTTTTAATTATTTTTATATTTTTTTAGATTTTTAATAATGAAGGAAAATGAGAGAAAGGTAAAAGTAAACACAATAACCAATTTATTTACACACTCTAAAAAGCTCCAAAAATTCAAACAAAAATATTTTTATGTTTTATAGGTTTTTTACTGTTTCTGGTGAATTTTTGAGATTTTTATAATTTTTATGGGATTTTCTAAAAATCAAACAAGGCAGAAATATTGAGCTACTGTCCAACCAGGCTTGGAAGGCCATGAAAAATATCAAATGGTCCTATAATAGCTTGGAATATTTTTTTATGAAAAATAGAGACAATAAAGAAAATTCAGGAAAAGAGTTTATTATTTTTGGAGTTTTCTACAATTTTTTAGAATTTTTATAAGTTTTTAATGGTTTTTAATTTTTAAGGTTTTTGTGTGTCCAAAATTAGCCAAAAATGTAGAGAAACTCAAGCACAACAAAATTAACAAATCCTAATTTTATTTGAGAATTTTTGGAAGAGTTTTTATATTTGTTTATGATTTTCTAATCTGGACAGACACAAAAACAACAGTATTTGAATTTTTAAAAATACTAAACAACCTAAAAAATGTACCCAAAAGTAGGGAAATTTTTACACAGTGGCAGAAGCCACGTATCCAAATTTCACACGATTTGGGTTAAATTTGCTATTTTATTAAAATAAAAAATAGGCTCACAGTGCACATGGACCCATATGTCATAAAAACATGTCCGGGGGCCAATCAGTAATACGCGGAGAAAGCTCAAGGACAAAAACGCAAAAATCCCCGAAAAACACGCGCGACACTTGTGTGTCAGATTCAGAGGGGCATATGTGTCATTCCCATTTTAAAACATTCACATCATAACACCCAGAAAGAATAGGGAATAAAATGCAATTTAACCAAACCCTTATGTGTCGACGCATGTGGGTCACATATAAAAGGACTAAAAAGCAAATAGAAAGAACGTAAAGGTCTGATGTGCAATTTGTCCAAAATAAAAACAACTACTTAAAATATTTACTTGACTTATTAATAAAAGCAGGAGAAAGAAGGGCCTAAGGGTAATTTACCCTTTATTAACACGGACGACTGAGGGGTGGCCATGTGGCTGATCTGACGGTGCTGGATCTCAGGCCACCCTTCGTCAGAATGGATGGCTGGGATCAAGCCCTAGAAGAATCGGACAGTCTGTGCAACTCCTCAGATGAACGACTGGGGTAACGTCTGGAGTGAGGGCTTTTCCGACGGCTCAGGAGGATCCTGGAAGAACAAGGCTCCGGCGAACTTCGCCAGGGCACCACGGGTGCGCTAGACCTCCTCGGATGCTGCTGATGAAGGATATGGAATTATCCTTAAGCGCATCACGGAAGTGTGATCGTCGTATCGGATACGACGAAGAACGACTAGTCGCACTAGTTGTTCGGTGCAACAGAATTTAAAATTTTTATTCGATGAAACCACATGATCCGAAAACCATTCTCAGATTGTTTCATCTATAACCACAACAAGTATAATGCAATACCTCTTGAAGCGTGGTTGATCGAGTCTCTAAGAGAAGAGACCTCCTGCCTCAAGTCCGATCGTCGGCGAGATTGCTTGCGAGCGCGGGGATGAACCGCGTTGTCCTTGCAATCCAAGAAGTTGATCCAAGCCCGGTTGCTCCTGATCTCGTCGCACGAGATCGAACATCTCCTTCGTGGGCGTGGAACACCAAGAAGATGGAGAACCGAAGAACGTCGAAGCGGCGGCGCGGTGGCGAGAGCGTCGACGAATCTCTCCTCTAGGGTATGGTGGACGGCCACCAAAATTAGAGGGAGAGAGGGATGTCGTGTATGAAGAAAAGAGAGAGAGAGAGAGAGAGAGAGAGAGAGAGAGAGAGAGAGAGAGCGCTCCAAAATTACCTATCAAGAGAGAGCATGGTTGCCTCTCTATTTATAGGGTTTTGGGATCCATGGATCTCAATCCATGTGACATATAAAATCAATGGTTGAGATTGATTTATGTCTAATCCAATGGTCAAGATTGTTATTGGTAAAACCAACAAATTTTGGTCAAAATATATTTGACAAAATCAAATATAAATTATTCCTAAATCAAGCCAATAAATAAGGAGAGAATGTACATGGAGATTTCATCTCCATGCACATTCCATGTGGACGGCCACACATTCTTATTAGGAATGGTGTGCCGCCCATACATTCCATGGAGAGAGCAATCTCATGGAAATCCATAAGATTGCATATCTCGTTGAAAATCTCCTTCATTTATTTCCAACAACTTTTATTGGATTTTATTCTTCAAAAATAATTCACACATATATTTGATAATATTGCAATCTTGCCATGGAAAAATTGTGAATCATATTCACAACCCAAAACAACATATAATTTACATTGTCAATTAATTACACAATGTGTATCCAATACACATAATAATTAATCAACACATATAAATTATAATTAGCTCTCTCTAATACATTATAAATGACATTTATAATATATTATGAATAATTGGATATTTCTATCCACATTATTCTTATCCACATTAATTAAATCACATTTAATTATATTGGATGATTTCTTCATACATCAAGATGATTAAATCACATTTAATCATGATTTCTTCAATGCTTAGATCTTATGGAATTATTCTTGAACCCTTCGAGAATAATGCAATCTCTCCGCAGATACTTGGAGATAAGGACAGGGCGATTGTATTGTTCCACGTATAGTGACATGGATATTGAGATCATATCTCAAATCCAGATCGCGGGACTCCCATAGATGCTTGATTAAATCAAAACCGTAAATCTAATTTTCTCATTGTATCTGAATCACATTCAGATCAATGTCCAATACTTGGACCAAGATCAGATCACTTCTCTACCGAGAGGACTCACTAAAATCCAGACCCGTTTCATCACCCCCTAGGAATGGAAGCGTCATGGTTATACAATCGTTTATGATCACATCACACTCAGGTATTCCTAACACCTGTACATCCTGCATACTGGAAGACTCAGACTAAACCCGAAGTATTGGATCAACTTTATACTGTCTACTTCATGGTTTTATCAGTAAGTTTCTCTTTCGATCATTGGGAGTTGGTATCGATCATACACTTTTCAAAAGCGTATATCGTACCTAGGTATTGATCATATACTAAAAGTATATATCAAGCCTACAAATTCAGTCAAGCTTCCAAAGCGAGACGATCATGCACATGGAATTTGATTCTTCCCAATATCTCATGAGTGAGATCATGTCTTCAGGTTCAGTAACTGAACCTGTATGATCCCTTTGAGAGATCGTATTACTCATATGCCCTTATATGCACACCAACGCGCCGGTGTATAGACCTTGGTTAGGTCATCAACCTATTGGTCTGCCAAATGTACATACTCAGACATATAATACCACATCTGTCTCCGGTCAGAGGATGCGTGCCTATATCATGACAGCATACGATATAGGACTTTGGTTATCTCGATCTCGTTAAGTCAACTCTTTGACCTAACTAATCTGACACCTCCGAATCTCTATTCCTATGTAGAGGACCTGCATCAAGAGGTCGGTCAGATATCAGCCTTTAGGGATTAGGATTGTCATCTCCTACTCAGGCTGGAGATCATCTCTTAACAATCCATTTGACGGTGCTTGATGAGTCCTCAATCTAACCCTTTAGATATTCATCCAAGCACCAACCTCTATGATTCAATAGTTGAATCAACAGCTGTATGATCATCAAGATGGCCATGGTACATAACCCTAATTGTACTAAGGGACCTATTATGCAAATTATTCATTCTTCATTTCAGATCAGGGAATGATATGTACAATAACATTTATTGCATAATGGCTCGCCGTGGGCTCGCATTTCCAACAATCTCCCACTAGCCCAAAGAGCCATTAATGGGCTAATCATTTAAACCCGCACTCATGTGACAATCATAGGCTAGTTAGAAAATAGCTAGGTAAGCTGATCAGTCACTCTGTTCCCGTGAGACTACGCCAAGTCCTTTTATGGCACTTGCATATCCCCAGTAACAATGCTCGCATCTAATGCGAATGTTGCATCTTATGCAACTAATATTCAGTTTTGTTAGTTATAGTGTCCTTGACACTACAGCTTAACAATTATCATAACTAGTATTTCCATAATACTTATCAGAATACCCTTATTTCTGGAGATCACTATCTCTTAAGGTATCTAGAGTTAAGACCTTTTAGATCTCTATCTATAAAGTCTTAAGCTTTGAAGATAAGACTTTGAGATCACTATCTCAAAAATCTTGTCATCTATGAAGATTTTGTTATTACTGCAACCAAGTGTTTTATTTCCATAGTAGGATTAGTAATAGTTTACTACTCCCACTGCATGGCAGCCATCTGGCTGTTGTACACATCTAGTACACACCCGGCTTCTCAGAACTGATGCCCAAGGGCAAGTAGTTCTAGCATTCACTTCCTCAACTCTTTGAGGTGCTGTCCCTTTAGATAGGTCAGTACCATATCTTAAGTGATGGAAGCCTTTCTTGGAATTTTCCATAAAATGGAATATGTCCGAGATGTACTATTAATGTGACAGTCCCAATACCCTCTTCTCTTTGTTCCTGAACAACTTCAGAACTAAGATCTAAGAGGTATCTTTGAAATCATATTTCAAGATATGGAATGGCCAGTCTATAAAACACTTATTATTACCCTTATATCATTTTAAATGATTAGGATATCATCTACATTTAGCACGATGAACACAAAGTCACTCCCACTAAGCTTCACATGGCTCATCAAGATTCTATCTGAAATCATAACAATTATAATTCCATCAAATCTTATGGTCCAACTTCAAGAAGCTTATTTGAGTCCATAGATGGATTCCTTAGCTTGCACACCTTGCTTTCCTTAACCATGAAGCCCTGGGGCTACTTCATGTGAATGTCCTCAAAGAGGTATTCGAAGAGGAATGCAATATTGACTTACATCTTGAAGATGCAATAGTCAAGTTGTGTAGCTAAGGTTAGCAATATTCTGATGGTTTTAAGCATGGTCACCGAAGAGCAAGTCTCATAGCAAGCAATGTCTTCTCTTCCAGTGTGTAGCTCATGGCTACGAACCGTGCTTTGAAGATCTCTACCTTCTCATCAGGTTCCCTTTCTCTTGAAGATCCATTTACACCTCTACATGTATTGCCCATATAGGTGGATCCTCGAGGGTCCATATACAACACTTGTATATGAAGTCTACATTAGACTTTTATTGCTATCCATCTATCCACGCTGTGATCTTCAGAAGCTTCATCACATGAAGTTCGATAATTGTCAGATTTCTCTAACACATGGAATCCATCCTCAAACTCATTTGAAGAGGTATTAGTGTTTCATCTTTAATTGTCCTTTTAGTTTCAAATTTCAGGAGCCTAATTATCTTCTCAAGATTAAATGAGTTCGTACACTTCATTTTCATCTTGATTCTCAAGAGTCTCAACCTCTGAGAATCACATTCTCAGAGATGAGATACTTTAACAATCTCAAGGTCATAAAGTAGGTATCCAATACCATCCTTTATTTTCCTAATAAAGCAGTACTCTCAAGTGCTAGATTCCAACATACATGGAACCTTATTAAGGATATACATTGTAGTCTCTACTACATATATACCTAGAAACTAACGGATAATTATGCTAAAAATCATCGTTGATAAGATCATGTTACACATGATCCAATTGTATCTACCTATAACTCTATAGAGTTAAGGTGTGTTAGGAGGATTGAGATAGAAATGATATTCAATATCTCCATAAGATATTCTTTGAATTTATCTAGCAGGTACTTGCTACCTAGTTTAGATCAAATTCATTTTATCTTCCTTCAAACTTTGGTTCTAAACCAAAAATAATGAAATCTTTGAACATTTCAAAGGTTTCTTAGGTGAAGAGAAGAAATCTCATATCATACATAATCATCAACAGATATTACATATCCATAATGTTTACTATGATATAGATGATCTGCATACATCAATATGTATGAGATCCTGAATACCTTGACATCTTACACGATTCCCAAAGAAGGGTGTATTGGACATTTTACTTTGAATACAATATTCATAAGTATGTAAGTTTTGAAATTTTAGACATTCTAAAGTTTCATCTCTTACTAGTCCATTGATCAAATCAATAGACAAATGTCCAAGGCTTGATGCTAGACCATTGTCAAATGATCTTCATCCTCCAATTGATCTTATAAAGGTTTTAATTTTCAGTATTAGAAATCTTAATGAACCATTCATTAATTTTCCAATTTTGTGGAGTACACTAGATTTTATATTACAATCTGAAATATTTCCATCATAACTCTTTATGATAGTTCTATCTCAGAATTCATGTTTATTTCCAACATTTAGAAACAAACAATGAGTGTATTCTCATATCTAGATCAGAGACATTCTCTACGACTATGGGCTCCCCCACTGAAATTAACAAGTCTATCAATCCAATAGAGAATGTTGCAATAACTGCATCAATATCCATGTGGATAACTATAAACCTTAAGATCAAATTTTCTGGTCTTCTAAAACATATGCAACCTATTGCAAATGTCATCACAAGATTGAGATACAATTATTTGACTTTATCTTATCAAAAAGAAAGTCAATTTCAATGATTTATGTAGATTATTTTTGATACTCTATCCGAGTCCTTCTCTAAGGATTCTAGACAGACTTGATAGTCATACTATCAACACATCAACTTATTACAGTTTTGGCATTCATCCAACTCTTTGGATGTCACATAGAAGTCACAGAAGTCCAGTCAACTCTTTGACTTTCCTTCTTTATTGGGTCCAACCCATGCTTCCATTGCGCTCCCTTTATCTATAAGCAACTATTGCTCAAGATAGAGGATCTATTATTTTAAATTCAAAAGAATTCAATGTAAGATCATTTCAACATTTACACGCTTCATCAAATTCATACAATATGAATATTATGAAGCTTCATGAATGACTAGAGTATAGATAGTAGAATGATGACACTCATCATCTACATCCATCTAAACTCTTAAAACATAGGTTCATGTAGGTACTCAAATAATTTGAATACATCATCTCTTATAGAGCCACCATTCTGCATGATGCAGTGAACCATCTCATTCATGATAAATGTCAAGAGCACATATGTATGCCAGAATATCTTCATTAATTTTATAAGGATTATTTGACAATTGCGATCATCATCGACATGTCACTTCCAAAGTACATCCGATGAGAGATCAAGACTATAGAGACATACAAACCCTAGGGTTGTAGTCCTATTATCTATTTAATTGTCATTCCTCAATATTATATGGAAACTTGCACATTGCAACCACATACATTATGTGTCCAACTGCAAGTACAATATCCGGATCATGAATCCAATCCATGATATTTTACTGGTTATTATTGAGTATAACATTGAGTGGGTTTAATGAAGAATTATCTGAAATAAGAAATTTGCATAAATTTATATAAATATATATACATTTTACTTTGATTTAGGAATTTTTATATCAAAGTTTTCTTGCCTTGTCAACACTGAAAGCCCATTCCCTTAATCACTTTCAATGTAAGAGATATACTTACCATTATATCTCAGCAAGATCTGGGATCTTCTTCCTTATCTTTGTTACATCCCAATAATATGAGAATCTGCAACTCAGATAAAAAGAAGCAAGAACACATTCCACCTTGCAAGTCCAACTTGCATTTCCCAATTCGGTCTTTAACACCCAGGCCCACCACCCCTACGGCGATGTTGACCCGTCGTTAATTGAACCAACCGTCAACATGAATAGTACTCGCTATGCACTATCCAATATTGCCCAAATAATATGAGGATATGATATTGGGGTCACTACGCATACGGTCTTACTCTTTCGAGAAGCAAAAGCCCGATCCAGATGCGCTTGCATACAGGAGCTGTCACTTCGGACAGGCGTCTCCCACATGCAATCCCTGGCGACGAAACCCTTCGCCTTGACGGGAGATCATGGATGTCACTTATGTGATCCTCCACCTCATATTAAAATTTTAATTAATTATCATGAATCACATTCACATAATTAATTCTTCCAAGAGAATTATTAATTCTAATCATATTAGAGTATTCTAATTGGACATAATTAATTCAATCGTATTAAATTAATTATCAATCCAATTTAATCAATCAAACTTGAATATCTTACTTGAATATATATGGTATTATTCTCAAAGTACGTATTAATTCGTATTTTAATAATTAGAAAAAATACATCTTAATCCCTCGGACATTATCCCGGCCCTACCCGCTGTCGTGGCCAGTACCGACGGGAGTGGGACGGACCGCATACGTTGCAACCCGCTACCCCAGCGATCCCCGACTAGACACCATATCCGCCTCGGGAAAGGATAATGCCAAATTGATTAATTTGTACTTGAGATGATCATCGGTTCTTCAACCGAAATTGTACCATATAGTAATAATCAAAACATTTTTGATTATAAGGAAATTTGCTACACAAATTCCCAAATCCTATTCAAGCATCAAGTTTGAAGATTGTGGTTTCCAATTATGATTTAGATCACATCTTAATCAATTAATTGGTTGAGGCAAAGTCAATTAGGTAAATAATCATCTACAATATTTCACAAATATTTTTCAAGATTATTTCACGAAATTAACAATTAATTTCACTAGTTGACAATCACTTGGTTCTAGATTAGGACTGTAATTTCAGTAGTGACCCCTACCCACTAAAATTAACATATCTCAATCAATTTAAATCCAAATTAGACAAACTCAATTTTCATAGATTGCTAACTTGATTTAGGACAGAAGCCAAGTGATGTTTCATGCATTTCGAGGCAGATGATAACAGTAATTAACTCTTTAATCATGTTAAAATATACTGTTCCCGCAACAGTGCATACATGATCATTAAAACAACCATATCTAGAGCATACGAAATCCGTTTTACGCAAACTCAGATCTTATGGTTTCCTTATTTAATGGGGACTGCGAAATCAAATGCGATGAAAACTTTCACGACCTTAACAACCCATGTCGTCCTCGGTTTGCGAATCATATTCGAAATTGTCGACCTAAGGCTCTGATACCACTTGAAGGATATGGAATTATCCTTAAGCGCATCACGGATGTGTGATCATCGTATCAGATACGACGAAGAATGACTAGTCACACTAGTTGTTCGGTGCAGCATAATTTAAAATTTTTATTCGATGAAACCACATGATCCGAGAACCATTCTCAGATTGTTTCATCTATAACCACAACAAGTATAATGCAATACCTCTTGAAGTGTGGTTGATCGAGTCTCTAAGAGAAGAGACCTCCTATCTCAAGTCCGATCATCGGCGAGACAGCTTGCAAGCGCGGGTATGAACCGCGTTGTCCTCGCAATCCAAGAAGTTGATCCAAGCGCGGTTGCTCCTGATCTCGTCGCACGAGATCGAACATCTTCTTCGTGTGCGTGGCACACCAAGAAGATGGAGAATCGAAGAATGTCAAAGCGGCGGTGCGGTGGCGAGAGCGTCGACGAATCTCTCCTCTAGCGTATGGTGGACGACCACCAAAATTAGAGGGAGAGATCGCTGTCGTGTAGGAAGAAAAGAGAGAGAGAGAGAGCTCCAAAATTACCTATCAAGAGAGAGCATGGTATTCCTCTCCATTTATAGGGTTTTGGGATCCATGGATCTCAATCCATGGGACATATAAAATCAATGGTTGAGATTGATTTATGTCTAATCCAATGGTCAAGATTGTTGTTGGTAAAACCAACAAATTTAGGTCAAAATATATTTGACAAAATCAAATATAAATTATTCCTAAATCAAGCCAATAAATAAGGAGAGAATGTACATGGAGATTTCATCTCCATGCACATTTCATGTGGACGACCACACATTCCTATTAGGAATGGTGTGCCACCCATAACTTCCATGGAGAGAGCAATCTCATGGAAATCCATGAGATTGCATATCTCCTTGAAAATCTCCTTCATTTATTTCCAACAACTTTTGTTGGCTTTTATTCTTCAAAAATAATTCACAATTATATTTGAGAATATTGCAATCTTGCCGTGGAAAAATTGTGAATCGTATTCACAACCCAAAACAACATATAATTTACATTGTCAATTAATTACACAATGTGTATCCAATACACATAATAATTAATCAACACATATAAATTATAATGAGCTCTCTCTAATACATTATAAATCACATTTATAATATATTATGAATAATTGGATATTTCTGTCCACATTATTCTTATCCACATTAATTAAATCACATTTAATTATATTGGATGATTTCTTCATACATCAAGATGATTAAATCACATTTAATCATGATTTCTTCAATGCTTAGATCTTATGGAATTATACTAGAACCCTTCAAGAAAAATGCAATCTCTCTGCAGATACTTGGAGATAAGGATAGGGCGATTGTATTGTTCCACGTATAGTGACATGGATATTGAGATCATATCTCAAATCCAATTCGCGGGCCTCCCATAGATGCTTGATTAAATCAAGACCGTAAATCTAATCTTCTCATTGTATCTGAATCACATTCAGATCAATGTCCAACACTTGGACCAAGATCAGATCACTTCTCTACCGAGAGGAGTCACTAAAATCCAGACCCGTTTCATCACTCCCTAGGAACGGAAGCGTCATGGTTATACAATCGTTTAT
This sequence comes from Ottelia alismoides, assembly GCA_037367405.1. Taxonomy (NCBI): domain Eukaryota; kingdom Viridiplantae; phylum Streptophyta; class Magnoliopsida; order Alismatales; family Hydrocharitaceae; genus Ottelia; species Ottelia alismoides. The sequence continues at coordinate 245,204 of JAZKJV010007211.1, forward strand.
GATCACATCACCCTCAGGTATTCCTAACACCTGTACATACTGCATACTGGAAGACTCAGACTAAACCTGAAGTATTGGATCAACTTTATACTGTCTACTTCATGGTTTTATCAATAAGTTTCTCATTCGATCATTGGGAGTTGGTATCGATCATACACTTTCCAAAAGCATATATCATACCTAGGTCTTGATCATATACTAAAAGTATATATCAAGCCTACAAATTCAGTCAAGCTTCCAAAGCGAGACGACCATGCGCATGGAATTTGATTCTTCCCAATATCTCATGAGTGAGCTCATGTCTTCCGGTTCAGTAACTGAACCTGTATGATCCCTTTGAGAGATCGTATTACTCATATGCCCTTATATGCACACCAGTGCGCTGGTGTATAGACCTTGGTTAGGTCATCAACCTATTGGTCTGCCAAATGTACATACTCAGACATATAGGAACACATCTGTCTCCGGTCAGAGGATGCGTGCCTATATCATGACAGCATACGATATAGGACTTTGGTTATCTCGATCTCATTAAGTCAACTCTTTGACCTAACTAATCTGACACCTCCGAATCTCTATTCCTATGTAGAGGACCTGCATCAAGTGGTCGGTCAGATATCAGCCTTTAGGGATAAGGATTGCCATCTCCTACTCAGGCTAGAGATCATATCTTAACAATCACTTGACGTTGCTTGATGAGTCCTAAATCTAACCCTTTAGATATTCATCCAAGCACCAACCTCTATGATTCAATAGTTGAATCAACAGCTGTATGATCATCAATATGGCCATGGTACATAACCCTAATTGTTTTAAGGGACCTATTATGCAAATTATTCATTCTTCATTTCAGATCAGGGAATGATATGTGCAATAACATTTATTGCATAATGGCTCGCCGTGGGCTCGTATTTCCAATAGCTGAGATGTGCAAGAGCTCCGCCAAGATGTTCCGCAACTGATGGGACCCTCCGATGAGGTCGGGCAGCTCCGAGAAGCTCCAGCGACGAAGGCGGAGCTGGGCCTCTGTGCTCAAACCTTGGACCTCCAGATGAGGCCCCGTTGACCTGTAAAACAACACGAGAGGACTCCTGAGTCGAGGGCAAACTACCTCGACCCGGTTAGAGGTGGCGTAGGTGGCTAGATGAGGCGCTGCGAGGACCTCCAGCGAGGCGACGGTGAAGGAGGTCGAGCCTTGGCTCCGGGGCGAGCTAAGGTGGATGTGTGGGTGAAGAACGTGAAGAGGGGTCTCACGGAGATGATGGCGTCATCCGATGATCGCATCGATGAGTGGAATGAACGGAATCAGTTGGAGACGGCGAGGGATCGATTTGGGGGTAATCGGAAATTCAAGAAAAATAGGAAGAATCGAGGGTACCTGATGAATGTGGTCGACTGTGGATGAGCTCTGGAAGCTCTGGTCGTCTCCTCGAGGGTCGTCGACAACCCAAGGCTCGGGCACAGCTCACGGTGGTACACGGTGGTCAGATGACGCCGGATCAGTGGTGAAGGGCTCCTCTCCTCTCTTCGACACCACCCTCGCACTACTGTCACTCAGAGGAAGGGGATGGAGGTCTTGGGACGTTGGAGTAGCGCCAAAGATCGCGTGAAAAGTGCGGCAGAGCTGGAGCAATATAGTGCTAGGGGTCCGGCTAGAGGATGGTCGGGCAAGAGATTCGGGGCACGGATCCCCATGTTGATCCCCGGGCGAGAATCTCGGATCAGCCAATATCAAATGGAGCTGGGGGTTTGGATGTTTGGGGGTCGGATCACGTCAGGAAAAATCAGAGAATGTCGGGTCGGATGTGGGATCTGCAGGAAAAGGTCCACGGGGGGTGGGGGGGGGGAGTTGACCGGGGGTCAACATCCATTGTGGACCAATCAGAGGCTACCGATTATTAATTATTTGATAATTCATTTTAAAATACTAATTGACTTTTTTCGAAAAACTTAAAACATGAAAAATGTTTCTTTATTTTTAAATTATTTTTTAGTGATTTTTATTTATTTTTTTGAAATAAAAATAATATATTTACAATGTAGTATTATTATATATATGTATATACAAGCTGGATTTTTGATTTTTAATTTTTAATTATTTATTTTTATACAATTATTCCCATTTAATATTTTATTTATAAGATAAAATGTGGAATAAAAGGATATTTTTATTTAATTTTATTAATTATTTACAAGGGTTAAACAAATAGTTTTATATACATATATACATGGTATATATACAAGGTGGGTTTGGGTTTTTATTTTATTTCCTTTCATTTTATTTTTATTTTTATGATTTTTATTTTATTTATTTACATTATGGAATATGGAATATGTACATATTTTTATGAGATTTTTATTATTTATTTATAAGGAGAAATAAATAGATATGTGGTTTTTATACACAAGGTCTATGTACAATGAAGAGGGAAATTTTATTTTCCTTTTATTTTTCTTATTTTTATTTTGATTTTATATTTACAAATATATACAAATGAATACACACCCATTTTTACTTCTATTAAGAGGAAAATAATTTTATTTATTTACAGGTATATGTACATATGATTGAGTTTCCTTATCTCTCTCTAGTTTGGATCTTTTGCGATCAGGCCCATGCTGAGCCCTCCCTTGGGATTAGGTCGCTCAATATTTATTCTAAATATCTCCCTATTTTTCTTTCATTTCTTTATTTTTTTATTTATGCACAAAAACATGCTAAACATGCATATTTACACAATGCATGCTAAATGGTAACTTATTCTATTTACACATATCTACATGTATTTTGCAAGGGTTTTGTAGCTAAAATAAAGAATAAAGAGTGATGAATGGGTATTCATCAGCCCCCTATACTTAACTTTGCTAGTCCCTTAGCAAACACTTATTTGAAAAAGGAGTGAAAAAGAAAAAGAAAAAGAAAAAGAGGAGAAAATGCATGGATCAATGCTGATTATTAAACTTGCCTTCATGAAATTGAAATATGGAGCTCAGTCAGACCTTTGGATTATTAATTTGTCGGAACCTTATTTGGGCTTAAGCTTAAAACTTAACATCCTCTAAGTTCCACCAATCTATGGCAAGACTCCTCAATAAACCAGATCAGAACATGTCTACATACACAAACTCTAATGACCATGAATCTTTCCTTGTACGGTGTAAGTGATATGTAGCTCACCACCTCAGAAGTAACAAAGAAACAACCACCCTCAACCTGGTAACTCTAATGCCTCGGTCTAGCAACTCTTTCCTCGAGAAGCGGGGTATTCCCTTCTAAGTTCAAGTGGAACCGGCTCAAGAAGAGGGGGAAGAAGAGAATGGACCATGGCCAGTGTAGCCATGTATCCTTGGGAGCTCTAACAAGTGTAGCTGAGTCTCCCGCTGCAAGCTTCATGAGATGGAACATGTATACCATAAGCTTTTGCTTTATTTGACTATATACACTCCGGTGGGATTATTAAATTTTCAATCCGACCCACCACTTTTTTTAGAGTTCTTTTCTTTTTGCACATTTTTTTCATGTGCATCTGTACAACATATCTACATGGTGCAGCATATATACAAGGAGTTTTTCCTCTTGAGCCAGTAGACTATCACTCTTTTGAAGCTTTATTGCAACCCACGGCTTCTGTCTTTAGACTTCATAACCACCAGACCAAGTTGAGACGCACTTCCTTCACTATAAGAAGAAGAGAGGCTCCGCCTAGAAGTACTACCCTCATATGCTACCCCAAGCCAAAGGAAACTGCCTCCTCACCACCTCATCCATGGAGAGCTATGTGTAAGGTGCTGGTGCAAGTAAATCCATTGTCTCTGAGAGTCATGTGTGTGTTGTTAAGTGCTCTACCTAAGCTCATCAAGATGACATATGCTCATAGCCTAGTGGACTCAAAGAATTAAGTCCCAATGGACCTGAAAAGTCTCAATCCTAAGACCTATAAGGTTCCTCTTATTATTAGGTGGATTAAGGTCTTAACCAATCTCCATTTGTCAATTTAATTCCAGGCTTAGTTTAAATGTCAACTATGATCCCGGAAAAACTATACAAGTATTTACAAAGATGCAATTTACAAACTATTTACACATGTGCAAAATTTTTGAAAAATGTTTTGAAACCATGGATGTATGCATAAATGCGAAGTTTTGCAAAATATTTACACAAATTTATACAAGGTTTTTGCAAACTTTTGATTTTCAAAACATTTTGGAAAAATTTTGTACTATATACATAATTTTGATAAGAAAATATTTACACACTATTTACACAAAAAGTTTTTACAAACATTTTTACAAAAATAGTTTGTACAATAGCAATGTATGTGCAATAAAAGAATGTTGTTTACAAGGAAAATTTTTTAGTTTTTATGGATTTTAGGGTTTTTAGCCATTTTTATTTATTAACACACTCACACAAAGTACGAGTTATGGCTAAAGTATATATGAAGTATATACACACCCCCCTATACTTGGCTCGAACGATGTCCTCAGAGTGATCAAGAGCGATGAAGAAGACATAACTCGTGCTTCGTATAGGGAAGTGAAAAGGAATGGTTATGTGAAAGACGAATCAAAGAATAGAATGAAGAGAATTCGATGTTTCCGCCATACTTAGGATCAAGTAATCCTAAGTATAGCAAGATGTACATGAAGGGAAATCCGAGTGAAGGATGTACAGGTTCTACCCCCCCTATACTTAGGGTGAAATATCCCTAAGTATAGGCAACAAAATAGGGGTAGAAAGAATCAAAAGAATACCCGAGAGTCCGACATCCCCCCATACTTAGGATAAAGCACACCATAAGTATAGCATAATCATAAGATGAGAGAAGGGATGTGAGACTATAGAATAGAGTGATATTGACAACTGGATCTATACAGGTCGGAAGAACAGTGATAATCAGGCGTGAGATGCAATGGATGTGAGTCAAGAGACCACATCTCACGCAAAGTGAATAGGGACAACATCAACGATCTGCAGCTCATGATCTAGATATGGCTTGAGCCGCTGGCCGTTCACTCGAAAGGTAACATCAGAAGACAACTCAGATATATCAATACTCCCATTGTCATGCACCTTTCTAACCAGATAAGGTCCCTTCCATCTGCTCTGTAGCTTTCCTGGAAATAGACGAAGCCTAGCATCAAACAACCATACTCTCTGTCCTGGCTCAAACTGATTGGCTGATATGAGAATCATGCCACTCCTTCACTCTCTCCTTATAATGTAGGTTGTTTGAAAAGGCAGTATCACGAAGCTCCTCCAAGGCTGCTAACTCTGCCCTCCTCTGATCTCCTACACTATCTGGATCCAAAAGTATATCTGTAACTGCCCAAAGTGACCTATGTCTCAGCTCAACATGTAAATGGCACGGCTTGCCATAAACGAGGTGAAAGGGAGATGTACCCAAAGGAGTCTTGAAAGATGTCCGATGTGCCCACAATACCGAGTCTCAAAGCTGTGACCAATCCTTTCGGTCAGGGCAGACGATTTTCTGCAGTATAGTCTTGATCTCCCTGTTCGATACTTCAGCAAGACCATTCATCTGAGGATGGTATGGAGTGGCAACTCGATGGTCTATGCTGAACTCGCTAGCAAGGGACTTTACCTTGTCGTTGACGAAATGAGACCCCCTGTCAGATATCAACACTCGAGGTACCCCGAACCGTGAAATGATATTCTTCCTCAAAAATCTGCAAACAGTCCTAGCATCTGCGGTTTGGGCGGGGATGGCCTCAACCCAACGACTCACATAATCTACGGCCAACAGAATGTACTCAAATCCCTAACTCCTAGGGAATGGACCCATGAAATCAATGCCCCATGCGTTAAAAACCTCACAGAAGTGTATGGGCTGCATCGGCATCATATCACACTGTCCACAAGTGCCCATCCTCTGACAGTCAGTACACCTCTTCACGAACTCATCAGAGTCCTTGAAGAGAGTAGGCCACCATAGGCCAGATTGGAGCACTTTCTGTGCCGTTCTCCTCCCTGAGTGCTATCCTCCTGCCTCAAGCTTGTGGCAGTAAGTAAGGACGCTGTGGTGCTCCTCCTGAGGAATGCTCCTACGCCAGATACTATCCCCTCCATCGTGGTAAAGTATGGGATCCTCCCAATGGTAAAACATGGCCTTCGCAAGGAAGGTCTGAAGTCTCTACCTGGGCCAATCTTGTGGAACTTTCTTGGCGACAAGATAGTTCACAATATCAGCATACCATGGGAGCGAGGCGATAGCAAGGATCGCCTCATCTGGGAAGGTCTCACAAATAGGGTCAATCTACTCAGAATCCTCAAGATACTCCAATCGGGAGAGACGATCCGCCACCACATTCTTGACTCCAGGCTTATCCTTAATCTCTATGTCAAACTCCTGGAGTAGAAGGATCCATCTGGTCAATCTAGCTTTGGCATCCTTCTTTGCCATAAGGTACCTGATGGCGGTATGATCAATGTATATGGTCACTCTAGATCCAATGATGTAAGATCTGAACTTATCTAGGGCAAAAACTACGGATAGCATCTCCTTCTCAGTGACTGTGTAGTTCCGCTGCGCGGCATCCACTGTACGGCTAGCGTAGTGAATAGCAAAAGGGACTCCATCCCTCTTCTGTCCCAGCACGGCCCCCACAGCAAAATCGGAGGTGTTCGTCATGATCTCAAATGGGAGAGACCAATCAAGTGGCTGGAGAACAGGAGCCTTTATGATACAGCTCTTGAGAGTCTCAAATGACGATAGACACTTATCATCTACAAGGAACTCGATGTCTTTCGTCAACAGATCAGTCAACGGTCGGGCAATCTTGCTAAAATCATGAATGAAACGTCGGTAGAAACCGACGTGCCTCAGAAAAGACCGCAACTGCCGCAAGTTGGACGGTGGATCGAGTTTTCTAATGACATCCACCTTGGCCGGATCAACCTCCATGCCCCTGTTGGAGATGATGTGGCCACCGTCCCTTGAGTCACCATGAAGTGACTCTTCTCCCAAGAAAACACAAGGTGAACCTCAATGCATCGCTGAAGGACTCGGTCTAGGCAGTCAAGACAGGAGTCAAATCCGTCGCCGTAGACTGAGAAATCATCCATGAAGACCTCCATGCACTCCCCCACCATGTCCAAAAAGATAGACATCATGCATATCTTAAATGTCGCAGGGGCGTTGCATAGCCCAAATGGCATACGTCTGAAGGCCTATGTCCCAAAGGGACAGGTGAAGGTGGTCTTGTCTTGGTCCTCGGGCACGATGGCCACCTGATTGTAGCCGGAGTACCCCAGAAAGCAGTAATGGATCTTCCCTGCCAGTCTCTCAATGATCTGATCAATAAAAGGCAGGGGGAAATGATCCTTCTTGGTGGCATGGTTGAGTCGTCTGTAATCTACGTAGACCCTCCAAGAAGTGGGTACCCGGGTAGCGATCTCCTCTCCGGACTCCGTGACAACAGTAGTGATGCCCATCTTCTTGGGCACCACATGCAACGGATTGACCCACTTAGAGTCGGAGATGGGGTAGATAAAATTGGCGCTCCACCACTTCAAGATCTCCTTCATAACAACCACTCTCAGATTCGGGTTCAGGCGCTGCTGGAACTCACGCGACGGCTTTGCCTCATCCTCAAGATAAATGTGGTGAGAGCGTAGAGCCGGACTAATCCCCTGGAGATCTGCTACGCTCCATCCTATCACCTTGCGATTCTTTTCAAGAACCCCCATCAGGCGGGATTCCTGCTCTCCAGTCAAATCTGCTGAGATAATGACTGGGTACATCTCATGCTCACCCGCAAGGAACCTATACTTCAGCGATACAGGTAGTGGCTTCAGCTCTGGACAAGTTAGTGCTGGCAAATATGGCTTCTGAAGAATCCGGGTGTATGCGACCAAATTTGCACGGGAGAAAGAGAACTCTCGCTCACAAGCTGGATCTGGAGAAGGCTGCTCTGCTGGACTGTCTCTGCTCTGCATAGCATCTACCTCCTCCCTAGCTGCAGGCTCCGTGGAAGTCAGACATGGAATAAGGTCATCAAACTCTGCCCAATCAACATCTGACTCCGAGGGATCTGTATCATACTCACAACCATCGGTCTCACGGTCAAGAACCGGCTCTGCTGCCTGTGAAGTATCCTGGACCAGGAATGCGCTCTCCAAGCTATCCTCTGCTGGCGTCTCTACATCAGCGAACTTTGAAGGTGAGAGGATAGCTTGTGCAACTGGATCTGCCCAAACTGCCTCGTCATCTGTGATCACAAAATCACAGTCCTGGTAGATGTCTCGCCCTGACTCTGTCATCTGCTCTGAATCTGTGCTCGGCTCTGTGCATGCTGAATCTCTGACTCTGATGTCCTCATCCATCTCTATTTGTACACTCTCGCCCTCGACATGAAAGTATACCTTCCCGCTATCATGGTCGGTCACTTCCTTGGCTGTGGCCAAGAACGGGAGACCTAGAATGATGGGGGTATCGGTCACAGACTCAGGGATCTCCATGTCCAATACAACGAAGTCCACGGGGAATTGCAGGCCCTGAATAGTGACGACAACGTCCTTCAGCAACCCCTTCAGCCTCTTGACAGAACGATCAGCAAATTGAAGGACTGTCCTACTCTGTCGTAGAGTGCCCAACTCGAAGTGGTCGAGAAGGGCTACCGGAAGTAGGTTGATCGAAGAACCACTGTCTAATAGAGTGCGGTCGAACCGGTGCTCACGGATATGGCATCTGACATACGGGGCTCCTGAATCTGGCCTCTGGGCCGGCAAACGGTTCTGAATCGCGAAACACGTGGCCCGGGTAAGCACATGGATATCAGACTGGTGGTTCCTCCTCTTCCTCCTAACTGTGGTCCTGTCTCTGAGTGATCTCTGGAGTAGAGGGATGTCTCCAAGGCCTCCTGGAGAGTCAGCTGGATGTGGAATCTGTCGATCATCTGTTGGCTAAACTCTACCTGATGGTTCTTTTTCTGATTTTCTTTTTTCTGCCCTTGACCCAGATGGAGTTCTCTAGGGAAGGGAACTACAGGGTCCTTCTCAGGTGAAGGACTAGGAAAGGGTCTCGGCTGCTCAAGCACGACAGAATCCACACATACATCATCAAGCACCACAGGTGGATTAGAAGAAAATAAACCCTTTCCTTTATTACCAGATAAGTCCCGAGATACGTGAACAGATGGAAAGACTACAGGACTAGCAGAAGTAGAAATGGTGGCCTCAGCACCACCCTCGGCATGTCGACTCGCGTCCTCAGTACCGCGCTCTGGCTCGGCAACTATTGTGGCTTCAGTACCACCTCCTCCATCTGGTGAAGTGACGGCCTCAGTACCATCGTATGGATCATCATCCATGGCGGCGTCAGCACCACCATCATCATCTCTCGTGGCCTCAGTACCGCGCTCCTCCTCGCTTGGCGCTCCTGAAGTAGCGTGGGAACGTCGCTCAAACGAGGCACCGCCTGCTGGCATCCTACCACTCCTAAGTGTAACAAAATTAATATCAAACAGATATGCAGGCATATCACCAAATGTATCACTACGAGTGGCATACTCTGTGAAATCTACTTGCTCAGATTTCCTCTTCAGGTTGTTTGGGTTCGGCTCAATCTGGGCAGGGATGGCGACCTTCCCTCTCACAATCTCCCGCACCTCCTGACGGAACTCGTCCATCTCCCGTCTGAATGTAGCATGCTAATCAGTCAAAAGGCGGGCTATATCGTCCAAGGCGGAGTTCTCATAGGATGGCCCATGAGAACCTGACGGGTGGCCTCGCTGGTAGTGAGGCTGCTGCTGGTACGGGTACTACTGTGGCTGGTGAGAGGGGTACTGCTGATGCTGCTACTGAGGCTGATCACGCCTCCCAAAATGTCCCTGCTGATAGGGACGAGGACCATACTGAGATGACTGCTGCTACTGCTGCTGGTACACTGGGGGCTACTACTGCTGGTGATCTCACTGATGGTCATACTGTCCACCCTGACCTGAAGGCTGCAGTTGGGAGCTGGTACCTCCGGCCGACCAACGAAACTGGGATGGTCTCGTCGGATACCGGGCTAGGGTCGATCGTACCAGATCCCGTTGACATCCATCAATGGCTCGGGCTCGTAGGAGGGTGGCGGGAGTACTGCCAGAGGCTGATCCGGATGGTAGACCACCATCTGAGTGTCTGGGGATGGTGGTGACTGGTAGTAAGGCTGCGGCTGCTGGTACGGCTCCGCCTGTACAAGGTGGTCCTATCTAGGCTGGTTGGAGCTAGAGCACTGGGACGAGCTGCCACTGCCACTCGGATCTCCTCGTGACTTAAGACGGGGCTAAGAAGCCGTCTGTGCCTCCTGGAGACACATGATCTGTGTCTCCATGTCACTCAGCGTCTGTGCCATCTGATCCATCTGCGATATGCTCTGGCACTGCTTCTTCTCTATAATCTCCATCCGGTCTAGCTTCTCGCTGATAATGCCCATGTCGGCGGCTGTGGACTCGTCCTGTGCGGCTGCCACTGATGAAGTAGAAGGACCAATGTCAACCCGTGCTATCCTCTAGTACTGCACGGTCTGTGGCTTGGGACGTCCCTGAGTGTAGAGTCTGGTCTGGGACATCACTGTATAGTTCTCAGCCATCTCCTCGTAGATGCCCTAGACTTGATCATGATCTTTGGTGAAGTAGGAACCGCCACAAGAAGCGTTCACCAGACCTTGCAACTCTGGTGTCAACCCGCAAAAGAAGCTCTGAACAAGGTCCGGCTTCGAGATGTCATGGTGCGGGCATCTGTCGGTAAGCTCTCTAAACCTCTCCCATGCCCCATTAAACTACTCGTTGGGGAGCATGGAGAAGTTGCTGATCAGGGCCCTCGCTGCGTTCGTCCGCCCGAGTAGATAGAGTTGTTCAAGTACTCGGTGCGGAGCTGCTCCCAGGTGTACGCAAACCTCCCTAAGTTCTTCAGCCAGTTGGCTACTCTGTCTGCCAGGGAGAAAGGAAAAACAATCATTTTGATGGTATCCTCGTCCACATGACGGTCGTGGACGGTGCTGCAGATCATCTCGAACTCCTAGAGATGAAGATGGGGCTCCATAGTGGCGAGCCCATGGAACCAGGGTAGAAGCTGAAGAGTGTTTGGGGGGAACTTGAAGTCCCCCACGATAGCTGGTAGTACGACCCAACGATGCGTTAAAGTCGATCTGGGGTTGTGCAACTCCCGCATCGGTCTCGGAGGCTCTGCTGCTGCGGCTGCTGTCGCATCACCAGGTATCCTTGGTCCATCTCTGGGCCCGCGCTCCTCGCGGTCCGCTCTCATATGCTCCATCTCTCTGCTCATCTCTATCATGAATGCACCCTGATCCCTCAACTGCTGCTGCACTGTCTCCAGGGAGGCGATCAGGGTGCTGTTGATCGCACCCTAGTCCAGGATAAATGTCTGCTCTCCTCGGGGGCCTCCGGTGCGGTCATCACTGCTGCCGTCCATGGTCTCTGTAAAGGCAAAAGACCCAAACTCAGGTACTGATAAATCATCTGTTTGTTGTCTCGCATCTGGCACTCGTAACTCAGGAGTGGTAGAAGGGTGGTCAAGGGGGAATAGGGCAGAGTCGAACTTGGGTTCAGAGAGCGGGTCTGGGCTCTCGCGAACCGACCTAGATGAATGGGCTGGAGTGCTGAAAAGCGGTGTAGCCAGAGGCTGCCTAAGGGACCTCCTGCCCATCATCGTGATCTGGCGAGTCGGGCGGATGGGATCGGGAAACAACTATGATGAGCAAAAAAACCCCGGATTCACCTACTCAACGCGAGGTGGAGACCGTAAAAGTTCGGTCAATTATCTTATCAGTTTTTATTAGGTGATCAAGTCAAGATAGCAGAGCGGTTACGTGACCTGTTGGGAATCCAATCTGCCGAAAAGATTGTCCCGTATAAAAGTTCGGTAGTCTGATCGAGGCTCAGATATGACTCTAGCCTAGTGTACGGGTCACTCTCTCGCACATGCAAATCAGACAATGAGGGGGTTGCTCTCCCCAACACAAATTTTTAAGTGGAGTGTCTTTTAGGGTCAAGTTGGATTAGCAGTCCCAATTTTATGGTTTCAATTTTTAGGTATTTTTCAATAACAAACAACGCCTAACGAATTTTTCAGTTCTCCTAGTTATTTTAGTCCAAAATAGGGGGAGAAGGCGAAAAAGCCGATGCATGAGAATCAATGATGCATGCAGAGTAAGAAATATGTACCTGACTCCAACAGTCTACATGCAAGGTGATCCGCGCATAAAATAAATGACAGAATATAAACTACCTATATGATGCACACGGAAAACCGTCCCTAGCAGAGAAATTTCTACACGAAAGAATGGTAGCCGGGTACTCGAGCCTAGGTCCGGAGTCCTATCTTGGGAGCCACTCGGTGTCCACCATAACAGATCCTACACACACTGTATGCGACTCCTCAAGGTACGTGGACCAGAGCTCTAATAAGCGGCTTTTTCTTGTGAATTAATTAATTAGGTCCAATTCTTCGAACTATAGGTACATGCAGATATTAAGGTGTTTGAATCCTAATTAATTACATCACAATCAGGCAAAATCCTAAGCTAAGGCTGAAAACCACGTAAATCAGACAAGTAGTAAATAAATGATCGAAAACTGCGTAAAATCGTGAAAAACTGGTGGGGTCCCCCGAGCACACCAGTGCTCGGTGAAACAGACACCGAGAGTCTAAATGTCTCTGTCCTATCCCTGTATTATTACAATAGTTCAAATAAGTGCTGAAAATAAAACTAAGCTAATCTAAACTAATCCCGCACTCCTGCTATCTCCTTGCGCTCTCCTGCGGCCCCATGCATAAGGGAGCCGCCTCTTATTCCCACGGTTGCGTCGGCTCCTCGAGAGGAGCTGCCTCAATCCTCGGGCCCTCACAAGTAAACAAAAAGAGTATGATCAGACCAGATAAATGTATAAATGATCAGATAGAAATTATATACAAAAATATCTACAGAAAGCCGCTAAAAAAAGGCGAAAAAATCAAAAGCGACTACTAAGGCGTGCTCCTCGGCAACGGCGTCATTCTGATGAGCCGCCCGATAGACTAAGGTAAAGATATCACCAAGGTCATTGCGACCTCAGTCACTCGAGGCTCAGAGCTCAATCAAGAAACAATTTCAGACCACCGACCGAGAAGACAAAAATAAATGAAAAGCAAAATAGCGGTCTTGCTATGTGATTAACCTGGTATAGCACCCAGGGTCGGTCTCAAGGAGCACGAGTTGGCCTTGTGGCCTACGAAGTAGTAAAAAATGAAACAAAGCAACAACAAGTATTTTTGGTGGTTTTTAATTATTTTATATTTTTTTGGATTTTTAATAATGAAGGAAAATGAGAGAAAGGTAAAAGCAAGCACAATCAACAATTTATTTACACACTCTAAAAAGCTCCAAAAATTCAAACAAAAATATTTTTATGTTTTATAGGTTTTTTAATATTTTTGGTGAATTTTTGAGATTTTATATTTTTTATGAGATTTTCTAAACAGTGAACTACTGTCTAACCAGGCTTGGAAGGGCCATGAAAAATATCAAATGGTCTTATAATAGCCTGGAGGTATTTTTTGAAAAATATAGACAATAAAGAAAATTCAGGAAAAGAGTTTATTATTTTTGGAGTTTTCTACAATTTTTTAGAATTTTTATATGTTTTAAATGGTTTTTTAATTTTTAAGGTTTTTGTGAATCCAAAAATAGCCAAAACTGCACAGAAACTCAAGTACAAAAAATTAACAAATCCTAATTTTTTTAGAATTTTTAGAAGAGTTTTTATATTTTTTTTATGATTTTCTAATCTGGACAGACTCAAAAACAACAATATTTGAATTTTTAAAAATACTAAAAAGCCTAAAAAATGTACCCAAAAATTAGGGAAATTTTTACACAGTGGCAGAAGCCACGTGTCCAAATTTCATACGATTTGGGTTAAATTTGCTATTTTATTAAAATAAAAAATAGGCTCATAGTGCACAGGGACCTATATGTCATAAAAACATGTCCGGGGGCCAATCAGTAACATGTGGAGAAATCTCAAGGCCAAAAATGAAAAATCCTTGACAAACACGCGCGACGTACGTGTGTCAGATTTAGAGGGGCATATGTGTCATTCCCATTTTAAAACATTCACAACATAACACCTAGAAAGAATAGGGAATAAAATGCAATTTAACCAAACCCTCACGTGTCGATGCACGTGGGCCACATATAAAAGGACTAAAAAGCAAATAGAAAGAACATAAATGTCTGATGTGCAATTTGTCCAAAATAAAAACAACTACTTAAAATATTTACAGGACTAATTAATAAAAGCAGGAGAAAAAAAGGCCTAAGGGTAATTTACCCTTTATTAACACGGACGGCTGAGGGGTGGCCACGTGAGTGATCTGACGGTGCTGGATCTCGGGCCACTCTTTGTAAGAATGGATGGCTGGGATCAAGCCCTAGAAGAATCGGACAGTCTGTGCAACTCCTCAGATGAACGGCTGGGGTAACGTCTGGAGTGAGGGCTTTTCCGACGGCTCAGGAGGATCCTGGAAGAACAAGGCTCCGGCGAACTTCGCCAGAGCACCACGGTGCGCTGGACCTTCTCGGCTGCTGCTGAGATGTGCAAGAGCTCCGCCAGGATGTTCCACAACTGATGAGCCCCTCCGATGAGGTCGGGGAGCTCCGAGAAGCGCCGGCGACGAAGGTGGAGCAGGGCCTCTGTGCTCAAACCTTGGACCTCCAGATAAGGCCCCGTTGACCTGCAAAACAACACGAGAGGACTCCTGGGTCGAGGGCAAACTGCCTCGATCTGGTTAGAGGTGGCGTAGGTGGCTAGATGAGGTGCGGTGAAGACCTCCGGCGAGGAGATGGCGAAGGAGGTCGAGCCTTGGCTCCGGGGCGAGCCAAGGTGGATGTGTGGGTGAAGAACGTGAAGAGGGGTATCACGGAGATGATGGCGTCGTCCGATGATCGAATCGATGAGTGGAATGAACGTAATCAGTTGGAGACGGTGAGGGGTCGATTTGGGGGTAATCGGAAAGTCAAGAAAAATAGGAAGAATCGGGAGTACCTGATGAATGTGGTCGACTGTAGATGAGGTTTGGAAGCTCTAGTCGTCGCCTTGAGGGTCGTCGACAACCCGAGGCTCGGGCGCAACTCACGGTGGCGCACGGCGGTCAGATAACGCCGTATCAGTGGCGAAGGGCTCCTCTCCTCTCTTCGACACCATCCTCGCACTACTGTCACTCAGAGGAAGGGGATGGAGGTCCTGGGACGATGGAGTAGCGCCAAAGATGCGTGAAAAGCGCGGAAGAGCTGGAGCTATATAGTGCTAGGGGTCCGGCTAGAGGATGGTCGGGCGAGAGATTCAGGGCACGGATCCCCATGTAGATCCCTGGGCGATAATCTCGGATCAGCCAAGATCAAATGGAGCTCGGGGTTTGGATGTTTGCGTGTCAGATCGCGTCAGGAAAAATCAGAGAATGCCGGGTCGGATGCGGGATCCGCGGGAAATGGTCTAGGGGGAGTTGACCGGGGGTCAACATCCCCCGTGGACCAATCAGAGGCTGCCGATTATTAATTATTTGATAATTCATTTAAAAACATTAATTGAATTATTTTCGAAAAACTTAAAACATGAAAAATGTTTCTTTATTTCTAAATTATTTTTGAGTGATTTTTATTTATTTTTTTGAAATAAAAATAATGTATTTACAATATAGTATTATTATATATATATAGGTATATACAAGCTGGATTTTTTATTTTTAATTGTTTATTTTTATACAATTATTCCCATTTAATATTTTATTTATAAGATAAAATGCGGAATAAAAGGATATTTTTATTTAATTTTTATTAATTATTTACAAGGGTTAAATAAATAATTTTATATACATATATACATGGTATATATAGAAGGTGGGTTTGGGTTTTTATTTTATTTTCTTTCATTTTATTTTTATTTTTATGATTTTTATTTTATTTATTTACATTATGGAATATGGAATATGTACATATTTTTATGGGATTTTTATTATTTATTTATAAGGAGAAATAAATAGATATGTGGTTTTTATACACAAGGTGTATGTACAATGAAGAGGGAAATTTTATTTTCCTTTTATTTTTCTTATTTTTATTTTTATTTTATATTTAAAAATATATACAAATTAATACACACCCATTTTTACTTTTATTAAGAGGAAAATAATTTTATTTATTTAGAAGTATATGTACATATGATTGAGTTTCCTTATCTCTCTCTACTTTGGATCTTTTGTGGTCAGGCCCATGCTGAGCCCTCCCTTGGGATTAGGTCGCTCAATATTTATTCTAAATATCTCCCTCTTTTTCTTTCATTTATTTATTCTTTTTTTATGCACAAAAACATGCTAAACATGCATATTTACACAATGCATGCTAAATGGTAACTTATTCTATTTACATATATCTACATATATTTTGCAAGGGTTTTGTAGCTAAAATAAAAGAATAAAGAGTGATGAGTGGGTATTCATCAACTATCGTGTGCCTAATCCTTAAATTCTCCACTCAAGTCGAGCCCCACCCTCACCATAGAGGGAAACAAGTTTTGACACACCATAAATAAAGTCCAAGTCTTTTTACATATGCAAGCTCTCAAACAAGAGCCGCTATAAAGAAGCAAGCTAAATAATAACAAGAATTTACAAAATTTCTCTCAAAGATAAATTAGTTCTCCTCTCTCTTCAACAG
Source organism: Ottelia alismoides (assembly GCA_037367405.1). NCBI lineage: Eukaryota > Viridiplantae > Streptophyta > Magnoliopsida > Alismatales > Hydrocharitaceae > Ottelia > Ottelia alismoides. The sequence goes on from JAZKJV010007211.1 coordinate 261,925, forward strand.
TCAGTGTGCGCCGCGTCCGTCGACATCCGATGCACCCCAAGTCCACCGGGCCCTCGCAAGGAAGATAAAATTTATGTTAGAGAGATAAAAATATATATACAAAAATATGAAGAAAACTAATTGAGAGGAAAATGGACTGAATACAAGGTGGCTCGGGGGTCAGACTACCCGAGTAAGTGAAATCTAAATCCAAATTCTTAAATTAATCCCTAAGTCGTTTACCTCCCTGGCAACAGCGCCATCTGATGAGTCACTAAATACGATATTTACTTTGGGCTCGTTTTAGTATGTGTACTTAGCGAATCAGTCAGAACCGAGAGAAGGATCTCCGAAAAGAGTGTCTCGGCTTAATTTATATCCCGAGCAAGTCCGGGGTCGAACATAGGGAGGCAAAGGAACAACTACGTGTTTAATTCGAAAATTTAGATCTTGATTTCCAAATACGATTTTTTTTAGATTTTTTTTAATGCAAAATGAAATGCCAATGCAAGATGCGGTTGAATTAAGACAATAAGAAAACACACAAATTAACCAAATTAATTTTAATATGAAATTAATCCAATTTAGTCAAATTATATTTTTCTTATAATCCTAATCAAGTGATGAATGCAAGACACATTTTTTGAAATTTTAGGAATTAAAATGCAATAAGTAAAAATACACACTTTTTATGGGTTTTCTCGTAATTTTTCACAAAAACAACAAGCAAAAATTATGAAAAATTTACTGGAACATAAACATGATGCAAGGAAGCTACATAATATTTTTGGAATTTGTTGACAAAATAAGATATTTTTATATATTTTTTAGTGAAAACAGAGCGACAGTGAGTAATTAATTCTTAATTAATCCATAATATCAAATTAGTCAGAGAATGAATTATCCCAAATAGATATTTTCATGCTCAATCCAGAAGAGTTCAAATTTCTCAAAAAAGATGTATGTGGATTTAATTAAAAATCAAATACTAAAATCACTCTACAATTTATTTCAGGCACCAGACAACTCCACTTTGGATGAAATTTGGATAGTATCTCAATTACATATCAAGGCATCATTTCTAATTTTTGTGGAATTTTTACAGCAGTGAGATATAAATTTAAGAGATCTATTTGGGTAAAATATGCAATATTTCCGTTGAACATTTTTAATTAATTCACACTATCTCGCAAAATATAAATAAATATTCAGATGACAGAGAATAAGTTTCTCAAGAATATGTTATTTTTCATTTAATAAAACAATGCAAAGTTGAGGTCCAAATTGGTATGCAAGTACAAGGTGGTCGGTGCAATTCAGCGAACAAAATAAACATAACAAAACATGCATAGGGGTACAGTTGTAATTATAGAAACTATAGAATAAGAGATGCAATTTTTACAAAAAAATGAAATAAAGAAACACCTTCTTCTTCGGGAGGAACCAAACAAGGGAGGAGTCGATGGCGGCGGAAGAGGGCGATGTCAGCGCGTCGACGACGAGGAGGGGCGGCTGCACCGCTCGTGGTGAAGCAGAGGCGAGGGTCGCCGCACAAGGGGGGGCTTGAACGATGGACGTCGTGTGTGCGACCGGCGGTGGGCTGCTGTTCCACGGTGGCTGGAGGGCTGACGGCGGCGCCTCCGCGCGCGGTGGAGGCGGGCGCGGGCGGCACGGCGTCCGATTGAGTGGCGGTGGAGGAGAGGGGGTGGGGGGCGGCGGCGATGGAGCCCCCCCCCCCCCCCCGCTCCATTACGTTTTTATTTTTTTTATTTTTTTGTTCTAATAAAAAGCTTTTTTGTTTTATTTTTTTAATTTTCTTTAAACTAGGAAACAATATGTACACAAAGAAGGGGGAAAATGAGGGTATGAAGATGGTGGTGATGTGATAAAGATATAAACAAATGAAGGATTTTGGGTGGTGGAATGATGTGCTAAAAAAATTACAAAAATGACGAGATAATAAAATGAGAAGAAAAATTACCTACGATGGAGACGATACCCTGTGGTGTGCTCACGAGAGCACGATCTTCGCTCAAAACGCCGGTGAGCGATGAGCTCGAGCAACGCATGAATGTGGCTGCGATGTTGGCCAAAAAGCCAACGGATCTCACCGGAGAGAGGGCTGTCGTTGCTCGACCGTGGTTACGTCGTTGTCACCGATTCAACTCTGGGAACTAAGCTCTCCTCACATAAAGATGGATCAAGTATAAATTGAGTAGGATCGAACGTATATAAAGAGAAGACATGAGACGTTATTAAGGTGGTGGAGTTGAATGGGAGGTTGTATTATTAATGGAGTTGAATGGGAAGTTGGAAAAAAATGGTGGAATAATGGAGTTGAATTGGTGGTTATTGTAGAGAGTGAAAATTAAATAAATAAATAAAGTGAAATAAAGTAGACTACTTTAAATACAACAAAAAAAGAGTGGAGAATTTACAAAAGAAGATATACAACATGTACATATTTTTTGTTTGCTTTTCTTTTTATAATTTTTTTGTCTTTTTAATAGTAGTTATATACAATAGGAAAATACAATAAAATACTCAAATAAAAATACAACACCTCCATGACTTTTTTGTATTTTTAATAATTAAGAAAGATAAAATAAAAAAATGAAGAAAGAATGAACATATGCATAATATACAATGTACATCTAGGTCCCAAAACCCAACTTTTGCAAATGAGCTCCGATTTTAATGAAATCACTTCCGTTAGATAGATAATTTCTAACTTGAACTTTAAAGTGAGTTTAGTGAATTTGGAGTTCATACGGGGCGGGAATTTGGCTTGGAACTTGGTCTTTACGGCTTTTTTCCCTTTGAGATTTAGGAGCATTTATTTGATGTAAAATTTGTTTTGTATTTTTGTATTTTTATATACATTTTTATTAATACGTTAGAGAAAGAATTAGACAAAAAGGAGTTGAAATGAAATTATTAAAAATACATGAAGTTTTGGGCTATTTACATGTATAAAACTCCTTTATTTTTGCGGCTTTTTATTGTTAATTTATTTTGTACAATCTAATATACATTAATTTGTGTATTTTATTTACAAGAGTTATTTTATTAATTTATTGATTTTATGGACATTTTTCTGGAATTTGACTCAGGGATTTTGCTAAGATCAAGATCTTATGATGATGAATCGTGGATTCATTAGATTGATAGACTTCTTAATTTTAGTGGGAGAGTCCTTAGTCTAAGATAATGTCTCTATGATCTAGATATTAGAATACACTCACTGTTTATTTTTAAATGTTGGAGATAAACGAGAATTTTGGAATAAACCTATCATAGAGAGTTATGATGGATATATTTCAGATAGTAATCTAACATCTAGTGGAACCTACTAAATTAGAAAATTAATGAACAGTTCATTAAGATTCTAATACTGAAAGTTAAATCTTATAAGATCAATAGGAGGATGAAGATCATTTGACAATTATCTAGCATCAAGACTTGGACATTTGTTTGTTAATTTGATCAATAGGCTAGTAAGAGATGAAACTTTAGAATGTCTAAAATTTTAAAACTTACATAATTATGAGTTTTGTATTCAAAGTAAAATGTCCAATACACCCTTCTCTGGGAATGATGTTAGATGTCGAGGTATTCAAGATCTCATACATATTGAAGTATGTTGATCATCTATATCAAAATAAACATTATGGATATGTGATATCAATTACTCATTATTATTATTTGTAATATGAGATATCTTCCCTGCACCTTGGAAACCTTTGAAATGTTCAAAGATTTCACAATTTTGATTTAGAATCAAAGTTTGAAGGAAGATGAAAATAGATTTGATCTAGTCTAGGTAGTCAATACCTATTAGATGAATTCATGAATACCTTATGGAGAAAGGAATATCATTCCTATCTCACGCCTCCTAATACAACTAAATTCAATGGAGTTGTAGGGAGATACAATTGGATCATGTATAACATGATCTTATCAATGATGAATATTAGCATAACTACATCTTAGTTTCCAGGTATATATGTAGTAAAGATTACAATATATATCCTTAAAAGATTCCAGGTAAATCAAAACCCAAACATCCTCATAAGCTATGGTTTGGAACCTAACCTAGTGTTGGACACCTGAGGATTTAGGGTTGCTTGGTCCATAACTTTGTCGTGGATGTAAGTAAGCTGGAATCTAGCACAAAAGAGTGCTACTTCATTAGGAAAATAATGGATGGTATTGGATACCTACTTTATGACCTTAAGATTCTTAAAAGATCTCATCTCTGAGAATGTGATTCTTAATGGATGATATTTTTGAGAATCAAGATGAAAATGAAGTAAAGGATCTCATTTAGTCTTGAGAAGATAATGAGGCTCCTTAAATCGAAAACTAAAAGGATAATTAAAGATGAAACACTCATACCTCTTCAAATGGTTTGAGGATGTATTCTATGTGTCAAAGAGATCTGATAATGATCTAACTTCATGTGATGAAGCTTCTGAGGATCATGACATGGAAAGATGAATGTTAGCAATAAAGTCTAAAGTAGACTTCATATACAAGTATTATATATGGATCTTCGAGGATCCATCTATAAGGGTAAGACCCGTTAAGGTGTAAATGGATCTTCAAGAGAAAAAGGAAACCTGATGAGAAGGTAGAGACCTTCAAAGCACATATCGTATCCATAAGATACACAATAAAGAGAAGACATCGATTGAGATGAGACTTACTCTTCAGTGACCATGCTTAAACCCATCAGAATAGTGCTAACTTTAGCTGTACAACCTAACTATGACATCTTGAAAATGTGAGTCAAGATTGCATTCCTCTAAGAATACCTCTCTGTGGATATTCATATGAAGTAGCCCATGGCTTCATAGTTAAGGAAAGCTAAGTGTGCAAGATGAACTCGAATAAGCTTCTTATAGTAGGAACATAAGATTTGATGAAATTATAAATGTTATGATTTCACATAAAATCTTAATGTACCATGTGAAGCTTAGTGGGAGTGCCATTTTGTTTAGCGTTAAGTCTAGATAATATCCTAATCATTTGGAATGATATAAGGATAATAATAAGTGTTTTATAAACTGATTATTCCATAACTTGAGATATGATCTCAAGGATACCTCTTGGATATTAGTTCTGAAGTTGTTCAAAAGCAAAGTGAAGAGGGTATTGGGATTGTCACATTAGTTGTACACAATGGACATGTTTCATTTTTTGGAAATTTCCAAGAAAGGCTTCCATACTTAAGATATGGTACTAATCTATCTAAAGAGATAGCACCTCAAGGAGTTGAGGAAGTGAATGCTAAAACTGCTCACGCTTGTGCATCAGTTACAAGAAGCCGAGTGTATGCTAGATATGTACAAAAGGCTAGATGTCTGCCATGTAGTAGGAGTAGTAAATTGTTACTAATCCAACTGTGGAAATAAAACACTTGATTGCAGTAATAATAATATCTTCAAAGATGACAAGACTTTCGAGATAGAGATCTCTAAGTCTTATCTTCAAGTAGTTAAGACTATATAGATAGTGATCTAAAAAAGTCTTAACTGCAGATACCTTAGGAGATGGAGAACTCTGAAAATAAGGGTATTTCGATAAGGATTATAAAAATACTGGTTATAATAATTATTAAGAGTGTCAAGGACACTATAACTGACAAGACTGATTATTGGTTGTATGAGATGCAACATTCGCATTGGATGCGAGCAATGTAACTGAGGGATATGCAAGTGCCGTAAAAGGACTTGGCATAGCCTCTTAGGAACAAAGTTACTGATCAGCTTACCTCGCTTATTTTCTAAATAGAATATGATTGTCACATGAGTGTGGGTTTAAATTATTAGCCCACTAATGGCTCTTTGGGTTAGTGGGAGATTGTTGGACATGCGAGCCCACGGCAAGCCATTATGCAATAAATGTTATTGCAAATATCATTCCCTAATCTGAAATGAAGAATAAATAATTTGCATAATAGGTCCCTTAGCACAATTAGGGTTATGTACCATGGCCATCTTAATGATGATACAACTGTTGATTCAATTATTGAATCATAGAGGCTAGTGCTTCGATGAATATCTAATGAGTTAGATTGAGGACTCATCAAGCACCATCAAATGATTGTTAAGAGATGATCTCCAGCTTGAGTAGGAGATGACAATCCTTTCTCATTTGGCAGATATCTAACCAACCTCTTGATGTAGGTCCTCTACATAGGAATAAAGATTTGGAGGTGTTAGATAAGTTACGTCAAAGAGTTTGCCTTAACAAGATTGAGATAACCAAAGTCCTATGTTGTATGCTGTCACGATATAGGCACGCATCCTCTCAAAAGAGACAGATGTGTTACTATATGTTTTAGTATGCACATTTGGCAGACCAATATGTTGATAACCTAACCAAGGTCTATACACCGGCACACTGGTGTGCATGCAATGGCATATGAGTAATACAATCTCTCAAAGTGATCATTTAGGTTCATTACTAAATCGAAAGACATGAGCTCACTCATGAGATATTGGGAAGAATCAAATTCTGTGCACGGTCATCTCGCTTTGGAAGCTTGACTGAATTTGTAGATTTGATATATACTTTTGGAAAGTATATGATGAACACCTGGCTATGATATATACTTTTGGAAAGTATATGACCGATACCAACTCCAAATGATCGAATGAGAAACTTAATGATAAACCCTGAAGGAGACAATCTAAAAGAGATCTAAAACTTCAGGTTTAATCTAGATCTTCCAGTATGCAGGATGTATAGGTATTGGGAATACCTGGGGGTGTAGTGTTCATAAATGATTGTATAACCATGACGCTTCCATTCCTAGGGAGTGATAAAACGGGTCTAGATTTTAGTGACTCATCTCATAGATAAGTGATCTAATCTTAGTCCTAATGTTTGATATTGATCTAAATGTAATTCAGATGCAATAAGAAAATTAGATCTACGACTTTGATTTAATCAAACATCTACGGGAGGTCCGCAAGATCTGGATTTGAGATTTGATCTCAATATCCATGTCACTATACGTGGCACAATACAATTGCCTTGTCCTTATCTCCAAGTATCCACAGAGAAAGAGCATTATCCTTGAAAGAGTTTGGGGTAATTTTGTTGTTGATATATATATACCCAAGCATCGAGAAAATAGATAATTAAATGTAATTTAATTATCATGAATAATATGAATTTGATTCAAATTATAAGGAGAGTTATCTAAGATAATTAAATGTGATTTAATTATCAAAGAAGTGAATAATGTGAATGTGATTCATATTATTTGGGCATATAAGAATAGAGATCCAAGATGATTAAATGTGATTTAATTATTATGGATATGAATAATGTGGATAGAACTATCCATATTAATCATATATATTATAAATGTGATTTATAATATATAAGAGAGAAATATTTGTGATTTATATTTGTTGATTAATTATTGATGTGAATTGGATTCACATTGGATAATTAATTGAAAATTTAATTTACATTTGTTTTGAGATGTGAATGTGATTCACATTTTTTAATGGCATGATTGCAATATTTCACAAGATAATTATGAATTATTTTTGTGAAATAATTTACAATAATTATTGTTGTAAATATTGGATATATCATGAGATAATGAGATCTCATGAGATAATGAGATATCATGAGATAATGAGATCTCATGAGATAGTGAGATCTCATTAGAAGAGTGGACGTCCACTAATTTTTGGGGATGTGGTTAATCTCCTCATTATCTCCAAGACTAGGCAATTGATTTGATTGAAATTAATTGTGTTGATTTATCAATATAAATTAATTTAAATTAAATCATTTGTTGTTGTATTTTTTACAACAACATCATGGCCATTGAAAGAAACACAAATCAATCTCACCCGTTGATTGTGTGATGTCCGTGGATTGGGATCCATGGACTCCCACAATTCTATATAAGAAGAGTCACCCCTTGCTCTTTGACATATGATTAATGAATGCTCTCTCTCTCTCTTTCTCCACATGACAAGCCTCTCTCTCTCTCATAGTAGCCATCCCCCATGGAGCCCTTGTGAGAGTCGTCATCACCGCAGCATTGTTGTTATGATGCCGGATCATCTACTCATGGATCTCCATCTCCTTCGGTGCGCTTCGCTCATGAAGAAGATGTTGGATATCATGTGACGAGATCAGGAGATCCATCGCTTGGATCATCAACATGGATTTTGTGAGGATCACACGTCTCATCAACGTGCTCGTAAGCGTCTCCTCCATTGGATCGGACTTGAGACAGGAGGTCTCTTGGTTTAGAGACTCAATCACAACCACGCTTTAAGAGGCAACCCTGGTACCTATTTGTGGTTTAGATGAAATGAGCCAATAAGTGTTCTTGGATCATATGGTTTCATCATTTTAAATTTTTTAAAATTTTGCTTCCTGGAGCAACTAGCTCGACTAGTCGCTCCCGATCGCATTCGATGAGATCCTTACGCTTCCGAGATGCACTTATGGATGTAGCCATATCCTTCAGATCGGGGTAGGAGCTTGCTTTACGGATGGAAAGCAACGTCCTTAACTCTCGTTGGTCAGCTACAGCTACTTAATTCGGTTATGTACGACATGTACCTCTTCTGGGCGTCGGGTACGCTAATCCCGATCGGGACAGCAAGGAAAGTGGATGCGCTATGTACGGACTTCCTCTGGGTTTATGGAGCGCACCATGTAAAATGGGAGGTGGTTTGTTTACCAAAGAATGAAGGGGGCATGTAATTGCTCTCTCTTCTTTCCATTCATGAGGTAATGGTCCTTACTTGGAGTGGGAAGATTTTAAATGCTAATAATTTTATCTGAACTTCTTTTATGCAGGACAAATATCTTAGGGTCTAGGATATCTTTCACTGCGCTAAGGCGTCTATTGACTCTCTCATATAGAGAACCATCCTTGATACTCGGTCTAGGATAGCTATCACCACTACTACCAACGTTGGTGGGCTGGCAATGATGGCCTCACACAAGCCGTTTTCTTTCAAAGAAGCGTTTGATTTCATTAGGACTAGGGCAGCGACAGTGCCCTGGGACCCTCTTCTGTGGAATAACAAAGTGGTACAGAAGCATGCTGATGACCCTAAAATCTTGCTACTCGGGTTAAGTAATAATCAAGGTCGTTGCGATCCGAATAACAAGGCTAATTCAATCAAAAAAAAACAAACAACCAAATTAGAAATCAAACAATCAATGTGGCAAGCGGTCTTGCTATTCATTTTTACCTTGTATAGCAACCAGGGTCGAACACAAGGAGCACGCGATGCTAACGCTACGAAGTAGTCGAGAATCCCAAAAAGCAATGAAATGGTGGTTTTTAATTTTTCAAATTTTTTTATGATTTTTAATTATAAGAAAAAGACTAAAGTGGAAGCACAAATCAACACTCAACCAACTATTTAATAGCCCAAAAATACTCAAACATTCATAATAAAAATGTTTTTGTGTTTTTAAAATATTCAGATGTTTTTGTCAATTTTCTTATATTTTTTTGATTTTTAGTCAATTTTTTAAAAATTAAACAAGGGCAAAAAATAACAACCAGTGTACAACTGGAATGTAAAGGCAAATTAAAAATACTTAAAGTGCTATAAAATTCGAGCAATAATTTTATGTGAAACTACCAGCAAAAATCTAACTACGGAAGAAGAAAACACATTTTTTGAATTTTTATGAATTTTTAATGATTTTTATAAGGTTTTTGATGTTTTTCAATTTTTTGAGTTTTATAAATGAGGATGAGGTAAAACTTGGAAAGAAGTTAAAACACAATAAAACACATAAGCATGCATATTTTTAGAATTTTTCAAGACTTTTAGTATTTTTAATTGATTTTCTAAAATAGACATTGACACTTTTTAGGGTTTTTGAATTTTTAAAAAGAATAAATGAAGACAAAACAAAACAAAAAAATCATCAAAATTCTTACACCTTGGTAGGATCCATGTCAAAATTTCGTGAATTTTGGACAATATTTGCAATTTATTAAATAAAAACTAAATCACACAGGGACCATTCTGCAAAGAAAATATGTTCCTGGTCCAAATAATAACACGCAAAGAAACTCCAAGGTCAAAGCTGCAATTTATCCACTAAAAAGTGCACATGCCATTAAGCAGCGTTCACAGGGGCGAGTTCACCGGAGCACCGAGGGAGATCGGCGGCTTCGATGAATGATCAGATGGCGGCAAACAAATCGTGAAGTCGGTCGGATGGGCTTGCTGATGATCGGATCTTCGGGACAGTGGCTTTAACCTTGGCGAGCTCCGGCGAGGGTGGTCAAAGGGTGATTCGGGTCAATCCACATACGCTAAGACCTACAGGGCAAAGCTCAGACTCAAAGCAAGGCTTCGGTCGAGGTTATTTGGCCTAAGATAAAGAGAAGCAACGGTGAATGGGGTTGGTCTCCGGCAGTCGCGATAGATAGAAACCTCGAGCCTAATCTCGATGCGAAGATCGGTGCGTAAGGAGATGGAGGGTGAACGTGTGGGTCTATCGGAGCGGATGAGTGAGGGCGACTAAGCTCCGACCGGCTGGTCGGAGCTGGCGGAGCTACGACGACGATAAATGGAATGATTGGATAAATGACGGAGCTAGGAACGATCAAAGAGCTACCTGAGGGTTTGAATATGATCCTGAGCTCCAGGAGAAGTGAATGGCAGGATTATGGCCTCGACCAAGATGCAGCGGGCAAAGGAGGCTTTTCGCGGTGGTTCTCCGGCCACAAAGGTTGAGCTGCGGCTACATGACACCAATCTGACCACCGAAGGCATCCTCCGATGGCTGTCACTACGAGGAAGGAATCTAGGGTATCAAGAAGGGGTGCAGCGTGAGCTAGTGACCTGGGAAATCGAGTGAAGAATTTTTAGGATGTCCCAGGTAGCTGGAGAGATCGGATGAGGGCGCACGAACCGAGAAGGATCCGTGCTTCCCTAGGGATTCGCGAGAATCTTGGATCCAAGGGGAAGGTGCGGGCGAAGAATCAGAGCATGGGCACTCGCGATCCGCCCTAGAAAATTCTGAGAAGATGGTCCGGTGAAGAGGTTGGGTCGGGTCAAGCCCAGGAAGAGGGGGTTTACCGAGCTCATCCTCCTTACATGGACCAATCAGAAATTAGGATTTACAAAAATATTTACAAATTGAACAAAAATTAATAAATGACCTTAAATCAAAAAGCGTATAAAATGAAAAATGTTTGTTATTTTTCAAATTTTTCTGTGATTTTTATTTATTTTTTTGAAAAATAAATTATGGTATATACTATATGTTGTATTATATACAGGTATAAAATACCTGTATTTTGTACAATTATTTTTATTTTCTTATTTTTCCATAAATACCCCAATTTTATATTTTATATATTTACGACATAATATTTGGAGTATAAAATAATTTTTACTTCATTTTTATTTGTTATTTACAAGTATAAATTAAGTAGGTAATGATACATCTATACATGTACTATATACAAGGTGAGAGAGAATTCTATTTTGTTTTTATATTATTTTTCTAATTTTTGTTTTTTATTTTAGGAATATATACATGGGGATAAAAACACAATTTTATTTTTATTTTTGTAAAAAAATAAAATATATACACATAGGTGGTAAATATGTACAAGGTAGAGTGGCCCTATCTCTTTCCACTTATTTTATTTGGTGATCAGGCCCATGCAGGACCCTCTCTTGGGTTCAGGTCACTCAATATTTATTCTAAATATTTCCTTCTTTTTCTTTTATTCTTTATTCTTTTATTTTTGCACAAAACATGCTAATTATCAACTATTAACAAATGCATGCTTATTGCTAATTTATTGTATTTACAACTATATACATGATGCTTTGCCAAGATATTTAGCTAAAATAAAAGAATAAAGAGTGATGAATGGGGATTCATCACCCCCCTATACTTTACTTTTGCTAGTCCCTTAGCAAACACTTATTTGAAAAAGAAGTGAAAAGAGAAAGAAAAAGAAGGGTAATCAAGGTTGTTAATTAAACTTGCCTTCGTTAAATCGAAGTATGGAGCTCAGTCAAACCTTTGGATTATTAGTTTGTCGGAACCTTATTTGGACTTAGGTTTAAAACTCAACAACCTCTAAGTTCCTCCAATCTATGGTCAAGACTCCTCAACAATCCAGATCAGAACAAGTCTACATACACAAACTCTAATGATGATGAATCTTTCCTTGTACTGTGTAAGTGATATGAAGCTCCCCACCTCAGAAATGACAAAGTGACAACCTCCCTTAACAAGGTAACTCTAATTCCCTAGTCTGTCAGCTCTTTCCTCGAGGAGCGGGGTATTCCCTTCGAAGTTCAAGTTCAACCAGCTCAAGAAGAGGAGGAAGAAGAGAATGAACCATGACCACAGTAGCCATGTATCCTTGGGAGCCCAACCGGTGTAGCTAAGACTCCCACTGCAAGCTTCATGAGATGAGAAGGGGTAACATAAGCTTTGCTTTATTTGACTATATACACTCCGGTGGGTATTTTATTTTCAATCAGACCCAGCACTTTTTTGGAGTTTTTCTTTCTTTGGACATTTTCTTTTTTTGACGTGCATATGTACAACATATCTACATGGTGCATCATATATACATAAGGGGTTCTTACTCTGGAGCTAGTAGACTATCCCTCTTTTGAAGCTTTATTGCAACCCACAACTCCTGTCTTTAGATCTCAACACCACCATACCACGTTGAGACGCACTTCCTTCACTAAAAGAAGAAGAGAGGTTCTGCCTAGAAGTACTACCCTCATATGCTACCCCAAGCCAAAGGAAACTGCCTCCTTACCACCTCATCCGTGGAGATCTATGTGTAAGGTGCTGGTGCAAGTAAAGCCATTGTCTATGAGAGCCATATGTGCATTGTTAAGTGTTCTACTCAGGCTCGTCAAGATGACATATGATCATAGCCTAGTGAACTCGAAGAATTAAGTCCCAAATGGACCTGAAGAATCATAACCCTAAGCCCTATAAGGTTCCTCTTAGAATTGGGTGGATTAAGGTCTTAACCAAGCTCCATTTTTCAATTTAATTCCAGTCCAGTTTAAATGTCAACTATGATTCAGAAAAACTTTACAAATATATATAAGAATCTTTTTATGCATGTTTTTGGAAGATGTGAAAATTTTTTGAAAAATGTTTGAATGAATGAATGCATGAATGTAGAAGTTTTGCAAAATATTTACACACATTTACACAAGGGTTTTTGCAAACTTTTATTTTTCAAACACTTTACAAAAATTTTGTATTATATACATAATTTTGATATCAAAATATTTACAACTCTTTACACAAAACATTTTTACAAACATTTATACAAAAATAATTTTTATAAATAGTTATGTATTGTGCAAGAAAGAATTTATATGTACAAAGAAAATTTTAATTTTTATGGTTTTAGATAATAGAATTTTAGCCATTTTATTTATTAACACACTCATACAAAGTATGGGTTATGGCTAAAGTATATATGAAATACATACGACACCTCCCCTATACTTAGCTCGAACGATGTCCTCAAAGTGGATCTAAAGCGATGAAGAAGACATAACTCGTGCTTAGTATAGGGAAGTGAAAAGGAATGGTATACTACAACGACAAATGAAAGAATAGAATGAAGAGAGCTCGATGTTTCCCCTTATACTTAGGATCAAGTAATCCTAAGTATAGCAGACTGTACATAAAGGGAAATCCGAGTGAAAGGATGTACAGGGTTTACCTCCCCTATACTTAGGGCGAAAGGTCCCTAAGTATAGGCAGCAAAGCTGAGGTAAAAAGAATCAAAAGAATACTCAAGAGTCCAACACCCCCTATACTTAGGGTAAAGTACACCCTAAGTATAGCATAATCATAGGATGCAGAAGAGGTGTGGGACTAAAGAATGAGATGATATGGACATCTGGATCTATACATAGTGGAGGATAGTGATAATCAGGCATGAGATGCACTAGATGTGATCAAAGACCACATCTCACGTAAAATGAATAGGGGCGACGTCAACGACCAGTGGCTCGTGATCTAGATATGGTTTGAGCCGCTGCCTATTAACATGAAATGTAGACTGAGATGACATCTCAGATATATTAATACTACCATTGTCATGTACCTTTCGGACCAGGTATGGTCCCTTCCACTTGCTCTACAACTTCCTTGGAAATAATCTAAGCCTGGCATCAAACGACCATACTCTCTGTCCTGGCTTAAATTACTTGTGGCTGATATGAGAATCATGCCACTCCTTTATTCGCTCCTTGTAATGTACGCTGCTCGAAAAGTCTGCATCTCTAAGCTCCTCCAATGCTACCAATTATGTCCTCCTCTGATCTCCTATGCTCACTGGATCCAATAGTATGTCACTGACAACCCAAAGTGACTGGTGCGTAATCTCAACAGGTAAATGGCAAGGATTTCCATAATCGAGGTGAAAGGGAGATGTACCCAAAGGAGTCTTGAAGGACGGCTGGTATGCCCACAAGATCGAGTCCAAAAGCTATGACCAATCTTTTTTGTCAGGGCGGATGACCTTCTGCAATATAGTCTTGATCTCCCTATTCGACACTTCAGCAAGACCATTGGTCTGAGGGTGATATGGAGTGCCTACTCGATGGTCTATGTTTAACTCGCTAGCAAGGGCTTTTACCTTGTCATTGATGAAATGAGACCCCCCGTCAAATATCAACACTCGAGGTACCCCGAACCATGAAATGATATTCTTCCTAAGAAATCTACATACAATCCTAGCATCTGTGGTTTGGACGGGGATGGCCTCAACCCAACGACTCACATAATCTATGGCCAACAGAATGTTCTCGAATCCCTGGCTCTTAGGGAATGGACCCATGAAATCAATGCCCCATGCATCAAAAACCTCACAGAAGTGAATGGGTTGCATCGACATCATGCACGTTGTCCACAAGTGCCCATCCTCTGACAGTCAATACATCTCTTCATGAATTCATCAGAATCCTTGAAGAGAGTAGGCCACCATAGGCCGGATTGAAGCATTTTCTGTATCGTTGTATCGTTCTCCTTCCAGAGTGATGTCCTCCTGCCTCTAGCTTGTGGAAGTAGGTGAGGACGCTATGGTGCTCCTCCTGAGGAATGCACCGTCGCCAAACACTATCCCCTCCTTCATGGTAAGACTTGGCCTTCGCTAGGAAGGTCTCAAGTCGCTTCCTAGTCCAGCCTTGTGGAACTTTCTTGGCAACAAGATAGTTCACAATGTCAGCGTACCACAGGAGAGAAGCGATAGCAAGGATCGCCTCATCTGGGAAGGTCTCAGATATAGGATCAATCTGCTCAGAATCCTCAAGATGCTAATCGGGAGAGATGATCCGCCACCACATTCTAGACTCAGGCTTATCCTTAATCTCAATATAAAACTGCTGGAGTAGAAGGGTCCATCTAGTCAGTCTTGCTTTGGCATCCTTCTTTGCCATGAGGTACCTGATGGCAGTATGGTCAGTAAAGATAGTCACTCTAGATCCAATGATATACGATCTGAACTTATCTAGGGCAAAGACTACGGCTAGCATCTCCTTCTCAGTGATGGTGTAGTTCCGCTACGCGGCATCCAATGTACGGCTAGCGTGGTGAATGGAAAATGGCACTCCATCCCTCCTCTGTCCCAACACAACTCCTACAACAAAATCAGAGGCATCCGTTATGATCTCGAATGGGAGAGACCAATCAGGTTGTTGGAGGACAGGAGCCTCAACAACTAGACTCTTGAGAGTATCAAATGATGCAAGACACTTATCATCTACAATGAAATTGGTGTCTTTGGTCAGCAAATCAGTCAACAGCCGAGCGATCCTGCCGAAATCATGAATGAATCGTCGGTAGAAACCGACATGCCCTAGAAAATACCATAACTATCGCAAATTGGACGGTGGATTGAGTTTCGTGATGATATCCACCTTGGTCGTATTAACCTCCATGTTCTGTTGGAGATGATATGACCAAGCACCATCCCTTGAGTCACCATGAAGTGACTCTTCTCCTAAGATAATACAAGATAGACCTCGATGCATCGCTGAAGGATGCGGTCTAGGCAGTCAAGACAAGCATCAAACCCATCGCCATAGACCGAAAAGTCGTCCATGAAGACCTCTAAGCAATCACCCACCATGTCCAAAAATATGGACAACATGCACCTTTGGAATGTGGCCGGTGTGTTACATAGACCAAAGGGCATACGTCTGAAATCATATGTCCCAAAGGGACAGGTGAATGTGGTCTCGTCCTGGTCTTTTGGTGCGATGGCCACCTGATTGTAACCGGAGTACCCATCAAGGAAACAGTAGTGACTATTCCCAACTATCCTCTCTATAATCTGATCAATAAAGTCCAGCGGGAAATGATCCTTCTTGGTGGCCTGCTTCAATCGTCTGTAGTCCACACAGACCCTCCAAGAAGTGGATACCCGGGTAGCTATCTCCTCTCCAGACTCACTCACAACTGTAGTGATGCCCGTCTTCTTGGACACCACATGTAATGGACTAACCCACATGGAGTCGGAGATGGGGTAGATAAAATTGGCGCTCCACCATTTTGAGATTTCCTTCATGACAACCTCTCGAAGGTCCGGGTTCAACCACTGGTGGAACTCACGCAACGGCTTGGCATCCTCTTCGAGATAGATATGGTGGGAGAACAAGCCTAGACTAATCCCCTAGAGATCAGTTGCGCTCCATCCTATCGCCTTGCGGTTCTTTTCAAGAACCTCCATCAAACGAGATTCTTGCTCTCCAGTCAAATCCGCTGAGATAATGACTGGGTGCATCTCATGTTCACCCGCAAGGAACCTATACTTCAGCGACTGTGGCAAGGGCTTCAGCTCTGGACAACTGGGAGCTGGCGAATCTGGCCTCTGAAAGGTCTGAGTGAAGGCGACCAAATCTGCATGGGAGAACTCTCGCTGAACATGCGAACCTGGTGAAGACTACTCTACTAGTGTCTCTGTACTCTGAATAAGATCAGTCTCCACCCTACCTGCTGGATCTATAGGAATCAGACATGGAATCAACTCATCAAACTATGCCTAATCAATATCTGACTCCGAAGGATGTGAATTTGAATCAAAGGAAGTATCTACTGCCTCACTCTCCTGAATGTGATCTGCTGCCTGAAATGTGTCCTCTGCCAAGAATGCGCTCTCCAAGCTCTCCTCTACCGGAATTTGTGCATAAGTGGGATGTGAAGATGAGAGGATGGCTCGTGAAACTGGGTCTGACCAAGCAGCTTCATCATCTATGATCACAAAATCGCACTCCTGGTGGACTTCTCGCTCTGCCTCCATCATCTGCTCTGAATCACTAAGCGACTCTGAGCAAGCTGAATCTCGTGCTCTAGTATCATCGATTATCTTTATTTGTATACTCTCGCCCTCGATGCAAAAGTATACCTTCCCGCTATCATGGTCGGACACTACCTTCATTGTGGCCAAGAACGGGTGTCCTAAAATGAAGGGGGTATCCGTCACAGACTCGGGGATCTCCATGTCCAACACAACGAAGTCCACGAGGAATTTCAAGCCCTGAATTGTGATGACCACATCCTTCAGCAACCCCTTCAGCCTCTTGACAGATCGATTAGCAAACTGAAGGACCTCCTGCTCTATAGAAGAGGGCCAAACTCGAATCGGTCGAGTAAGGTTGCCGGAAGTAGGTTGGTAGAAGAGTCGTTGTCTAATAGAGTCCGATCGAACCTCTGCTCATATATGTGACATATGACAAAGGGAGCACCTACATCTAGCCTCTTGACTGGCAGACGGTTATATATAGCGAAGTAGGTGGCACGAGTGAGCACATGGATCTCTGAGTGGCGGTTCCTCCTCTTCCTGCGAATAGTGGTCCTCTCTCTAAGGTTCCTCTGGAAGAAGGGGATGTGCTCCAAGGCCTCCTGCAGAGTCAACTGTATCTGGAATCTGTCTATCATCTGTTGGCTGAACTCTAGCTGCTGGGTTTTTTTTGGATTTTCTTTTTTGGTCCTCTTAGCCAAGCGGAGTGCTTGGGGGAATGGGATGGCTAGCCCCTCCTCAGATTGAGGGCTAGGATCGGGTCGTTGTTGTTGTGGTAAAGTAGAATCCATACAAACATCTCCATGCATCACAGATGGACTCATAAATGAATAGCCCTTTCCTTTATTACCATAATAGTCCTGAGATACAACGATAGAAGGAAATGCAACATGAATAGAAATGGTGGCCTCAATACCACCCTCAGCATCTGGACTTGCGGCATCAATACCGCGCTCTGGCTCAGCATCATCATCTTTGGTGGCATCAGCACCACCTCCTACATCTGGTGAAGTGACGGCCTCAGTACCATCGGCTGGGTCTACGCCCTTGGTGGCATCAGTACCACTGTCATCAACATCGTCATGAGTGGCATCAGCACCGCTCTCCTCCTCATCTGGCATTCCTGAGTCCTCATGTGGTCGTCGCTCAGATGAGGCACCGCCTGCTGACATCCTACCGCTCCTAAGTGTAACAAAGTTAGCATCAAAAATGTATACAGAAATATCACCAAGTGAATAACTAGGAGTGTTAACCTCTGTAAACTCTACCTGCTCAGACTTCCTCTTCAGGTCGTTCAGATTCGGCTCGATCTAAGCGGTATGGCGGCCTTGCCCTTCACTATCTCCCTCATATCCTGTAGGAACTCATCCATCTCCCGTATGAAGGCGGCCTGCTGCTCAGAAATAAGGCGGGCTAGATCCTCAAGAGCTGGGTTCTCATAGGCTGGCCCATGAGAACCAGACGGGTGGCCTCTCTGGAAATGAGGTTGTTGCTGCTGGATAGGATGAGAGGGATACTGGGGATGAAACTGTTGAGGCTGCTGTTGCTGCCTCCATGACTGTCCCTGCTGATAGGGACGAGGGCCATGCTGCTGGTATGGTTGTGGCTGTGGGAACTTGGGCTGTTGTTGCTACTGCTGGTTGAACTGGCCAACCTAAAACTAGAGGTTGCTGCTGGGAAACCAACAAAATCTGGGATGGTCTCGTCGGATCCCAGGCTGAGGTCGGTCATATCAAATTATGTTGACGTCCATCAACGGCTCCTGCTCGTAAGTGGGTGGGGGGAGAGTTGTCAAGGGCCCGACTGGTAGACCACCATCTAAGTGTCCTGAGACGGTGGTGGCTAGTAGTACTGCTGCTGCGGCTGCTGGAACGACTCCTCCTGAATATGGTGAACCTGTTGGTAATGGGTGGAGCGCTGGGTCGATCTGCAGCTGCTGCTGCCGGGTTCTGCCCGTGACCTGAGTTGGAGCTGAGAAACCGTCTGTGCCTCCTAGAGACACATGATCTGGGTCTTCCGGTCACTCAGTGTTTGTGCCATCTGATCTATCTGAGACATGCCCTGGCATTGCTTCTTCTCGGTCAGCTCGATGCGGTCCAACTTTTCGTTGATAATCCCCATATCAGCAGCCATCGACTCTGCCTATGCTGTGACTGTTGATGATGTAGATGGACCAGCATCGACCCATGCTATTCTCTGATAGGATACGACCTATGTATGGGGCTTCCCATGTGTATATAACTGATTCTGGGGCATCACCGTATAGTTCTCTACCATCTCCTCGTAGATGACCCAGACCTGATTCTCATCCTTGGTAAAATAAGAGCCTCCATAGGATGCATTCACTAGCCCCTTCAACTCCGGTATAAGCCCGTAGAAGAAACTATGAACAAGTTTGGGCTTGGATATATCATAATGAGGGCACCGGTCTGTGAGCTCCCTGAATCTATCCCATGCCTCATGAAATTGCTCGTTGGGGAGCATGGAAAAGTTGCTGATCAGGGCTCTGGCTGCATTCGTCCGCCCGAGAGGATAGTACTTATTCAAGTACTCATTCTGGAGCTATTCCCATGAAGTGACAAATCTCCCTAGGTGCTTCAGCCGGGTGGCTGCTCTGTCTACGAGGGAGAACGGAAAAGCCATCATCTTGATGGTATCCTCATCTATGAGGCAATCGTGGAAAGTACTGCAGATCATCTAAAATTCCTAGAGATGGAGGTGTGGCTCCTCTGTGGCAAGTATGTGGAATCGGGGCAGAAGCTGTATGGTCTGAGGTGGGAGCTTGAAATCTCCCAAAATGGTTAGCAGCTATATCTATCTATGGGTCAGAGTTTCCCTATCTCTCTCTACTTATTTTATTTGGCGATTAGGCCCATGCTGGACCCTATCTTGGGTTCAGGTCCCTCAATATTTATTCTAAATATTTCCTTCTTTTATTTTATTTTTTATTCTTTTATTTTTGCACAAATACATGCTAATTATTAACTATTACCGAATGCATGCTTATTGCTAATTTATTGTATTTACAACTATATACATGATGCTTTGCCAAGATATTTAGCTAAAATAAAAGAATAAAGAGTGATGAATGGGGATTCATCACATGCATGTGTGCTTTATCAGGCTATACTTGACCATTTCCCAACACTTGATAGACTTTCTAGGAGTGGGATCAATACTGGTGGGATTGCTACCTATGTGTCTAGCACTACGATACCTGTGACTATATTTTTACAACTGCTCGTACTCTACGGCTGTCTGGGCTGGGGTGGCAACTGACCTGGACCTCTGATCGTTGGCAGCTAGTAACCATTGTATCATGTTGGATTGTTGTTCAAAGTTAACCTGCGACACAATGAAGCTGAAGGCCGAGGCCTCTCTTGTTGCGACCACTTGGTCTATCTGGGCTAAGCGTAATACAAGACAGACCTCCACGCGAAAAGCCTCTACCTTCGATATGGTGAGATGAATCATCAACATCGTGTCAGCTACATTGAACTGATTACTGTCAGGGTATGTTTAGTTTTTTATTCTGTTTCTAGTTCTTTGAAGCTAATCTGTTGCACTACAATCATCCTTCTGATTGACTATTGCTGGGAGTTGCTAAATAATGGCATGACAAATCAAGCTCACTGTCGATGAGACGACAACTCGAATCCTCTCGTTGTTTCAATGCTTAACCCACACAGTTAATAAAACAATTAAAAACAGGAGTTAAAATTTATTCTACCCTACCAAGCATGTATAATGGCAAGCAAGTAGGGATCGAACACAGGAAGCAATGGAGTAGAGCAGGTAAAGATGCAGAAGCAAAGCACATTTTGTCACTCACAAACTTAGCCGAAATTATATTTGTGGATTTTAAATTAATTTTTAAAAAATATTTTCTTATATTTTTGTTTTATAGTTTTGTATTTAAAATTTTAATTCCTTGTTTTTATATTTTATTTTTATATTTTTTAAATTTTTATATTTTTATTTTATATATGGATTATATATACAAGATAGCCTAATATAGATATAAATAATAATAATAATACTAAAAATATAGAAAATAATATGTTTTAGATTTTAAATAACTTTTTACTATTTTCTGATCTTTTAGGTATTTTTTCTTATTTTTATATTTTTTAAAGCCAAAAATACCTAAATCAAGGTTTAATTAAAAGTCGAAATTAAAATGGAGATTGAAACGGAAAACAGAATCAAAATTTCTCCAATTTAATTTTATGTGTAAATAATAATATAAAAAATAATATAAGACAGAAAACATAATTTTTGGAATTTTTGAGAATTTTATATATTTTTATAAAGCTTTTTAACGTTTTTAATTTTTTGGAGTTTTCTTTTTTAATTTTTAGTGCCTTTTGATTTGAAGGTTAAAAATACTTAAATAGGCAAAATATTTTTTTGAATTTTTCAAAATGTTTTTGTATTTTTATGGGTTTTCTATTGCAAACAAGGATAAAAAGAATCTTTTTGATTTTTATAAAATATTAAAGTGCCCAAAAATGCAATGCAAAATTAGAGCTTAGATCTATGAGTTACCGAGAACTTAAGTTTATTTTTGTAAATTCTTTAGAGCAATGTAGGTAATTGAAATAAATAGAGACAACAAAAAAACTACATTACTAGCAGGGGCTTTATAATAACTAAAAAAATATAAAAACTGAGATGGGTAAGGGTGCAAAATACCCAACTCTCGGCAGGAAACGACGATCAGATTTAGCCCACTTATACACGTGTCGATGCTGCCTTGCACGATACTGGTTCACGATCTAACGGGGGAGATTAGATCCCTTGGCAATGATCGTAAGGTGTAGGCTCGAGGGAATCAGATGATATCTGCATGCCTGGAAGAACTCGGCCCAATCGAACGGTTGTGGGAGCCCTTGGATGAATGTGTGACAAACTTGGGCTGGATGAGCTTCAATCAGCCAAAGCTCAAGGATGAATGCTCCTCTCCTGCTCCAAAAGGCTTCAAAACAATTCTATCATCTTCCCACATCAGTGAAAGGTGGCAAAACAACACGAGTAGATATTGATCGGTCTAGCGGAGCACCTCCACCTGGAGCCCTATTCCTGCATCAATAAGCCTCAACGAAGCTCTCTTCCTTTGTTATTCCCTACAAGGGTTACGTAAGACAAAAACCCGACGCTTCGAAAAGCTCCGGGGTGATACAATGGACGAGAGGTGTAGCAGACAGGATCCCTCCGGTGAGCGACAAAGAAAGAGAGGGTGATCTCCTGATCCACTATGGATCTGAGGGAATGAAGTGCATGGGATGATAGAGGATAGATGGGACACGAGATGAAGTGGTAGAGAGGTGGGGGACAATCGAAATCAACAAAAAGGGGGTTCGCCGGAGGAGAGACAGAGGGCTTTTGTACAAGGTTGACGAGGTGAGGAGAATATCGAGAAATATGACTCAATTAAGCGACACAATCCTCGAGACAAGCACTGTATGTGTAAGAGAAATCCTCGAGGATAGAAAAAGTCATGAAGACTTCGATCAAAAAAGATGCAAGGAGCGGTCTCCAAAAATTTGAGAAACGAGGAACAAACGCAGGTCTGACAACCTAGAGACCTCGGTTAGATAGTTAATCGAGGTCAATAGGCGGAGAAATCTGGATGGTCCACATGGAATTACCAAAAAATACAGACAAAATTATTTTAAAAAATAAATAAAAAAATAAATGATTTTATTAATTTTAGGTTATAGAGTAAAAATGTTTCTTATTTTTTGATTATTTTATGATTTTTTAGAGGCGTATAATTACAAATTTTTTTAGTGTTAAAACATAAGTATATTCATCTATGTTTTTATGTTTTTTTATTTTTGATTTTATTAATTTAGTTTATTATTTTATATAATTATAACTTATTTTTATATACTTAAATATATTTTTATTATATTTTTCTGATATATTATATATACTTAATTAAATAGATGCATTATTTATATAGGTATGGATATAGGTATTTCATCTATGAATTTTATATACCTATTTTATTTTAACGTTTTCTTTATTATTTTATTATGATTTTAATATGTACATATTATATGTGTAATATTTACAAAAGTATAAAAATATAAAATTATAAAAAATAATGATAATTTAATAAAATGAATATTTTAATCAGATATACTATACAATAGGGGTCCAAAACCTAACCTTCACACCTTAGCTATAAAAAATATGAAACTACCTTCATTATATAGCTTATTAAAATCTATATAGAATTGAAGGTGATTTTAATATATGGAGTTTTTATTTGAGAGATATAGGTCTGGGAATTTGGGATTTTTTGAAATTTATTGAGAGTATAACTTTTTCACTATATATTATTTCTATGTAAACTCAATTTTGTATTTTTTTCTATATTTTATTATCTACAAATTTCAAGTACAAAGTTTCTTTATTTAATGTATAAAAAGTTGAAAATAAAAATAGATTCCAAAAATGAATAAATAATGAATTAATAAAAAGGGATTTTATTGTATTTGGACCCTTATCCCCCTACTTATTACTTGCCGATCTAGTCATTAAGATGCCTTGGTCTCGGGGTTTAAGGTCATAAAATATATATTTGATATTTTATTGTTTTCTTTTATTTTCTTTATTCTATAATTTTAGCATTAAAAATGGTATTTTATACAATATTTATACAACAATGCATGAACCTGATAAACACAGATTATCGTAGGTCTAAAGAGTATGTCTCACACAAGGCGGAGACAACCGATGTCGATGCGGCGACCCACAATAAAGTGTATTTAATCAACAATGAACCCACAATCAAGTATCAAACAATGAAAAACAAGTGTGGAGTCAAATTTATTTTTAACTCTGCACAAATGGTGTATAGTGACAAGTATGCAGAGAGTTCGAACACAGGGAGCAAGCAGGGTAATTCACGAAAATGTGCACAAGTGTGTGTGTGTGTGTGTGTGTGATGTGTCTACACTAAGCAAGCAAGGAAATTTTTGTGGGTTTTTAATTTTTAAATTTTTTTTATTTATTTAATTTTTAATTTTGTATTTTGATTTTTAATTTTCTGATTTTTATATTTTATATTTTATACTTTTTTTTCAATATTGGAATTTCAAAGCAATGTAATAAAAGACAAGATGAAATATTTATAAAAATGTGCAAAAATAACCAAAAATTCAAAAATAAAATGTTTTTGATATTTTTAGGATTTTCTACTGTTTTTGTGATTTTTGGAGGTTTTTCAAGGTGTTTTTGGTATTTTTAATTACTGAAATAACTCAAAACAGTGAAACAAGGGCTGGCTGTGAGTAAAATGGGATTTAAAAACAGAAACCAGTAACCAAAATTTTTCACACTATTTTTCAAATAAAAGGAACAAAATAAGGAACACACAGAACCTGAGTTTGTATTTTTTTTGAGTTTTCCTTGATTTTTTATATTTTTTTGAAGTTTTTGAGTGTTTTTAAATTTTTAGTGTTTTTCTTTTGAGATTTTTAGTGATTTTTGGACTGACACTAAAATAGGATAAAATAGACACTAGATAATTTTTTTAGAATTTTTAGAGGTATTTTACTATTTTTTTGGTATTTTCTAAACTAGACAGTGCACAAAAAGCATGTTTTTGATTTTTAATAAATGTGAAAATAAAATAAAATCAAAAACTAAAGTGACAGCTTCAAAGCACAGGTGTCCAGGAGCTTAACACTATTTTTGTGCAATTTTTGGACTTAAAGTGATATTTTAAACAATTAGAACAAGTATCCAAACATTAAACAGTCCTGGCAAGGGCATAAGTGAAAATATTAAAACATCCAGGGGCATACATGCAATTTTCGACAAAAGTTTATACTGAATGTTCACTTTATAGCACCAAAAGACAATTACAAAACCCGGAGGGACTTTAGCACAAAATATCCAAGCCACGCACGTGCTATACACGTGCCTGGCAGGGACCTAACTGTAATATCCGAAAATCTCAAGGGCTTGTATGCGAAATGTCCAAAATATTTAACGTTGATGTCAACGTTCTGGGACTAATTAGAAATAGCAAGACCTTAGAGGGTTCCTCTGCAAAATGCCCACACCTCACGTGAACTGGTCACGTGAGGTGACGTGGCAAGGGACCTGGATGCAATAGTCAAAAGCTGGGGGTCTTATCAGTAAATATTACAAATCTTTTAAGCGGCTAATGAAAGTTTGTGTCCTAATAAAATATTACAAAATTGGCAGGGGTATCGTGCAAAATTACCCCCGCTAGGCGCGATCGGACGGCTGGGCGACTTCACTTGTCCACGTGTCAGCTGCAAAATGCCCGATACCTCTTCGTCGTCCACGGCCCAGATTAAGACATCCAGGATTGATCGAACGGCTGGGGATGCTCGTGATCCGACGGTGTCTGTGCGATCTGGGCGCTCCTCGTTGATCAGACGGCCCCGGAGGCAGAGGGAAGAACACGGAGGAGCTCCGGTTGGGTGAATTCTCCGAGCTCCTCTGTCCGGCTACGGCGACGATTGAGCTTGTAAACCGGTCGAGGGTGCTCCTGCAGGTGTCAGCTGACGTCTGGAAGCATCAAAAGCCACCGGCGTTCGCCGGTGGCTTCGCACGGAGGTGGCGGAGCTACAAGGGCCCAGGTGCTCCGGCGAGGGGGGCAAAATTGCTCCAGACGCTTCGATGGGCTTCAGTACCTGCACAAAAAGATTAAGTAGGCTAAGGGCAAAATGCCTCGACCTCAGGTGGCTCTCGAAGGTAGCGTGGAAAGCGAGATGTGGGCTCGCCGGAGTTGCGCTCCGGCGAGGTGATCTATGGAACGATTCGATGAGGGATTAAGAGCGAAAAGATCCTAACATTAACAGGAACGAGACGGAGATAAAAATGGGAATAGTGGCTGCCTCGATGGCCAAGGGCCAGAGGGTGAGTACCTCACGGGGACACCCGCCGGAGGTGGGGGTGGAACGCGCCCAACTCGCGCGAATCCGCCTCCTCGAAGGTGTAGACCTGGAGCTGTCACCTCCACAGTGCTAGAGCGACTCCAAGGGGGGAAGGAGCTGGATGATTTGCGGTTCGAAGAGCTATGGGAAGTGAGGGGGTTGGTTTTGAAACATGGTGAAGGGCGACTTTCGAGGACAGATCACGGGTAGATGAAGCAGATCTAGGAAGATCCACTAGGTCGGCGAGGTAGATGGTGGTACCAGGAACAAGTTCCATGAAGAAGTCCCTTTCCCTCGAGCAACGCCCTGATGGTGAAAAAATCGAGAAAAGCGGACCTGGGGAAGGTCCAACAAGAGGCACAGGGCTAGGGCCAGGGAGTTGACCCGAGGTCAACTCTTCTGGCCACCTGGTTGGTCCTCGTGGACCAACCAGGAAAAACCCTGGAAAATAAGTTTTATTAATTAATTTAAAAATAGTAAATGGCCTTATTAATTTATGATTATAAAATAAAAAATAAAAAATATTCATTATTTTATGTAGTATTTTATTATGATTTTTAATTTATTTTATGAAATATATTTTTACAAGTTGCTTTTATACCCCTATATAGGTATATTATCTATATATTTTAGTATTTTATTTTTATTTTGTGTCTTTTAATTTATTTATTTTTTTTATTATTTCGTAAAATTATAAAATACTTTTATCTACACAAATATATTTTTATTTAATTTTGTTGAAGCATCTTGTATATCAAATAAAATCTAAGAGTGTTTTGTGCAGGTATATGTATAGGCAGTATACCTATGTATCCTTTATACAAGTATTTTTATTTTGTAATTTTTTTTTGCATTTTTATTCTGATTTTAATGCACATATATATTATAAGTAATATTTACATAATTATAAAAATATGTACAAAAATAATGAATAAAGAATAAATTGAATATTTTAATCTGTACAAGTATACAATGAGGGTCTGAAACTCAACTTTCAAACCGTAGCTCCGCCAAATGCGAAACCACCGCCATTAAATAGCTTATTTTCTTCTATATACAATTAAATGTGAGTATGCTGCATTTGGAGTTTTCATTTGTGAGATACGGGTCTGGGAAGTTGAGATTCTGGAATTTTATTCAGACCATAACTTTTTATCTGTACATTATTTTTGTATGAAATCAATTTTGTATTTTTCTTTATAAAATTATCTACGACTTTCATGTACAAAGTTTCTTTATTTGAGGTACAAAAAGTGGAACCAAAAATAGGTCCCAAAAAGAATAAAGAATGAATAGAATGTATGGGTATATTATCTGTATTTTGACCTTATCTCCCCCTACTTTATTCCTTGTCGACCTATTCATCAAGATGCCTAGGTCTCGGGGTTTTGGGTCATAAAATATTTACAATATTTTATTATTTTTCTTTTCTTTTATTTATTCTATAATTTTGGCCTTAATTACAGTATTTTATACACTAATATAATGCACATGCATGGATGCTAAGATGATGATTTTAATGCTATTTACAGGCATTTGCTAGGGTTTTTGGTGCCAAAATGATAGAATAAAGATGATGAAATGTGGATTCATCATCCCCCTATACTTTACCTTTGCTAGTCCCTAGCAAACACTTATGCAATAAGTGCAAAAGAAACGGAAAGAAAAGAAAAAGAAGAACTTGGATTTAGTTCAATCATCAAACTTGTCTTCACAAAATCAAAGTTTGGAGCTTAAGTCGGACCTTGGGAATTTTAGTGCGGTCGGAACCTTAATGAGAACCAAATTTGAAAACCAACAGCCCTTGAGAATCACAAGACTCTGTCCAAGTCTCCTCAATAGCCAGGTCAGAAATACTTCAACTCATATGCAAACTCTTATGACTATGAATCTCACTCGTACAGTGTAAGTGATATGTAGCTCCCCACCTCAGAAGTGACAAAGAAACAACCTCTCCCAACCTGGTAACTCTAATGCCTCGGTCTAGCAACTCTTTCCTCGAGAAGCGGGGTATTCCCTTCTAAGTTCAAGTGCAACCGGCTCAAGAAGAGGGGGAAGAAGTATAGACTTTTGGAAGCTCAGCCAGTGTAGCTAAATCTTCCGCTGCAAGCTTCATGAGATGTAACATGGATACCATAAGCTTTTGCTTTATTGGACTATATACACTCCGGTGGGGTTATTAAATTTTCAATCCGACCCACCATTTTTTTGGAGTTCTCTTCTTTTTTTTTCAATTGCATCTGTACAACATATCTACATGGTGCAGCATATATACAAGAAATTTCTTCTTGAGCCAGTAGACTATCCCTCTTTTGAAGCTTTATTGCAACCCACGGCTTCTGTCTTTAGCCTTCATCACTACTAGACCAAGTTGAGGTGCACTTCCTTCACTATAAGAAGAAGAGAGGTTCCGCCTAGAAGTACTACCCTCATATGCTACCCCAAGCTAAAGGAAGCTGCCTCCTCACCACCTCATCCGTGGAGAGCTATGTGAAAGGTGCAGGTGTCCAAGTTAGGTCATTATTAACAAGAGTCGTGTGTGTGCTCTGAAATACTCTACTTAGGCAGTCAAGAATCCATTGAACCAAGTCCCGTGATCCTCAAAGAATTAAGTCAACAAGACCTGAAGTACCTCAAACCCAGTTCCTATAAGGTTCCTGTTATTAGGTAGATTATAAGGTCCAATCAAGCTCCAATCTCCGGATTTTACTTAGACTTGTTCAACTATCAAACTCAATCCGAAAAATGCTCATGCTATGCTATGCAAGAAAATATTTTTGTGATGCAATTTTCAAGATGTTTTGAACTTTTTATTGATTTTTGAAAAGATGATGCATGCCTATGCATATGCATTTTTTTGTATTTTTCAGAAAGATTTTTCAAATGTTTTTGGGTTTTAGTTTTGCAAATGTTTTTGGGATTTTTGAAAACAAAAAGTTTTGGCTAAAAACTAGGTGAAAATATGTACACGGGAGTGCTTCTTATATATACAAGAAATGGATTTTAAGAATTTACAAGGGTAAGTGATCAATTTTATACATATATATAGGTAGTGGATTTTGGTGTGATGTAAATATTCCTCAAACTTTATTTGACACAACTTTTCACACAGTTTTTGAAAACTATAGTCCAAAATAATTTTTACAAACATTTTACAAACATGTACACACATTTGAAAATCATTTTTGCAAAGGCTTTCAAAACAGTATATATAGGTTTTCAAATATTTCTGCAACCATTTTTCAAACCATTTGCAAATCATTTTTCAAACATTTTATTTCACACAAAGAAAAGAAGTTTTACAAACCACACATTTTTACAAAGGTTGAAAACATGTAACAAAATATTTTCAAAATAGTTTTTAATAGATGTTCACAAAGATTTTCAAACTATGTTTCAAACATTTTGCAAAAAAACATTTTCACCTGATTTATTAATCAGTATATACAAAAAGAATCTGAGGAATATCACACCTTTTTATTAAATGTTTTTAATGAGTTTTAAAGAATTATTAGCCATATTTATTAGGAAAATACGAAAGTACGAGTTATGGCTAAAGTATATACGTAGCATATACGACCCCCTATACTTAGCTTGAGCTATGTCCTCATAGATCGGAGAGAAAAGAGAAGACATAACTCGTACTAAGTATAGGCAAGTCTAAAGAACGAATGAATCAATGAATGAGAAGTTGACCGTCCCCCCTATACTTAGGATCAGATAATCCTAAGTATAGCAGACTGTACACAACGCAGGGAGGGTCAAGGGTGGGAATGAACAGATCGTACTCAGATTGTCTCCCCCTATACTTAGGGTAAAATATCCCTAAGTATAGACAAGAAGAGGAGAAAAAGGAGAGGATCGAAATGAACATGACAGAACTCGGGGTGCACGCCCCCCTATACTTAGGACAAAGTACGTCCTAAGTATGGAAAACTGTCTACAAGGGCGGCACCTTTTTGATAGATAAAGAAGATAGAGATGGAAAATAAGAAAAGAAGAAAAGAGGAAAATAAATTAACAGATGAAAGTGATATGAACAGATGGATCTGTACAGCGAAAGATGGAATTGATCACCGTGTATGAGATGCAGATGATGTGAGTCAAAGAGTACATCTCATACCAGAAGAATGGGGGCAACGTCAATGGTCGGCGGATCATGATCAAGATATAGTTTCAGGCGTTGACCATTGACGCGGAAGGTAGAGGAAGATGACGGTTCGGATATGTCGATGCTACCATTGTCATGTACCTTCCTGACCACATAAGGACCTTTCCACTTGCTCTGCAATTTCCCTGGGAATAATTTCAGCCTAGAGTCAAACAACCATACTCTCTGATCTGGCTCAAACTGTTTATGGCTGATATGCGAATCGTGCCATGTCTTTACTTTCTCTTTGTACTGTAGGCTGTTCGAAAAGGCTGTGTCTCTCAGTTCTTCCAGGGCTGCCAATTCTGCTCTTCTCTGGTCTCCTATACTCTCGGGATCCAAAAGCAACTCAGTGACTGCCCAAAAAGATTTGTGCTTGATTTCCACTGGCAAATGGCATGGCTTGCCATAAACGAGATGAAAGGGAGATGTCCCCAATGGATTCTTGAAAGAAGTCCGATAGGCCCACAAGACCGAGTCCAAAAGCTGTGACCAATCTTTTTGGTTTGGGCGGACAACTTTCTGCAAGATAGTCTTTATCTCCCGATTCGATACTTCGGCAAGACCATTAGTCTGAGGGTGATATGGAGTGGCAACCCGATGGTCAATGCCGAACTCGTCTGCAAGGGCCCTAACCTTATCATTGATGAAATGAGACCCCCCGTCTGAAATCAAGACTCTAGGTACCCCGAACCGTGAAATGATATTTTTCCTCAAGAATTTGCACACGGTTTTCGCATCTGCGGCTCGGGCGGGGATGGCCTCAACCCATCGGCTGACATAATCCACAGCGAGCAAAATATGCTCGAATCCCTGACTCTTAGGAAATGGGCCCATGAAATCAATTCCCCATGCATCAAAAACCTCACAAAAGTGAATGGGTTGCATGGGCATCATGTCTCTCTGTCCGCAGGTTCCCATTTTCTGACAGTCAGTACATCTCTTCACGAACTCATCAGAATCCTTGAAGAGAGTAGGCCACCATAGGCCGGATTGAAGCACCTTCTGTGCTGTACTTTTTCCAGAATGATGTCCTCCTGCCTCAAGCTTGTGGCAATATGTGAGGACGCTTTGTTGCTCTTCTTGAGGAATGCACCTCCTCCAGATACTATCCCCTCCTTCATGATAAAGGATGGGATCCTCCCAATGATAAAACTTGGCCTTAGCTAGGAAGGTCTCAAGTTTCTGTCTGGGCCAACCCTGAGGGACTGTCTTGGCAACAAGATAGTTTACAAAGTCAGCATACCACGGGAGTGAGGTGACAGCCAAGATTGCCTCATCTGGAAATGTTTCTGTGATAGGTGTGCTGGGCTCAGATTCCTCAAGATTCTCTAATCTGGAGAGATGATCCGCCACCACATTCTTGACTCCAGGCTTATCCTTAATCTCAATATCAAATTCCTGGAGTAGAAGGATCCATCTGGTAAGACGTGCTTTGGCATCCTTCTTAGCCATTAAGTACCGGATGGCGGTGTGATCAGTGTAGATGGTCACTCTAGATCCGAGAATATAAGATCGATACTTATCAAGAGCGAAGACTACGGCCAGCATCTCTTTCTCAGTCACAGTGTAATTCCGCTGAGCGGCATCCAAGGTCCGGCTGGCGTAGTGAATGGCAAACGGCAAACCATCCCTCCTCTGTCCAAGCACAGCCCCAACGGCAAAATCTGAAGCATCCGTCATGATCTCGAATGGGAGAGACCAATCGGGTGGCTGAAGGACAGGAGCTGAAACAACCATATTCTTGAGAGTCTCAAACGATTCAAGACACTTATCATTGACAATAAACTCGGTGTCTTTCGTCAGCAAGTCAGTGAGCGGTTGGGCAATTCGGCTGAAGTCTTGAATGAACCGTCGGTGGAAACCGACATGCCCCAGAAAAGACCGTAACTGACGCAAATTGGACGGCGGATTGAGTTTTCTGATGATATCCACCTTGGCGGGATCGACCTCCATGCCTCTGTTGGAGACGATATGACCAAGGACCGTCCCTTGAGTCATCATGAAATGACTCTTCTCCCAGGATAAGACAAGATTGACCTCAATGCAGCGCTTCAGCACACGGTCTAGGCAGTCAAGACAAGCGTCGAACCCGTCGCCATAGACCGAGAAGTCATCCATGAAGACCTCTAAACAGTCGCCCACCATGTCCGAGAAGATGGACAACATGCATCTTTGGAATGTCGCCGGAGCGTTACATAGACCAAAGGGCATCCGTCTGAAAGCATACGTCCCAAACGGACAGGTGAATGTCGTTTTTTCCTGGTCTTCGGGCGCAATGGCCACTTGATTATATCCAGAGTACCCGTCAAGGAAACAGTAATGACTCTTCCCAGCTAGCCGCTCGATAATCTGATCAATGAAGGGCAGCGGGAAGTGATCCTTCTTGGTGGCCTCATTCAATCGTCTGTAGTCCACACAGACCCTCCAAGAAGTTGGTACTCTGGTAGCGATCTCCTCTCCAGACTCATTAACAACTGTAGTGATACCCGTCTTCTTGGGTACCACATGTAAAGGACTTACCCATTTGGAGTCGGAGATGGGGTAGATAAAATCGGCGCTCCACCACTTGGAAATTTCTTTCATGACCACGTCTCGAAGATTCGGGTTCAGCCGTCGCTGGAACTCACGCGACGGCTTAGCGTTATCCTCGAGATAAATGTGGTGGGAGCAAAGATTTGGGCTCAGCCCTTGGAGATCTGCTATACTCCAACCGATTGCCTTGCGGTTCCTTTCAAGAACCTCCATCAGACGAGATTCTTGTTCTCCAGTCAAATCTGCTGAGATGATGACTGTGTGCATTTCTGGCTCACCCGCAAGGAATCCATACTTCATTGACTGCGGAAGAGGTTTCAGTTCTGGACAACTGGGAGGTGGCAGATCTGGCTTTTGATATGTCTGTGTAAATGCTACCAGGTCTGCATGGGAGAACTCTCGCTCTGCATGAATTTCTGACGAAGGGCGGCCTGCTGAATCATCTATAAACTGCACTGGCTCGCACTCTATCATGGTTGTCGGCTCAGAAGGAATCAGACAAGGCAAATAATCATCAAAGTCATCCCAGTCAATGTCTGAATCCGAGGGATCTGAAGAAGATGAACATGATTGAAATTCCTCAGCACCACTCATCACAACACTGTCAGCCTCAGATATATCCTCATCCAGGGATGTGCTCTCCCGGCTCTCGATTGCCATGAGCTTGAGATATAGTGAATCTGTAGGCAAGGCGAGGGTCGGCGCTACGGGATCTTTCCAGTTGGATTCATCATCATTCATCTCGAAATCACAAACCTGGTGGATGTCTAGCTCCTCATCTGTCATCTGCTCGGCTTCGCTGGATTGTTTTGAGCATGCCAACTCTCTGGCTCTGGTCTGGTCGATCGTATCTATTTGTATGCTTTCGCCCTCTACGCGAAAATATACCTTCCCACTGTCATGATCGGATACCGTCTTGGCAGTGGCCAAGAATGGGCGTCCAAGTATGATGGGGGCATCGGTTACCGACTCAGGGATCTCCATGTCCAATACAACAAAGTCCACGGGGAATTTCAGGCCCTGAATGGTAACGACCACGTCCTTCAACAACCCCTTCGGCCTCTTAATCGACCTATCAGCAAACTGAAGGACTGTTCTGCTTCGAAGAAGAGGGCCAAACTCGAACTGCTTGAGTAAGGCTGCCGGAAGGAGGTTGATCGAAGACCCGCTGTCTAATAGAGTACGATCGAACCGCTGCTCCTGGATCTTGCATCTGACGTAGGAAGCTCCTGTATCGGGTCGCTTGGCTGGCAATGTGTTCTGAATGGCGCAGCAAGTGTCATGAGTGAGCATATGGATTTGATCTCTGTACCTCTTCTTCCTTCGGACAGTAGTTGTTTCTTTCAAATTCTTCTTGAAGAAAGGGGATATGCTCAAATGCTTCTCGTAGAGTCAGTTGAATATGAAATCTGTCAATCATTTCGTTGCCGAACTCTACCTGTTGGCTCTTTTTTGGATTTTCTTTTTTATTCCCCTTCGTACGGCGGAGCGCCTCAGGGAAGGGGATGGTAGTGCCCTCCTCAGATGGAGGACTAGGAATTGGTTCCTGTGCCTGTGAAGAAGAAGTATCCACATAACCATCATCATGCAACACATATGGATCCGCAATGTGAACAGAAACCTTTCCTTTATTCATCTTTTTGTTTTTCTTTTTGTTCCCACAGTCCTTGGGTACAAAATGTGGCAACATCACAGATGGTGGCTCAACAAAAGTGGATGTGGTGGCCTCAGCACCACCACTAGCACCGGTCTTCGCGGCATCAGCACCGCGCTCTGGTTCATCATCCAAAATGGTGGCATCAGCACCACCGTCTGCGACTGGTATCACGACGGCATCAGCACCGTCGTCTTGGACTTCATCAGGGGTGGCATCAGCACCACCATCAACATCATCATGAGCGGTATCAGCATCGCTCCTCTGGTCCTCTGGCACTCCTGATCCTGCCTCTGGTTGTCGCTCAGAAGAGGCGTCGCCGACTGGCATCCTACCGCTCCTAGTAGTAACAAAATCAGCATCATGATAGGAATAAGACATGTCACTCAAATAATCACTAGGAGAGGTATCCTCTGTAAACTCTACCTGCTCAGACTTCCTTTTCAGATTGTTCGGGTTAGGTTCAATCTGAGGGGGTATGGCAGCCTTGCCTTTCATGATGTCCCTCATCTCCTGCCGGAATTCATCCATTTCTTGCCTGAAAGAGGCTCGCTGTTCAGATAGCAAGCGGGCAAGATCATCAAGGGCCGGGTTCTCAAAGGCAGGACCCTGAGAACCGGATGGCTGTCCTTGCTGGAAATGGGGCTGCTGCTACTGTTGTGGCTGATACGGGGGGTGCTGGGAGTAAGACTGCTGAGGCTGCTGTCGCTGCCTCCACTGCTGTCCCTGATAGGTGGGACGAGGACCACTCTGAAACTGTTGCTGATGGGCGTACTGGGGCTGCTGTTGTGGTTGCTGCTGGCTGCTCTGCTGTCCTTGGGTAGGGTTCTGCTGTTGGGATGAGGATCCACCATTGCCCCAACGGAATCCGGGGTGATCACGACGAATCCCGGGCTGAGGGTACCGGTCGTACCAAATCCCATTGACTTCCATCAATGGTTCCTGCTCAAAGGAAGGTGGAGGAAGAACGGCCAGTGGCTGCTCCGGCTGATAGACCACCATTTGAGTCTCCTGAGACGGCGGTCGCTCTGGATGGTACTGTAGCAGTGGAACCGGCTCTGCCTGAATATGGTTCACCTGGCGATATGAGGTAGAAGCCTGGCTGGAAATACTACTGCTGGAGTCAGCCCATGACCTGGGAGGCTGATGGGAATGAGCTTGTGCCTCCTGAATGCATAAGATTTGAGTCTTCAGGTCACTCATGGTTTTGGTGAGAAGGTCCATTTGGGCAAGACCTTGGTTCTGCTTCTTCTCTAGGATCTCCATGCGGTCCAACTTTTCACTGATGATTCCCATGTCGGCTGCGGCTGATTCAGCTTGGGCTGCGGCTACCGACGGTGTGTTGGGACCGGCATCGATGCGGGCTATCCTATGGAATGATCCTGCCCCTTGCGGAGGCTTTTGTTGTGTGTAGACTCGGGCCTGGGTCATCACGGTTGAATTTTCTGCCATGCCTTCATAGATGGCCCAGACGTCATCTTCACCCTTGGAAAAATATGATCCACCGCAAGAGGCGTTGACAAGCCCCTGCAGCTCCGGTGTCAGCCCACAGAAGAAACTCTGAACCAAATTGGGCTTGGATATATCATGATGTGGACACCGGTCAATGAGCTCTCTGAATCGATCCCAGGCTTCATGGAATTGTTCATTTGGGATCATGAAAAAATTGCTAATCATAGCTCTAGCTGCATTGGTCCGGCCGAGAGGATAATATTTCTTCAGAAAGGTGGTCCGGAGATCTGCCCAAGTGTCGACGAATTGCCCAAGATGCTTGAGCCAATATGCGGCTCTATCAACCAAAGAGAATGGAAAGGCAATCATCTTGATTGTGTCCTCAGTTATCAACCGATCATGGATGGTACTGCATATCATCTCAAATTCTTGGAGGTGGAGGTGCGGCTCTTCGGTCGGCAACCCATGGAACTTGGGTAGCAGCTGGATAGTGTGGGGCCGAAGCTCGAAATCTCCGTGGATGGGCGGGAGTCTGATCCAACGGTGAGTGAGGGATGCGGCTGGATTGTGCAATTCCCTCATGATAGTCTGTGGCGGTCTCTCAGCGTCTGGGTCTGCTCCTCCTGCATCAGGTCCTCCTCCTCCACCACCTTCTCCGCCAGCTCGGTTCTCTCTCATCTGAGCTATCTCCCTCATGAGATCACCCATGAATGTACCCTGATCACGGATCTGCCTCTGCATAGTCTCCAGGGATGCTAATAAGGAATTATTGATGGCTGCTTGATCGAATAGGAACGGAGGGTGCTCATGATCATCTGCATGCTCGCCTCTGTCTGCCATGTCTGGATTTTCTGAAAAAGCAAAAGAGGCCATCTCAGGTGCTGTCGAATGAGCTGAACACTGTGATGCACTGAATTCTGACACTCTTGGACTGATGGAAGGAGAATGAGAAGGGTGGTCGAGGGGGAACAGGGTGGATGTAAACTCAGGCTCGGAGAGCGGACTCTCCGAGGTATTCCTAGATGAATAAGGAGGAGTGCGGGATAGCGGTGCCGACAAGGTCGGCCTAAGAGATCTCCGTCCCATCATCTTGATTATTGGTAAGAGCAGAGGGGATTTAGAAGAAGAAGAGTGAAATGAGATGCAACAAAATTGCGCACGATTGTGCGGTGTTTTTGATCTTGACCTAAACAAATCTAGCAATCAAACACAAAGCAGGGGTGAGTTCACTAACTCAACACGTGAAGCCGTGAAGGTTCGGCTCTTATCTTGTCAATTTTAGCTTGATTCAGGAATTTAGCTTTTAACGAGTCCTTAGAACGCTACGCCTAAAGGAGAGAGAGTACTGCCGGAAGAGTATCCCGTACTTGTCCTCCTCCTGTGTAACCTGTAGCTTGCACTTTTTTAGGTCCTTGTAACCCTTCCTGGATCCCTACTCAGCCAAAGAATAAGAGAGGAAGCCAATAGGCGAAACCGATACTTCGGAACTCGCTCGCAACGGAATCACCCGTGAGCGTGCAAGAACCTACTCGGACGCGAGACGATGAGACAGACACCCTCGTGAAGGCGTGGCCTAGGCTCGATACTTCGGACAAGGTCGATGCTCTACACAATAGAGAGTCACCAATGTTGACCAAGCCCTACTCGTCCACGTACGATAGAAGCGCCAATACTTCAGAAATCCAGGCGATACACAAGGCAGCCACAAGCTGGGTTTTTGGCTCTAATCCTTACGAAGCGCTCACCTCACTTGGAAGGAGACCTTCCCATGCAACCTGAATACAAGTGAGGGTGTGACTCTCCCCAAGCAATGAATCCAATTACCGATTTTATTTTTGGTCAAGTTTTCTTAGCAGTCCCTTTTTTAATTTTTTTGGTGTTATCGCTTCTTTTGAGTCAATTCAAACAAGCGCCTAACGGTTTTTGTATTTTCTTGATCCTACTTTGTCCAAAAACACAGGGAGAGTAGAGTCGGAAAAGCCGTGCAAGTTGACACAAAGATGGAAATCTCACCTTTGTGCCTAAATGATGGATGCCAAGTTAGAGGACTTACAGCGAATCCCAGCTCTCTCCATGCGGGATGCAAAGCAGAATTTTTAAACCTAATCTATATGCCGATATGCACAACGGAAATCGTCCTAGAACAGGCAACTGCTAGCGTGAAGAACCACAAGTCAACCTCCTATCGTCGATCCTAAGAGTCCGGTCTAGACCCTCCCCTCCTCTTCTCGACACATCGAGTTCAGGAGTAGCGCTTGATGGAGAGGGCTCGCGGCGTGGCGGATCTAAGAAAGGGGGCTAACTGTTTAATTAGTCTAAGTCCAAATACGAACTATAGGAGCATGCAAAGATAATTAGGGTGTTTGGACCTATTCTAATCGAATCAAGCAGGACCTAGAACTAAGAGCTCAATCCACAAAAGGAATGAAAAAGGAAAACAAAACCGG
Source organism: Ottelia alismoides (assembly GCA_037367405.1). Classification (NCBI taxonomy): domain Eukaryota; kingdom Viridiplantae; phylum Streptophyta; class Magnoliopsida; order Alismatales; family Hydrocharitaceae; genus Ottelia; species Ottelia alismoides. The sequence goes on from JAZKJV010007211.1 coordinate 300,395, forward strand.
AAAATGACAAGCGAGGAAAACTCGTCAAAAACCGCGGTGAGCCCCCGGGTGAACAAACACCCGGAAATTGGGCACGGTAGTGTCCAAGAGTCCAAGTGTACCTGTATTATTACAAATTAATAGTCTCTCTCTCACAAAAATGAATGTAAGCTAATCTAATCACTCTCCCTCACTCCTCCTGCTCTCTCCTGCCGGCATGACCTAAGAAGGCCGGCTCCGCTTCCCAAGGATGCTCCGAATCACCTAAGCAATCCGCCTTGCTCCGCGGTCCCTCGCAAGAAGACAAGAAAAAAAGACGGTCAGATAGCTCAACAAGATATATCAAAAATGTAAGAGATGGAAAATAATGCTATGGTAAACAATCACACAATCAAACAAAATGTGAACTACTCGCTGTTGCTCCCCGGCAACGGCGCCATTTGATAAACGAAGATTATCGTAGGTCTAAAGAGTATGTCTCACACAAGGCGGAGACAACCGATGTCGATGCAGCGACCCACAATAAAGTGTATTTAATCAACAATGAACCCACAATCAAGTATCAAACAATGAAAAACAAGTGTGGAGTCAAATTTATTTTTAACTCTGCACAAATGGTGTATAGTGACAAGTATGCAGAGAGTTCGAACACAAGGAGCAAGCAGGGTAATTCACGAAAATGTGCACAAGTGTGTGTGTGTGTGTGATGTGTCTACACTAAGCAAGCAAGGAAATTTTTGTGGGTTTTTAATTTTTAAATTTTTTTTATTTATTTAATTTTTAATTTTGTATTTTGATTTTTAATTTTCTGATTTTTATATTTTATATTATATACTTTTTTTTCAATATTGGAATTTCAAAGCAATGTAATAAAAGACAAGATGAAATATTTATAAAAATGTGCAAAAATAACCAAAAATTCAAAAATAAAATGTTTTTGATATTTTTAGGATTTTCTACTGTTTTTGTGATTTTTGGAGGTTTTTCAAGGTGTTTTTGGTATTTTTAATTACTGAAATAACTCAAAACAGTGAAACAAGGGCTGGCTGTGAGTAAAATGGGATTTAAAAACAGAAACCAGTAACTAAAATTTTTCACACTATTTTTCAAATAAAAGGAAGAAAATAAGGAACACACAGAACCTGAGTTTGTATTTTTTTGAGTTTTCCTTGATTTTTTATATTTTTTTTGAAGTTTTTGAGTGTTTTTAAATTTTTAGTATTTTCTCTTGAGATTTTTAGTGATTTTTGGACTGACACTAAAATAGGATAAAATAGACACTAGATAATTTTTTTGGAATTTTTAGAGGTATTTTACTATTTTTTTGGTATTTTCTAAACTAGACAGTGCACAAAAAGCATGTTTTTGATTTTTAATAAATGTGAAAATAAAATAAAATCAAAAACTAAAGCGACAGCTTCAAAGCACAGGTGTCCAGGAGCTTAACACTATTTTTGTGCAATTTTTGGACTTAAAGTGATATTTTAAACAATTAGAACAAGTATCCAAACATTAAACAGTCCTGGCAAGGGCATAAGTGAAAATATTAAAACATCCAGGGGCATACATGCAATTTTCCACAAAAGTTTATACTGAATGTTCACTTTATAGCACCAAAAGACAATTACAAAACCCGGAGGGACTTTAACACAAAATATCCAAGCCACGCACGTGCTATACACGCGCCTGGCAGGGACCTAACTGTAATATCCGAAAATCTCAAGGGCTTGTATGCGAAATGTCCAAAATATTTAACGCTGATGTCAACGTTCTGGGACTAATTAGAAATAGCAAGACCTTAGAGGGTCCCTCTGCAAAATGCCCACACCTCACGTGAACTGGTCACGTGAGGTGACGTGGCAAGGGACCTGGATGCAATAGTCAAAAGCTGGGGGTCTTATCAGTAAATATTACAAATCTTTTAAGCGGCTAATGAAAGTTTGTGTCCTAATAAAATATTACAAAATTGGCAGGGGTATCGTGCAAAATTACCCCCGCTAGGCGCGATCGGACGGCTGGGCGACTTCACTTGTCCACGTGTCAGCTGCAAAATGCTCGATACCTCTTCGTCGTCCACGGCCCAGATTAAGACATCCAGGATTGATCGAACGGCTGGGGATGCTCGTGATCCGACGGTGTCTGTGCGATCTGGGCGCTCCTCGTTGATCAGACGGCCCCGGAGGCAGAGGGAAGAACACGGAGGAGCTCCGGTTGGGTGAAGTTCTCCGAGCTCCTCCGTCCGGCTACGGCGACGATTGAGCTTGTAAACCGGTCGAGGGTGCTCCTGCAGGTGTCAGCTGATGTCTGGAAGCATCAAAAGCCACCGACGTTCGCCGGTGGCTTCGCACGGAGGTGGCGGAGCTACAAGGGCCCAGGTGCTCCGGCGAGGGGGGCAAAATTGCTCCAGACGCTTCGATGGGCTTCAGTACCTGCACAAAAAGATTAAGGAGGCCGAGGGCAAAATGCCTCGACCTCAGGTGGCTCTCGAAGGTAGCGTGGAAAGCGAGATGTGGGCTCGCCAGAGTTGCGCTCCGGCGAGGTGATCTATGGAACGATTCGATGAGGGATTAAGAGCGAAAAGATCCTAACATTTATAGGAACGAGACGGAGATAAAAATGGGAATAGTGGCTGCCTCGATGGCCAAGGGCCAGAGGGTGAGTACCTCACGGGGACACCCGCCGGAGGTGGGGGTGGAACGCGCCCAACTCGTGCGAATCCGCCTCCTCGAAGGTGTAGACCTGGAGCTGTCACCTCCACGGTGCTAGAGCGACTCCAAGGGGGGAAGGAGCTGGATGATTTGCGGTTCGAAGAGCTATGGGAAGTGAGGGGGTTGGTTTTGAAACATGGTGAAGGGCGACTTTCGAGGACAGATCACGGGTAGATGAAGCAGATCTAGGAAGATCCACTAGGTCGGCGAGGTAGATGGTGGTACCAGGAACAAGTTCCATGAAGAAGTCCCTTTCCCTCGAGCAATGCCCTGATGGCGAAAAAATCGAGAAAAGCGGACCTGGGGAAGGTCCAACAAGAGGCGCAGGGCTAGGGCCAGGGAGTTGACCCGAGGTCAACTCTTCTGGCCACCTGGTTGGTCCACGTGGACCAACCAGGAAAAACCCTGGAAAATAAGTTTTATTAATTAATTTAAAAATAGTATATGGCCTTATTAATTTATGATTATAAAATAAAAAATAAAAAATATTCATTATTTTATGTAGTATTTTATTATGATTTTTAATTTATTTTATGAAATATATTTTTAAAAGTTGCTTTTATACCCCTATATAGGTATATTATCTATATATTTTAGTATTTTATTTTTATTTTGTGTCTTTTAATTTATTTATTTTTGTTTATTATTTCGTAAAATTATAAAATACTTTTATCTACACAAATATATTTTTATTTAATTTTGTTGAAGCATCTTGTATATCAAATAAAATCTAAGAGTGTTTTGTGCAGGTATATGTATAGGCAGTATACCTATGTATCCTTTATACAAGTATTTTTATTTTGTAATTTTTTTTTGCATTTTTATTCTGATTTTAATGCACATATATATTATAAGTAATATTTACATAATTATAAAAATATGTACAAAAATAATGAATAAAGAATAAATTGAATATTTTAATCTGTACAAGTATACAATGAGGGTCCGAAACTCAACTTTCAAACCGTAGCTCCGCCAAATGCGAAACCACCGCCATTAAATAGCTTATTTTCTTCTATATACAATTAAAGGTGAGTATGCTGCATTTGGAGTTTTCATTTGTGAGATACGGGTCTGGGAAGTTGAGATTCTGGAATTTTATTCAGACCATAACTTTTTATCTGTACATTATTTTTGTGTGAAATCAATTTCGATTTTTCTTTATAAAATTATCTACGACTTTCATGTACAAAGTTTCTTTATTTGAGGTACAAAAAGTGGAACCAAAAATAGGTCCCAAAAAGAATAAAGAATGAATAGAATGTATGGGTATATTATCTGTATTTTGACCTTATCTCCCCCTACTTTATTCCTTGTCGACCTATTCATCAAGATGCCTAGGTCTCGGGGTTTTGGGTCATAAAATATTTACAATATTTTATTCTTTTTCTTTTCTTTTATTTATTCTATAATTTTGGCCTTAATTACAGTATTTTATACACTAATATAATGCACATGCATGGATGCTAAGATGATGATTTTAATGCTATTTACAAGCATTTGCTAGGGTTTTTGGTGCCAAAATGATAGAATAAAGATGATGAAATGTGGATTCATCAGAACCATATTTTGCCTAAATGAGAGGTATTTACATGCATTTACTAGTATTTTTAAGGACAAAGTAATAGAATAAAAGTGATGAAATGGATATTCATCACCCCCCTATATTTGTCTTTGCTACTCCCTAGCAAACACTTATGTAATAAGTGCAGAAAATAAAAATAAAAGAAAAGAAAACGAAAGAAAGTGGATTAAGTTTAAGTCTCAAACTTGTCTTCACAAAATCAAAGTTTAGAGCTTAAGTCGGACCTTATTTAGTGCGGGTGGAACCTTATTGGGAATCGGATTTGAAATTCAACAGCCTTCGAGAATCCCATAACTCTGCTCAAGTCTCCTCAATAGACAGGTCAGAATACTTCAACTCATACGCAAACCCTTTATGAATATGAATATGACTTGTACAGTGTAAGTGATAGTCGCTCCCCTCAACTGAAGTGACAAAGAGACTGACTTATCCAGCATGACAACCTAGTGATTTCCCAATCCAGGAACTCCTTCCTTGAGGAGCAGGGTATTCCCTTCTAAGTTCACGTTACAACCAACTCAAGAGAAGGGGGTGACGAGAAGAATGGACGGTTGCCAATGTGGCTACCTATCCTAGGATGCATGACCAGTGTAGTCAAATCATCCAGTTGTAGGCTCTTATGATATGACTTTGAAGCTCAAGCTTGCTTATTGACGATACGAATATATACACTCCGATGGGCATTCTATTTTTAGTCAGGCATGTCCACTTTTTTGGATTTTTTGCTTTTTGCTTTTTTAAATACTATATACAACAACATTTACATAAGGAATTTTCGCTCTAGATAAAGTAGAAACATTTACACAAATTTGAAAATCAAGTGAAATTCCAACTCATCCCATCATAACTGCAATCATGCAAGTGAGTTGTTGGTTATATTCTTTAAGGAAGAGACTAACTATGCAATATAACGCACACATATATTTCAAACTAGGGAAGTGTGAATAATTAAGTCATAGACCCTAATGACTAAGGTTGATTAACTCTGAATCTTAGAACCTCATAAACCAAATGTCCTTGAACTTCACAAGTCTTGTGTGAAAGTGTAAGTGTTAGATCCAACTAAAGAATGCATTGATAAATGAAATGTTGAATGAAATACAAGTGTGCAAAATGTTTTTTGAGGGATTTTTTTAATGCAAGATTTTTTGTATTTAATGCAAAAATGAATAAGAAACCAATTTTCAAAACTTTGGTTGCACTCAAAATTGGACACAGACAATGTTAGTTGTAAAACTCTCTCTTTTAGAAGTAAGTTACCCACTCCGTAAATAAAATATAGACTTACGTAAAAGTACAAGCTATGGGTAAAATATATACAGAGTATATACACGTCCCCTATACTTAGCGAGCGTTATGTCCTTAGAGCACAAGAAGCATAGATAAGGAATAGCTCGGGCTAAGAGTAAGAGCGTGAAAAAGATCAAAATAGAAGGTAGTCTGCTCCTCTATACTTAGGTTGTGGTCAGTCTAAATATAGAAGAAGGGAGAAAATGAGGCGAACAAGGGGAGAAGTGAATGAGGAGAGTATATACAGCGGGCATCGGGTCCCCCTATACTTAGGCTCTGGCCAGCCTAAGTATGAAAGAAGGGGTAGGGGTCTGATGAGATCTGGAGAATAAACAAGGAGAATGTAGATTTGAAAGGTGTGAAAAATAAAGATGATCTGTACAGCTTTGCGACTGATTCTCTTCATGTAGGGTGGTATGATGAGTCTTCAATATGCTCTCTCTTCATGAAGTCGATGACCTCAACTTGGGCTAACAGTTCTTTAGAATCTACAAATGGCTTCAACAGTTTCCCATTCATTGAAAAAGGTTGTGAACCGTCTTTGAGCTCAATAATATCAACACTTCCATTGTTGTTCACATCTATGACAATGTAGGGATTCATCCATTTTGATTTGAGTTTCCCGTGAAAAATCTTCAACTGGACATTGAACAACCACACTTTTTACCCAGGGACAAAGGTCTTATGCCTAATGTGTCTATCATGCAATCTCTTGACCTTGTCATTATAGATCACACTGATGTCATACACCTGATTTTGGATTTCTATTAGCTCATTCAGATTCAAGTCATGACACAGCTTCCCAAGGTGACAGCTCCAATTAAACTTATTGATCACCGATTTTTATTTGAGAATTATCTCTACGGGAAAATGGCATGACTTGCCATAGATCATCCTAAAAGGTGAAGTACCGAGTGTGGTCTTATAGGGTTGTCCTATAGGCCCACTGAACCTTGTCCAAAAGCTGAGACCAGTTCTTCCTATTGTGATGAACCGACTTTTGACGAATATGCTTCATCTCTCAATTAGAACCCTTTGCCATGCAATTATACTGTGGGTGGTAAGGATTGGCTACTCTATGCTCTAATTTATAGTCCTTGTCCAATGATCTTATTTCTATATTCTCAAAGTGGCTACCCCCACTAGAAATCAATACCTTTGGAACCCCGAACCTTGCAATGACATGATCCTTGATAAACTTACAAAGAGTCTTCTATCTGCGACTCGAGTTGAGATAGATTACACCCACCTTGACAAATAATCAACCACGAACAAGATGTACTCATGTTCATTGTTGTTGAGAAATGGACCCATAAAATCAATTCCTCATGCATCAAGAAAACATCACAGAAATTCATCGGTTTCATGGGCATTTCATCTCTATATTAAAAAGTCCCTCCCATTCTCTGACAAATCGAGCATGACCATACAAAATCATTGACATCTCTAAACATGGTCAGCGAGTAAAATTCACATTGGAGAACCTTGTGCGCGATTCTCTTTCCTGAATGGTGTCCTCCAGCCTCAAGTGTATGACAATATGTGAGGATACTCTAGTATTCCTCCTAAGGAATACACCTTCGCCAAATGCTATCCGATCCTCAAAGAAAAGAAATGGATCGTCTCGGTGGTATCTACCTGAATCCGACTTCATTTGGTCAATACTGCTCCTAGTCCAACCCTGGGGAACTTGCTTGGAGACAAGATAGTTCACCATGTTGGTGTACCACAGGAGAGAGTCAGCAGCACAAACTGACTCTTCTAGGAAGGTTTCTCGAATTTGTTCAATATCAGGATCATCATTCTGCTCAATTCGAGTAAGGTGATCAACTACAACAAAATCCGATGCATTAGTCATGATCTCAATGGGAATAGAGCAGTAGAGAGCTTGTAAAATCAATGATTCGTCAATTTTCTTTTTCAAGAGCTCAAAGGCCTCAAGACACTTTTGATCGTCAATGAAGTCAACGTCTTTCCCTAAGAGCTTAGTAAATGGCCGGGCGATCTTAGAAAAATCATGAATAAATCTGCAATAAAATCTGACATACCCTAAGAATGACCACACTGACTTAACGTTGGTTGATGTCTCAAGTTTCTTGATCACTTACACCTTGACAGGGTCAACCTTCATTCCCTTTTGAAGATGATGTGCCCCATCTGATACCCTATGTCACCATGAAGTGATTTAGAGAGTACCAAAATGACTCCCTACACCTATTGAGGACCCGGTCCAAGTGCGCTAAATATGTATCTAAAGAATAACCATGGACCGAGAAGTCATCCATGAAGACTTGCATAAAATCACCCACCATCTCGGCAAATACGGCGATCATGCACCACTGAAATGTGCTCGGGACATTGCGGAGCCTGAATGGTCTGCACTTGAATGAGTTAGTGCTGAATGGACATGTAAATGTGGTTTTTTCCTGATCCTCAGGAGTGATGGCTACTTATTGTAGCATGAGTACCCATCAAGAAAATAGAAGAACACTTTCACTGCAAATCTCTCCAAGATTTGATCAATGAATGGCAGAGGAAAGTGATCTTTCTTGGTTGTAGTGTTCATGTGCCTATAATCAACACATACGCACCACGACATGGAAACTCGTGTCACGATCTCTATCCCCTCCTCGTTGGTGACCATATGGATTCCCGACTTCTTCGGAACAACATGAAGCAGTGACACCCACTTGGAATCAGAAATAGGATATATAGACCCTCCTTTGCACCATTTCTCAATCTCTTTCTTAACTACTAAGTGGAGATTAGGGTTTAGTCTTCTCTGAAATTCATGGTAAGGTATCGTGTTATCCTAAACATATATTTGGTGCTAGCAGAGAGTGGGGTAGATCCCCACGAGATGTGACATTGTCCATCCAATGCACTTGCAATTCTACTCAAGAACATTGAGCAACATGGACTCTTGTTTTGCAACTAATTTCGAGCAAATGATCACATGAACTCTCTCTTTAGGTTTTGCGAGAAATGCATACTTGAGTGTAGGAGGAAGTGATTTTAGCTTAGGCAAATCTGAATCATTATTTAGATTCGACTGAATGGCGTCTGCGTTTGGCTCTGTGTTGGATGATGGTGGATCAATCTGTGATGTGTTTGCTACCAACTTTGATGAAAGGTGAGTTGGATCGTAAAAGTAGTATGGTAATTCAGCCAAAACCTCATCCGACTCGTCATCTTTGTCCCTTAACTATTCCAAGAAGATGGGATTGACACATGCAAAAGGATCTCTGTGTTGTCAAGGGTATAGGCATATGTGCCTCTAAGTAAATCAGGCAACACCTGGCAAACTACACTGTGTACTATGTTCTCTCCAGATGAGAGGGTCTCGCTCTTTACTGCTGGAGTTTGTTTCTAAAGTCTAGTTGTGCTAATCTACTTTCACCCTGCCTCTGAAGATTATGCATACTCAGTACTAGATTTGAAGTTGGATCTTTGCCATATTGTTTGCTTCATCTCTAAGTCAACTTCTCCACCTAGAGAATGGAACATCATCCCTACGTAGTAATCGAATATTTCCCCTATGGTCCTCAAGAATTGTCATACAAGAATGATCTGAGATTGTCTCGAATGATTGAGGGACTCCATATCAAGGATAGGGAAGTCCACTTTGTACTTTTGCCACTGAACCAAGATAACAACATTTTTCACTTCTCCCTCAGGTCTCTTCATTGATAGATCCACAAATTGGAGTAGAGCTGATGATTTTCTAAGAGGCCCTAACTCTAATTTATAATATAATGCTAAGGGCAAAAGACTGATTGAAGAACCATTATATAAGAGAGTGCGTGAAAAATGTAATGTCGTGATGCGACTCTCCACATAGTGACAACCCATGTCTCTCTTTTTCCTTGGTAGTTGTTGATTTTTGACATAATGGGTAGTGGCAACTGTTAAGACATGAGTCTCCACAAATTAATTTGGTTTCTTCCTACGAGTCCTGATAGGAGTGCATCTCATTTTCAAGTACTTCTGAAATGCAGGATTGTTGGACACATACTGGTCAAATGGTACTTTAGCTGTGATGTTTTGTTGACAAAACTGTGCCATTTCTGTGTCATCTTGAATTGGTTTGCACTTTCTCTCGTAAGAGCACGGGGGAAAGGAATGGTAGCAGCCAAGACATGAGATAAAGAACCCAGACCATAAATAGGAGAATCATGATTTGATTTATTAGAAATGGAGTTCTTATTAGAATGATCTTTATTCTTCAACAGATCATAAAAATCAAAATCATCTACATCAGGTTGCGGAATAGATGACAAATGTGAATCAACCGAGACTGGATGTGCAAGGTCCTATGTAGACTCCATTGGTGCTTTTCCCTTATTTTGAGAGGGAATCCTCGGCCTCCTTGATTATGGAGGTGAATCCAGATTTCTTTCTTCTTCATCTTCAGAAGTATCATTCGGTTAAACTTCTGAGTTGTTTCACTCCATTTCCCTTGCTCGGTCACGCACGGCCATGACCCTTCTGCTCCTACGTGACATATCATTGATATTATCAAACGAAAGGATCTCATGTTCAAATCTAGATGAATCTGAATAGTATACCTGACCACCATATTGATGAGATTGTGATTTGTTCAAGTTGTTAAACTTGGGCATGAATAGCTGTAGCAGGAATCACCTGTTCATCTCTCCAACATGATAAGTTGATTCATGTCAACCTGTAAACCTGAAGTTCATTCCAAAAAGAGAGGATCTCCTCGAGCATCTATTGTTGGATATCAACAAGCTTGGTTTGAGAGCTAGACAGTTGTGATGGTTGCCTTGAAAATTGGCCCTTTGGGACCTAGTACTATTGTTGGTACTGCTGGGGTGTTGATGATCTATGTTTCATCATCTTTATTCTATCATTTTGACCTTAAAACCTTAGTAAATGCGTGTAAATAGTGTTAAATCATGCATTTTATCATCCATGCATTATTATGTAAATATTGTACAAAATGTGGTTTTTAAAGCCAAAATTATAGAATAAAGAAAAGAAAAGAAAAAGAATAAAATATTGCAAATTTTTTATGACCCGAAACCCCGAGACCTAAGCATCTCGACGACTAGGTCGATAAGGAATAAAGTAGGGGGAGATAAGGGCCAAAAGACAATCAAAATACCTTTTATTTAATTCATTCATTATTCATTTTGGGACCTTTTTTGTTCCAATTTTTAAACCTCAAATAAAGAAACTTTTTACATGAAAGTTATGATAATTAAATAAAGAAAAATACAAAATTGATTTCACTCAAAAATAATGTACAGATAAAAAGTTATCATCTGAATAAGATTCCAGAATCCCAACTTCCCAGACCTGTATCTCTCAATAAAAACTCGAAATGTATCAAAATAGCCTTTAATTTTATATAATTTTCCATAAGCTATTTAATGAAGGTGGTTTTGTATTTTGCGGAGCTACGATTTGAAAGTTGAGTTTTGGACACCTATTGTATACTTGTACAGATTAAAATATTCATTTTATTATTTATTCACTGTTTTATATTTTTGTTATTTTGTAAATATTATTTATAATATATGTACATTAAAACTAGAATAAAAACCTAAAGAAAATACAAAAATAAAATACCTATATACAAGTCATAGGTATAATACATGTACATATAACTACATAATTAATACTTCTATCTTAATAAGTGTACATATTACATAAGAAAAAGAAATATAAAAATATATTGAAGTATGTAAAAATAATCTATAAATTTATAAAATATTAAACAAAATTAATAAATTAAATACATAAAATAAAATTAAAATATCAAAATATATAGATATGTATACCTATATAGGCCTAAAAAGGTAACTTGTAATTTTATACCTCTAAAAATAAAAATTAAAATAAAATAATTACTAAAATAGTAAACATTTTTTATAACCTAAAAATAATAAATTCATTCAATATTTTAAAATGAATTTCTAATCTTTTTTCAAGGGGTTTTTCTGGTTGATCCACGTGGACCAACCAGGTGGATGGGACTGTTGAATGAAGATCAACTGTCTGACCCCCTCTGCCACCTTTGTCAGAACCTTGTTTTTTGTCAACTTCAGGATTTATCAAGGTTGGCTCCTTCATCTTCTCATGATACTTCCTTTGTGACTTTTTCTCCCCATTAATCCATGATTCACGCCTATAGTTTTCTTGGGGATTGCGTCACTGAATCGATGCCACCTCTTCATTTTTGTAGCCCGCTCATCAACTCTTTCATATATCCCCCCACCGCCTCTTTTGAAGTTTGAACCTCTTTGACCTAGCTTCACGCCCGTTCCTGGTGTGCTCGTGGTAGAGGAAGGTGACAGCTTCCTCCCTCGACCTTGGCAGCGGCGTTTGACGCGGGGAAGGGCAGCTTCCACATCGTCGGAGCACTGCTTCTGGCGGTTACGTCTCATGGCCTTTGGCCGCAGAAGGTTGATTCTCTCTTGTTTTGTTCCATTTTCTGCTCATTTTTTAATTTCTGAGCAGATTTCCTATCTTTTCTTGTCGATTTTGGTGTGATATTCAGTCGTTAACTTCACCATTAGAAGCTCGCTGAAGCCCTGCTCCGGCGAACCTGTTCCCGGGTCGTTCACTCCCCTCTCCACCTTTGTTTGCCTCAGAACAATCTCTCGTTGCTTGTGTTTCATCCTTGCAGGTTCCGAGGGCCAAGGGATTCCATCTGGGGGTCAAACTTTTGAAGGAAAAGCTCCTGGGAGAAGCTCCAGTCCATTCACGCCATAGTGGTCCTCCAAAGCCCTTCACGCCATTTTGGGGCCACCAATCGATAGAGGGGGCTCGCAGGTGTTGTGCGGCCATTTTGTAGCTCCAGCTTCGCGAAGCAACGGGAGCCAGCTGGAGGAACTGCGCCACGATGGAGTTCTTGGCCAGTTCATCCTCCATCGCTCTCCGTCGTCGATTTCAACCGAGTTCTTGATGGCGTACAACATCCGTAGATTTATTGCCGCTCCAGAGTCATCCGATCTTCATCAGGATCTAATCCTAGCCGTCAGCGAGCGAAGGGGTATCAGGTGCCAGATCGCTAACACGTGTCTTAGTAGAATCATATATGTCGTCCGATCCGCGTGGAGAGGGAATTTTGCAACAAACACCCTCACCATTTTTTTATTTAATAATAGGCTATGAATCATTCATTTGCTGTGTTATAAGTTTTTGTAATATTTATCAAAAGGACCCCGACTTTCTAAAATTGCAATCAAGCCCTTACCAGCGAGGCGCACGAGCGCAATAACGTGCGCTTGTCTATTTTGCAGACAAGGGCTTGCCCTTTTATGTATTTCTAAATAGACCATAAAATATCTATTTCAGTTATATAGTTTTGGTAATTTTGCATATCACCCCCTTTAGTTCTTATTATTTGCAATTTGGTCCCTGTCTTGTCACGTGTTCACGTACGTGTGTTTGGTCTTTTTGCAAAAATCCACCTGCGCTTTTGATTATTTACAATTGGTCCTGGAACTTAATTAAGTAGTTATATTTTTCTGTGAAATTTACACTTTGGCCCTCAGACTTTCGGATAATTACAACAACGCCCCTGCTAGTAGTGTAGTTTCTCTTTGTTATATCTATTTATTCCATGCATCTATAAAATTCAAAAAAATCCCAAAAATAGAGTTAAGCTATTGTTGCATTGTACTATCACGTCATATTTTTGTTTCGCATTTTTGTTGCATTTTATTATTTATAAAAATTCAAAAACATGCGTTTTCAACACTGTTTGCATTAGAAAATTCATAAAAATTATAATTAGTTTTTGAAAAATTCCAAAAAAATATATTTTGTGCATTCCTATATGTTTTGACTTCAGACCAAAAACCACTAAAAATTTCAAAAGAAAACTCGTAAAAATTAGAAAACCACAAAAACCTTCGTAAAAATCTTAAAATTCCACAAGAATATAAAAATATAATTTTGTTCTCTGAATTTTCTCTGTTATATTATTTTTACTTTAAAATTAATTTGAGGAATTTTGGACTCTATTTGGCATTTTTCATCCTCATTTTAGTTTCAACCTTTAATTTTGTGCACTATTTTTAGTATTTTTTTTACTTGAAAAATATCAGAAAAATAAGGAAACATTTGGAAAAAAATCACAAAAACATTAGAAATATATAAAAATCATAAAAACACTTTTCCTGTATTTTAATTATTTTCCCCTATGTTTATCTCTCTCTTATCTCAAGTGTATATATATTCCTTATATATTATATCTTTACTAAAAGAAAAAGAAAATACAAAATATAAAACACAAAAAGAAAATACCAAATCAGTAAATCAAAAATAAAAATATAAAAATATAAAATCAAAAATTAAATAAAAAATATCAAATTTAAAAACCCACAAAAATAGTACTTGTATAGACAAATACATCGCATTCGCATTTGAGCTTAATTACCCCGATCTACCTGTTTGCTTCCTATGTTCGACACTCTACATATATTTGCACCTATACACATCTTTGTTGTAGAGTTATAATAAATTTTAGCTCTACACGACTTTTCATTGTTTGATCTCGGTTGTGGGTTAATTGTTGTTTGAAGATCTGATTTCTTGCAGGTTGCCTCATCGACATTGTGATCCCACCTTATGTAGATTACTTTACACCCGTGAAAAATCCGTCTTCAACAATGACGCCATTACCGGGGAGCAACATCGCATAGATCGACTTTTTGCTTGATTGTGATTATTTGCCTATTTTTGCCTTATTTATTTGCTCATTTATTTGATATAATTGTTTGACTTGTCTAATCACCCTCTCTTGTTTACTTTGTGTGAGGAACCACAGAACGAGGGAGGCGCTCCACCCTAGGCGCATGTGCACCCATATGAAGGCGGTAGGAGATTTCTGACCTACCATCAAAGGAGGCAGGGAGGACTTGAGAAGACAATTACACTTTGAGCATTTTTAGTATTTGTTCGCTTGTGAAATTTTTGTGAGAGAGTGACCACTTATTATTGTAATAATACATGTACTCAGGACTTGGAAATTCGGGCCCAATTTCCAAGTGTTTGTTCACTTGGGGCCTCACAGCGGCTTTTCACGATTTTCATCGCATTTTTTCCTTTGTTTTCTCGGTTTTGTTTTCTTCATTTTGTGTGATTGAGCCCTTAGTTTTACGATTTCTTGCAATAGATTAAAGCCAAACACTTAATATACTTGCCTGTGCCTATAGTGACATTTGGACTCAGTCAAATCTTAACTGCTTCTCACTAGTCTTAGAACCACCGCATCACGAGAGTCCTCCATACAGCGCGTGCAGGACCTACTGTGGTGGGCACCGAGGAGACTCCAAGACCAGACACTTCGGTTTTATTCTAGGTCATTAGCATCGGTTCTTCACGCTAATAGAAATTTCAGAAACTTAGGGCGATTTCATCGGCTTGCATTTGCATATAGATAGGTTTCAATTCTGGTGAGTATCTTTGCATGTAGAGTGCTGGAGGCAAGGTGAGCATTTACGCTTAGGCATTCATCATCATTTTTGCCGCTTGCATTGCTTTTCCGACTCTCCCTCTGATTTTGATCATCTAGGAGCTTAAAGGAATTGACTCCTCGATAGGCTCGTACATTATCACTAAAAATCCAAAAAAGTGATAACCAAAAAAATGGGACTGCTAACATTACTTGACCCTAAAAATCAACTAAAAAGAAAAATTTTATATTGGGGCGAGTAATCCCCTCATTGTCTTCGCTTTTACTTTCTCGCGCACACACTAAGGTTAGTGCCCAAATTCCATTTCAGCCTAGTAAGTGTTTGTGCAACTCTTGGACTTCTCACCTAACTCTAAAACAGACAAGATAAAAAGATCGTTTTTTCAGTCTCTACCAAGTTGAGTAGGTGAATTGAGGGTTTGTTTTGTGTTAGTGTGCTTGCTTGTGTGTATTTGAGATCTTCTATGCACATTTGCGCCTTTTTCTTCACTTCCCTTGACTTGATCATCGTGCTCTCCCGACTATCATTTTCCTCTTGCTTCGTGATGACCGACTGGAGCGTATTTTTTCTGGATTTTGCGAGTCCTTCGTTCACTCCAGCCGGTCCACCTCCCTTTTTCCGGGAGGACTTTGCTCCTGATTTTTGTATATATCTGCCTCAATCGCAGTATCAGGAATCGGACTTCTACCCACATCCACCACCACCCCCACATTTTCCACCTTCACATCCACCCAAGACTGATCTGTTGGAGTCACCTTTCATGGAGTCCACCCTTAAGCACTTGACCCAGATGATGGATCATATGAGACAGAGGATTGACCACCTCACTAGTACAAATAAGAGTGACCATAATAATCCACCATTTGATGATATGTGTTCACTCGAGGATTTCCATGAGAGCTTGTAATCGCCCAAAATACAAAAAAATGAGAAAATTTTAAAAACACAAAAAGAGTTCGAGATATCTTTGTTTGAGTCGGACTGTGAGGAAAGGGAGTCTTTGCCAGACCCTTTGACCACACATCCTTTCACACCCTGTCCCGCCTTTGACCCCGAGGATGCCGCTGTACAGACTTCTCTTGGCATGCCACGTGTATATGATGATTCCGACTTTCTCCCTTGTATGGAGGAGGTCTAAAAAATCAAAAAAATGTTGGATGAACCCGAAGTGGTGGCCACTATTCATGAGATTATCCGTGCCCCACTTCAACATGCCATGACCGATTTATCTGCTCCTCTTCCAAAGAAGAGAAAGCAGAGGATCAGATCTGAGCGTCATATTTTGACCATGGCCACTGCCCATGCCATCACAAACCATCCCATTCCTAGGAAGAGGAACACTGCCATACCTTTCATTAGCTGCACCATCTCTGACCACACATGTGATCACACTCTCCTCGATGGCGGTGCTTCGATTAGCATATTACCCTTCTCGCTGGTACAGTCTCTTCACTTAGGGCCTCTCATGAAAACTAGGATGATCATATAGTTTGCTGATGGATCTATCAAGAGGCTGAAGGGTATCCTTGAAAACACTGTCATTTCGATTCAGGGCACGAGCTACATTGTTGATTTTGTCGTATTGCCCATGGAGACCTCCACAAGGGAGCACTCTCCAATCATCCTGGGACGACCATTCCTTGCTTCGACGAGGGTCGTTACTGATTACGGATTAAGATATTCGCTTCCGTACTGTTGATGAAAGCGAAGTGTTGATCACCACACATACGGCTGACCAGAGACCTACACCTAATGCACCTTCACCTATCTTGGCTGACCCCGAGGACTATGATCTATATGAGGATATCAGAGAGACTTTCTTTATGACTGATGATGAGACCCGAGAATTCCTCTCCAAGGAGGAAGGCTTGGAAAGCATATACCTTGGAGTTTCTGCTTCCTGTGTTTGGCGTTGTGTTGATGACATCCGCGGGATTTACACGATCGATACCATTGAGAGGAGGGCATATTCAGAGAGTAGATGGGACTGACATGACTCGACTACTTTCACTGATGAGTCCGCTTCTGTTCATGTAGACACTAATGAGACGAAGACCGAATTTAATTTGGTTGCTTTTATTCGAAAAGTCGGGCCTTTTGATGAGAAAGATGATCCGATTGAGATTATTGAGGACGAACAGAGTTCGACTACTTCCACTGATGAGTTCGTTCCTTTTGTTTTTGACCTGGATGAGACCTCGCGGGACGACACAGATTACACTTCTTTCGATGATGATGAGTTTGTCCTTTTCCACCTTGATATCAGCGAGACCCCCAAGGCCAGACCTAGTCGTACTTCTTTCACTCATATGTATGTGCCTCTTCACCCTAGGGCTACTGAGGACCTACATCCTGTTGACCCTGATCGGTTAGTGTCATCTAAGGAGCCCGATGTCAACCTACACCACACTAGATCCATTCCTCAGCGGTCTCGCAAGAAGGTTTGCTTTCGACCTTCTTGATCCTTTGTACATCCATCTTTGTTATACATTCTCTTTTATTCACCTATGTCCCTCTACCGTATTGCTTGTCCACCCATTCTCGTGTTTGCCTTGCTTAGGACGTACTTTGTCCTAAGAATAGGGGGTGGACAAGCTGAGTGTTCATTCGTCGTTCCGTTTCATCACTCCTGTTGTTGCCTATACTTAGGGCTTCTTTTACCCTAAGTATAGGGGGAGTGATGCGTACATCCATTTCTTTCTTCTTCCATCTTCTGATCTCTTTTCTTCTTTTCCTCTACTATCCTCTTTACCTACTGAAAAGGTGTCGTCCCTTTTTGTCAGACTTCTATACTTAGGACGTACTTTGTCCTAAGTATAGGGGGTGTGCACCCCGAGTTGATTCTATTCTTTGATCCTCTCCACTGTCTCCTCTTCTTGTCTATACTTAGGGATATCTTACCCAGGGTATAGGGGGAGACAGTATGAGTACGATCTGTTCGTTCCCACCCTTGACCCTCCCTACCTTGTATACAGTCTATTATACTTAGGATTATTTGTTCCTAAGTATAGGGGGACGGTCGACTTCTCATTTGTTCATCTCTTATTCATTCATTATTCTTTAGACTTTTCTATACTCAGTACGAGTTATGCCTTCTCTTTTCTCTCCGATCTATGAGCACATAGCTCAAGCTAAGTATAGGGGGGTCGTATATAATGTGTATATACTTTAGCCATAACTCGTACTTTCGTATTTTCTGAATAATTATGGCTAATTATACTTAAGATTCATTAGAAAAATCTTAATAAAAAGACATGGTTATTCCTCAAATTCTTTTTGTATTTATTGATTAATAAATCAGCTGAAAATATTTTTGCAAAATGTTTGAAAAATAGTTTGCAAATCTTTGTGAAAAATCTTTCGAAAACTATTTTGAAAATGTTTTGTTACATTTTTCAACCTTTGTAAAATAGCTTGATTGTAAAATTATTTCCTTTGTGTGAAATAAAATGTTTGAAAAACAAGTTGCAAATGGTTTGAAAAATGGTTGCAAAAATATTCGAAAAATCTATATATTGCTTGGAAAACCTTTGCAAAATGATTTTCAAATGTGTGTACATGTTTCTAAAAATTATTTGTAAAAATTATTTTGGACTATAGTTTTTAAAATTGATAGAAAAACCTGTGTCAAATAACTTTGAGGAATACATACATCTCATCCAAAATTCTTTATTTATACTTATAAAATTGACCACTTACCCTTGTAATTTCTTAAAATCCACTTCTTGTAAATACAAGATGCATTCCCGTGTAAATATTTGTACCTCGTTTTTGGCGAAAACCTTTTTATTTTCTAAAATCCCAAAAACATTTGCAAAAGTAAAATACCAAAAACATTTGAAAAACTTTTTTGAAAAATCTTAAAAATGCATATGCATGATCTTTTCAAAAATCCATAAAAAGTTCAAAATATTTGAAAATTGCATCACAAAAAGATTTTATGCATGGCATTTACATAGCATTCGCATTTTTTCAGATTGAATCTGATAATTGAACGAGTCTAAATAAAATCCAAAGATTGGAGATTGGTTGGACCTTAAATCTACCTAATTAATAGGAACCTTATAGGAGCTGGAATTGAGGTACTTCAGGTCTAGTTTACTTAATTCTTTGAGGATCACGAGACTTGGTTCAATGGATTCTTGACTACCTAAGTAGAGTATTTCAGAGCACATGCACGACTCTTGTTGATAATGACCTAACTTGGACACATGCACCTTTCACTTGGCTCAACTCAGTTGGAGTGGTGAGGGGGTTGGATTTGCCGGTATGAGACGCACACAGATGGAAACACTTGTCCTCCTCTATGGAGGGAAGTGTACCCCAACCCATCCGGTGATGATGAGTTTTGAGGACAGGAGATCGTGGGTTGAGATAAAGCTTCAAAAGAGGGATAGTCTACTGTCTCAAGAGGAAAAAGTCCTTATGTAAATACTGTTGTATATAGTATTCAAAAAAATGCAAAAATCAAAAACTCCAAAAAAGTGGACAAGCCTGCACAAAAATAAAAAAATGTCGGCCGGAGTGTACATATGTGTATAGTCAATAAGCAAGCTTGAGCTTCAAAGTCAAATTATGTGAGCCTGCAGCTGGATGACTTGACTACACTTGTCTTGCATCCTATGATAGGTAGCTACACTGGCTACCGTCCATTCTTCTCTTCACCCCCTCCTCTTGAGCTGGTTGCCACTTGAACTTAGAAGGGAATACCCTGCTCCTTGAGGAATGAGTTGTTGGATTGGAGAATCATTCGGTTGTCATATTGGAGAAGCTAGTCTCATTGTCATTTCCGTTGGGGAGAGCCACCATCACTTACACTATACGAGTCAGATTCATAGTCATAAGGGTTTGCGTATGAGTTGAAGTATTCTGACATGGATATTAAGGAGACTTGAGCAGAGTTTTGGGATTCTCGAAGGCTGTTGAATTTCAAGTCCAGTTCTCATTAAGGTTCAAACCTCACTAAAATCCCAAAGGTCCAACTTAAGCTGCAAACATTGATTTTGTGAAGACAAGTTTGATAGTTAAACTTAATCCAATTTTCTTCTTTTTCTTTTCTTTGTTTTTCTTTTCTGCACTTATTGCATAAGTGTTTGCTAGGGACCAGCGAAGGCAAGTATAGGGGGATGATGAATCTACATTTCATCATCTTTATTCTATCATTTTGGCCTTAAAAACCCTAGTAAATGCGTGTAAATAGTGTTAATTCATGCATTTTATCATCCATGCATTATTGTGTAAATATTACATAAAATGCGGTTTTTAAAGCCAAAATTATAGAATAAAGAACAGAAAAGAAAAAGAATAAAATATTGCAACTATTTTATGACCTGAAACCCTGAGACCTAGGCATCTCGATGACTAGGCCGACAAGGAATAAAGTAGGGGGAGATAAGGGCCAAAATACATTAAAAATACCTTTTATTTAATTCATTCTTTATTTATTGTGGGACCTATTTTTTATTCCATTTTTAAACCTCAAATAAATAAACTTTGTACATGAAAGTTATAGATAATTAAATAAAAAAATACAAAATTGATTTCACTCAAAAATAATATACAGATAAAAAGTTATGATCTAAATAAGATTGCAGAATCCCAACTTCCCAGACCTGTATCTCTCAAATAAAAACTCGAAATGTATCAAAATCACCTTTAATTGTATATAATTTTCAATAAGCTATTTAATGAAGGTTGTTTCGTATTTGGCGGAACTACGATTTGAAAGTTGAGTTTTGGACTCCTATTGTATACTTGTACAGATTAAAATATTCATTTTACTATTTATTCATTATTTTATAATTTTATGTTTTTATTATTTTGTAAATATTATTTATAATATATGTGTACATTAAAACCAGAATAAAAACCTAAAGAAAATACAAAAAAACCATGTATATAAGACATAGGTATAATACCTGTACATATACCTAGATAATTAATACTTCTATTTTATTAAGTGTATATATTACATTGGAAAAAGAAAATAAAAATATATTTAAGTATATAAAAATAAGCTATAAATTTATAAAATATTAAACAAAATTAATAAAATTAAATACACAAAATAAAAATAAAATATCAATATATATATATGTGTGTGTATGTATACCTATATAGGCCTAAAAAGGTAACTTGTAATTTTATACCCCTAAAAAAATAATAATAATAATAAAATAATTCATAAAATAATAAACATTTTATTTTATAACCTAAAAATAATAAATTCATTTAATATTTTAAAATGAATTTCTAATCCTTTTTCAGGGGGTTTTTCTTGGTTGGTCCACGTAGACCAACCAGGTGGCTGGGATTGTTGACCAAAGGTCAACTGTCTGCCCCCTCTGCCACCTTTGTCAGACCATTGTTTTTTGTCAACTTCGCAGATTTATCGAGGTCGGCTCCTTCATCTTCTCATGATACTTCCTTCATGACTTTTTTCTCCCCATTAATCCATGATTCACGCCTATAGTTTTTCTTGGGGATTGTGTCACTGAATCGATGCCACCACCTCGTTTTTCTAGCCCGCTCGTCAACTCTTTCATATATCCCCCCTCTGCCTCTTTTGAAGTTCGAACCTCTTTGACCTAGCTTCACGCCCGTTCCTGGTGTGCTCGTAGTAGAGGAAGGTGAGAGTTTCCTCCCTCGACCCTTGGCGATAGCGTTTGACGCCGGAAAGGGCGACTTCCGCCATCGCCGAAGCGCCGCTCCTGGTGGTTACATCTCGTGGCCTTTGACCGCTTGAGGTCGATTCTTTCTTGTTTTGTTCCATTTTCCGCTAATTTTATAATTTCTGAGCTGATTTCCTATCTTTTCTTGTCGATTTTGTTGTGATATTCCGTCATTAACTTCACCATAGAAGCTCGTCGGAGCCCTACTCCGGCAAACCTGTTCCCGCGTCGTTCAATCCCCTCTCCACCTTTGTTTGCCTCAGAACCATCTCTTGTTGCTTGTGTTTCATCCGTGCAGGTTCCATGGGCCAAGGGATTCCATCTGGGGGTCAATCTTTTGAAGGAAAAGCTCCTGGGAGCAGCTCCAGTCCATTCACGCCGTAGTGGTCCTCCAGTGCCCTTCACGCCATTTTGGGGCCATCAATCGATAGAGGGGGATTGCAGGTGCTGTGCGGCCATTTTGTAGCTCCAACGCTCGTCGAAGCAGCGAGAGCCAGCTAGAGGAACATTGTCATGACGGAGTTCTTGGCCAGTTCGTCCTCCATCGCCCTCCGTCGTCGATTTCGGCCGAGTTCTTGATGGCGCATAGCATCCGTTAGATCTTGTTGCTCCAGCGATGTCCTATCTTCATCAGGATCTAATCCTAGCCGTCGGATCGCTGACGTGTGTCTTAGTGGAATCATATATGTCATCCGATCCGCATGGGCGAGGGAATTTTGCAACAAACACCCTCACCAGTTTTGTATTTATTAATCAGCACTGAATCATTCACTTTTTGTGTTATAAGTTTTGTAATATTTATTAAAAGGACCCCCGACTCTCTAAAATTGCAATCAAGCCCTTGCTAGTGAGGCGCACGTGCGCAAGCACGTGCGCTTGGCTATTTTGTAGAAAAGGGCTTGCCCTTTTAAGTATTTCTAAATAGACCAAAAAATATTTATTTTAGTTATATAGTTTTTGGTAATTTTGCATATCGCCCCCTTAAGTTCTTATTATTTGTTATTTGATCCCTGACTTGTCATGTGTTCACGCACGTGTGTTTGGTCTTTTTGCAGAAATCCACCTGGGCTTTTGATTATTTAAAATTAGTCCTGGAACTTAATTAAGTAGGTATATTTTTCTGTGAAATTTGCACTTTGGCCCTCGGACTTTCAGATAATTACAATAATGCCCCTACTAATAATGTAGTTTCTCTTTGTTATATCTATTTATTCCATGCATCTATAAAATTCAAAAAAATTTCCAAAAATAGAGTTAAGCTATTGTTGCATTGCAATATCACGTCATATTTTTATTTTGCATTTTTTGTTGCATTTTATTATTTATAAAAATTCAAAAACATGCATTTTCTTCACTGTTTGCATTAGAAAATTCATAAAAATTATAAAATGTTTTTTTGAAAAATTAAAAACAAAATTATATTGTGTGCATTCCTATGTGTTTTGACTTTAGACCAAAAACCACTAAAAATTTCAAAAGAAAACTCCAAAAACTCAAAAAACCACAAAAAACCTTCATAAAAATCTTCAAAATTCCATAAAAATCTTAAAAATATAATTTTGGTCTCTGATTTTCTCTTTTCTATTATCTTTACTTAATATTTAATTTGAGGAATTTTGGACTCTGTTTGACATTTTTCATCATCATTTTAGTTTCAACCTTTAATTTTATGCACTGTTTTCAGTATTTTTGACTTGAAAAATACCAACAAATTAGGAAAAATTTGGAAAAATCATAAAAACATTAGAAAAATATAAAAATCACAAAAACACTTTACTTCTTGTATTTTGAGTACTTTTACCTATGTTTATATCTCTCTTATCTCTAGTGTATATATATTCCTTATATATATTATATCTTTAATAAAAGAAAACGAAAATAAAAAAATATAAAACATAAAAAGAAAATACAAAATCAGTAAATTAAAAATCAAAATATAAAAATATTAAATAAAAAATATCAAATTCTAAAACCCAACAAAATATCGCATTCGCATTTGAGCTTGATTGCCTCGATCCACCTGTTTGCTTCTTGTGTTCGACACTCTACACATACTTGCAACTATACACATCTTGGTTGTAGAGTTATAATAAATTTTAACCCCGCACCGCTTTTCATTGTTTGATCTCTGTTGTGGGTTAATTGTTGTTTGAATTTCGGATTTCACGTGAGGTCAACTCAACGATTGTTGATTTGCCTTGTGAATTGACACGACCTCCCCATTTTCACGTTCTACAGGTGTCTGCCAGTATGTGGACCATGTTGGTTTTGGTTGGTGTTGGCCCTAGCGAATATATGGCTGATGCAGTCTCTGACGTTGGGAGGAGGCAGTGTTCTGACTGTGCTACAGGGCGAGTGGGAATGCAACATTGTATAAGGTTGGGGGACATCGGTATAACTGATGGTCCCCCATATTTCCCTATTTTCCATGTTCTTGAGTGTACCAAATACCATTTACTTCTAATACTAGAGGAGGAACTTCCTTAACAATCTCGATTGGTGGTTGTGACTATTGGAAAGATTAGGCACAGGAGTGGTCCTGAGCGCACGGTTTCGGTGGCCCTAACATTGGTTGCTCGTGAACGTGATGTACTCGGTAAATGGAAATGATAGATGCAGTCACGGCAGGTATCCTGGTCTTGGATACCTTCTCAGTCAGCTCCTCTATCTTCTTCAGAAATCAGGAGATCCTATTGTTGATGTTGTTCATCCTCTTGTGAATCTGATCCATAACTACTAGCTTGTCAGCGATGATGCCCATGTTCAGAATCAAATCCTCAGTTATTTCAGCAATAGTCTGCTCCCTCCTTTAGATTTTAGTGTATTGAGGGAATCAGTATACACCCTGGTGGTGATTTGTGAGCAGCTTGTTTCGACTAATCTTTCGAATATCTTCTAGATGGTATTCGATCCTTTTGATGTATAATTCCCTCCACATGTAGTGCTCACTAAACCTTGTGTCTCAAACTTGAGACCGGAATAGAGTGATTGGACCAAGACGTTGTTATCCAACTCATGACATGGACATTTCTATATTAGGTCTTTGAATCTGTCCCATGCCTCATAGGATGGTTCATTTGGCATCTAAGTAAAGATGGTAATGCATGTCCTCATTTGATTTGTCCTACTCATAGGGTAGAACTTCTTTAAGAACATGTCCTTGCATTGTTCGTATGCTATAACCGTCACTCCAAGGTTCTTTACCCGGTAGTCAGCCTTGCCTTTTGCGACAAATGGAGAGTTGTGAGTCTGATGTAATCATGGCTAACCATGGGGTGTCTCAGATTTGAGCATACAAGCTCCAAATCCTGTAGGAATGAGTATGGCTCTTTAACATCATTTCCAAAGAATTGTGGAAGCAGGTTCAAGAATGGAGGCTTCAATTCATAGTTACTTTTGGATCAGGAAGATTCAGATATTTTGAAATCGCTATTGACCAAAGTTATAAGATGCTTCCATTGGTGGATCCAACCTAACATGTAACTGATCCATCTATGCTCTGAATAAGGCTTGTTGTTACCCCGACATAGCGAGTCTGGAAAGAACCGTCTTCATTGCTTCATCATTTTGTTCCTCATAATCTGAACTCTTCTTGGGAGGCATCTTCTTTGGGTTCTCTTCTTCTTCACCTTCACGGAAAAATTGGAATCAATAAAGTGTAAAGAATCAGAACAAGAATCATCGAGGTAAGAGTCTTCCTCGATGTGTTTAGGAGAGGGGGTGATGTCCTGAGTCTGACCTCCCTCGAGGAAGAGGAAAGAATAATAGGGTGAGGATTCATGGGAAGAGTGTCCACAAACCCAAGGTGGTCTGAAGCAAGAGTGTCTCCGAGCTTTTGAGAATGGTAAGTTTGTGGTGGTCAGTGGAAGGTTCACGGAGTTCGAACAAAATTCACTACAATCCTTCATTCTTGATTTCAAGCAGTTTAGAAGAGGATTACGATTCATGAATCAAATCGGGAGTATAAAGGCACAAGTGTAAAGTACTTGATGATTGATCTTGATCTACGCACAATACAAGCACAATACAAAACCCATGTTCACCAACTCACACAGTAAAGGCCGCAAGTGTTTGACCAATTAACTTGTCAATTTTAATTGGTAATAAATCTGTCTTGAGTGTGTAAGCGAGTTGTTAAGTGCTGAAAATTTTCCTAAAGACAGTCCTGAAGTCGTACAGCTAGTTGCATCCACTTTCAACTAATATGAGTGCAAGTACGGACCGTAAAACAGCTACCCGTGTTACTTTAGGATGGTGCCAATCGCGTTACGCTTGAACCACCCCCTCTGATAAGGGAGACCGTGGTTCCCTCGTTGAGAAGTAGCTAGTTATTTTTTTTGAATAAGTAGTCTAAATGAAAATTCTGGAGCTTGGCTCTATCTTAAGTGTCCGTCCCTCACTTATTCTGAAAAATAAATAAGTCCAAGGATGGGGTTATTCTCCAACATAGATTCTTGATTTTATGGGTTAACTAAAGTCAACCTTGTCTAGCAGTCCTAATTTTAATTTAGGTGATCACTGAAGAATTAAGTGTGAAGAAATACACATCTATTATTCAATCCCAATTTCTTTTAGATCTTCAGTGATAAAAGAAGAGGGAGAAATCGAGAAAAGCTGATGGATACGAGAAATAATGATGTATGCTCAGTTAAAAGACTTAAAGTGATTCCTCACAGTCTCCATGTGGGATGCAATACAAGAATTGAAAATTATTCTATATAAGATGGAAGCTGAAAAACACACCTAGCAAAATGTTCTCTTAGCCAGGAAGAATTGAGTTAAATTTTGATTAGGATGAACGATCTAAGTTTGTCTCAATTAAGTGCAGTGTGCTCATAGTTTCTACGAGCACAAGCAATATAATCCCTAGTAGCTCTAATAGTCGTAATGCAGGTCTAACCTACAAACCACATAAGTCGGGCCCCACCCTTGCCGGAGAGTGAGAGGTCCGACACACCACAGAGAAAGAGTTTAAGTCTTATTTACACATGCAAGATTCCAAACGGAAATCACTGTAAATGTGCAAAAATTAAAATTGCAAACATTAAAATCCTAGATTCTACACTCTCTCATGACTTGATTCTATCTTAATTTAATAAGCGGATTTTCAGTAGTTGGTGAAGATGCATCGGTTTCCAGAAAAACCGCTCCATGTACGCAAGGTACTTCATACAAAAAATAAGAGAGAAAATGTAAGAGAGTTGACACAAAATTTAATCAAAAAAATATAGAAAATAAATGTTGAAAAAGGAATAAATGCATGAAAATAAATGGAAAATGTACATTGGGAAGGTTCAGGGATCAGACTACCCGAATGTGTGGAAAACCTACACTATATTTTTTAGACTAAAACCTAAGCTGTTTGCCTCCCCGACAATGACATCATTTGACGAACCGCTAATCACTCTGTTTAATTTGTCATTTATATCAGGCAATTAGAGATAAGTCAAAATAACCATAAAACTCGATGACTTGATCAAATAAGTTAGATGTGGTTTTATTTTTATTTAACCTAGGCAAGTCCCTAGGTCGAACTCAAGGAGGCAAAGGAACAACCTAAGTTTAAGTCTATCAAATTAGATGTGTGGTTTTTAGGTAGATTTTTTGGTAATTTTAGCACATTTTTTTAATGCATACACAAATGCGGGCCAATTTTAAGGATAAGAAAATTAATTTCAATCAAATGATGTCCAAAAATCACAAAACTTGGTCGAGATCTGAATTATACTAATATGAATGTCTTGCCATTTTTTTGGAATTTCTGATACAATAATATTAATATTTGATGAATCAAATTATGCGTATAATGTGATTCTCAATAATTCATTATTATAAATATAAAACCTAATTATTTTAAAGGAATAAAATTATCTAAGATCTATCACTAAGTTATATATCCAAGAAAAATCCTAAACCTTAGAAATGTGGAGTTTTATACCTATCAAAAATTAATAAATCAAAATCAAAAAATGATTTTTATAGAATAAAATATGTTACCAAATGCAATAATTTTTAGGCACAATGTAAAATACAACTAAACTAGGAGTTATGCTTTTTTTGGCAATTTTTCAAGTAGTGGTTAATCAATTATGAATTTCAGACCATCAAACTGGGCAAAATATGCACTTTTCCACAAGAATAATAACTATTAAATAATCAGAGAGCATAAAAATCTGAAGCACATGCCACAATGTCAAGAAATAATTGATGAACAATATGTTAATTTTAGAATAATAAATTGATGCAAAAATGATGTTCAAATTACAGATAGAAGACAGGATTCTAAATGCAAATACAAAGATTTAAATAAAATAAACTATGCATGGAAGAACGGAAGCAAATACCTATCCCTTGGGGGAGGGGTGGGGTCTTGAGAAAAATGCCCAGCAAGTCACGTGCACCTCGCGTCACCCCTAGGCATCGTGGCTTGTTCGGGAAATTGAGGATCTCTGAGGGCTTGCTTGTAAATTTCCCCATGAGGGGTGCAAGTCACGTGAGGCCTCCTTAGACTTTGCTCTCGACGGAGAGGGTCTGAGTAGCTGGCGGAGGTCCGACATGAGGGTGGCTCCTGGGGAGCATTGAACAGTCGATGGAGCGCCTGAGCGATCGTTGGGGAAGATGATTCGAAGCCTGGGAAGCTCGGTGAAGATGACTCCTGGCTCCGACCAGGAGGTGGCGATGAAGAAGTTGAAGGTGTCGATGGCAGAGATGAACTTCCAGGTGGTGTCGCGGGCGGAGGCGGTGGAGTCCTGGAAGGTGGACGATGGTGAGGCTGAGCCCAATGTTGCTGGAGAGCTGGTGAGGAAGTGGGTATGCGAGGAAATGGAGGTTGATGATGATCGAGTGGAAGGGTTGATTAGTGGTGGAGGATGATGTGAGCGACAATGATGGATCTGAAGGTGGAGAGAGGTGTGCGAGAGAGGGCGAAGGAGATGAGGAGACGACAGAGAAGTGGAGGGGGTGGAACGAATGAAGGAGAAGGCGAATGGGGGAAGGGATGGTACTTGGAAGGAAAGGCTCGACGATTGAAGACGATCGGAGCTAGTAACTGCGGGCGGAGGCGCGATGCTTGATGAATCTATGATTCATCACTCTAAAAGTTGAAAATAGAGCTTTATTCCCAAGTAACTAGCAGTATTTATCCTTTTATTTTGCATTATTCTCATTCATGCATTTAGAATTAGTATCAACATTTTAGCAGGCATATTTGCATTAAATAAGAAGCCAAATTCACATGTAAATATCACATGTATATTCACCATATTTTCACTCCTTTTATCTAATTTTCACTTACTTAGAATTTAATAAAATCAACTCTATGTTGTATATATTACTAGCACTAATAAATGAAAAATATCTAAAAATACTAACTTGTAAAATTGACAAATAAAAGCTCAACCATAGTTTGAGACTAAGAACATTAAAACATGACAATCTCTCTCATACAGTCTCCTATGGACACCTACTTACTTTTAAATTAATGTACTTCAATTACCTGTAAAACAAGACCAAATTTAAACGAATCGAAGTTTGTATGTGAAACTTGGATTTTGGGCCTCTATTCTATATTGTACATATGTCCCTTTTATTTTATTATATCTTTTTATTTTCTTAATTACTAAAAATACAAAAAATAGGTTAAGTTGTAAATATTTATTTCATATTTTCTCTAATTTTTATTTTGAATTTTATCTTTTTTAAAAGCCAAAAAACTGCAAAAGACAAGAATTCGGTATTTTATACCTATAAGATGCCACCCAAAAATATTTTTTGTACAGATGATTTATTTTGATTTGGGTCCTTCAAGAAAGTTGTTGTTCTCGTCGAGAGAGCAACTTTCGCATTGACTACTATTTGATTTGAGCCTTTTTTATTACTTTTTTTATTTTTCTTATATCAAATTTGCAATTTTTTGAGAGCGACACGTGGCAGCTCCTGGAGCAGCCAAGTGTCACCCGATATATTCTATTTTATTTTTTATTATTTTGTACTTTATTTTATTTATATTATTTATTATTTTTATTTATTTATTTATTCACTTATTTATATTTATTATTCATGATTATTTTCTATTTTTATTGTATTTATTTTTATTCTTTTTATTTTACTTTATTTTGTTTATTTTATTTTTTTAAAATTTTTAATTTGTTTAATTTTAATTAATTTTATTATTTTGTCCACGTGGTCATGCCCCCGCGCGCCATGTGGCCCTCCTTCCTCATCGCGCAGTATGGGAGTTGCGCCTTGCACAACAGTGTGCCCCAACTACCTTCCTGACTCTGACAGCCACCCCAACCCTTCTCTCTCCATCTCGACGCCCACACCTTCCTTCTTCCTTTCTTGCGGCAGTTGCGAATCGCTGCCCACAACCCTACTCATGGGCCACCTCCACTACTTGCGCGTACAACCTGCATCATCCACCCGCAACCTCCAGATCCCCACTTCCTCGTTTTCCTCTAACTACTCGCGAACTAGCCTTCCTCTCTCTCTCCTTGCAACCGCCTCTGCTTCCTCTGCCTCGAATCTCGGCATCCATCACCAACTGTCCATAAAACTTTATCGATCTCCCATTTCAAATGACATCCACCACTGGGAGAACAAGTCCACCAAGCCCTGATCTTGCCTCGATGACAGTGAGAGCAAGAGTTGTCTGAGTGACGACCGTGTAGCTTGCCAGCATGATCCAAGGGAGTCACATCCCTTGTCACATCTCCACTGCGAGTTGTTGAAGCTCCGATCGGTCGAACCATCCAGCGACGATCGAGGACCAACCTAGGTTCTCCTCCCCATACACCATCCCAACCATCGGCTTCCAAGTAACATGTATCTTCTTCCTTCTTTAGTCTCCCTTTGTCCTTATCATCCACCACATGAAATCCATTCCCTCAAATAAAATTTGATTCTGATTTTGATTAGTCCAACCATGTCTTCTTCTCCGCCAGACCCCCTCCCTTTCTATTCTCTTTGAGCTTCGCAAAGGCTCGAAGCCATGTCCATCCTCCGTCATATCCATCCCGCTCCAGGACCTCCATATCGCTTCACCCTTCATCTTCATTCCACCATCAAGCTCGAGCTTCATCATCATTTGTAGGACATGAAGGTGGAGCTCTAAGCATCTACAACATGTCCTCCCTCTTTTCCAATACGGAGCCCTAGCTCCACCATTTGATACAATAGACAGCCATCTCCATCTGCTACCTTGAGCGCCTCCCTCTCGCCCACCACTCCTGGAGCGAAATCCTGCTCCACCATCACACTCCCCTGTCCTTCCCTTGCTGAGCAGCCGTGAGCACCCGCATCCCTCCAACACTATCGACAATAAGCTTGGAGAATCGCTCCCTCGGTCGTGTGTCGGTCGAGGTACCCACGCCTTCGCCTGCATTCCGTTATAGCAGAGCCATCTCAAGCAGATGCTCCAGTAGCCTGCATGACAACTGACTTCACCTACACCTTCCAGACTAGCTCGAACACGCTTACATCGTCTCTACTGCTATCTACAAGCCCTTTATCTCCCACGCACGTGCTTTTCACGTGAGGGAGGGGGTAAATTATGGCCGACCTCTAGCAAGTCCACCCATTGATGTCAATGTCCCCTGCACGTCCACGGTGCGTGGGTGAGGGGTAATTTGTTTTTAAGACTCGCTAAAGAACCACAAATCACAAAGACATCCCCGTCGGCTAGGGATCACGTGTGCCACACGTAATTCCTAGGTAAATTTCATGCAAAACCTTCCAAGTTGCAGTTGCATCTATTACATTTTCTTTTATTTCTTATTTTTCTCTGTAATTGCGTAAAGAACCCTGTGTTTGTTCATCACTTTGAATGTTCATTTATCATCATTTATTTATCTAAAAATTGCATTATCTAAAACAATTATTTCTTTAGTTTATGAGTATTTAATAGAATTATTGTGAGCTGTGTTTTAAATAATATTTAATTTGGTGAAAACATGTATAGTGTACCCATTTTATGATCTGAAACTGTTATGAAATTATTCGCTGCTCTAAAAATCACAATAGATAGAATTTCTTTTGTTCTATATCATGCTTAAATTACATGCCATATGCATGCATATCGATGTCACAAAAAAATAATCAGTGATTTAAATAATTTATTTTAAATTAAATCCACACTTAGTATTTTAAGGAATTAAAAATTGTTATGGATACCTCTCATATGGATCTATCTAGGATAATATCTCAGAAAAATATTGGTATTTGATATTTATTAAAATTATTTTGCTCGTAATCACCCTGCATTAATTCATAATTAATTCATATTACATCTGAAAATTCCAAAAACATATAGTAGCTTAATTTTGCATTCATACCCATTCTGTTTAAGTTTCATTGGATTTGTATTTCATTTGATCAAAATTTGTAGTTTATCTCTGAACTTTGCCAAAATTGCATTGCAATCATTAATTGATTCAAAAATTAAAAAATGCTCTTATGAAAATCTTAGTTATGAATTATCTAGAAACTGACCCAAGGAGATAGTGGCCTCCCTGACTTCGACCTTGATCTTGCCCAAGTAAAAAATTAAATAGACTGCTCACATTAATCGTTTAATTAATTAAGTAATTAGTTAGCGTTTTTTATTGATCTATTAATGGCCCAACTACAACAATTCAATGCACATTTAAATGTTAATTCCACATAATTAGCGAAGGCATTTAATGGTTTTCAGCGACGCGATAAGGTTGATCCTCGGATCTCATCGAGGTTGAGGGCGGAGGTTGAAGCTGTCACCTCAGGTTCCCTTCCTTTCTACTCTATTAATGATGGATGGTTGAGAAAGGTGTGACGGAGGTGGTTTTATAGGGCAACATGCGATCGATAGGTGATTGAAAGAGGATCTTTGAGGATCCTTGATTTGATTTGAAGGGGGTGGATTAGGCAAGCGATCGGCAGCAGATGCGTCGCAGAAAATGAATAAGGCAGCGAAATGGAAGGAGATAGACGAGATCAAAGTCAGTGGTGATTCGCAGTTGCTGGATATGGAAGGTGGTCAGAGACGAGGGGAAGGTGGCAGTGCGGATTGGGAGTGGGAGAAATATAGGGGTCGTCCGATTGGTCAAGATCGTACGGCCATGATCGTGCCATGTGGCAGAGATTTTTTATTATATTATTATTTTTTATTATTATTATGAAAAATAAGAGAAATATATGTGCCAAAATGGGTGACGTGGTGGCTACAAGAGGGCCACATGTCACTCCAAGAAAAATAAAAAAAAGCAGATAAATAGAAAAGAAATAGAAAACTATCTTGGATCGAAACATTTTCTTCACAAAAATTGCTAATCTCGATGAGGTCTAAAACTTTTATGGAGAGAACAAAACAAAAATATATCTTTTGCAAAAAGTGATATTTTTGGCGGTACCCTATGTATATAGAATACATGTTTTTTTGTTTTGCAATTTTTGTCATTTTTAAGTAATATAAAAGTCAATAAAAATACGATAAAATCAAATCACAAATATTTACACCTTACTCTATTTTTTGTAATTTTATTAAATAGGAAAATAGGAAAATAAAATACAGAGGGCTTATTATACAGAATGTTAGTGAGAACTCAGACTCAGTTAGCTTCTTTTATTGCAATCTTATTTTCGATTTAGATTTTTACGTATTTTAAAAAAATTTATCAAAGAATATATGAGAAAAGGAAATAAAATAAAAAGATTTATTTATATACAAAAAATATCAGGTCAAAATCAGGTAAAATACATAATGTACAAAAGAGGCCCAAAACCCAACTTTCACATATGAGCTCTGATTCACTTGAACATGGTTTTCTTTTGACGGCAATTGAATGTACATTGGTTCAAAATGAGTATAATAAAATGAGACAATTTATAAGGAAGATATGTTTTAGTCTGGAAATTCTGAAATTAGGTTTTCAGTTTGTGAGCCACTTGTTTATGTTAGTGATTTTTTGTATTTTTCATTTATTCTTATTAGTGGTATGTACACAATGAGGTGGTTTCAAGTGATTCGAAGTTAACCTGAATTGATTAAAAATCAGTGAATTTAGCTATTTTATAGGCCAAATGTTCTTAGATTTCTTGGCTTCTTATTTATACAACGATGAATGATAAAATGCGATTCTTATTTACGTTTGCATGAATGTTATAATGCAATATAGGTGATGAAATGCCATTGAATTTAGGGGATCTGATCTTAATTAATGCCTTTTAGTGTGATGAATCATATATTCATCAGCCCCTCTGAACAACCCTTATGGCCTCCAGCTAGGACAACGGTCAAAGGATGACGTTTGGCAGCGAGGAGGAGCCTCGCCAAAGCAAGACAACTTCACCGCCGAAGCACCACTGATTGGTTCAACCACTTCAATGGTCGAAGGTTGTTTCTCCTGCATTTCTATGTAAAACTTTGGCTTACCTTTCATTTTTGCATTTTAATTCTGTGTTTCGCTTGTTAGATCAGATTTAATTAAGAAACCCTAATTTGACCTGGAGCTCGAGTTCCATGCCAAATTTGTCATCTACCGCTAGTGAATCAACTCCATTTTCATCCCACATCACCCCCTCCATATTCTCCACAAGTTCCCCCATCTAATTACACCATATCCATCACATATTTTGGAATCACGGTTCCTTAGTTGCCGTCCAACGGAAGCCCTTCGCATACCATGCATCCCTTTACTCTCAGCTTCATGGATCGGCTGAGGAACACACCCTCGAGCCAACAAACGTTTTTGTGCAGGTCTGAGTCCTTGAAGGCCCCTTTGGAGTGAACATTATGACATGGAGCACTCTAGGACACTTAGAGCATGAAGGCACCCCATATCTTCCCCGAGCCCTCTTGTCCTTATCGGAGATGACCATCATCTATGGAGGAGCCCCGACGACACTTGGTCATCATTAGATCGAATATACACCGCCAGAGAATGGAGAATGAAGAGCTTCAAGCCTGTTGGAAGAGAATCCATACGTCATTCTTCCAAATGCATCCTCGATCGTCAAATGGAGAATACATCCTAGATCCAATATGGGCCATCCAGTTAAATCAAAATAATGTGTCCTCCAACGTCCGATTAGACATATAGCGTGAAGATAGCAGTTGGATCACCAGGGTTTTAAGTGGATGAATTGTTTATAAAACCTCCGTATTTTTGTATTTTATAAATAGTTTTGTAAATATTTTATTAACTTTAATATTTCATGGAAAATTTGCAACAAAACCCTTGTTGCATTCCAATATTGCAAGTGAGTCAAGTACTAGCTCAGCTTACGTGCCCCCCTACGTGAGTTGAGCAAATTGCACTTGTACCCTTACGTATTTTGTAATTGCAAGTTAGTATTAAATATTTAAGTTCCAGTTCAAAGTTTGTGGTGTCTTTGCATGTGCCCCTGCCTTTATTTAATATTGCATAAATGACCATGTCAACTTAATTAGGTTTTATTTTTTCATTTCTATTTTCTACTAAATACTTGTCGTGCTCCAAAATCTTGCAAAAATAGATGAAAATTCCTAATGACATGCGTGTTCATGCCACATAGTTTATCTAGCATTTCATCTGCATTTTA
Source organism: Ottelia alismoides (assembly GCA_037367405.1). Classification (NCBI taxonomy): domain Eukaryota; kingdom Viridiplantae; phylum Streptophyta; class Magnoliopsida; order Alismatales; family Hydrocharitaceae; genus Ottelia; species Ottelia alismoides. The sequence continues at coordinate 335,634 of JAZKJV010007211.1, forward strand.
TATTTATTAAAAATAAAAAAGAGCGCCTTTATTTCCTGCTGACCTTAAAAAATACAATACAATACAAACCTTTCTGAAAAAATCCAAAACTTTATCTAATGTTTATAACCCTACTTTACCACTCCATACAAAAAAAATCACAAAAAATATAAAAGAAAAACCCTAAAAATAACAAATCCTTGTTAATCCTAAAAATTTACAAAATATATTTAAAAATCAAAAAAATAATCTTGTCTTTTATTTTTATATACACTATTTACTACATATAAAAAATATTTTTAAAAAATTTTGGACCTATTTTGTATTTTTAAAATTCAAAATAATTCGTTTTATTTACAAAGTTCCTGATTTGGGATATTTTACATATTTAAAATACATAAAAATTAGTAGAGTCAACAAAAATAGAAGAATATTTAAAAACATGAAGATATTTTATTTTGTAATTTTTGACTATATATATATATATATTTAGAAATAGGATACCATATATTGTATTATATACATACATAAATATATATATATAGTTATATATATAGGGAAAAGGGAAGCTACACCGAGTGGTGCAGCCAACTAGCTACACCCAGGTATTTTTCTCATTGATTTTTGATTTTTTTGAAGGAAACCTATGGGGATTTACTTAGTTTATTGAGTGGAATTTGTGTTTCAATTTTGGGATTTTTACCCGGCAAACCCTGTAATCTTTTGCAATTACCACTACGACCTTCGAAACATCCTAATTCCTCTCTCGACCCCGTAAACTTGCTCTGTCTTACCCCACGAATCCTACCGTTAAATTTACACATCTAACGTTAATTTCTGTGAGTTAAAAATGAGTTAATCTAGCCAATCTGTGATCCGACGGCTAAAATTAACCAAGAAATAAAAAATTATCCTCCCTCATCTACAGGCTTTCCCTCAAGTGCAATTGGGAGGTGGACGCGAGACTCCTCAGCAGTGGAGCTCCGAGGAGGACCAGATGCTTTGAGGAGGAGTGCTGCTCGGGGAGGACGATGTAGGGGTAAGGGGGGCGTTGCTTCTCTGGATGGAGGTGGTCGGCTTCCAGGGGGATGGGGACGGGAAGAGCAGGGGATGCGATGGGTCGGAGCTTCAGGGGTGGCGCTGGTGCGGGAGTGGGGGAGGGGTGCGACACGAGAGGCGATGGGCGGAGGTCGAGGCTTCGGGGGCGGTGCTGGTGCGGGGTGGGGGGTGCGAGCAGGCAACGTCCTCAAAGCCTGCTCAGACCGTCGAAGATGCTACCATTGACGCATCGCGAGTATGCGTCGTAAAAGATCCGCCTTACGGATACCATGTCGCCGTGATCGAGGTCGCACTCCCGAGCGACGTTTGACAGAAGATTACGGAAGCTGACCTCGAACTCCCAGTAAGACCTCTCCATGAGGAAGATGGCGGCCTCTGCGAGCGCGAGGCCATAGAAGATGCTGAGGGCTGACTTCCGGTTGCGCTTGTCGGTATCGCCCTTCGCCACCTCGCCATAGTCCTGCCTTGCGAGTTGCGAGAGGGAGAAGACGATGCGGGTCGTGGCAGAGAGGAGATGCAGCCAGTAGAGGAGTCGTCTCATGCTTGCTGAGAGGAAGGCCCAATTGGCGTGCGACTTCAATGGCGCTGAGTGATAATCTGGCTGCTTGGTAGCCACAAAATCCGTCGGGAGGCGAGACTTGAGGGCACGGAAGCTGCGACGTGCGGCGGAGGAGAGGGAGGACCAGGAGGAAGTGGAGTGGTGCTGCCACTCGAGCTCGTGGCTGCGGCTGAAGATGCGCGCACCCTCGATGAGGAGGATGGTGGTGACGAGCCAGAAGTCGACACTGTCGATGGTGATGGCGAAGCCGTCGAGTATCACGACGATGAGGCCTTTTCGAGGTGCTTCGTGCCAATAACGTCAAGAATGAGGTGAGAGCATCTCCGCCTCGAACATTATGCTCCGAGCCATCTGGAGGATATGCAAGAACGAACACCGTCTTGCAACAGGTGGTCTTGAAGTGGAAGGATATCCACCTATGCCTCTGCCTCCATCCAATAATATGATAAAAATGATCTTTTCAGTTTTTGTTTTTATTTTAGGTCTCGTTATGTCTCAAAGTTAACGTCTATTAGCATTGGAAATGAACGGTAACTTGAAGGGTACAAGTGATAAAAAGGTAAGAAGTTTGAGGGCACAATTGATATTCCAAAAAAGCTCATCTCGATCAGGAGTATCGAGACGAGCGCACCGATGTCGCTCGCTGCCTTCTCGAGGACGGTGAGGCATAAAGCAAAGAGCGTCAGCTTACTCTCTGGTGGTGTCCATCTAGGGTGGCGGTGGTCTTCTACCTGTACTACCACGTCTGTTTGACTGGTTTGACTAGCCATGCTTTCTGATCGATGGGAGGCGATGGGAGGTGGTTGGGTCTTCGGGAGGGAGCAGGGGAGACGAAGCCGAGGAGAGAGGGGGGCTTCGAGCGGCATGGGAGTGGGGAGACCTTCGAGCAGCATGGGTAGCTGGGGGCTTCGAGCAGGTGCGGGGGCCGGAGGGGGGCTTCGGTCAAGGGCCGGCGGGGCGAAGGCCAAGTAGGGGAGGCGGCGGGGGAGCAAGGGAGGTGTATGGGCGGAGGGGGTTATGGATGCAAAAATCCCTAATATAAAAGAAAAATGTAACGGAATCCGGTCAGTTTTAGCGGCCAAATGGATGGGAGTTAACCACAGGGTCTGTGAGGTAAGGGTTAGCAAGTTTACAGGGTCGAGAGAGGAATTAGGATGTTTCAGAGGTCGTAGCGGTAATTGCAAAAGATTACAGGGTCTGCCGGGTAAAAATCCCTTCAATTTTTTTGCAAAACAAACATTCCTAACATGCCCATCTAGATAGGGTCAATTTCAATAATTCTGAGACTGTTAAAATGAGATAGTCTTGATGGAGATGATAGAAGTATCGAATTCAGTTGAAATTGGTATGATATCATGTGATATATGGTGATTTAAATCCCCCTAAGTTTCATTCTAAAAGCAAAAAAAATCAATGAAAAAAATGGACGGGTGCATCTAGTTAGCTACATCCCCAGGTGCAGCTTCCCCAACCCCCTATATATATATATATATATATATATATATATATATATATATATATATATATTATTGTTGTTAATTATACTAAAACCATGAATAGATTTTTAAAACTCTTTAAAAAATAAAAAGGATTGTTCTTATTTATATTAAATGATTTTATTATATGTATTATATATATTATGTATATACTCTATATTATACTTATTATCATATATATGCATATTTACCCCACGAACTCTATAAACTTTTCAAATTACCTCCATGACCTTTGAAACAACGTATTTCCCTCCTCCGCCCCGTAAACTTGCTATGCATGCAAATATACCTAATTTGTACAAATTAACATTCATTGCTTATTATATAAATACTATATAAAATATCATTTTTAATTCCAGAATTATAAAATAAAGAAAAGAAAAAATAAAATACAAAAGGTATTTTATGACCCTAAACCCCAAGACCAAGTCAAGAATTGAATTGATCGACAAGGAATAAAGTAAGGGGAGATAAGTTCCAATAATACAATAAAAATATCATTTATTCATTTATTCATTTTTGGGACCCATTTTATTCTTTATTATTTATACCTCAAATAAAGAAAGTTTGTACATAAAAGTTATAGATAATAATGTATAGAAAAATACAAATTTGAATTTGCATAAAATAATATATAGTGTAAATTTTATACACAAAATAGAAAGCCACAAACTTCACAGAACCATATCTCCCAAATAAAAATCAAAATGTATCAAAATCGCCTTTAATTGTATATAGCCTTTAAGAACATATTTAATGAAGTTGGTTTCATGTTTTTTGGAGTTAAGGTGTGATTGTTAGGTTTGGGATCCTTGTTGTATAATATACCTAAAATATTCATCTTATTTATTCTTTATTATTTTTATAATCTTATATTTTATAATTTTTAAATATTAAATATAGTATATGTACATATTAAAACTAAAATAAAACCATTAACAACATACCGAAATAAAATAAGAACATAAAATAAATAAATGAATGTATAATACATGTACCTATATAATAAATATATATTTTATTTAAGTATATATATTACATGAGAAAGATACAATAAAAATATATTTATGTACACAAAAATAAGTGATAATTATATGAAATAAGAGAATAAAATAAATTATATAAAACATAGATGAGTATACCTATAAATATACCTCTAAAATTAACCTGTAATAAATAAAGCCATATAAATAAATGAAAATCTTATTAAAATACAACATAAAATAATAAAAAAAATATTTTATACTCATAATTTAATAAAAACCCCCATAAATTATCATAGAATTTAGAAACAATTTCGACCATTTTTTGCTAGTTAGTCCAGGTGGACCAACCAGAACCTTCCCTTCATTGACCCAGGTCAACTGTACAGAGCCTGCTTTGCCCGCTCTTTTCTAACAAACAATGTGCTACCTAACTCTCCGACTTCTCCAAATTTTCAAGCATGATCCGTTGATCGAGGAGACTTAATGTCTTCATCGAAACTCTTCGCCCTTTGATCGGTCACTTTACCCACTCTTTGCCATCATCAACTGAAGCCCCCTTCATATGTAATCTCGTGACCTGGCAACCCCTCTCGCCATGTCCTGAAATGATCCATGGTTTCCTTCTTTTGCTTTTTGATCTGCCTTCGGCCACTAGAACCCTCAAGTCATAACACGATCAGGTTGAGGATGGTGACAGCTCTCTCCTCGACTGACTTGAAGCGCGCATGACGTGATGAATGACTCGATCCCCGCCACTCAAAGCTTGCTCCGACGACGACATCTTTGGTCCTTCTAGAGGTCCGTTGAGGTTTAGGTTAGTTTTCGATTATCTTATTTCTTTCATGCATTTCGATTATGTCATTTACTTTGAGTTTAATGCATACTTGTAGTATAGGATTCCAACTTAGTGTTCGCCAGAGCTTAGAGCTCCGACCACTTTCAAAACCACAAGTGTCCCCGATGCCAACACCAAAATCACCTCAGTTCCCTCCCTGCCATTTCACAATCACCTCGACCCATTCAAACACCTGGACCTCCTTTGATCCAACCCTCCGGTGTTCCTCCGCCACCCTTCTCCTGAACACCTCCATCCACCTCGCTCATCCTCCAATTCCACCAAATAATGGCCCAAGAACCATCAATCGTGCCCCCTCTTTCTATCATACCAACTTCCTGGAGGTAAGAGCCTCTTTCGAGGTGAATCGCGTCTAGGTGTTGGCCTCGAGATTCCTTGGTCTTCATCAACTCACCAGGACCCCTCCAATGATCTTGGACTCTCTTGGTGTTATCAATCACTGTGGAACCTCTTCATTGAGCTCTTGAGCTTCTCAGCCCCCTGAAGGAACCCGTGGATCGTGAGATTTTGATGGAACAAGGAAGAATACCACAATGTTCTTCCATGTTCTTGGGAATGAAGCCAAAGCCATCCGATGGGGCTTTAGCCCCAGATTGTACAACAGTCCTTGGATATCGGGACTTAACCACCGTCAGATGAGAGGCCATATATGATTGTGGGCATCCGATGGTGAAAGTGTAAGATGGATTCTCCACCATCCGATTAGCTTAAGTGAACAATCCACAATAGTCGGAATATGCATAATATGGGGTAAATTATACCAACACCCTGTCTTTTCATTTTTATTTATTTACTCTTGTAAATAAATTTGGTAGTGTGAATAAATATGAGAAAACTTTAAGCACCCCCTATCTTTACTGTTTATTGCATTCGGGTCCATGTCAGGTTACCTCACGTGCAGTCCCACATGAGGTGTCCATTTTACAAAGATACCCATGTGGGTATTTGTATTTTTATTTAGTCTAATAAATGTGAATATTAGTGATATATATATATATATATTTGGAAAATTTGTAGAGAGGCCCTAATCTTTATTTTATTTACATTTATGCTCCTGGTAGTTCATGTATTTTTGTTGGTTTTCTCTATTTATTAAACATAGCTATTGTGTTCTGAAAATCACCAACAAACAGAGTCAAGATCCTGATTGCACACACTTTCACACCACAATTTTAAATTTGCGATTTAGGATTTTTTGTATTTATTAAAAATCAAAAAGAGCGCAAAATTCCCGATTTGTATTATAAAATACCAATAAATACAAAATGTTTTGAAAAATTCTCAAAAAATTATAGCTTTTTTTATTAAATATTTTTAGCCTTTAGATCAAAAAGTCATAAAAAATAAAAAAGAAAATACTAAATATCATAAAGCCCCAAAACCCTTTATAAAAATCTAAAAAATTCCTAAAAACCCAAAATAACATTTTATATTTTATAATTTTTTGTATATTATTTATCTTTCAAAATTGATTTGGAATTTTTTTGATATTATTTATTATGCTTAATTTCCATTTCAATTCAACCTATTATTTATTCCTTGATTTGGGATATTTTTTACTTTAAAAATATATAGAAATTAGCAAAATTAATTAAAAAAATACAAAGGTAATAAAAAATTATTTAAAACCTAAAAATAATAAATTCTACAATTTTCTTTATTTTTAATTTATAGATATCCCCATTATCCTATATTGTATATATAGCCTTATATATTATTATATTTTATAAAAAGAAAAGGAAACTATAAATATTTAAATATAAAAATAAAATACAAATTAGAAAATTTAAAAAATATAAAATATAAAAACAAAAAAAATATAAAACTAAAAAGACACAAAATAATAAAAAAATAAACAAGAAGAATCACATAGTCAATTTTGCACCTCATTGCCTTATCTATCCTTTTTGCTCCTTGTGTTCGACCTCTACACATACTTGCACCTATAACATTCTTGTTGTAGAGTTATAATAAATTTTAACCCCACACTTTTATTTCATTGCTTGATTTATTATGGGTTAATTGTTGTTTGAATCGTGGTTTCATCTGAGGTCGCTTCAATGACTATTGATCCACCAAGTGGCAAAATCTCATTCTACACTGACCACACTTCCACTTCAAACAATCTTGCTGGAAACACCATGGCTAGTCAAGCGTGGGGGGCACACCAGATATCGACTTGGGTGAAGCATAACCTCCCAATCACAGTAAAGCAGATATCTGATAGGCTCAATGAGAATTCAAGCTTCGTCTGCCCTATTTGACCATTTACAAGGGGCAGAGGAGGGCATCATATGCTTTATTTGGGAGTATTGAGGAGTCATATGCGAAGATCCCTTCTCTTATTACAGAATTGAAGCGTCACAATCCCACTAGTGTCATCCACTATTTCTTGGAGGAGGATGACTCTCTCCTCAGATGTTTCACCTCTTTTAAAGCTAACAGGGATGGGTGCATGTTTGGGTGTATACCCTTCTTGGGTTTGGATGGATGCCACTTGAAGGGCAAGTACTTGTGAACACTTCTATCTGCTGATGCCCTAGATGAATTAAACGGGTTATTTCTGGTTGCCTTCGTGATTGTGGAGAACGAGTCCAACGTACATGGATTGGGTTCTCGAACCATTTGGACGAGGCTATACAACGTGGTCAAGAAAATGGTCTAACAATAATCTCATATGGTCAAAAGGGGCTGGTGAGTGCAGTGAAAGACAAATTGCCATGTGCAGAGCATAGGGCTTGTATGCATCGTGTTTATAAGAACTTCAAGATGAAGTATCCGGGGAGTGACTTGGAGCATATACTATGGTCAGCAACCAGATCTTTCAAGTCAAAGCAATTCCTCCATTGGATGAAGGAGCTTTAAAAAGCCAATACAAGTGCTTTTGATTACATGTCATCATGGTAGATCACTACCACTACATCACCAACAATTGAAGAGAGTCTTTCCATTCATGGATTATCAAGGCCCGCCATCTTCCAATATGTGATCTAATAGATTGGATTCGATAGAAAATGATGACACATTGGAAGAGCAGAGATTTAAAGGAGGGAAAATGCGAGGAGTGATGGTATACTGTACTAGACTATGTATGGACCTAAACCAGGAATCTGCAAGGGTTCGTCATAAGGAAGTCAAGTAAGAGCAATGTAGAGGTCGAATGCCTCACTGGCCGTAATGTCTATGATCTTTATGCAAGGGCTTGACGGAGGCCCGAGAGAGATGTGACAAGCAATACACATGTAGGCGATGGAAAATCTCTGTCTTTCCTTGCACACATGCTTGCACTGCCATCTCAAGTTTGTGCAATGTGAATTGGGATGACTACTTATCTAATTACTATAGCATTAGCCGTTATCGAAGGACCTATGTGAAGTCAATCGTCGCCTTATCTGAAAAGTCTTGTTGCTGGATGCCCATTAAATTAGCATATAAGGTATTACCTCTGCACTCCATGAGGCCTCCAAGAAGGCCAAAGAAGAATTGAATAAGAGTAAGGGACGAGGAGAAAAATACCCTGCACAAAAGCATGCGATGTGGTTCATTTGGGCATCACAGAAACACATGCAAAAGTCCAATAAACCCATGAATCAATGATGCCAATAATAGATCGCAAGATGGAACTCAAGTGCAGGCATCCATGGAAGATCTAATTGGAAGAATCTGCACTCAACAATCTTGTACTTTGGTATTGCGAAGGTATGCCAAAGTAGAATCATTCGATGGACTGCATATACGAATTTTAGTCTTCTTTTTTTATAATTCCTTGATCCTTACAGTGGAGTAGCTATTAGGGTAAGATCTTTCAGAGGACCACCATCATTGCTGAGGAGGCTAGTCCAAGTACCACGAAGAGCGGCCGCTCGAAGAAAGCAGCACAAATTGGAGAAGATAGGCCCTAGCATTGCCGAATGAGGTTAAAATCCCATATCATTTTGGATTAATTTTATTGGATAATCTCTTTGTTGTATACTTTATTAAGGTCATATTATATTTTCATGTGTTGTAGCTCTATGATAACCTACAATCCTAGGAGTTTTCAGCAAGTACTTTGGCAAGGTCTTATTCGATTCCAAATTTGAAGTTATCAAATCTCTACTTGCATGAGTATACATATGGCAACTTATAGTTGAACATTTTTTGTTTCCAAGTAGGGCCACTAGTTAGAGACCTACTCTTTTTTGTGCTGTAATTTGATGGAGCGATCCGTATTTTGGGTTGAAGCTTGATGATTTGGACAACACATACAGAATCTAGTTCTTGATTTCAAGTGTTGGTATTTGGATTTACTTGCCATGTAATCTAGGGGATTTTTATGTTAAACATGTAATATAAACACTAGCTTAGACTTACTTGCGGCATGAACAACGGGACATATTGTGTTAATGAAAGCCTGTGAGTGAATGCATACAAATTCGAGAGTTCTATTTTGGCTGAAATGTAGGTCAAATTTCAGGTACTTGAGATTGAATTCTACCGACAATACAATGCAAGGATGACAACATACGAAGAGGCACATCTCCTTACATTGAGGTAATACATTTAGTTCTTCTCAAAACATTCTACATGAGTTTAGTTGTGAGGAATACAAGTGCACATATTGACAGGATCATCACATGAAAGCATAGGTTGTTGATTTGCACTCTTGTTTTTGCAGATCTCACATTTTATCATCTTCAATGCTTCGTTCAGCTTGCCTAACTCATGCAATAATCGTAACTCCATTTTCTACTCTTCTTGGGAGGGTTGGTCAATGGGTGTGTCGACATCGACCCATCTTGAAAAATCACAATTTTGATCCGAACATGTATAGAATTTCCTCCCCTTACTCCATGGTCTTAAGGATGTCTTCACAGCAGCAAAGCTTCGACATTCGCATCTCACTCGGGCATTTTCGGAGACACTAAAGGCAGAGAGCTGCTCAATCTCAACCTATAAATCATGTCAAATATGATTTTTTGTTATATAAACATTCCTATAAAATATGATTTTTGTAATGTAAACATCCGTGTAATACTTCTGGAGAAACACTAAACCAACAATATAAAATTTTCAAGGTGGTTCTTTCCATTGAGTTCTTACCTCTTAGACGTGTAGAAAAATTAATTCTTTTGTGATCTCTCTAGGTACTCACAGGTTGTACTCCCAAGTTTAAGCAAATGCCTCAAAGTGGGGCCTTCAAATAAGGTCGCCGAGGCTTAAAAAGAGTCATTGGGAAGTGAGAGCATGTTAGGATATTCAGCTCTAACGGTCCACAAATTGGGGTAAAATAGGTCATTCACCACTGACGAAATGGTCATTGGTATAAAAATAGACGGTGGTAAACCCAATGGTCTGCCTGGTAAGGGTTAGCAAGTTTATAGGGTCGAGGGGGGAAATACATTGTTTCAAAGGTCGTGAAGGTTATTGGCAAGCACATCTTTCCAACCCAGGTACTCATTCTCTTCTATCCCGGGTGGTGGCAGTTGAGGCCAGGATTATCTTGAGCAGATATTGCTCATATCTGGTGAATCGAATTCTTACTCTCCCGCTCGTCGAAGTTATTTGTAGCCCCTCCATTCCAAGTTGCAATCAGCTTCACCCATTGATCATGGAGTCCCTCCTCGAGTCGTGAAATGTTTTTGCACAAGAATGTGGTCTGAACAACCACCTGGAGCCTTGAATCGACCAAGAACAACAACTCCAGGTTGCATAAATAGTAAGAACCCCAGATCCTATATGAGGGAACCTGGGACCCATCAATGCCCGGCTACAGATGCAGGATGTTTCCAGGAAGCCGGAGCAGCTTTCGGAGAGGAGAAGTGGCTGGACAGAGGAGTATTTGCCGATAGAAGCCAAGACCCGGTGGTGTTCTTGGTGTTCTTCCTAATAGTCCTGACACCGTCTGATCAGAACCCCATCTCCAGATCTGACCTAGAGTGTTCAATCAAGGCGAAGAGGCACACCCACATCACCATCCAATCCTAAGTGGGGCGATGTGGCACATATAGAGCCCTTCATCTGTGCCGTATGCGCCAAGCACGTGACATCTTTTTGTAATTAAAATATAGTCTTGTAAATATTAAACTTAGGCTTAACTTTTATGTAAATTTGCAATCAACACACAGATGTTTTGGCATATTACAGAATAATACACACCATATCAGCTCATGTGATCCCCCACGTTAGTTGGGTAAATTTAAATAATAACCCTACGAGTTTTGGTATTTTGATTTAGTCTAAAATTTTATCATTTAAGTGTTAAATTCCTGTGTATTTTGCATGGACCTCCTTTTAATTTATTTATATTGCAATTATACCTCTGCTAGCTTGTATGTTTTTATTCATGCTTGTCTATTTTTAATAAGTAATTCATGTGCTCCAAAAATATATGGAAAAATAAACGAAGGTGCTTGATTTTATGTTCATTCATGGAATGCTTTTTATTTAGCATATTACTTGCATTTTATATTTATTAAACATTAAAAGTAGTCTATTTATTCCGTATTTAGGGATAAAAATATAAAAAATAGAAAACCACTTTTAAAACTTTTAAAAAATTACATATTATATATTAATTTACAATATATCTTCATATCAAAAATAAAAACAAAAGAAAAACAATAAAAACAAAAACCTCTTCTTACCCTAAAAATTGTAAAAATTATATAAAATAAGAAATAATTTACTTATGTATATTTTTATTTATACTATATAGTACATATTAGAAATAGTTTTAAGAAGTTTTGGATTTATTTTATTTTTTAAATCTCAAACATTTCGGCTGAATTATTAACTCATGTTTTGAAGTATTTTGAACTTTAAAAATACATAAGTTAATAAAAATCACTAAAAATTTATAAAATAGAAGTAAATCATAAAAAATGTAAAAATATTTTATTTTGAATTTTGATTATTTGTAGCTATATTTATAGATACAAAAGCCTTTATTGATCATTTATATTATATATTTATATTCTTATTAATATTACTATTATTATTATAGATACATATAAATAGATTTAATACTTTTAGAAAATAAATATGACTATTTTATTTGTAATTCCAAAATTTTTACTATATATATCATATATAATACTTATATTACATAAATTCTTATATATAGAGATATATACATATTTATATGCTTATTATATATTCTAAAAAGAAAAATAAATTAAAATGGAAAATCTAAGAAAATTATAAATTAAAATATAAAACATTAAAATTCCATAAAATTTTAATATACCAACAACCCACAAAAACACTAAGTAAACAATTGATATATTTATATAAATTTATTATTTATAAATAAATAATTACTACCCCCATTTGTTCCATGTATTCGACACTCTGCACATACATAGCCACTATTTACTTACTTTTTGGATTATAATAAATTTTAGATCACTTTGTTCTTCATCGTTTGATCATATATCTTGTGGTTTATTGTTGAATTTCATTGTCTTTCGTGAGTGGTCACTTCGACGACTGTGGTCTCACCTTGTGAGACCTCACGACCGCCTCTTGATAGTTAGGTTGGTTGTTTGACTTAGTGATATCTAGGTCAAGAAACACACTATGAATGAATGCACTTTCGGAATTTTAATATACAAGCTAATATAAATGATACAAAATGTAATGTTGTATAAAACAATATTACAAATGCAAACAATACATAAATAACACTATCAACCTCCAGAATCAAAGAGATAAATACAAGCAAATGTCATCAACATAACCTATGTTAATCATTTAAAGCTCTAAATATCATTTATAAGTTTAATTAATTTAGCTAATGAAATGCCTAATATTCTTAATCTAGGTTCTTCGTGAGATGATATCAAATAGTAGGTCACCTAATTAGGTTCAAAAATGAGTAAGTAATCATGGATTAAGTAGCGCACTAAATGAAGCAAATATGAATTCAATGAATCAAATATAAGCATGATATAACTCTGTTTTTTAATTAGCAACACATTAACTAAATAAAAGAAACAAATAATTGTGTTAAATTGAAAAACATGATCAGATCTTCCAAAGGAGACCAAAATCATTTAAATTGGATACAAGATGAGTAAGATATTAAATGCTCAATCCAAGGACTTAATTGTAATGAAAATGTATTTAAAATAACATAAGAACATCGCATACAAGTTCAGAGAGTGAACATATATAAATAAACAAAACTTACAACGTATCTTACAAATTACCACATGTAGGAGATATTTCTGAAACAAATGAAACTCGATAGGGTACATGCGCAAAAACATAGGATCTTTACATGGGGGACGTGTGATGCTCTAGGATCGGGGGGAGCAGGAGGTTTGATGATGTGGCAGCTCCTAGTGCTTCGCTCATGCATGGGGTCTCCAAAGCAAAGAGGTTCGGGAGTGGATCGGCCTTGATTGTAGACCGCAGGATAACGAGATCCAAACGCAATTGAAATGTTGTGGTTCTATTCCTTCGCCACCGACGAGTGTGAATAGACTTGGCTTCGACAATGTACTCTTCTCCTCCACCAACCCTTGGCTTCTCATGCACTTGATGAAGCTTCATACTAACATGGCGAAGGTGATGGTGCATCAAAGGAAAAATCAGTAAGGGTTGGAGGATCCTATCGATGTAGGCTCACCAGAGATGAAGCATATGAATGGAGATAGTGTAGAAACTCTAGCCACTCAAGAGTTTTCAGCACTTGCAGGTGTTAAACCAAATAGCTGAAGCAAAACGGATCTCTTGTAGATGAATGACAAGGGAATGGAGGGATGAAGGATGTAGCCAAAATGGGGCCCTATATGTGTTCCTCTTCCTTACGGGAAGGTGAATTAATTTGAGGTGGAGGAGGAGATACGGAAGGAATGAATGAAGTCGAATAGTTATGCATGGATCGTGGATGTGCAACGATGGTGTAGGGATAATCAGATGATAGTGAATGAGTGTGTGTGTGTGTGTGTGTGTGTGTCTACGTGAAAATAAATGGAAAAAATGAAATAAAACATAAAATGGCAAAATTTCAAAATACCAGGAAGGTGGAGAAGGACGATCAAAGATGAATTTAAGTCTAGATTGATGTTTTGAAGCTTCTTGGTCCTCGTTTAACAATCCGGGCTAGAGCATGAAGCTCTAGTGAGCCGGATAGCACTGCGACATGGCTCAGTTGGCTATGGATCACATTGATGGCTGAGCTCCTTTGTCTCTCTCAATCACTCAATCTCATTGTCACTGTAAAGGAAGATATAGATCAAAGAATCCTCTCGCAAGGATAGATTATTAGGAATAGAGGTTGGTGTCCTGGTTTTGATCACCTCCAAGCAGTTGCACGATGGTGGTTTCAACCACCTCCCATTGCCTCACATGATAAGGATATTGATGATAGAGGTTGTGGTAAAGGAGAAGGTTGAAGAGGCTTTGTATAGATATAGGTTCCACGGGCCGAGGCCACATAGAACAACCAATGAAAATGGAAGAAGATAGGTCGCTCTAAGGGTTGCGTCACTTGGGAGGAGTAATTGTAGAGATTGAGGATGACCCTCATCCGTTTGATCATGTGATCAGATGGCTACAAACGAGGTATGAAGGGATTAATAAATGTCACTTGATTAAAAAGAGCAAATAGCTACCAACAAGGTTATCATGGGTGAACATCAAGCGTTTGATCAAAAGATCCAACAACTCACAAATGGGTATGGGTAGTAAAGAAGAGTCGGCCAAGTGCTGGTTGCTGACTAGGCCACATGGGAAAATAAAGATAGATAAGAAAATCCTTTAAAATAAAAATAAAGTAATTAATATGATCAATAGAAAAGTGTTATACATTAAAGTAGTGTTTTTTTAAAATCTACAACTTTCATGTAGAATCCAAAACCAAAATACACCATAATAATATTTTTGCAAGCATTTTTAGGAATAAAAATACTTCTTTTATTTGGTTTGTTTTTTGAATAATGAGTAATATCCAATATATTATTGATGATCGGCCTGAGCAACTGGTTATGTTGATGAAATTAAGCAATTAATTGTGTGTTCTCACACCAGAAATCAGGCTAGAAATCAAGAAATTTTATTTAATCACAAAATGAATCAACAAAGTAAAAAGAGAGTAAGCTAAGAAATTGTTTATTAACCTGGTATAGGTTTTAGGGTCGAACTCTAGGAGGAAATTGCTATTAAACGAGGCTTAATCAATTAATGAAAAATCAAAGAAATGAAAGAGGAAACTCAAAGCCAACTACTCTTGGATTTTTGTAAATTTTTGTCTTTTAATTTTTTATGGGTTTTAGTTTTTCTATTTTTTATGTTTCCTAATTTTCAAATTTTTAATGGTTTTTAATTTTGTAATTTGTTTATATTTCAATTTTCAAACAAAGCGGTAAAACAAAATAAATAAAAGACACACAAACACTCTTTTTGTATTTTTAAATAAAGTAGAAATGTTCAAAAAAAATCTAGTAAAAATATTTTTGTGTTTTTATACAATTGTATACTGTTTTTATAATTTTTAAGTGATTTTTAGATTTTTTTTAAGATTTTCAGACTAACTAAAAATAGAAAATAATGCAAGCAGTGCATAGCTAGGAGTATTTTTCAAATTAAAAATGGAAAATAGGCCCTCCTGAAATTAATTTTAATAAAAATTATATATAAATATATATATATATATATACACAAATATAGACAAGACACAATTTTGGGTTTTTTTATATTTTATATGATTTTTATGGTGTTTTTAGAGTTTTGCAATTTTTTGATTTTTATAAAAGAAAATTAGATGAAATTTATACAGAAAGGAAAATAGCTATAAATAATGTTAACCTATTTTTTAGAATTTTTAAATGTATTTTTAAATTTTTATGAATTTTCTAAGGCAACCAAGAAGTTTTTGGTGAGATATTGAATTTTTAATAAAAGTCGATAAAATAAATTCAGCCAACAAACATTACCACGCAAAGAACATATTTGCAGGAGCTACAAAGATATATTATGGGATGTTTAAAGCCAATTTAATATTTATTGCAGTTAATAAAAGAGCACACAAATAATTTGGAATTTCGAGACCAAATTGCAATTATTTTAAATCCTAGGGCCAATTAGTAACTCAAATTAGAAGAACAGGGGACAAAGCACAAAAAATCCAGCATAAAACATGTAGTGCACATGAAGTCAGGCACAGAGGGGTATACTTGCAATTTCCAAAAACTTTTTTGATTTAGATAACATGTGAAAACACAATAGAAAACATGCAAATAACCTAGTAAAAGCACATGTACATGCATGTGAATGCGGTTCGACTGAACTGAAATGTAAATACAAGAAACTATAAGGTCCTTGCTGCAAAAAGGTTTATACTACTTTTTACAATTATTAGACAAAAACGGAAATGATAGAAAAGGAGGGGCCATGCAGGTGGTGTATTCGCGTGTGAGGCTCTAGCATACAGATATGGTGGGCGCTGGAAAGATTTGATGATGTTGAAACATGGCGTTGACGTACGGCTCTGATGGGCGCTAAAAAGATCTGACGGTCATGTGAAAAGGCAGTGACATGCATATCATATTTGTCCTAGATCTGATCGAACCGCCCAAATTTGGGCGTGAAGATGCGATCACGATCTAATCTGGGAGGCAAACTCCTCATCCAACAGCTGAAAGATGCTCTAGAAGAACGGATATGAAGGTCTCGTTGTATGTGCTTCAATCGACGAAATCTGGAGCTGTAGTGCTAGGATCAACCGATCAAAGGGTCCGAAGCGCGCTGGAATGGTCGGGTTGTGTAAATGGGTCGGATGGTTGCCCAACCTGATCAATGAAGATCTAGAATGCTTGGCACCTAAAGTGGCTTATCCTATCCTATTGGGACTCTATTCATGCCCCTCTCATGCAATTGTACCTACAAGGACACTCGTAGCTCAGAGACGAAGCTTCAACCCAAGTTATTTTGGGATAAACTGTAAAGAAGGGAGGGGGATGGCATTCGACTTCCAATGTACATGGATGACGGTAGTCCAGACCTTAATCCATATCTGATTATCGAGCCTAAGGGTTTAGGTTGCGTAAGGAGATGGAGGGTAAGCGGACAAGTTGATCAAAACAGATAGATGGATGCGATGGAGCTTCAACGCAATGGTAGGATAAACAATGACAAATAGTGGCAGTGAGGAGAAACCGAGCTAAAAAGCGAAAAAAAAAGAAAAGAATAATAACTGGTGGTTAAAAATTGGAAAGTGAAGAAAAATGAAGTGGTCAGCAGGGTTATAGACTCGAACAAGCTGCATGAGGCTGTGGAGGCTTACCACGGTGGAGGGCTCCGTCCACGAAGGGGTTCAGCTTGAATGGCCACCGATTTGAGCTCCAAAAAGGTCTTACGGAGTAGTGTCACTACCCTACAGGTTCCGGTAGATGAAAAAGGCAGCCAAAAGAGAACTAGAGGTGTGACAGGGCTGAAAAGATGATTTATAGGGTTCCTAGATAATCGAAATCTTTGAGAAAAATCTCACGAATCGAGGACGATCTGGCGAGGCTTAGATATCCGTGAAGGTCACAGATCCAAGGCAAACATTCAGGCATAAGATCTGAGGTAAAATGTGACCACACCTAGGTGAAAGAATTGAGAGAAAAGAGATCTGTCGAACCATCACCCAGGTCGGACTTGAGAAGGGGAGGTTGACCCGAGTCAACGGACTCGGGTTGACCAATACGAAAAAAGAATTTTGAAAATAAAATAAAAATCAATAAAAATTAATAAATGGCATTGAAATAGAAAGTGTTAAAATGAAAAATGTTAGTTATTTACAAATTATTTTTTGTAATTTTTAATAATTTTAATATATATACAATACTTTATACAATATACATTAATATGTACATGTATAATATACCGATATACAATATTTACAAATTTTTATTTTATTATTTTACAATAGTGCATTATATTTATATTTTATTTATTTAAAAATAATTTAAGGCATATAAATATATTTTTATTTGATTTTTATAACTTATTTATAAGTTAGCTAAATATAGTATTATACACATTATGTATACTTTTGACTTATTTACACAATAACTAATTAGTTTTTTATTTTATTTACACATTGATTTTACAATTAATTTTATTATTTACAACACCTTATTATTTACATATTTTATTCAGAAAATAACTTACTTGATATCATTTTATTGGTAAATAGTACAAAGATATATGCATGAGAACAGTGAAGAGTATTACAAGGTAAATATAGAATAAATAGTAGATGATATATACAATGGGAATTTTGGATAAATGAGGACCCTGTCTCTCCCTACTTTATTCTTTATCGGTTTGGTCAGTTAATGACCTTCTCTTGGTGTTCGGATCAGTCTGTACTTATTACATAATTACAACCTTCATTTTATTTCCTTTATTTTTCTTTTCTTCTTTATTCTTTTACTTAGGTTAGAAAGAATGTGAAACATGAATTATTAACAAATAAACAATGAATGATAAGTAATAGGAAAATGAATATTTACCTACCTTGGATTTTAGCTAAAATAAAAGAATAAAAATGTTGAATCATGGATTCATCATTCCTGTATAATTTACCTTTGCTAGTCCCTTAGCAAACACTTATTCAAAGAAAAAGTGAAAAAGAAGAATAAGAAAAGAGAAAGGAAAGAACTTTGAACAATATTGATTATTAAAGTTATCTTCATAAGATTGAAGTACGGAGCTTGATTAGAAATTTGGATTATTAGTTTGGTGGAACCTTATTGGGAAATGGATTTAAGACCTAAAAGCCCTTAAGTTCCATAAGATTCCTACTCAAGTCGCCTCAACTGTCAGGCCAGAACAAGTCTATATATGCAAACTCTTATGACTATGAATATTTACTTGTACGGTGTAAGTGAAATATAGATCCCCACCTCAGAAATGGTAAGGAAATAGATTCCTACAATTGTAACTCTAATTCCCTGGTCTAGCTACTCGTTCCTCAAGGAGCGAGGTATTCCCTTCTAAGTTCGAGTAAAATCAGCTTAAAAAGAGGGGATAGAGATGAGAATGGATGGTAGACAGTGTAACTACCTATCCGTGGAGCTTGACCAGTGTAGACAAGTCTCCAGCGGCAAGTTCCATGAGATGAGACTTTGAAACATATAAGCTTTGCTTATTTTTCTATATACACTTCGGAGGGCATTTTATTTTCAATTAGTCATGTCCCTTTTTCGGAGTTTTTGCTCTTTTTTAACATATATACAAATGCGCAACATGTACATAAGGAGTTTTTCTTCTTGAATTAGTAGAATATCCCTCTTTTGAAGCTTTATTGCAACCCACAATATCATGTCTTTAGATGTCAGTGCCACTAGGCTAGGTTGAGATACACTACCCTCCCTAGAGGAGGACGAATGTTTCCACTCGTGTGCTACTCCAAGACAAAGGATTCAGTTCCTTCACCACCTCATCTATGAAGAGCTATGTGTAGAGTGATTGTCCAAAATAATCCACTGTCTAGAAGAATCATGCATGTGTTGTAAAATATTCTACTTAGAACAATCAAAATAATATGTGAACATAGTCTTGTGGACTCAAAGAATGAAGTCTCTAGGACATGAAAAGTCTCAACTCCAGTAACTCTTAGGTTTCCCTAAAATTAAGTGGATTATGGTCTTAACGAAGCTCCATTCTTCAATTTTATTCCTGAACTAGTTTCAATATCAATTTCATTATGAAAAATACAAATGCACATGCAACAAATATTTACAAAATATTTTTTTGAAGAGAAAAGGAAATAAAAGATAAAATATTTTTAAAAAGTTTTCCAAAGATTTTTTAAAATTTTTAAGGATTTAATCTTTTTTAATTTTTATGGAATTTTAATAAAGAATTATACATATTTACAAGGATTTTATACACATTTTACAAAGACCCTTATACAAACTATCTACAAGATTATACACATTTTGTACAAGATTTTACAAACATTGTATTTACAAGTTTTACATATGAGTTGTACAAGTGGATTTTTATCAACAAATTTTATTAAAGGATTTAAACAAGAATTTTATATACATATTTTAATTACAAAATAATTTTATTTTACATATAATTACAACTTTTACTGGCATGGATTTTACAAGTTTACAAAATAAATTTTGTACCCATAATTTATAACCCACATGACAAAATATTTTACAAAAATTTTACAAAGCATTTTACAAAAATTTTCAAAATATTTTACAAAACATTTTACAAAACATTTTTCAAAACTAGTTTTACAAACAATTTTACAAATCATATTACAAACAATTTTTCAAAAAAAAAGTAAATATTTTATTTTCAAACATTTTAGAAACAAAATAAATTTTGCAGACATTTTACAAAAAAATATACAAAAAATTCACAAAGGTTTTTTACAAAGAATTTACAAATCATTTTACAAAAATTTTTACAAACATTTTTCAAAACATTTTTATCCAATTTTATAAATACTAGCTATATTATTAAAATACAAAAATATATGTTATGGCTACAATATATACGACATCCCCCATACTTAGCTCAAACTATTTCCTCATAGTGATCAAAGAGCGACAAAGGAAGACATAACTCGTGCTAAGTATAGAAACGTTAAAAGAATCCTATAATACAATGACTCATGAAATAATGAAAGAAATGATTAGAAGTCGGTGATCCCCCTATACTTAGGTTTAAATAATCCTAAGTATAGAAGATTGTACAAGCGAGAAGACTAAGGAAGAGAATGTGCATGAAATCAACGACTCAACCTGTCCTAAGGGCAAAATATCCCTACGGATAGAAAAGAATATCAAAAGTTGAGGGAAAGGTGAGGGAGTTCTCAAAGAAGTGAAAAGCATATATTACCTCCCTTATACTTAGAGTAGGATGTACCTAAGTATAGGCAACAAAACAAAGGTAATAAAACAAACGGATATATGAACAACATAAGTTCAACACCCCCTTATACTTAGGATAAAGCGTATCCTAAGTATAGTAAGAATCCTAAGCGAGACCTAAGGTGTTAAACAAAAAAAGGAAGAATCAATGAATACAATAGAGAACATGAATATACAAAGAGGTGGAACAAAAGTGTAAATCAAGTATGAGACATAGAAGATGAGAATCAAAGAACACATCTCATACAAAATGAATCGGAGCAACATCAATGGTCAATGGATCATGATCAAGAAAAGGCTTCAGGTGATGACCGTTGACCCGAAAGATGGACTCAGAAGACAACTTGGATATGTCAATATTGTCGTTATCGTGCACCTTTCTGACTAGGGATGCAAATGGATGAATACGGATACGGATACGGATATAGGTATTACCATATCCTTATCCGTTTTTGAATACGAATATGGATGCAGATACGGATATTGACAGATATTAAAAGTATCTTACCATATCCTTAAAAAACAGATGCGTATGTAAAATGGTTACTGATCGCGTACTTGTAGTGTTACAAATACTCTAGAGAATCAACTTAAATATATACCAATTGGATGGAAAACACATGATATAAATTTATTAAATGTGTTTGTATCATAAAAAGTATACAAATATGGTAAAAAAAAGGTATAGAATTATGTTATATATGGTTAAAAATAAATCTATGACTATATTTATATATGAAAACAGATTTACAGATACGGATAAGGATACGTATATTTGCATATATCAAAATGATATCCATATACGCATCCATTTTAAAACGGATACATATACAGATGTCAAAATCTGTATAAAATGGATACGGCGATGGATCGAATATGGAAATATCTGTAACCGTTTGCATACCTATTTCTGACTAAATACGATCCCTTCCACTTACTCTGTAACTTCCCTGTAAAATAATCTCAATCTAGCATCAAATAGCCATACTCTCTGATTCGTCTCAAGCTGCTTACGGTTGATGTATGAATCACGCCATATCTTTACTTTGTCCTTATATTGTAGGCTACTCGAAAATACTATATCTCTAAGCTCCATTAGGGTTGTCTACTCTGATCTCCTACACTCTCTAGATCTAAAAGTATCTCTGATACTGCCCAAAATGATATGTGCTTGATCTCAACAAGTAAGTGGCATGGCTTGCCATAAATAAGTCAAAATGGAGATGTACCCAAAGGAGTCTTGAAGTATGTCCTATATGCCCACAAGATCGAGTTCAAAAGCTGTGACCGATCCTTTCGGTATTAGTGGATAACTTTTGAATTGTCGTCTTTATCTCCTGGTTCGAAACCTCATCAAGACCATTCGTATGTGGATGATATGGAGTGGAAACTCTATGGTCTATGCTAAACTCGTCAGCAAGGGCCCTTATCTTGTCATTGATGAAATGAGTACCCTAGTAAGAAATCCAAACTTTAAGGACCCCAAACCATGATATGATATTCTCCCTCAGAAATCTGCAAATAGCCCTCGCACCAGTGGCTAGGGTGAGGATGTCCTCAACCCAACGACTCACATAATCTATAAACCAACAAAATATACTTAAACCCTTGATTTTTGGGAATGGGCCCATAAAATGGATGCCACGAGTGTCAAAAACCTTACAGAAGTGAATGGACTACATCGGCATCATGTCTCTATGACACAACTACCCATCCTCTAATGGGTAGTACACATCTTCACGAATTCATCTGAATCCTTGAAGAGTGTTGGCCACCAAAGGTCGGATTGAAGAACCTTTTGTGATGTCCTTCTCCTTAAGTGTTGTCTTCCTGCCTCAAGCTTGTGGCAATAGGTGAGGATGCTGTGGTGCTCCTCTCGAAGAATACACCGACGTCAGACACTATCCCCTCCTTCATGGTAAAGGTTGGGATCCTTCTAATGGTACGACTTGGCTTTCGTGAGGAAAACCTCAATTCATTGCCTGGTCCGACCTTGTGGAACTTTCTTGGCAACAAGATAGTTCACAATGTCATCATACCAAGGGAGAGAGGTGATAGCAAGAATCGCTTCGTTTAGGAAAGTCTCAATAATATGTGTGCTTGTCTCTGAATCCTCAAGATGCTCTAATCGAAGAGTGGTTATCCGCCATCGCATTCTTGACTCCAGGCCTATTCTTAATCTCAATATCAAACTCCTAGAGTAGAAGGATCCATATAGTCGATCATGCCTTAGCATCCTTCTTAGCAATTAAGTATAGGATGGTGGTGTCATCAGTGTATATAGTCACTCCAGATCTAAGAATGTAAGATATGAACTTATCCACAACAAAGACTACTTCCAGCATCTCCTTCTCTATAACGGTGGAGTTCCACTGGGAGGCATCCAAAGTACGGCTAGCATAGTGAATGGAGAATGTAAGGTCATGCCTCCTCTGTCCTAGCACTGCCCCTATGGAAAAATCAAAAGCATCTGCCTTGATCTCGGATGGGAGAGATCAATCGGGTGGCTGAAGGACAGGATCCTACACAACCAGATTCTTGTGAGTCTTAAATAATGAAAGGCATTTATCATCTACAAGGAACTCTATTTCTATAGTAAGAAGATCAATAAGCGGTTGGACAATACTATTGAGGTCTTGAATGAACCATTGGTAGAAACCAACATGCCACAGAAAATACCACAACTGCCTCGGATTGGATGGTTGAGTGGGCTTTTTGATGATATCTACCTTGGCGGGATCGACCTCCATGCCCCTATTGGAGATGATGTTACTAAGTACCATCCCTTGAGTCATCATAAAAAGACTCTTCTCCCAAGAAAGATCAAGATTGACTCAATGCATCGTTGAAGCTCGCGGTCTAGGCAAGAAAGACAAGAATCAAAGTTGTCACCGTAGACTAAAAAATCATCCATGAAGACCTCTAAACAGTCACCTAACATGAACAAAATGATGGAAATCATACACCTTTGGAATGTAGCCAAGGTATTACATAGTCCAAAGGATATACGTCTAAAAACATACTTCCCAAATGGACATGTGAATGTCATTTTGTCCTGATCTTTGGGCATAATGGCCACTTGATTATACCCTGAGCACCCGTCAAGAAAGCAGTAGTGACTCTTCCTAGGTAATCTCTCAATAATATGATTAATGAACGGTAGCATGAAGTGATCCTTCTTGGTGGCCTGATTCAATTGTCTGTAGTTCACATGGACCAGCCAAGAAGTGGGTACACAGGTAGCAATCTCCTCCCCATCCCCATTCATAACTGTAGTGATACTCGTCTTCTTGTGTACCACATGTAACACACTAACTCACTTTGAGTTGTAGATGGGGTAGATAAAATCAACGCTCCATCACTTGGATATTTCCTTTATAGCCACCTCTCAAAGATTTGAATTCAGCCTGTGCTAAAACTCGCGAGATGGCTCGGCGCCATCCTCAAGATATATATGGTGGGAGCACAATGCTAGACTTAACCTCTGGAGATTTGTTACAAGCCAACATATCGTCTTCTGGTTTCTCTCAAGAACCTCCATCAAATGAGATTCTTGTTTATGAGTCAAATCCGGTGAAATAATGATTGGAAACATTTCAGGCTCTCTCACAAGGAATTGACACTTCATGCTCTGCGATAAGGTCTTCAAATATGGCCATGTGGGAGTGGGGAAATCTGGACTCTAAAATGTTTGTGTGCAAGCTACTGGATCTGAATGTGAAAACTATTGATGCTCCTATGAACTCAAAAAAGACTACCCTACTGGTGTACCTATCAACTGCACAAGAATTGTCTCTGTCCTAGTTGTAGGCTCTGCAGAAATCAAACGTGGAAGGTACTCATCAGACTTCTGCTAGTCAAAGTTCATGTATGATCGGAGAGATCATAATGATAAGAAATGAAATCAGGTTCGCTAACCGAATCGATATCACTGGCCTCTGTGGTATTCTTCTCCAAAAGTTCGCTCTCCGAACTCTAGTCAGTTGGCATCTGTAAATTCGCTAGCTATGAAGATGTGACTAGAGCTCGTAAATCATCATTTGCCTAAACAACTTCATCATATGTTGTCACGGAATCACACTCATGGTGGAAGCCTGGCTCTGAATCTGTCATCTGCTCAGAGCTGGTTGAATATCTTGCTCTCAGTTCCGCAATCGTCTCTATTTATATGCTTTCACCCTCGATGCAAAAGTATACCTTCCCTATATCATGATCAAGCATGACCTTTATTATCACCAGAAAAGGTCGACCTAATATGATCAGGGTATTTATCATGCAATCAAGGATATCCATTTTCGACATGACAAATTCATGGGGAATTTCAGGCCCTGAATGGTGACCGCAACGTACTTCAATAACCTTTTCAGCCTCTTCACATATTTGTCTGTAAACTGAAGTATTGTCATGATCTGTATGAGAGGACCGAACTCGAAGCGGTCAAGTAAGGATGCTGGAAGAAGGTTAATAGAAGAATCATTGTCTAATAGAGCCTAATAGAAATGTTTCTCGTGAATGTGGCATCTGAAATATGAAGCCCCTGTAGATAGCCTCGTGGCTGGCAAACGGTTCTTTATAGTGAAACATGTGGCATGGGTGAGAACATGGATCTCTGCACTATGGTTGCGCTTCTTCTTCATTCAGACAGTGGTCTTCTCTCTAAGATTCTTTTGAAGAGAGGGATGTTCTCTAAGGCCTCCTGTAGAGTCAGTTGAATGTGGAATTTGTCTATCGTTTGCTTGATGAACTTTAGTTGTTGTCTCTTTTTTTAATTTTATATTTCTTTGTCCATCCCAAGTGGAGTTTTTGATGGATGGGGATGGCTATACAGGAATCCATCTCTGAGAATACTAATAGTTGGAATCCATACAAGTATCATCAATCATCACATCAGATGGACTCGAAGAAGAAACATAAACCTTTCCTTTTTCATATTTTTGTTTTTTTTCAAAATTCTGTCATTTTTTGTAATTTTATGGACACATCATCCTCAAAAATGGGAATATAAATAAAAGCAATTGTATCATCTATGCATGGAATCTTGGTGGCATTAGTACTACCAACAACATCTGAATAAGAGGCATCAATATTGCGCTCTAGCCCATCATTTGGAATACTGGTGGCATCAACACCACCATCTGCAGCATCTGGAGAGTAAACGGCATCAACACCATTATCTAGATCATCGATAATATGGGTGGCATCAGTACCACCATCGTCATGAACTGCGGCATCAACACCGTTCTCTACTTTATCTGACACTCTAGGATCTGCATATGTATGTCTCCTAGATGAGGCATCGCCTGCTGGCTTCCTATCGCTCCTAAGTGTCACGAAATAAGCAATAAATAAACAAAGAGTATGGCCAAGTAACTCACTAGGAGTGGCAGACTCTATCGACTGTACCTACTCAGATTTCCTCTTTATGTTGTTCGGATTCAGCTCGATCTAAGCGAGTATGGCGGCCTTGCCCTTGATGATCTCTCTCATCTCACGACAGAACTCATCCATCTCTCGCCTAAATGTGGCATACTGCTCTATAAGCATACGGGCGAGGTCTTCTAAAGCCGGTTTCACATGCGAGGGTGCATGATAACCAGATAGGGTGCCTCTTTGAAAGTGTTGAGGTTAGCCATGCTGTTGATGTAAGTAAGAGTGAGGGGGAGACTGTTGGAACTGGGAGTGAGGTTGTTGTTTCCTCCACTGCTGACCTTGATACTGGGGTCGAGGAATGGAATGTTGGAAGTACTGGGGCTATCCTGAGTGATGTGATCCTTGTCCTAGTTGTGTCATAGTATGTTGCTAGGACTGTGCACCTTTCGTGGACCATCTGAAGCCTAGGTGATCATGATGGATATCAGCCTATTTCTAGTACTGGGAATACCAAATCATGTTGACTTCCATCAATGACCCCGACTGCTTGTGCAACTGTGGGGGAAGGGACCAATGGCTGATCACTATGGTACACCACCATTTGTGTATCTAGTGAAGATGGTGGTAACTGGTTCTATGGAGTTGGATGAACATGCTCTGCCTGAATGTGGTGGACTTGTATGTATGAGGCAGATATCTATGAAGATCTGCTCCCATGATTAGCATGTGACCTAGACGATGGGCAAAGAAGTTGTATGTGCCTCTTGAAGTCACATGATCTGCATCTTAAGGTCACTCAAATTCTGGGCCAGCTCATCAATCTTGTTGAGCTTGTCCAAGCCCTGGCACGTCTTCTTCTCAGTGATCTGCATGTGGTCCAACTTCTAGCTGATAATGCCCATGTTGGTAGCTGATGACTCTGTTGGTGATGATGTTGTGGAAGATGTTGAAGATGATCATGCCTCAATGTGTACAACTCTATGATGCAACAATGCCTTGTGGGAAGGCTTACCATAAGTGTATACACGGGTCTAGGTCATAACAGTCAGGTTCTCAACCATCTCCTCGTAGATGGATCATACTTGATCCTCATCCTTGCAGAAATAGGATCCTACACAAGAGGTATTGACAAGCACCTATAGCTTGGGTGTCAGTCCACAAAAGAAACTCTATACCAAGTTGGGCTTGCTAATATCATGGTGGGGACACCTGTTAATGAGCTATATGAATCGATCCCAAGACTCATGGAACTGCTTATTTGGGATCATAGTGAAGTTACTGACCATAGCTCTCGTTGCGTTGGTACAACTAAGTGGACAGTACTTGTTGAGGTACTCGGTCCGCAACTACTCCCATGTAGTGACAACCCTCCCTAAGTGCTTCAGCCAATAGGTTACTATGCCAACCAAGGAGAATGGGAAGGTTGTCAGCTTAATGGTATCCTCGTCCACCAACCTGTCCTGTATGGTACTGTAGATCATCTCAAACTCTTGGAGATGTAAATGGGATTCCTCAGTGGAATGCCCATGGAACTTGGGCAACAGTTGGATCGTATGGGGCCTAAGCTCAAAATCGACGAGAATCGTTGGCAATTGAATCCACTTATGAGTGAGAGTTGTACTAGGGTTGTGCAACTCCCTCATGGTGCGTAAAGGTATCTCTACTCTAGCCTCCTCCTGGCATCTATCTCTGTCTTCTGCTTGGTCCTCAACTCTATCTCTAAGAATCCCCGGTACACCATTGGGTCTCTTAACTCTAGCATATCTAATCTGCGTAAGATACCCTCATAACCTCTATCATCAGTAACTCCTGGTCCCTAATGTGTCTCTGCATATCCTCCATGGATGTTAGAATGTTGTTGTTGATAGTAGCCTGATCGAATATAAAAGAAGATGACTGTGGCTGCTCATTCTATCTCATCATTGGCCATCTCATCAGTCTCTGAAAAGAAAAAAGAACGAATCTTCGGTGCTATTAAATCAACATGCAGTTGTTATGACTGTTATTGTTGTACCTCAGGTGATGTATCAGGAAGGTCAAAGAAGAAGGAAGCAGAATACTCAGGTCCCGAGAGAGGGTCAGAGATCTATGGAACCACCCTAGATGAACAGGTTGGGTGTTGTGAAGTGGTGCCGCTAGAGGTAGCCTAAGATACCGCCTACCCATCATCGTAATGTGGACGAAAGTGAAAATTACATCCGGATTTAAAAACAATGGATTAGAAAACAAACCCCAAATTCACCAACTCAATGCAATGATGACCATGAAAGCTCGGTTATTAATCTTTTTTATTTTAGAGTTCATTAATAATCTAGTTACTTAATCAGACTCATGAGTGAAGCCACCTAGAATAGAACCTGACTAAGCTGATGGATCACACCAAACTTAGACAAGACCACTTCTACTAAGTGTCGAACGCAAATGCTTGCATCTCAACCGTACACAATGAGTAATGTACATGAGCATAGGGCACAAGTCCAGGGATTTTTGCTCTAATATTTAGCGTCTATGTCGTCTCCCACTCTGTTTGTAGGTAAGTACCTACAAATAATGAGGGGGGTACTCTCCACAAAATAATGAATGGCTGTCCTCATGTTTAGTTTTAGGGTCAAGTTGTTTTAGTAGTCCTGATTTTTATTTGGTTATCACTTTTTTGGGTATTTTTCAAATAAATCGCCTAAAGATATTTTCAAATTCCTTTTTATCCTAAGTGAGAGAAATCAAGGGAGGAAGTCAAAAAAGTCGATGCGTGATGAAATCAATTATGCATGCACGAGATAGAAAGCGTACCTTGTTCCAGCAGTCTACATACAATATGATCTGCACATAAAAGTACATACTGAAATTAAACTAATCTAAATGAGGCAAGAAAAATGTCCTAAGAAGTAACTTCTATTAGCGGGCAAGAACCGATTTATTTGACTCAGTCCAAGCAACGATCTAATCTATAGGAACATATATTCTTATTTAGGGGCTTTGGACCAAATCGGTTACCTGGCTCAGCCAAGGAAATATAACTTAATGCTAAGGGCTCAAGCACAAAAATCGTGTGAAACAAATAAAAATAAAGATGATGAAAACCAAAATTCGGTAAGATCCCCCAAATGCATCGACACTTGGCGAAATAGACCCTAAATAATGTCCAAAGTCTCAAGTTTCTCTAGAAAACAAAAAAAAGTGCAAATGCCAAAAACTACTACAAAATAATTACAAAAATGAATTAAAATTACTGAAAAAGAAATCCAAATGTTAAGACGGTCTTCTGCTCCTCCTGCTCCTTATAGGTTGTTCTCTCCTGCCAATCGGTGCCTCCGCCTCACTCGGGTGTGTCGGCTCTCCTAATATGACCTCCCTTGCTCAGTAGGTAATGAAGCTACGTTTCATCATCTTTATTCTATTATTTTGGCCTTAAAAAACCTAGTAAATGCATGGAAATAACATTAATTTAGGCATTTTAGCATTCATGCATCATTTGTGTAAATATTGTATAAAGTGCGGTTTTTAAAGCCAAAATTATAGAATAAAGAAAAGAAAATAAAAAGAATAAAATATTGTAAATATTTTATGACTCGAAACCCCGAGACCTAGGCATCTCGATGACTAGGTCAGCAAGGAATAAAGTAGGGGGAGATAAGGGCCAAAATACAATAAAAATACCTTTAATTCATTCATTCTTTATTCATTTTGGGACCTATTTTTTGTTTCACTTTTTATACCTCAAATTAATAAATTGTTTACAAGAAAGTTGTAGATAATTCAATAAAGAAAAATACAAAATTAATTTCAGTTAAAAATAATACACATATAAAAAGTTATGGTGTGAATAAGATTCTAGAATTCCAACTTCCCAGACTTGTATCTTGCAAATAAAAACTTGAAATGTACCAAACTCACTTTAATTGTATATAATTTCAAATAAGCTATTTAATGAAGGTGGTCTCGTATTTTTCAGAGTTACTGTTTGAAAGTTGAGTTTTAGACCACACTTGTATACTTGTACAGATTACAATATTCATTTTATTATTTATTCATTATTTTTATAATTTTATATTTTTATAATTTTGTAAATATTATTTATAGTATACTTGTACATTAAAACAGGAATAAAAACATAAATAAAACACAAAATAAAATACTTGTCTATAATACATAGGTATAATATCTATACATATACTTGTACAATTAATACTTATATTTTATTAAGTGTACAAAATATATCAGAAAAATAAAATAAAAATATATATAAGTGTGTAAAAATATTTTATAAATTTATAAAATTATAAACAAAAATAAATAAATTAAATTCACAAAATAAAATTAAAATATAAAATACATAGATAAATATACCTATCAAGGGTATAAAAGGTAACTTGTAAATATTTACCTCATAAAAATAATTAAAAATCACTATAAAATACTTTACAAAATAACAAATATTTTTTCTGTAATAACCTAAAATTAATAAAGTCATTTAGTATTTTTAATCTATTTTATAAAATATTTTTTAGAGGTTTTTCCTGGTTGGTCCACGTGGACCAACCAGGAGAGTCTAACAGTTGACCGCGGGTCAACTATCCGACTCTTCCTCTGCAGCCTTTTCAGAATGGGTTTTGACCCATGTTTGCAGATTTTTAGAGGCTTCGTCTTGCATCCTTTGATGTCGAAGGTTTCACACCTTTTTGTCCTCGATGAATGGTGATTCACGCCCAGATGAAATGTCAGGGATTGGACCCGCGATTCGCTTGATCCGCTTCGATTTATGGAGCGCCAGAGCCGATCCTTCAAAAACCCCCTTTGACCTCCATTTTGATTTTGATCCCTCTTCCTCCATCGTTAGACCTAAACCCATCGCCCCTTGCATTCTTGGTGACAGCAGGAAGAGATTGAGCTAGAGATTTAGCTCCGTGGAGTCGAATCGAGGTTGATCCAAGTCCCTCGCCGGAGCTCCGCCAGTAGCTCGCAGCTCCCCCTCCGGTGAGTCTTCCTCATTTCTTTCTTCCATTTTCTTGTAGCTTAGACTTAGCTTAGCATATCCTAGGAGTACGGTAGCTTTCCGTTTCGCCTTTCGTCGTGAATCATCCTTCGAATCCGCGACGGAGCGGACGCTTTCCGACCACACCGCTGCACCAAACACCGTCCTTTCACCGCCATCTTCTTCCTCATCGCTCCATCGCTCTGCTCCACCCTTTCACCCACCTCGATCTTGCTCAGATCGTGCCACCCGAGCTCCTATCTCCGTCGTACGCCGGAGCTCCACGCCTGAGTCACAAACCGCTTCCATTCTCCCTCAGAACGCTGATGAATCTCAGATTCACCATTCTAAGTCTCATTAATTAAAGCTCAAGTCCCTCAAAATCAATTGCATTTCTGTATTTATTCTGCATAATTAGCATTCATGCATGATGGCATAAGAATTGCATTTTAGCATTAAGTTCTGCATAAAATAAGAAGCCAAAAATCCAAGCCAAAAATTGACCTGTAAATAGCCCAACTTCCCCTATTTTTAACTCCTTCACGCTAACACCGCATACCACAAACTCACTTCCACTGTGTACACATCACTAACAAGAATAAATAAAAAAATACAAAAAAATATTTAACCCTGTTAAGTGGACCAAAAACCCAAACCCTAGTTTCAGGATTTTCGGACTAAAAGCCACATATCTTTCCCATCCAGTGTCCGATTTGATCCTACTCACTTTTGAACTAATGCACATTCAATTACCTTCAAAACAAGACCAAGTTCAAGTGAATCAGAGCTCGTATGTGAAAGTTGGGTTTTGGGCCTCTTTTGTACAGTGTATTTTCGCGGCTTTTTGACCTGTATTTTATGTGTATATTTTCTTTATTAATAAAAATCCAAAAAAATTAGATTAAGGTGTCTTTTATTTATCTTTGAGTTTTCCTTATTTTTCCGGTTTTTTTTATCGTGTTTAAAATTGACAAAAAAAATTTAGAAAACCAAAAATCAAGGTATTCTGTGTACATGGGATACCCCAAAAATTCACTTTTCACATTTGACCGAATTTGGCTTTGATGTCTTCATGAAAGTTGTAGATCTCGTCGAGACGAGCATTTTTCGTGAAGGAACTTTTTCGATCCGAGGTCATTTGCGATTTTTTATCTATTTTACAAGAGGTTTTATTTCCGAATTTTCTGGAGGTGACACGTGGCAGCCCCAGAGGCCGCCACGTGTCATGGCTTTTTCGCCTTTTTAAATCCTAGTTTTAAAAAAAAAAAAAATTAAAAATCACGCACGTGCGTCGCACGTGCCCCCAGGCACGTGCTCCGCACGTGCCTCCCCCCATCTCTTCCCCTCACCACGTGTCACGTCCTCGGCCATTCGATCTCGGTCGATCGAACGGCCGAGGACTTTCGTCTACCTCCCGCGCCTCCTCCGTAACCTCCACCGCATCTCTCGCCAGCCACCAACGCCTCCTCCGCAACCCTCGCAACCTCCGCCGCCGATCTCGCGCACCTGCCCTCTTCACCCGTCGCCCCACTCTCCTCGCACCGGCCAACCACCCCCGCTCATCTCGCAAACCCCCTACCGGCCTCGTCTCTCCCATATATACAGCAACGCCGCCCCACAGTCACCTGATCCGCCGTTCACCCTGAGGATCTCATCGGAAGTGACAACCGGAACACCCCTCTCCGGCGTGATCCGAGGGCTTCAACCCCTCGTCGCAGCCCACCTCCTCTAGGCGCTGCTCAGCTCCGGTCGATAGCCGTCGAGCCTCCTTCTCCCCCAGGTATCTCTCTCTCTCCTCCTTTCTCTCTCTCTCTCTCTCTATCTCTCTCTTCCACCCTCCGCTCTCGCTCTACCCCACCGCTCCGAGCTCTTCGCTCCGCTCGGAGCCACACCTTCGCCACCGCCTTCACCACGACGTCACCCTCAGCCGACACGCCAGCTCCGCCACTTCCGACATCAACGACTATTCCGCCATCGACAACTGCTCCGCCTCCAACTTCATCATCTCCGACCGCTTCCTCCTTCTCCAGGAGCTACGCCACCGGCCACCTTCTTCAGCGACCAGGCTTCTTCATCGACTCGCCCACGCTCCTCCACCTCCGGCCTTCATCGACCAGGACCACAACCGCCGCAACCGCCCTCTAGGCCGTGTGTCGGCCAGAGGGAGGTCCACGACGTCATCACCTCCAGCCACCTCGGCCGCGACAACCTCTATCGTCCGCCTCCACACCGCCGCACCGGCCGGGCCCAAAGCCCGAGGCCCCCCGCACGCCCCTCGCACGTGCGTGGGGGAACGTCCCCAGCAAGCAAACCCAGGGGCACGTGCTCCGCACGTGCTCCTTTGGGTAAATTACAGAAGCAACCCCGGGGGTCCCTTTGGAAAATTTCATATTCGCCCCCCCAGTTTAGGTAATTATATATAGGTCCCTGTTCTGCATTTTTTAATTTTATTTATTTATTACATTTGCATTCATACCCCTGTGTTCTCCCTCTGTTTTGAACCTTTTCTAGATTTCATTTATTTATTTAAAAATAGCATTTTGTTTATCTCTTAATCCTCTACATTTTGACATGCTGTGGATGTTTTTATGAATTACGGTTGATTACTAAATAATTGTTTTGCGAAAATTGAGATATTTTGCCCAATCTGTGCTTGGAAATTTGTAGTTAATTAACCGTGACTCTAAAAATTCCCCAAAAATCACATATTGTAGAGATTAAGTTGCTTGACATTGTGCCCAAAAATCATTGCATTTGCATGCATCATTTGCCTTGTATAAATCATTTTGCATATTTCAC
This sequence comes from Ottelia alismoides, assembly GCA_037367405.1. Lineage (NCBI taxonomy): Eukaryota > Viridiplantae > Streptophyta > Magnoliopsida > Alismatales > Hydrocharitaceae > Ottelia > Ottelia alismoides. The sequence continues at coordinate 369,582 of JAZKJV010007211.1, forward strand.
TGTTTAATTTTTAATAGGTATTAGACCCTACATTTTTGTGATCTAGGATTTTTTTGGGATCCATCACCTAGTGATAGATCTTAGATAATTTTAGTTTTCGAAAATAAGTAGGTTTAATATTTATTAAAATTAAATATTGAAAAATCATTCTGTTTGCATTAAAAATTCGTAAAAAAAATTCATATTGCATCTAAAAATTCCAAAAAAAATTACTGTGCACTTATTTCATCATTTTTTACATCTCGGCCAAGTTTCGTATTTTTCGGACACCATTTGAACGTATTTTACATTTTAGTCCCTAAAATAGGCCGAATTTGCATTTCGCATCTCATCTTGCATTGAAAAATTCCAAAAAAAAATACCGCCTTGAAAACCGAACTAAAAATTGGATAGACATTAATCTAGGTTGTTCCTTTGCCTCCTTGTGATCGACCTTGGGACTTGCCCAAGTAAAATAAACATAAACCACGAGATTAAAATTGAATCATTATTTTGTGGTTATTTCTTGACTGTTTCCGAATCGCCGCCTACAACGACGACATATTTATTTTCACGATTGATTATTAAAAACAACTTCTTATCGCGGCTTTTTCGGGCACGTCAGATGGCGCCGTTGCCGGGGAGGCAAACGGCTTAGTTTGTTGTTTCGAAAATTTTTTTGTTCGGTTTTCCGAATTCGGGTAGTCTGACCCCCGAATTTTTCATTGTAAATCTCATTCTATTTCTTGTACTTATTTTTCAGCATTTCTTTCATTTATTTTATTTTTGATTATTTTTTGAGTCACTCTCTTACAATCTCTCTCTTATTTTTCTTGCGAGGTAACCGGCGCACGTGGAGCGGTTTTTCAAGGAACCGACGCATCTTCACCGACACCCGAAGAAACCGCAATTAAATTAAGATCGAGTCGAGTCGTGAGAGAGAGTAGAGTCTAGGTTTTTAATTTCTGCATTTTTATTTTCTGCTCATTTATAGCGGTGTCCGTTTGGACTCTCGCGTGTGTACAAGGACATTGAACTTTATTTGTGGTGTGTCGTGGCCTGTTTCACTCTCCGGAGAGGGTGGGGCCCGACTTGAGTGGCGAATAGGATAGACCTGCACATACGGCTCTTAGAGCATTTTTATCTTTGCTTGTGCTCGTAGGATCTTAAGCCACACTGCACATTAACTGAGACGCACCTTAGATCGTTCAACTTAGCCAAAAATTTAACTCAATTCTTCCCGCTAATAGAACTTTCTGTTTAGGTGCGGTTTTCATCGGCTTGCACGCATTTAGTGTAATTTTTAAATTCTGTATTGCATCCCACATGGAGATTGCGAGGAGGCACTGTAAGTCTTCTAACTGAGCATTCATCATAGTTTTCCGCGTGCATCAGCTTTTCCCGACTTCCTTCCTCTTGTTTTATCACTTAAGTCTAAAGGAAATTGGGACTGGACGGTAGACGTGCATTTGTGTTCACCTAAATTCTACAGTGATCGCCTTAATAAAACTGGGACTGCTAAATATAGCCGATCTAAAAAAATCCATAAAATCAAGAATTTCTGCGGGAGAACAACCCCGACATTGTTTGATTTATCTTGCCGCGAGGAGAGAGACGCACACTAGGATAGAGCCCAGCTCCAAACCTAACAGCTCGCGTAAACGGCTTGCAAGACTTGAATTCTCACCAATTAAAACTAACAAGATAATTGACCGGACCCTTACGGTCTTCACTTTGAGTTGAGTTGGTGAAACAACCCTTGTATTGTGTTTGATTGTGCGTAGAAATTAGCTCATCAACGAATACCACACAATTGTGTCTACATCATAAAACACCTTGTTGACCCCGAGAATGGAGGACTGTGGTAATCTTTGTTCAGGCTCGTCTCTCTCTACCACAAACTCCCCAATCTCAAAAGCCCAGAGAAACTTTTACTCTGGACCTGCTTGGCCTCCGGGAAACCATTCCCAAGAACTCAATTCTTACGATTCCTTCTTCTTCCTAGAAGGAGGACAGACCCAACCTATCTCTCTATCACCAAAAATTGAGAACAACTATTACATCAATTCTTTCCAATCTATTAACTCGAACCCTTTGTATTCTGAAGGTGAAGAAGAAGAGATGCCTCCCAGAAGAGACCCTGAAGATAAACCAAATGAGGACGCCATTCAAATGATCCTAGCAAGACTGGCTGCATCTGAGCAGCAACAACAGTTACTAAGGACACAACTTGAGCAGTTGAATGATGGGGAGGAAGTGCCAATGGAAGCCGCTTACAACCCTGGACAGTACCAAGTGTGGAACTATTTACAGCCACCACAACCGGCGATCCATTATGAACTGAAACCACATTTCGTCAGTCAATTACCCCAATTCCATGGTAATACGACTGAGGAGCCATATGAATTCCTGAGGGACCTGGAGCTGATATGTTCTAATCTGAGGCACCCACAAGTCAGCCAAGACTACATTCGTCTCACTGCACTACCTTTCGCCTTGAAAGGGAAGGCAGACTACTGGGTGAAGAACTTGGGGGTAACTGTGACGACTTATGAGATGTTCAAAAACCTCTTTCTGAAGAAATTCTACCCCTTGAGCCGGACCAATCAAATGAGGACCCGCATCACCAGTTTCGCTCAGATGCCCAATGAACCACTTTGTGAGGCATGGGATAGGTTTAAGGACCTGCTACAAAAATGTCCCTGCCATGATCTGGACAACAACATCCTAGTCCAATCACTCTACTCTGGCCTCAACCACGAGACTCAAGGGTTAGTTAGTGCTGCCTGCGGAGGGAATTACACATCACGTGGAGCTGAGACCGTCTGGAAAATACTGGAGCAGATGGCAGAAACAAGCCGGTCTCAAATTGCCAGTCGAGCATACACTGATTCCCTGAACACCCTTCAAGCCAAAGGCGGGAAGCAGACTGTGGCAGAAATAGCTGAGGACTTAATTCCAAGCATGCATTTTATTTCTGATAAATTGTCAATAGTGGACAAGAGAGTGAGCGACATCGACAACCGGATCTCCCAGTTCCCAAAGCAGATGGAGGAGCTCACTACTAAGATGTCCAAGATGGGGGTACCTGCTGCACCAACAGTCCCGGTCTACCATGTGCACCATGTCCAGGAGCAGCTAGGAACAGAACAGCAACAATCATGGGTACAGGACCAATCCTATGCCCAAGCTTCTCAGCAACCACCCCCACCGGCCGAGACAATCCAAGAAGCCCCGCCCCTGACCTTCGAAATAAACGGCATTTGGTACACCCAAGACACTACCCGACAGGGTAATATGGGAGACCGTCAGACTTATCAGCGCCCACCCACTTTCTATAATGCCGCATTCCAGCAACCGAAGCAGCAGCAGCCCTACAACCGTCCAAACCAATCTCAGCAATACCGTCAGCAACACCAAGCTCCCAGACCTTCGGCTCAATCATCCAATCCTCCGGAAGAACCTGTTGATATCCAGAGACAGATGTTGGAAGAACTTCGCAGCTTCCGAAGTGAGCTATATGATCTGAGGGTAGATGTTAATCGTCTATCCCGATGGAAGGATGAGCAGACTGTCCCCACTACAACCATTCCCGCCCAAGTTCAAGCTAACCCTAATAGCTTGAACCGATCTCAATCATCTCAACACACTGGCCAGGTATACTATTCGGATTTTTCCATATCTGAACATGAGAACCTTTCGTTTGACAATATACATGCCATGTCACTCAGGAGCGGAAGGACCGTGGCCGTGCCTGATCGGACTCGGGAATCGGTTCATGAAGACTCGGAGGATCAGCCGGAGGATGCTTCCGAGGAGAATGAAGAAGGACACCTGAAGATCCCAGCACCAGAGAAGGGGAAAGCATCTATGGAGTCTGCAGAGGACCTTGAGCCTCTAGTTGCTGCAAAAATACCTTTGTCACCTTTTCAGCAACCTGATTTTGATTATTATGATTGTAATAAAAACTCCAAGTCGAATAAAGATGCTCGTATTTTTGATTCTGATCCTCTATCTCCTGTCTCAAATGCATCCATTCCTTTCCCCCATGCCTTAAAGAAAGAAAAGCAAAAGAAAAACATCAAAGATGACCCAGTCATGGAAAAATTCTGCCAACAAAACATCATAGTCAAAGTACCCTTTGATCAATACGTGGCAGGTAATCCAGCCTTTCAAAAATACTTGAAGGCAAAATGCACCCCCACCCGGACTCGTACAAAGAGAACAAGTCAATTTGTGGAGACTCATATCTTGACAGTTGCCACCACCAAATGCGTCAAAAATCAGCATCTGCCAAGAAAGAAAAGGGATCTAGGCGCCCATTATGTGGAAAGTCACATTGGCGGCATAGCATTCACACGCACACTTCTCGACAATGGATCTTCCATAAACCTTCTACCTTTAGCCTTATATTATCGATTGGAGTTGGGCCCTCTCAAGAAATCATCATCTTTACTCCAATTTGCTGATAAATCCACTAAAAGACCTAAGGGAGAAGTGAAGAATGTCATCATCATCATCGAGGGTACAGAATACAAAGTGGACTTCACTGTCCTGGACATGGAGACCCCGAACCATTGGAAGGAATCACAAATCATTCTCGGAAGACCTTTCTTAAGAACTGCTAAGGCCGTATTCGACTACGGAACTGGCATGATGAAATTCCGTTCTCCAGGCGGAGAAGTGGACTTGGAGATGAAACAAACAAAGTGGCAAAGACCAGACTCCGAATCCACGACTGAAGATGCCGAAACATCAGAATGCAATCTTCTCAGAACCACTGGGCCATGGGACCAACTGCCAGACATACAGATAGAAGGCACATCCTCGGAAGAAGAAATAATCCACCATGCAGTCTCTGAGATTTCTACACCCCCAGACAACACTGAAATCCTCTTGAATTTATCAAGCACCTCACCTTTGGGACAGACAATCGATGATGAGTCGGACACGGCTCTGGCCGAATTACCATTCTCCTCTATCGATCCGACTCACTTTTCTTTGGAATTGGTAGCCAACATCTCACACAGTGATTCACCACCAACCGATACTGAGCCAGAAGCAAAAGTCATTCAGCCAGACTTGATCGACGATTCAGAATTACCAGAGCTGAAACCACTACCTCCCACGCTGAAATATGCATTCCTCAATGGACCCAAAGAAAAATTCCCTGTGATCATTAGCTCATCATTAACCATGGACCAAGAATCCAGACTGATCGAAGTCCTTGAGCGAAATCGAAAAGCCATAGGTTGGACTGTGTCGGATCTCGTAGGAATAAACCCTGCTCTCTGCTCGCACCAAATTTATGTTGAGGATAATGCAAGGCCTTCCCGTGAATTTCAGAGAAGATTAAACCCCAATCTTCGGGAAGTGGTGAAGAAAGAAATAGAGAAATGGTGCAAAGCAGGATTTATTTACCCCATTTCTGACTCCAAGTGGGTAGCCCCCCTTCATGTCGTCCCGAAGAAGTCGGGAATCCAGATGGTTACCAACGAGGAGGGGGTAGAGATCGCGACCAGAGTACCCACGTCGTGGCGCGTCTGTGTCGATTACCGGCGCCTGAATGCTGCGACCAAGAAAGACTACTTTCCACTGCCATTCATTGATCAAATATTGGAGAGACTTGCAGGGAAAGCATTCTTCTGTTTTCTTGATGGGTACTCCGGCTACAATCAAGTAGCTATCGCCCCCGAGGACCAGGAAAAGACCACGTTCACATGTCCCTTCGGTACTTACGCATTCAAGCGCATGCCATTCGGGCTTTGCAATGCCCCAGGCACATTTCAGCGGTGCATGATTGCCGTATTTGCCGAAATGGTTGGTGATTTCCTGGAAGTCTTCATGGACGACTTCTCGGTTCATGGTGATTCATTTGATACATGCTTAGCACACTTGGACCGAGTCCTTCAGAGATGCAGGGAGGTAAATTTGGTACTCTCCTGGGAGAAGAGTCACTTCATGGTGACTGAGGGTATCGTGTTGGGGCACGTCATCTCCAAAAAGGGAATGGAGGTGGACCCTGCCAAGGTGGATGTGATCAAGAAACTTGAGCCACCAACCAACGTCAAGTCAGTGAGGTCGTTCTTAGGGCATGCTGGATTTTATCGACGGTTCATTCCTGATTTTTCAAAGATCGCCCGCCCACTGACTGAGCTCTTAGGAAAAGACACCGAGTTTATTGTAAATCACAGATGTCTAGAGGCCTTCGAGCTCCTGAAAAAGAAAATATGTGAATCGCCGATATTACAAGCTCCCGACTGGTCTCTTCCCTTCGAGATCATGACTGATGCATCGGATTTTGCTGTCGGAGCGGTACTCGGACAAAGAAGAGATGGAATTCCTTATGCGATTCACTACGCGAGCAAAGTATTGGACCCTGCACAGAGAAACTATACAGTGACTGAAAAGGAAATGCTCGCGGTTGTTTGGGCCCTGGAAAAATTCAGATCATACATATTGGGCTCCAAGGTGACAATCTTCACAGACCACACAGCAATCAGATATCTCATGGATAAGAAGGATGCTAAGGCACGACTTTTGAGATGGATCTTGTTAATCCAGGAATTTAATTTGGAGATCAAGGATAAACCTGGAATAAAGAATGTTGTTGCTGATCACCTTTCCCGAATCGAGCAAAACGATCATCCTGATATCGGACCAATCAAGGAGACTTTTCCAGACGAATCGATTTGCGTCATTGAGTCAACCCCATGGTATTCCGACATAGTGAACTATCTTGTCTCCAAGAAGGTTCCCTATGGTTGGACCAAAAAAATGATTGATCGATTAAAGTCGGATTCGAGGAAATACCATTGGGACGATCCTTTCCTTTTCTATGAAGGACCGGATTGTGTCTGGAGAAGATGTATCCCTCAGGAGGAATATCAGAGCGTCCTCACACACTGTCATTCTCTCGAGGCTGGAGGACACCATTCGGGAAAGAGAACCGCGCACAAGGTACTCCAATGTGGATTTTACTGGCGGACCTTATTTCGGGATGCTAATGAATTTGTACGGTCATGCCCGATTTGTCAAAGAATGGGAGGGACTATGGGATATAGAGATGAAATGCCCATGCAACCAATAATTTTCTGTGATGTTTTTGATGCATGGGGGATTGATTTTATGGGTCCCTTTCCCAACAGCAATGGATTTGAGTACATCTTGTTAGCGGTGGATTATTTATCAAGATGGGTAGAGGCTATTCCAACCCGAACCGCAGATAGCAAAGTCGTCTGTAAGTTTATCAAAGATAACATCATTGCGAGGTTCGGGATACCAAAAGTATTGATTTCTGATGGAGGTAGCCACTTCGTGAACAGGGAGATGAGATCTTTGGCTAAGGAGTACAAATTTGAGCATAGAATAGCCAACCCGTATCATCCACAATCTAACGGCATGGCAGAGGTTTCTAACAGAGAGGTGAAGAGCATTCTCCAGAAGTTGGTTCGTCCCGATAGGAAGAATTGGTCAACACTGTTGGACCAAGTTCTATGGGCCTATAGGACAGCCTATAAGACTCCACTCGGTACTTCACCTTTTAGGATGATCTACGGCAAGCCATGTCATCTTCCTGCAGAATTGATCCACAAATCTGAGTGGGCGATCAAAAAGTTGAATTGGAGTTGTCACCTCGGGAAACTATGTCGAGACTTAAATCTGAATGAGCTAATTGAAATCCGAAATCGGGCATATGACAACAGTGTGATTTATAAGGACAAGGTCAAGAGATGGCATGATAGACACATTCGAGAGAAGACCTTTGTCCCTGGACAAAAAGTGTGGTTGTTTAATGCTCGTTTGAAGATTTTTCATGGGAAACTCAAATCAAAATGGACGGGTCCCTACATTGTCGTCGATGTGCATACCAATGGAAGCGTAGACATTGCCGAACTCAAAGAGAATGCACAACCGTTCTCAGTAAATGGACAAATGCTGAAGCCATACATTGAATCATCCAAAGAACAAACAGTTCAAGTCGAGGCCATCTATTTCACGCAGAGCGAGGATATTGAAAATCTATCTGACCACTCCCTCCCTCCCTCCCGACCACATCGGCCTCCGTGTACAGCTTCTTCCTTTACTTAGGCCAAGGCCTAAGTATAGGGGGAGACCGATGCCATCTGTGTATACCATTCTTCTCCTAACTCCTAATCGCTTTATATCCACCCTTCTTCCATACTTAGGCTGTTCAAAGCCTAAGTATAGGGGGAACCGACATCCACCCGTATTTACTCTCCTCATTTCCTGACCACTTTTCTTTTCATTCTTTTTCTTTTTCTTATTTCTTTCTTTTTTCTCACTCTCTTACGCTTAGCCCGAGCTATGTCTTCTTCACGCTTCTTGTGCTCTGAGGACACAGCACTCGCTAAGTATAGGGGGGTCTGTATATACTTTGTATATATTTTACCCATATCTCGTACTTTCGCGTAAGTCTATATGTATTTACGGGGTGGGTACTAACAGAAAAAAAAAAAAAAGAGAGAGAAAAAGAAAAAGAAAGAAAGATGAACACTGACTTGCCCTAATTTTCTGGAAAAAAAAATGAAATGAATGAAAAAGAGGCTTCTTATTCCACTTTCTGCATAAAAAACCCCTTGCATAAAATGTCAAAAAAAAAATATATATATATATCTGCATTTCACGCACCGGCACTTCATCCATCACCGCATGCATTTGCATCTGTGAAAAGTCATTGGGTTCTGAACCGAGTTATGAGCCGAATCCGAGAGTGGTCTGGGCTTGACCTTAATCCACCCAATTTTCAGAGGAACTTCACCGAGAAATAGGATTTTAAGAGCTTCAGGTCTTTGTGACTTAATTCCTTAAGTTCCACATGACAATGTGCAGCGCTTGACTCTTAGTGTCTAACCTGGTCTCTTCATTCTGGGTACAACTCTGGAATAGGGAATTAATTCGCACTCTCTCACTATGCACTTAGCTCAACCCAAACGGGATGTTGGAAGACTATGTAAGTCTCTTTTCTGGTAGCGTGGAAATCTAAAGACCGGAGTACGGGTTGAAATAAAGCTTCGGAAAAGGGATGGACGGCTGGGCACAATTTTTTCTAAGACCCCAAAAAATGTACGGAACAAAAGATGCTATATCCGTAGGGGCACAACAAGATCCAAGCAGAACCACCAAAAATTCCAAATACATAGAAGCATTCTACCAAATAAAAATCCGACCAAAAAGGTCCAAGCTTCAGAAACCTGCAGATCTTGGTGGAGACTCAGCTACACTGGCTATCTCCACAAGGAGAGGTGACCACACTGGCCACCCTCCAGTTCTTTTCTCTTTCTTCTATCTTCTCCCTCATTCGATTGTGAACACAGCACGACAGACCTTAGAAGGAAATACCTGACTCCCCGAGGACGAGTTACTGGAGAGGAGAGGAGCATGGTAGTCCGGCATTCTGAATGGGAAGAGCTAAAACCCTTCACACACATGAGTCGGTTGTTCAATATTCATAGGGTATACTTTGGGAAGAAGATTGATCTAAGATGACTTCTGAGTTGAAACTGTGTCAATGATGTGTAGAACTTGAGGGCTGTTGATTTTGAAATTCTAAGTCTCACAGAAGTTCCGCCACACTATTAATCCAAAGGTCGAGTTTAGTTTCACTTTCACCTTCAGTTCATGATCTTGGTATGGAACCCAGTCTCATTTCACTTCATGGCATTTCTTTTAGATGCTCAGGGACGAGCATGGTTTAAGTATAGGGGGATGATGAATCTCAGATTCACCATTCTAAGTCTCATTAATTAAAGCTCAAGTCCCTCAAAATCAATTGCATTTCTGTATTTATTCTGCATAATTAGCATTCATGCATGATGGCATAAGAATTGCATTTTAGCATTAAGTTCTGCATAAAATAAGAAGCCAAAAATCCAAGCCAAAAATTGACCTGTAAATAGCCCAACTTCCCCTATTTTTAACTCCTTCACGCTAACACCGCATACCACAAACTCACTTCCACTGTGTACACATCACTAACAAGAATAAATAAAAAAATACAAAAAAATATTTAACCCTGTTAAGTGGACCAAAAACCCAAACCCTAGTTTCAGGATTTTCGGACTAAAAGCCACATATCTTTCCCATCCAGTGTCCGATTTGATCCTACTCACTTTTGAACTAATGCACATTCAATTACCTTCAAAACAAGACCAAGTTCAAGTGAATCAGAGCTCGTATGTGAAAGTTGGGTTTTGGGCCTCTTTTGTACAGTGTATTTTCGCGGCTTTTTGACCTGTATTTTATGTGTATATTTTCTTTATTAATAAAAATCCAAAAAAATTAGATTAAGGTGTCTTTTATTTATCTTTGAGTTTTCCTTATTTTTCCGGTTTTTTTTATCGTGTTTAAAATTGACAAAAAAAATTTAGAAAACCAAAAATCAAGGTATTCTGTGTACATGGGATACCCCAAAAATTCACTTTTCACATTTGACCGAATTTGGCTTTGATGTCTTCATGAAAGTTGTAGATCTCGTCGAGACGAGCATTTTTCGTGAAGGAACTTTTTCGATCCGAGGTCATTTGCGATTTTTTATCTATTTTACAAGAGGTTTTATTTCCGAATTTTCTGGAGGTGACACGTGGCAGCCCCAGAGGCCGCCACGTGTCATGGCTTTTTCGCCTTTTTAAATCCTAGTTTTAAAAAAAAAAAAATTAAAAATCACGCACGTGCGTCGCACGTGCCCCCAGGCACGTGCTCCGCACGTGCCTCCCCCCATCTCTTCCCCTCACCACGTGTCACGTCCTCGGCCATTCGATCTCGGCCGATCGAACGGCCGAGGACTTTCGTCTACCTCCCGCGCCTCCTCCGTAACCTCCACCGCATCTCTCGCCAGCCACCAACGCCTCCTCCGCAACCCTCGCAACCTCCGCCGCCGATCTCGCGCACCTGCCCTCTTCACCCGTCGCCCCACTCTCCTCGCACCGGCCAACCACCCCCGCTCATCTCGCAAACCCCCTACCGGCCTCGTCTCTCCCATATATACAGCAACGCCGCCCCACAGTCACCTGATCCGCCGTTCACCCTGAGGATCTCATCGGAAGTGACAACCGGAACACCCCTCTCCGGCGTGATCCGAGGGCTTCAACCCCTCGTCGCAGCCCACCTCCTCTAGGCGCTGCTCAGCTCCGGTCGATAGCCGTCGAGCCTCCTTCTCCCCCAGGTATCTCTCTCTCTCCTCCTTTCTCTCTCTCTCTCTATCTCTCTCTTCCACCCTCCGCTCTCGCTCTACCCCACCGCTCCGAGCTCTTCGCTCCGCTCGGAGCCACACCTTCGCCACCGCCTTCACCACGACGTCACCCTCAGCCGACACGCCAGCTCCGCCACTTCCGACATCAACGACTATTCCGCCATCGACAACTGCTCCGCCTCCAACTTCATCATCTCCGACCGCTTCCTCCTTCTCCAGGAGCTACGCCACCGGCCACCTTCTTCAGCGACCAGGCTTCTTCATCGACTCGCCCACGCTCCTCCACCTCCGGCCTTCATCGACCAGGACCACAACCGCCGCAACCGCCCTCTAGGCCGTGTGTCGGCCAGAGGGAGGTCCACGACGTCATCACCTCTAGCCACCTCGGCCGCGACAACCTCTATCGTCCGCCTCCACACCGCCGCACCGGCCGGGCCCAAAGCCCGAGGCCCCCCGCACGCCCCTCGCACGTGCGTGGGGGAACGTCCCCAGCAAGCAAACCCAGGGGCACGTGCTCCGCACGTGCTCCTTTGGGTAAATTACAGAAGCAACCCCGGGGGTCCCTTTGGAAAATTTCATATTCGCCCCCCCAGTTTAGGTAATTATATATAGGTCCCTGTTCTGCATTTTTTAATTTTATTTATTTATTACATTTGCATTCATACCCCTGTGTTCTCCCTCTGTTTTGAACCTTTTCTAGATTTCATTTATTTATTTAAAAATAGCATTTTATTTATCTCTTAATCCTCTACATTTTGACATGCTGTGGATGTTTTTATGAATTACGGTTGATTACTAAATAATTGTTTTGCGAAAATTGAGATATTTTGCCCAATCTGTGCTTGGAAATTTGTAGTTAATTAACCGTGACTCTAAAAATTCCCCAAAAATCACATATTGTAGAGATTAAGTTGCTTGACATTGTGCCCAAAAATCATTGCATTTGCATGCATCATTTGCCTTGTATAAATCATTTTGCATATTTCACTGTTTAATTTTTAATAGGTATTAGACCCTACATTTTTGTGATCTAGGATTTTTCTGGGATCCATCACCTAGTGATAGATCTTAGATAATTTTAGTTTTCGAAAATAAGTAGGTTTAATATTTATTAAAATTAAATATTGAAAAATCATTCTGTTTGCATTAAAAATTCGTAAAAAAAATTCATATTGCATCTAAAAATTCCAAAAAAAATTACTGTGCACTTATTTCATCATTTTTTACATCTCGGCCAAGTTTCGTATTTTTCGGACACCATTTGAACGTATTTTACATTTTAGTCCCTAAAATAGGCCGAATTTGCATTTCGCATCTCATCTTGCATTGAAAAATTCCAAAAAAAATACCGCCTTGAAAACCGAACTAAAAATTGGATAGACATTAATCTAGGTTGTTCCTTTGCCTCCTTGTGATCGACCTTGGGACTTGCCCAAGTAAAATAAACATAAACCACGAGATTAAAATTGAATCATTATTTTGTGGTTATTTCTTGACTGTTTCCGAATCGCCGCCTACAACGACGACATATTTATTTTCACGATTGATTATTAAAAACAACTTCTTATCGCGGCTTTTTCGGGCACGTCAAACGCCACCCCGAGCTTCGTCGTGCTTTGGTGCGACTAACCCTGCAGGTCAGAGCCAAAGAGAAGGATCTATCGAGCATCGATATTCCAGGGAATCGCTGCCCAGGTCACCAATGTTGTCCCACCGTTCTACGCCGTCTCAGGCTCTCCTGAGACCTTCACTCGACGCGGAAGAGCCCCAGGATCATTTTGCCCTCGATCCTCGGGCCTGAGGACACCAGAGTCGGCCACCATATTCGATCGAAGCAACCTCCAGGCAGTGTTCTTCCAACACCCTCTACGGTCGTCCGATCAAGAGCAAGCACCAGATTCACCCTCAGCCGTTGGATGATCGAGAGCAGCGGTCGTTGGATCTTCATCGCTGATCTAATCTCCGCCGTCCGCTGCAAACTGTCATCGTGCATCCAGCGCGCGCCACGTGTTAAGTGGACGCATCCCATCCGTCCACTCATGCGCTATCTTGGGTATTTTGCATTTCAACCCAATAACTTTTTGCATTTATGCTTTAGTCTTGAAACTTTGATTTGCAGTTCAAAAATATTTGTAATAATTGCGACTCAGCCCCTGAACTTCTGTTATTTGCACTTTAGTCCCTATCCACGTCACCTCACGTGACTGGGACACATGATTTTGGGCATTTTGCCCTAAGGACCCTAAACGTTTATGTATTTGCACTTATACCCCTGTGCGTAGTTATTTAAATATATTTGTGGGTTATTTGCATTTTTGTCCTACCGGTTTTTGATATTTGTATTTATACCCTTGCGAACAGCATCGCACGTGCTCCACGCGTGCAATTTTTGGAAATTTACATACAGGATCTCGAACTTTTTCCATATTGCAAAAATACCCCTGCTAGTGTGATTTTTCTCTTTGTAGTCTCTATTTTTTGCATGCATCTATAATTCCCTAAAAATTACCAAAACAAATGTTATTGTGTGTCTGATATATTACATTTTCACGGCATATTTTTTACATTGCATATTTATTGCATTTTAATATTTATAAAAATTCAAAAACACGCATTCTGTGCACTGTTTGTATTATAAAATCCATAAAAAATTATCAAAACACCTTAGAAAATTCCCAAAAAAATGTATTTTGCTTATTTTAGTGTCTTTTAACTTCAGTCCAAAAATCACTAAAAAATACAAAACAAAACTCCTAAAAATTAGAAAAGCCCAAAAACCTTCCTAAAAATAGAAAAAAATAAGAAAAATCCTAAAAATACAATTTCAGTTTCTGTAGTTCCCTATTTTCTTATCTTGGATTTAAAATTAATTTGAGGAATTTTTGACTCTGATTTATATTTTTCATCCTCATTTTAATTTCGGCCAGCAACTTTTATTCATTGTTTTCAGTATTATTAATTTTAAAAATAAAAAAAAGATTAGGAAAAATCTAGAAAAATCACAAAAACATTAGAAAAATACAAAAAGCCAAAAAATACTTTATTTCCTGATTTTTCCTTATTTTTATAAATACTCTATTCCTCTCTCTCTTATATTGTATATATATTCTATTATTGAAAAAGAAAATATAAAAATACAAAATATAAAAAGAAAATATAAAATCAGAAAATTAAAAACCAAAATATAAAAATATAAAATCAAAAATCAAATAAAAAAACGTAAAAACCCATAAAAATTTGCTAATTTGTCTAAGTGGTTACTTGTACCTGTGTGCTACCCCTGTTAGCTAGCTCTACACCCTTGTTTCCTGTGTTCGACCCATACTTGCTTGCCACTGTACATTTTTAGTAGGGTATAATAAATTTTGACCTTTGCATTTCATTTTCTTCTTAATTGTGTGGGTTAATTGTTGGTCGACGTGAAGTCTTGAGTAGTCGCCTCAGCGACAGTGAGTCTGATTTGTCAGACCATTATTTAGCAGCTCTCGTCTTCTCGTTTTTCAGTAGGCCCTCACAACAAAGGTGAAACAAGAAATGCATCAGATAACCATTATGAAAAATATAGCAAATAAAATAAAGAATAAAATGATAGAAAATAGAAGACAAAAAGGAAAGAGAATATATATAAAACCAAGAACAAAAGGCAAAAAAACCTAACTACCCACACTATCCTTCCTCGGCAATGACACCATTCTCATGATTGGCCCGAGCGACTAGGGATAAGTTGATGAAATTAAGCAATTAATAGTGTCGTTGCCACCCCAGAAATCATGCTAGAAATCGAGAAAATTTATTCAACCACAAAACGAATCAAGCAAGTATAAGTGAGTGGTCTAAGCTATTATTTATTAACCCGGTATAGCTCCCAGGATTGAACTCAAGAAGGAAACTATTATTAAATGAGGGAATTCAATGAAAAGTCAAAGCAATGAGAGAGGCAACTCAAAGAAAACTACACTTGGAATTTTATGAATTTTGTATTTTTAAAATTTTTATGGGTTTTTAATTTTTTACATTTTTTTATTTTTTATTTTCAAAATTTTAATGATTTTTAATTTTGCAAAGTTTTATATTCTTAGTTTTCAAACAAAGCAATAAAAGACAATGAATAAAGGACACACAAACACTCTTTTGTATTTTTCAAAAGTAGAAATGTCCAAAATTTTCTAATAAAATATTTTTTTATAATTTTATAATGCTTTTGTAATTTTTCTGGGATTTTATATTTTTAGGATTTTCAAACTGATCAAAAACAATAAATAATGCCATTAATGCACAATCAGGAGTATTTTTCGAATTAAAAAAATAAAAATAGGCCCAAAATCTTAAAAATCAATATTTAAATTTCTACAAATAGAAATAAGAAATACAATTTTGGGGGTTATAAGGATTTTATATGATTTCTATGATATTTTTAGAGTTTTTCAAATTTTTAGAGTTTTATAAAATAAAATAAGATGAAATTTATACAGAAAAGCAAATAACTAGAAATAAAGCTAACCTAATTTTTTATAATTTTAAAGGTATTTTTGAATTTTTATGAATTTTCCAAGTCAAAAAAATAACTTTTGGTGAGTTTTTAGTTTTTGATAATTGTAAATAAAAGAAATTCGGCCAACAAAAATTACCACGTAAAGAACATATTAGCAAGAGAAATATATTTTTATGGTATTTTTGAAGCCATAATATTTATTGCAGTTAATAAAAGAGCACAAAAATAATCTGTAATTTCATGACCAAGGTACAATTATTTTAATATCTAGGACCAATTAGTGACACACAATAGAAGCACAAAGGACAAAGCACAAAAAGTCCATCATAAAACGTGTGGTGTACGTGAAGTCAGACATAGAGGAGTATACTTGCAATTTCCAAAAACTTTTCTGATTTAGATAACACTTGATAACATAGGAGTAAACATGCAAATAACCCAGTAAAAGCATGTGTACAGGCACGTGAATGCGATTCGACTATACTGAATTGTAAATACGAGAAACTACGAGGTCCTTACTATAAAAGGTTTATACTACTTTTTACAATTATTAGACTAAAACGTAAATGACAAAAAAGGAGGGGTTGAAGCAGAATATACCCCTGCAGGTGTCGTATGTCACGCATGAGTCTCTAACGTACAACTTTGATGGGCACTGGAAAGATCCGTCGATGCTGAAACGTGGTGTTGGCGTACGGCTTTGATGGGAGCTTGAAAAATCTTCGAGACAAATCTCCCGAACTGAGGAAGATTCGGTGAGGCTTAGGTATCCGTGAAGATCGTGGATTCGAGACGAACATTCAGATGCAGTGTTTGATGCAAAAGATGATTGGACCCAGGTGGAAGAATTGGGAGAAAAGAGATCACGCAAACTATCACCTGGGTCGGACCTAGGAAGGGGAGGTTGACCCGAGTCAACGAATCCGGGTTGACCAAAAGGAAAAAATAATTTTGAAAATAAAATAAAAATTAATTAAAAATAGTACATGACCTTGAAATAAAAAGTTCACGAAATAAATTTTTATGATTTTTAATAATTGTAATGATATATGTACAATACTCTATACAATATACATTAATATTTACATATATAATATACTTATATACAATATTTACTTATTTTTATTTTATTATTTTTACAAAATTTCATTATATTTTATATTTATTTATTTACAAAATAATTTAAGGCATATAAATATATTTTTATCAGATTTTTATAACTTATTTATATATGTTAAATAAATATAGTGTTATACACATTATGTGTATTTTTGGCATATTTACACAATAACTAATTGGTTTTCTTTTATTTTATTTACACACTAATTTTATAATTAATTTTATTATTTGCAACACATTATTGTTTACAATTTTTATTGAGAAAATAACTTACTTGAGATCATTTTATTGGTAAATAGTACAAAGATATATACATAAGAAAGTGAAGAATAATTACAAAATAGATATAGAATAAATAGTAGATGATATATGCCAATGGGAATTTTGGATAAATGAGGACCCTATCTCTTCATACTTCATTACTTGTCGATAAGGTCAGTTATTGATTTTGTCTCGAGGTTCGAGTCAGTCTATACTTATTACATATTATAGTCTTCTTTTCATTTCCTTTCTTTTTTCTTTTCTTCTTTATTCTTTTATTTAGTTAAAAATAATGCAAAATATGAATTATTAACAAATTAATGATGAATTATAAATAATAAGAATTAATGAATATTTACATGTGTTTTACCAAGGATTTTAGGTAAAAAGAATAAAGATGTTGAATCATGGATTCATCAATTACATACAATATTAGACTAATTTCGGGGGTTTTAATAAAGACAAACAAAGAAAATAAAGGGAATCGTAAATACAAATATTATGCACTTATTTATTTACGATAACTAGCCTTAATTATTTGCAAGGTGTTATGATTTAATTTCAATTAATTGATTAATAAGTTAAGTGCTTAGTTTAAGAAAGATGGCTAATTAAGAGAAATAAAGTTGATGAATCTAATATTCATCACCCCCTATACTTAAATTTTGCTCATTCTTGAGCAAATAAATAATGAATTAGTATGTTGAATCTCTGACGGTGCATGTGAGATACAAAACTTGATATTTAGGACCCGAGTTTCATGTACCTCATAAACTCTAAGTTTAACCAAGTCTCACTCAAAAGGAACTCAACGTCCCTGATTATCAGACTCTCTATATACATACATATATAAGGAGTATGACATTTAATGTGGATTACATATACAAGTGTAGAGTCTAAGGTTTGCCTGTGATTCCAGTTTATAAGTTCATCCTTACAACCCAACCCTCCACTCTAGGGAATAAATAGAGTTTCACTGTGGTCCACCGTCTCTTTGTTGTCAGATTGAAAATGTGAGTTGGAATGACCAAGTATGGAGGATTTAGGCTTGTATCATTTCGTTTCTCCTCTCATAGGAATAAGGATCTCTCAAGTGCCTTATTTACTCACGCATGTATTTTTGGTGTTAATAAGTATGCCCAATAAAAAATATGAGTCGTCTACACTTGTTTTTATGGGATACACCAGGGTGTATCTTTTTTGAGTATCTATTATACATTCTACACACAGACTTGTATTGATAATGATGTAGAGCCATTTGTCGTGCTCGTACGACTGATATGGTTTAATTGATTTAGTCCAAGTGGACACTGTAAAAAGGGTGGGAGCACTTGCAATTGACATAATCTCTTTGAAATTTTCATTGAATGTAAAAGCTTTTATTTTCAATATTTTTTTCTTGTTTCTTTTAGTTTTGGATAGATTTAATGATTCTACTTATTTGATGCGTACTAATCAACAATTTGAAGGATTTACACACATTGGTACGTAGGTATTAATCAAGATAGTATAAGAGCCTTGTTCTCATACTAGCTGAAGTGTTGATACATAGGTTTCACGAAGCAATCCTTAGTCTTCTTCCATCCTCGAGCATCATTAAATTAGGTCCAAACTCAAACCTCTCATCCTAGTTCCTCAGGAAAAACATCTATGCAATCGTGCAAGTGTCATGTTGATCATATTCTTTTGAGAATAGAGATTCTACATGCAATATACCATGTTTTTATTTCAAACTAGGGGGTTCATATTATTAAGTCCTAATACCCTAATGAACAAGAATGGTTAAAGTCTAATTTAAGTTTCACTCTAAACCAAGTATCATGAACTACACAAATCTTCTGTGATGTGAAAATGTCAGGGTTAAAATTACTTATTATTTAGTTTTACACTTTTTTTCAATTAATGTGTAAGCATATGCAAAACAATGTGTCAAAACATGTGTATCCTTTTGTAAACAATATGTATAACATTTTTCAAAACCATGTGACACACATATATAAAGAATTTCCAAATATTTTACAAATCATTTTATAAAATCAATTTCAAATCCCCGTACCCTTATCCCATAGTATAGTATGAAATTATTTTAAAGTACGAGATATGGATAAAGTATTTACGAAATATATATGTACCCCCCATATACCTAGCTTGTACTATGTCCTAATGGCACAAAGTAAAACGAAGAACATAGCTCGCACTAAGTATAAAGAAGAAAGGCAGTACGTGCATTGAAACAGGTAGAACTCCTATACTCAGTCCTTAAATAAATTAAGTGTAGGAAGAAAGTATACATGAACATGATATCAAATAATAGAAGAATAAGAATAATATACCATCATGGTCTCGATCCACCTATACTCTAGCTGAAAATAGCCTAAGTATAAAGAACGAATGAAAATAAGAAGAGCCCAAGAGAGCGACTGTAGAAAAAAGGGGATATACAGAACAGAATTTCAATCTCCCCATACTTAGGATTTAAGTAACCTAAGTAAAGAGTAAATATCTAAATAAGAAGGTACTGGAAGAAACAGAAAAAGTCATCAATCCAGTGCAGAAGCTATAGTTAGAAGAATAGTGATGAATCTTCATGGCTTTTGAACCTTCTCTGATCTGAATCTTTATATTGCGTTTTCATGCAGAGTGGTCTGAAATATCATCATGATAATCTCTGCATGAATTTAATCTATTGAATCATTTGATTCAACAAAATATTTCAACAGATGTCCATTAACCAAGAAAGAACATGCATCCATTTGTGACATCATATATCTCCACACTTCCATTGTTGTGTACTTCCTTCACTATATAGGGACCCATCCATTTTGACTTGAGCTTCTCATGATAGATTTTTAACTTCACATTGAAAAACAATACCTTTTGTCTCGGGACAAAGATATTGCACCTAATGTGATGATCATGCCACTTCTTAACTTTGTCCTCAGAAATCAAACTGTTGTCATAGGCCCGCTTTTGGATCTCTATGAGTTCATTCGGATTCAAGTCTTTTTTATTGACCATTCATACTTATGCACTAATTCAAAGGGTAAATGTCATAGCCTACCTATATCATTTTGAAAGGTGATTTCCGAGCGGTCTCTTGTAGGTCGTCATGTAGTCCAAAAGAACTTGGTCCAACAATTGTGACCAATTCTTCCTATCAGTATGGAAAAATTTTTGTAATATGATCTTAACATCTCTGTTTGAAACCTCTGCCATATTGTTATACTGCGGGTAGTAAGGACTAGTAATTCTATGCTCGATTCTATAGTCCTTAGCTATGCTTTTCATCTCCTGATTAATGAAATGGCTACTACCCCAATCTGAGATAAGTACCTTTGGACACCGAACCTAGCAATAATGTGATCCTTTACAAATTTACAAACAATCTTGTTATTGATATTTTGAGTTTGGATAGCCTCCACCATCTTGATAAATAATCGACCGCCAACAAAATGTAATTGTATCCACGACTATTGGGAAAGAGACCCATAAAATCAATGCCCCATGCATTAAAATCTTCACAAAATATCACTGGATGCATGAACATTTCATCTCTAGATCCAATTGTTTCTCCCATTCTTTGATAGACCAAGCATAATCTCACACAATCAAAGCGCATCTCGAAATAAGGTCGCCAATAGAATCCACATTGGAGCACTTTATGCATGGTTCACTTACCCAAGTGGTATCCTCCTGCCTCCAGAGTATGGCAGTGAGTGAGGACACTAGGATATTTCTTCTAAGGAATCCACCTTCACCAGATAAAATCCGATCCTTCAAAGGAAAGGAATGGATACTCCCAATGGTATTTCCTCGAATTCAATTTCAATCCATCAATATTGCTCATAGTCCAACCTTAGAGAAATTTATTGGAGATAAGGTAGTTCACCATGTTAGCTTACCAAGGGATAAGTCAATAACACAAATTGACTCATTTGAGAAAGTCTCTCTAATTGGTTCAATCTCAGGGGAATCCTTAAACTCAATCCTAGATATATGATCAGTTCTAGAATCTGGGTTTATCCTTAATATCCAAATTAAATTCCTAGAGAAATAAATCATCTTAAGAAGACACACGTTTGTGTCTATATTTTACATTAAATATCGAATATCCGTGTGATCAATATAGATTGTCACGTTATAGCCCAATATGTAAGATGTGAAATTCTCTAAGGCCTGAACTATTACAAGCATTTTCATTTCAGTAACTATATAGTTCTTCTATGTAGGATCTTTAATTTTAGTCGCGTAGTCTAATGTAAATGGTATCCCTTCTCACCTATGTCCTAGCACTGCTCCTATAACAAAATCAGATACAACAGTCATGATCTCAAAGGTAAGAGACCAATCAGGAGCTTGTAAGATAGGTGAGTCAATTATCTTCTTTTTCAAAAGCTCAACGGCCTCAAGACACATGTGATCTACAATGATTTCTATTTTTTTCCTTAGAGATTATTCAGTTGGCGGGTGGTCTTGGAAAAAATCTCTTATAAAATTCAACATGTCCTATGAATGAATGTTCTGACTTGACACTGCTTAGTGGATCAAGTTTCTTGATCACATCCAACTTAGAAAGGTCAACCTCCATTCCTTTTTTGGAGATGATGTTCCCCAACATGATACCTTCCTAAATCGTAAAATGACTCTTTTCCTAGGAAAGCATCAGATTTACCTCCCTACATATTTGAAGAACTAGGTCCAAGTGTGTAAGACATGAATTAAAAGAATAATCATGAATAGAAAAATCATCCATGAAGACCTCCTGGAAATCTCCCACAATCTCGACAAATATAGCAATCATGCATCGTTGAAAAGAGCCCGAGGAATTGTAGAGACAGAATGGCATATAAATTGAATGTGTATGTGCCAAATGGACATGTGAATGTGGAATTTTTCTGGTCTTCAAAGGAGATGGGTACTTTATTATAGCTTGAGTACCCACCAAGAAAATAGAAGAACTCATTCCCTGCTAATCTATCCAAAATTTGATCAATAAAAAGAAAAGAAAATTATCTTTCTTTGTTGGGGCATTAAGGCGTTTGTAGTTAACACAAACATGCCACACCATGGGTACTCATGCCGTGATCTCTACTCCCGCCTCATTGGTAACTATCTAAATTCCCAGCTTCTTAAGGACAACATGTAATGGGGCTACCCATTTGGAGTTAAAGATGGTGTATATAAAGCATACTCTTTTTCGCAACTTTTCTTAGATTCAGTTTCAGACTCCTTTGAAATTCTCAAAAAGGTGTAGCGCTATCCTCAATATATATGTGGTGTGAACATAGAGCAACAGGATCCAACACTGTCCAACCTAAAGCCTTAAGGTCTTTCTCTAATATTTTCAGCAACTTAGAACTAATGATGGGATGAGTCTATTCTTGGGTCCCACAAGAAAGATATACTTTATTGTAGGAGGCAATGGTTTCAACTCTAGAAAAGGTGCATCATCATGTAAATCGGGTTGTACCATATCTGAATCTCGTTCGGTGCTATTGATGAATCCTCATTCCATCACCTTTATTCTTTTATTTTAGCCTTTAAACCATAGTTAAATGCATGTATCTAGCATTAATTTACCAAAATAAATACTTTATAATTTGTATAAAATATTGCAGAAAATACAATATAGATACTACATTTATTGCCAAAAAAAGAATAAAGAAAAGAAAAGAAAAATAAATGAGGTGCCATAGGTGTTGAGTGACCCTAATACCCGAGACTGAGTCATCATGATGACTTCGGTGACAATGAATAAAGTAGTGGGATATAGGGTGGTGAATTATACACGAAGCACAATCTGAAAACCCTACAAAAATAAGTAAATAATTAACTGGGACCTAATTTATTCTTTATTATTTAAACGTAAAATCAATAAACTTTGTACATAAAATTTGTAAATAAAAATAACAAAAAATACAAAATTTATTCTTTATTATTTAAACGTAAAATCAATAAACTTTGTACATAAAATTTGTAAATAAAAATAAAACAAAAAATACAAAATTTAGTTCACCAAAAAATAATGCATAATGTACATTTTACACTCAAACGAAAAACCCAAAATCCAAGCTTCCCAGACCTATATCTCCTCCATATGAACTCAAAATTCATCAAAGACTCTTTAATTGTATATAACTTTTATTAAGTATTTAATGACGTGGTTTCATTTAATTTGGAATTCATATGTAAAATTTAGGTTTTGGACCCCTATTGTACCATATACATGAATAAAATATTCATTTTATTTATTCTGTGTAATTGTTATAATTTCATATTTTTATAATTTTGTAAATATTATTTATAATATATGTACATATTTAAATATAATGAAACCATAAAGAAAATGCAAATGGATTTTTACACCATGAACCTTATAAACTTTGTCAATTTCCTCCATGACCTTTTGCACAACGGAATTACCCCATCGACCCTGTAAATTACCCAGAGAACCCCCACGAGCTTCAAACAGATTAACCTTAGGGTTCATGGGGTAAGTATTAGCAAGTTTATAGGGTCGAGGGAGGAATATCGATGTTCCAAAGGTCGTAGAGGTAATTGACAAAGTTTATAGGGTTTATAGGGTAAAATCCCAAAATAAAATATCCTATATAAATACATAGATGAAATACCTATACATATACAAATATAATAAGTATACATATTTATTTAAGTGTGTAAGTTAACTCATAAAAATATAATAAAAATATATGTATGTATATGAAAATAAGTTAAATATACAAATTAAGAAAATAAAATAATAAATCCAAAGATACAAAATAAGAATAAAATACATAAAATATAGATGAATATACCTATATGTATACTTGTAAGAAGCAACATATAATAAATTAATCCATAAAAATAAATAAAATATGAATTAAATACTACTTAAAATTATAATAATTTCTTATGTTTTGATAAAAAATAATTAAATCATGTGCTTTTCTTATTTATTTTCCTAGGCTTTTTTGCCTTGGGATTTCCTAGTAATCCATTCGTTGACCGCATGTCAACTGTACCCCAACCCCTCTTACTGATGTTAGAGTCACGAGCAATCATAGATCACCCTATTTCCCACGCCTCCTCCTTCACCTCTTACCTCGGGGCTTCCACTAGATCGTAGCCTCATCATCCCTCTTTTACACCCATCACTGAATCTCCACCAACCACAACCTCTGATCACGTAAAGCCTCCTCAAAAATCACCAAAACTTCATCTATAAATAAAAACCCACATTCCCTTTTGATTTTTTGATCCTTTCTTGGTTGATCTCAACCCTCATAGTGTACCCTTGAGCTCCGTAGAGGTGACAGCTTTGCGGAGCAGCCGTCTACAATGAGGAGGACCAGCGGATTAGGAGATCCACCATCTCCACCAGAGCACCGCTGTACGATTCAACTCTCGGCCTTTCAGGATGGTTGAGCCCATTTTCTTCGCTTAGGTAATTCCTTAGCCCTCTTTTTAGAAATCATTTTCAATTTCTAATTTAATCTATCCTTTAGACATAAAATCAAAAACCCCCCAATTCTTGGAGGTAAGCCTCAACACCTAATTCATTGTCATCCAACCGTAAACTTGCCTCGATCATTGCACCATCTCATCCCCCTCGTCTTCTCCATTGAACCCCCACCCCATATGACCTAGATCCAACAAGGACCTGGGGATCACAGATCCCTCCATTGCCCAACACCGAAGCTCTACCTTCATTCCACTCCGCCCATCTTTTTGTCTAACCCTCGAGTCGAGGAGTTAGCTCTCGGTCCCAAGAATTTCTTGGAGCAGATCTGCGATTCCCAATAGGCATTTGGAGCCTAATGATCACCATGAGCAACTCTAGGTGGTACGACCTCGCCTGAGCACCTTGGGCTCTCTCACCTTCCTTGGAGCCTATCATTACATGCGGAGTACTCACAACTCAACGCTAGACTTGTTAATGAAGTTGTCCATCGCCGGAGCATGAGGAATCGAAGAAGCAAAGCTCGTTGATGACATGTTCTTCACCAGTTCTTGTTTTGCCTATCCAGACTGTCCGATCAAGAACAACGGTCCAGATCTAATCTAGGTTGTTGAATTAAGTCGAAGGGGTACATGAGGCTGGTCGTTCGATCAGACACGTGGCGATGTAGGGAACACTTGGATTGATGCACTTAATCTAAGACCCCCTCCATCTTTTGTAATTTCTAAATATTCATGTAAATATTATATGCAGTTTAAAAAAATAGTGGAATATTTACATTTATGCCCTTGGAAGTTTTAAGTATTGCAATATAGTCCCTACCACTCACGTGCACCCGCACATGTAATTTTGTAAAAATGACATGTAAACCCTCCTGAGTTCTTTTAATTTTTGTTTAATATATAAACTCTTTATATTATTTATAAACTTCTAAGTTGTTTGCAATATGCCCCATGTGTTTATTTCTAATTACAAGCATACTCCTATCAGTCTAAGTATTTTTATGTATGTTTCTTCAATTTTTATGAATATCACCCATTGCACAAAAAATTATGAAAAATTTAGGATGAGGCACCTGGATGCATGCTCTTTTATGCCACGTAATTAGATTTTCATTTTATGCCTTTTCCTATTTATTAAAAATCAAATATTTCATGGGTAGTCCATGTTTTAAAAAATCTAAAAAATTATAAAATTGTGTTTAAAAATTCCCAAAAAATTAGCGTATGGTTGTTATAGTATCTAGTATCCTTTCATAAAAAAATAACTAAAATAGCAAAAGAAACTGAGAAAAAAATAAAAGCTCCAAAATCCTTTAAAAATGTAAAAATTCTTTAAAACCTCTAAAAATATTCCCTATTTTGTAATTATATTTATATGTATTAGTATATATTAAAATTGATTTGGAAAAATTTTGAGGCTTTTTCTATTTTGGAACCCCAAATTATTTTGACATATTTATTTAGTCCTTATTCTGGGATTTTTTGAAAAATGATAAAAATTATAAAAAAACATATTATTTTTTATTTTTGATTATTTTATATATATTTATAAGTATATCATCCCTTAGTGTATTATATATAGTAATATATAAGTTATTAGATTATTTATTATTATAAATATTTGTAATTATTTTAAAATAAAAAATAATATGTAATTAATTAATTATTTAAATTTTAAAATTAAATAAATATATATTAAAAACCCACATTCTTTGATTAATAGTATACATACCTATATACATAAAAATACCTATATTATTTATTCACTATTTATAAATAATATTAAGTGTTGCATCGTTTTGTTCCCTATGTTCGACACCCTACTCTGCTTATCACTATACACATTTATTAGTAGGGTTTATAACAAATTTTGATTCGCACTTGTTTATTCTTTCTTGATTATATTGTGTGGGTTGATTGTTGTTTTAATCAGTTATCTTTGCGAGATGTCAATTCAGCGACTATTGGTCCCGCCTTATGTGGATCACAAGACAGCTCCTCAGGGAATTGGTTAAACAGCTACATGAAGGCAGGTATGTTTGTGTTGTGCTTGCCACCAACTCTGTCGTGTCTTGAGTTAGATCGCATCGCCAAAGATCCATGGAAGTTAAATTAAAGCCACATCTTCAACCCTAGATTGTTACGTGAAAGATGGAACTGATAATCTAGAGAGATTTCTGTGTCGTTGAGGGAGTAAGGGGATGCATCTATCAAGAATCTTGGCAACAACTAGCAAACTGCCTCATGAACAATGTCCTCTCCAGATGAGAGGGTCTTGCTCAATACTACTGTGGTCTGTTTCCATGGCCCAAATATGACTATCACTCTGCCCTCTGTCCCAAAAGATGAGTAATATGTGCTGGTCTTGGAGTCATGTCTTTGCCACTTTGTCTGGTACATCACAAGTTCCATTTCTCTTCCTGGAGAATGGAACTTCATCATCCCAGTATGGTAGTCAAATGACACTCCGACGATGCTAAGGAAAGACCGCCCTAGAGTCATTTGGGTTTTTCTCCAATAATTGGGGATTTGCATATTAAGGACAATGAGGTAAACCATGTATTCTTGTTGTGCATTCTAAATAGCGACATTATTAACCTCACCCTTAGCTTTCTTCGTTGATTTATCAGGGAGCTGGAGTAGGGCCCTTGATTTGTTGAGATCCCCTAGATCCAATCTCTCATACAAAGGTAAAGGTAGTAGGTTAATAGAAGATCTGTTATCTAGGAGAGTGTGTGCAAAAGCAATGTCATAAATATGACTCACCACGTAGTGTGCACCTATATCTCTCTTCTTTCTCATTAGTTACTACTTCTTGATACAATAAGTAAATGTTACTGTTAAGACATGAGTCTCTACTTGACTGCTCTGTTTCTTTTTGCTTACACTAGTAGGTGTGCATCTCACCATAAGGTACTTATGAAATGCAATTTTACTTTTATATACTTATTAAATGGCACCTTAACCATGATGTTCTACAAGAACGTGCCATTTTAGGGTCACTTTTTTTAATCTTTTTTATGTTGTGCTTTCCTGTCGTTAGAGTATAGGGAAAGGGAATAAATGATGAGAACAAGATGATGAAGAATCAGAACCATACAATGAGACATACCTCTTTTTATTCAAAGAAACTAAGTACTTCATACATGAATCTTTTACATATAACATAGAACTAGATATTTTGTTGTCTACTATATGTTGTGGAATGTCTAATGCTGGCACATCCTCCTCAACGAAAGGTGCAAGGTCCTTTGTAGACTCCACATCTACATCTCCATCATGGTGTGTGTGTGTGTGTGTGTGCTCTTCATCCTCTCTCTACCCTCTAATGATATCCTCCCTGATGATGAAAGGGTTGCTGTGTCTAACAATGCATGTCCACCTCATTCTCTAAGGTCTCCTAAATTGAAGACTCGTAGACATCCTCCTCCATATCCCGTGCTCGATCAGGTACGACCATGGTCCTTCCTCTCTTGAGTGACATATGTTTGGCATTATCAAATGGAAGGATCTCATACTAGACTGAGGTGAATATGACTGTTATACCTAATCATAGTGTTGTTGTGCCTTGTTCAGGTTATTAGGGTTAGCCTAGACCTAGCTGGTGTAGATCTCTCGTCTTGCCATTGGGATAAACAGTTTATGTCAACTCTCATATCCTAAATCTCATTCATATATGAATGAAGATCCTCAAGAATCTACTGTTGGATGTCTGTAGGACATGAAGAAGAATATTGTGAACCTAGGTTTTGCCTAGGTTGTCCCTGCTAATAAATCGAAGATCAAGAAGACTGACCATGTTGAACATGATATTGTTGTTGATGTGGGTATATATGAAAGGCCTCGCTGGCATGACTGATACTATTGATAATGCACGTATTGCTACCTCGATGGTAGGGAGTGATAGTCTCTAAGGCTGAGTTGTGTAGGAAGAGGTGTACGAATGAAGTTGTTGTTGTAGAAAGTAGAGGGACATTGGACTATTGACAGTCCCCCATTCCTACCTATTTGGTGGCAGGATCCTATGAATATCATAAATCATTCACCTCCTGCACCCGAGGAGGCTCTCTAAAAACTGTCTCGGCAGATGGATGCTGCTAGCAAGATTGGGCTAAGAAGTGGTCCTCTACCCAAGTCTGGGGTCCTAACATATGTTGCTCCTGAAAATGATGTTCTTGATATATGGCAGCAACATATGCATTCGCGACAGGTATCTTCATCTTGGGTATCCTCTCTGAAAGTTCCTCCATCTACTTTGGGGTCTTAAACAAGCTCTCCAACTCATTCATTCTTTTATCAATCCTCTCAACCAAAGTCAACTTGCCTACAATGATTCCCATACTAGGAATCAAGTCCTCAACTAGATAAACTATAACACTATTACCTCCTTAGGATAAGAGTGAAAGAGTAGACTCTGTATACATCATGTTTGAGGTCTGTGAGCGATTTGTTTCAGCTATCTGCTAGAATACCTTTGAGACAGTATCCACTCCTCGTGATGTGTAACTACGTCAACAGGAAACACTCACTAAACTCTACATCTTAGGGTCAGTATCGCTGTACAGTGACCAGACCAATATGGTAGTCTCTAGACCATTACAAGGACATTTTTATAATATGTTCTTGAACCTCTCCCATGTGCCATAGAATGGTTCATTTATAAGTTAGGAGAAGCTAGTGATACGATTTCTCATCTGATTAGTTCTACTCAAAGGATAGAACTTCTTAAGAATAGGTCCTTGTCAATGGAGTTGATAAACGAGTCACGCATCACAGAAGCATGAAGATTGTATCACATACGATCTAGGTCAACTAGTAATACTAATCGATGTGGTAGGGGAAATTAATTTTTTTCGATGAAACCACATGACATATGGATGATCCCTATATTGTTTCATCAAGATCACACACAAGTATTAGGGTTTCCTCTTAAAGCGTGATCACAATACATGAGTCTCTAAATGAAGAGATCTCTCATCTTAATTCTGATTAGACGAAGTAAGCACTTGTTGGAGCGTTGATGAAACATGTGCTTCCCACAATCCGAGTCGACAATCCGAGATGAATCTCCTGATTTTATCTCACAAAATATGATGTCTACTTCACGAGCACGAGGAGTTTAAGAAGATGAATATACACAAGAAGTCAGTACAGCAGCACAATGGCAGCATGATGACGACAGAGCTATCAACAAGCCCTATGGTGGACGACCACCAAGGGTTGAGAGAGAGATGTCATGTAGAGATAGAGTTGTTATAACTTTTGCATCAACTTAATTGTGTAGAGAAAGGGCTAGGGTTAGCCTTTCTTTTATACAAAATAGGATGTCTAGGATGTACTCTTGATGGAATCCTAATTGAAACAATGGCCAAGATTTTGCTGCAATAATTTTCAACAATGATAATTAATTTTAAAAGAGAAAACAAGTTAAAAATTTCTTCAAAAAAATATCTCAATTAAAATAAACTAACAAGTAGAAGGATTAGGAAAGAGGAGTGCCTCCTTTCTTTATAGACGGTGGATAGCCACATGGTGCTCCCACCATGGCTATCCACCTCCTAATAAGGAGTGGAGTGCTCTCCACTCATTTCCAATTTGGTGAGATCACAATCTCCACTAAATATTCTACGTGTGCATAACTTTTATTGTTGAATTATCACCAAAATAATTCCAAATTATTTTGTGATAATTCAATCATGCCATTGAGAATTATGAATTATATTCAACCATCCAATATTAAATATAAATCACATTTATATTTATTTGTGTAATGTGAATACAATCACATTTAATTGTATAATGTGAATCCAATTCACATTAACTTAAAATTTATGAATCATGTTCGCAATTAAATATCTCTCTATAATATTATGAATCACATCTACGATATACATTATTATTGTGGGTAATGCTATCCATATTAAGCATATCTATGATAATAAAATCTAATTCAATTATCCAAGATGTCTCTCTATATATGTCCAAATAATGTGAATCACATTCACAATGTTAATGATAATAAGATTATATTTAGTCATAAATTTTCTAAAGTTAGTAATGGAATTATTCTTGGACTCTTTCAAGAACAATGTGCCTTCTTTGTGGATACTTGGAGATAAGGATATGACCACTTATATTCCAAGTATAGTGACCTAGATACTAAGATATAATCTCATATCTAGGTCTAGAAGACCTCTCAAATATGTTTGATCATGTTAGACAGAATATCCAATCTTCTCATTACGTCCAAATCATATCCAGATCAATGTCCAACATTTGGATCAAGACTATATAACTAGTCTACTAAGCGAAGTCACTGAAATCCAAACATGGTTCATCAATCTCTCAGAATAGAAGTATCATGGTTATAAAATCGATCAATATCACATCACTCTCGAGTATTCCCAATACATGTACATCCTGCAAAATGGAAGAATATGATTAAACCCTAACTTTTGATCATATTTGAACTATCTCCTTTAGGGTTTTATCATTAACTTTCTCATTTGATCATTGGAAATAGATGTCGATCACATGCTTTCCAAATTC
This sequence comes from Ottelia alismoides, assembly GCA_037367405.1. Taxonomy (NCBI): domain Eukaryota; kingdom Viridiplantae; phylum Streptophyta; class Magnoliopsida; order Alismatales; family Hydrocharitaceae; genus Ottelia; species Ottelia alismoides. The sequence continues at coordinate 400,655 of JAZKJV010007211.1, forward strand.
TACATCATTTCTTAAAATTCTATCTTATTTCCAAAACAAGATGACCAACTTTGGAATTGGGTTTATCCCAATGTCTCATGATTGAGCTTATATCTTCGGGTTAAATAGTGAATATATATTATCCCTTTGAGAGATCATATTACTCATATGCCCTTGTATGCACACCAGGTCACCAGTATATATACCTTGATTAGGTCATCAATCTAATGATCTACTTAATGTACATACTTTGACATATAATAATAAATTTGTCTCTAGTTAGAGGATGTGTACCAATACATAACAACATATGACATAGGTCTTAGTTATATCGATCTCGTTATGTCAACTCTTTGACCCAACTCATCCAATACCTTAGAATCTCTATTCTTATGCAGAGGACCTCCATGACGAGGTCGGTCGGATGTTAGCCTTTGGAGTAAGGATTGCCATCTCCTTCTCATGCTGGAGATTCCTTCTTGATAATCATTTAACGGTGTGGTTGAGTCCCCAGTCTAACTCTTTAGATATTCAACCCTACACCAGCTTCTATGATCCAACCATTAGATCAACAATTGTATGACATCAAAATGGCCATGGTACATAATCCTAATTATATTATGGAACTTATTTATGCAAATTGGCTATTCTTCATTTCATATTAAAGAAAGATCTGCAATAACTTTTATTGCATAATGGCTCGCAGTGGCTCACTTGTCCAATAATCTCCCACTAGACCAACGAGGTATAATGGGCGAATCCTCAAACCCACACTCATGTACTAATCATAAGCTATTTAGACAAATAGCTTGGTCAACTGATAGTCACTTTTTTCAGAGAGACTATGTCAAATTCTTTTATTAACTTGCATATCTCTCTGTAACAATGCTTGCATCCAATGCAAATGTTGCATCTTATGAAACCAATGCTCAATCTTGTTAAAGTAGTCATAGTGTCTTGCATCTTTCTAGTTTTAGCCTTTGGCATTACAACTCAACAATTATTTTACTAGAAAGGGATTTCTATTATCCTTATAAGGATACCCTTATGCCTGGAGATCTCTATCTTCTTAGACTAAAATATAGTCTTAAGTCTTGGATGGTATATGTAGGTAAGACTTTTAGATTACTATCTAAAAAGTCTTAAATCCTTGAAGAGAAGATTTAGATATCACTATATCAAAATTCTTGTGTCTTTTAATATGTTATTATAACTGCAATAAAGTGTTTTTCTCTATAGTAGAATTGGCAAAAGTTTACCATTTGCACTGCATGACAGACATCTGGATTTTGTACATATTTGGGATACTCTAGGATTCTTATATATGATCCACATGAGCATGAAGCTATAGCATCCAAATCCTCAACACTTTGAGGTGTTATCCCTTTATATAGGTTGCAACCACATTTTAAGGGAATGAAGCCTTAATTTAAAATTTCCCAAGTGGGATCTTTTCAAAGTGCACCCCTCATATAACTATCCTATATTCTTTTCTCTTCTTATAAACAACATCAGAACTAAAATCTAAGAGGCAGCCTTGAAATCCCTACTGCAAGGTTGGGAACCGTTTATCACTCATATTACATGGCAGACATCTGGCTTTTATAAACATGTGGCTTACACTAGGTTTCCTATAGCTGATCCACAAGGGCATGAAGCTATAGCATTCACATCCTCAACACTTTGAGGTGTTATCCCTTTATATAGCACGCAACCACATATTAAGGGAATGAAGCCATCCTTGAAATTTCCCAAGTGGGATCTTTTCAAAGTGCACCCTTCATATAACTATCCCAATGCCCTCTTTTTTTCTTCTAAACAACATCTGATCTAAGATTTAAGAAGCATCCTTGAAATCTTTTATCTAAAAAAATGGGACAACCAGATTATTAAACACTTGTTATCATCCTTATATCAGAGTAAATGATTAGGATTTCATCTACGTTTAGCATGATGAACATACCACTAAGCTTCACATGGTCCATCAAGATTCTGTCTGAAATCAGAAACTTTATAATTTCTTCAGATATGATGTTCCAACTATAAGAAGCTTATTTGAGCACATACATGGAGTTTCTTTGCTTGCACACTTTTCCTTCGTCAACTTTGAAGCTCTGGGGCTACTTCATATGAATATTATTGTTGAGGTATTCATTGAGGAACACAATCTTGACTTCAATCTTTTAGAAGTTATAGTCAAGTTGTGTATCTCTAGTTAGCAATATTCAGATGGATACAAGCATCGTCGATGGAGAGCAAGTCTCACTACAAATGATGTCTTCTTCTGTGTACGAACCGGTCTTTGAAGGTCTATACCTTATCATTAGGTTCCCTCTTTCTCTTGAAGATCCAATTATACCGAATGGAGTGGGTAACTGCTAATTGTCTATCTTAATAACATATATTGTAGTACGACCAACTAATAATTATTCAGAACTAAGTCAAAATAGTCTTGGTGAAGAGGACTTGGTTTAAATGATCGTGGATAAGTCTATGGTCGAACACAAGGACACGAGCAATTAATCGAACTTACCTAGGGTATTAAATATCTAATTAAGTGATTGATTGGTGAATCTAGGTCAAGAAAATGCAAACAATGCAATGCATGCTTTCTTTAGAATTTTAAAATAAACTATGTATGTATGGTACTAAAGTGATTATAATGCAAACAGAATAATACATAGAATATAATATAAGGCGAACAAACAAGTTACAAGAACATGTCCTGAAAAAAACTAAGTTAATCCACTTAAATTAATTAATCCCAAAATATTGATTTAGACTCTAATTAAACATAAATTCTCCCAGGTATATTTAAACAGATCCAATCCCAGCTCATCTTAGTGTGATTAAATAATTAATTAGATTTTAATGATTAAATAGTATGGATTAATTACTCAAATCAACTCTCAATTTAAAAAGCAAATCATGGTGTGATTAAGGTGATGCTTAATTTATAAACAAGAATGATGCTCAGAATAGCTTGTAATGGTTTAACAAACACTATGAATTTTTTGTTAATTGATAATCAAATAGATAATAAATTAAACCAAGTGAAAGATTCTTAAATTAGCTTTCCAACAAGACCAATTTCATTCAAAAGGGATACTTGGTCAACAAGATACTAATAATAAAAGTCAAGGGTCACAAAGCACATGGGGGCTTATATATGATTCTAGGAACATGGAGGGATATGTCTACAATTTCACTAGTACCATGTGACATAGGGCACACAACTGCAGGTTTGGGAGGGGCCTAGAGTTTTTGTACGCATGCGCTCTGTTGAGGCTCAGCATTGGATCAAGCACTCAAGACCTGAGGGTGAAGTGTTGCTTCGGTAGAGGTGACGTGGATGCTAATGGATTGTAGGATGGATGTCGATGGATAGTGATTGAAAACGTCTGCTTATCATGTTCTTCCTCTCATCATCCTCATGTGGTAATGTCTGGGCGATGCTCCGATGATGGGTAATCTACTCCTTTGTGCTCCTCTTGATTGATAGAAGATCTAAATAGCTTTGCCTTGGCCTGGTGAACGTCTTAAAGATTCAAATTGGAGGAGACGACCTCTGCAAGTGCCTACCGATGAAGGTCCTCTGGCAAAGAAGGTTGAGATCAGAGCACTGTTGTGTTCTCCGATCATTGTAGGTTTAAGGAACTCTTACATACGTAAGGTACACAACCAAAGCACGGGGGCAAATAATGAGGTGATTTGGATAGCTTAAATGAAGATGGAAGATTGGGTGCAAACGGGTTCTTCCTTGAGCGAGGGAAGAAGATGAATTGAGATGGAGGCAATGGAGTGGAGGTGGATCGAACTAGATAATAATTCCTTAAATATAGGGGAACCATTGTAAAGGTGTGATTGATCTCAAATCGAAGAGATAGCATGTGGATGTGGTAAGGAAAATGGAGTAACATAGATGAAATGAAGAATAGCTTACCTGAAATGTTCCACAAAGAAGAGGTCTAGAAACAGGTTGCGAATGGAGCTTTAGAAGGCTTTGCTCATCGCTTGATAAGCCTGGATAAGGCTTAATGCTCGAGCAGTAGGTTTGGTGGTGCTACAACATGAGGGATCCTTGTGGATATTATCGAAGAGACAGTTTCCATCTCCTCTCTCAATAGCTCACTCTTTGTCAGATAAGGAAGTTGAGTCTAGGAGAGACTCTCAGGACCGGTGGATGCGGTTGTCGTTGGTAGAAACATTGGTTTTGATGGAAGAAGTATGGAGGTTAGATGGTTGCAAGGTGGTGGTTTCAACCACCGCTCCACCTCGAAGTTGAGGGAGAATCAAGGAGTTAGGGGGTTGACAAAGTGTCAGTTGCATGGGATATCAACTGGTGAAGAAATTAAGAAAAGAGGACCCATATAGAGTCCCGTACAATTCATTGAAAAAGGTGTGATGTGAAGAGATGCATCTCTTTGGAGATAGGTGGTTGGAAGTAGAAGATGAGATGATGGCCGTCCGATCAAGATCGAACTGTCTAGAATTAGGTGTAGTTGTGAGAGCGTGATTAGTTTGATCAAAGAATCAAATGGTTGAGACAAGAGTGCCTGATGGAGAGCTCTTGGTCGTCTGATCAAAAGATCAAGCAATCCAGAAAATAGGAGGGCACTAACAAAGAGTCGGTCCATATGATTCAACCAGAGGGATCTATGTGGCCAAACAAATTAAGATAAATAAAAAATAAAGTGTAAGATCAAAATAAAATAGTTAGAGATGACATTAGAAAAGTGTTCTAACATGAAAGGTGTAGAAATTTTCATGTACAATTTCAAATCAAAATAAGTACGATATACAATATAATATTTTGCAAGTATTTTAAATGTAAAAAATACATTAGTTTAATAACTTTCTTATTTTTTGCTATTTTCAATAATAAAAAATATACACAATACTATTTAAAACACTACCTTATTTTTTATGGGATTTTTATGATTAGAAAAATACATAAAATAATAACACAATATAAATGAACATATACAACACATGCACAAGTTATTTACAACCAATAATTACGGTTTACAAGGTTTCAATTATTAATTAGAATTTAATTAAGGGTTAATTAGTTAGATTTGTATAAGCTAGAGGGGTAAATAGCTTGATTTACGATGATAAACCAAGGATTTATCACCCCTTATACTTAAACTTTGTTCGTCCTTGAGAAAATAAAGAATGGATAAATAGTTGAATCCTTAACCGTGCTTGTGAAAGAAGATGCTTGACATTTATGAGTTTTAAATGTCTCTCCCAAACTCTAAATCTGAATCAAGTCTTGGTAACAGGAACTCAACTTGCCTAATTTTCAGACTCATTGTGTATACACATATATAAGAGGTGTGACTTTAACTGTATACTACATACACAGTTGTAGAGTCAAGGCTTCACCGAAGGTTTAGTTTGAGAAATCTTCCTTAGAACCCAACCCTCAGCACTAGGCAATAAAGCTAGTCTTGCTTCAATCCACCATTTCTTTTGTTATCAGACTAAGTGTAGACAGACATGCCAGTTATGGAGGATATATGTTTGTGTCATTTCTTTTTTCCTCTCATAGGAATAAGGAATCTTTAAAGTTCCTTATTACTGATTTATGCAGAAAATTGATGGGTTTTAATTAATTAACAAAGAATATGTGAACAAAGTGATGAATGTATATCTCTTAACCCACTCCTTAAATCAAAAATTATTTTTCTAGCAGAAATAAATCAAAGCTAGTGTTATTATTTTACTATATAGCTATGCATGATCAAACTCAGGGAGGCAACGTTACCCGAGAGTTATTTAATTATAGTTAATTAATGAAGGATTGTTTTTCTTTTCTTTTTCTTTTTTATTGTTTTTATGTCCTTTTTTAATTATTTTTATATTTTATGGATTTTTAATATTTTCTAATTTTAATGTTTAATGTTTTTATTTTGCAATTTTTTATCTTTTTTAAATATTTTATTTAAAGAAAATGAATAAATAAAAATGACAACAAAGGAAATAAGGGCTCTTTTGTATTTTCAAAAATAGTAAAAATACTCGAATTACAATAAAAAATTTCTGTGTTTTATAAATTGTTTACTATTTTTTGTGATTTTTATGCAATTTTTAGTTTTTAAGGATGTCTAAATGAATAAAATAGTGAACAGAACACAAAGTAAATTTAAACTATAGTTTTTGGGTTTTAAAATATAAAATAATACAAAATAATCTTGAAATCAAATTTAAACAGAAGCAAAATCGTCAAGCATTCAAACAAGACTCTTTATGTATTTTTATGTTTTTTGATGATTTTATATGAATTCTTGCATCTTCTCTTCATTGGTGTGGCTCTGCTAGAGAGAAGTTCGTCTTCTTCGCCGTGCTTCACGTATGTGCAAGAGGACTCGATTTCATGAGATGAAATCAGAAGCTTGAGATCTTCTTGTTTTCATGCTTGGGTGGACAACTACAAGAAGATAGTAGATATCAAAGTTCGTGAGAAGCAACACGACTCATCATCATGCCTGCAAGATGAGAGTACTCGGATTAGACTTCATTCGAGAGGCCTCTTGATTTAGACTCACGCTTCAAGTGGTAACCTTGATCTCTTCCTAATATTCATTAGACTATTTGAAACCATGTTTGGAAATTGTTTCCTTGAGTATATTTTTTCTCGTTGCATCAAATTTTTGTTATGCTAAAACTAGCACTCATATGATGAACACTTCATATATGCAAACTGTTTGCTATCGTTTTTGTGTTTCTGTGATCTGAAGTTCGTAAAAGATTTATTTATTTCCTTCACTTACATGAAGTCCACAAGGTTTGAGTATATTGGTTATTATACATATTACCTGCAAAATTAAATCGAAACCATAATATCGTTCACCATATTATTCCAACAATCAAATCTTCCCCCACAATATAACCAAATCCCATCACCATTCATCATTTTCATTTAATAATCACACCTTCGTCACTGATTTTTACATGTGAGACTAAATTCCATCTCCATCTATCATTCTTCTAATAACACAACCTTCCCACTGACTTTTTTGTTCTTAAATTTATGATTGCTCCATTGAAAGTATGCACGAAGAACATGATTACCAAAGGAATCCCCATTCTACCACAACCCTAAAATAAAAAAATTTAAAATCCCATATCCAACAATACCTAAGTCAACAAGAGAAACCTAAAATATCATAGAGCTTTGCATAAGATTTTTACCCTCTTTCTCTTCTTCTTATCATCTATTTTCTCCCTCTCTCTCATTGAGTTGGGCGAAAATGATGAAGGAAATGGGGGTCGAATGGCACCCCTCGCCCATTTCCATCCCTCTTGTAGTTGGGGTAATTTGTAGGTATGCAAACCCCTTTTTACTATATTAATTTTACTTTTATTCTCTCTCTTTTTTTAACATATCTAGTTGTAACACTCTCACATATGGGTACACCATCTTCACCAACATCCATCGAGAATTATGCCTCTTCGATCGTGTAACGAGGTGCTTCGCCAATAACCAGAGCAGTACATAACTGAGGGCAAGAGGGATCTTCTCTGACCATTTTAGCTTACGATCACCATAATTAAACTACCCTCGAGGTGATCACGAGGATCATCAATGGTATGTGTCGGATCTTCTCTGTTGTGTTCATCTCACCTATGCAACTTATAATAGAGAATTGATGAGGAAACGAGTCGTTTTGGTTACATAAATTGTTGGTTCAAAAGCCCCTCTTGATCCAAACAATTGAAGCCCTCTCCACTATGTCACCGTTTAATTAATTGGGAAGAGCTCCATCCACAATCCACACCGCTCTGTCTGCAACCTTTGGATCCATAAGCATCGAGGCACCCAGATGAAGCATGTGTCTCCTCCAAAACCAATTGATCATGTGGCTCTTCTCCATCAGATAGGGAGTGTGCCTCATGTGAGCTTAGTCACATGTTTGGGCACATATTACATGGAGACCATCGTAGCAGGGCCACTAAATGAAGCACTTTCAAACTTACCCTGTCGGGTTTTGTAATAACACGCATGCATCTGTTTGTCATTATATTATTTTATTTTTAATTATTTAAATTGCATCTAGACCCCCTTATTTAGGTGTATGTTGGGACACTCATTTAGCACCATCTTTCACTCAAAAAATGCATATTGTAGTACAATTGATTCCTTTCATTGTGAATATTTATTGGTAATTTTTGGATCTCTTTTTGATTTATTAAAAGTGGTGAAGTTTATCATATTTTAACTAGTATTTAATATTAAATTCATTATAAATCACTTTTATCTCTAAGCATTCCACAAAAATCATATTGTGTGTAATTAGTTGTGCTTTTCATATACCCGAAACTCATCTTAATTGCATGCCTACTTTGATCTAACTAATTTATTTAAGGATTTATGTAAATTATTTTAATTAATTCATCACTTAGTATTTTAAAGGTATCTTAGATTCTTATCATTGAGACCTATTTAGGATACTTTTGTTTCTGAGAAATATTGATGTTAAGCATTTATTGAAATTAAATTATTAAAAAACACTATTATGCATTCATAAATTCATATAAAATTATTTTTGCATCAAAATATTCCCAAAAATCCATAAGGGGTTATATGTGCTTCATTTAGCATCTTGACCAAGTTTCAGTAATTTTATTTGAAATTTTATGATAAACACCCTAAACTTGGCTTGTATTTGCATAATCAAACATAGCTACATTTAAAAATCTTATAAAAAAAGTCTTCTTGAAAATTGTATGTATTATATAATCTAACTTTTATCCCTAAGTATTTGTTGCTTCCTTGTGTTGATCTTGGAGCTTACCTAAGTAAAATAAATAAACTGTTGTATTGAACTAATTGATTTTTTGGGATTTTCAATAATCATTGATTTTTTTGCTACATTAAAAATGATGAATTAGCACAGGTATTTTAGTGATTTTTAGTGTGCATGTAGGGAACTTTGCCTAAGGGTATTTTGGTGTTTGTAGCTCGGATTGTGGCTTTTCTCAAATGATGCTTGCTGCTAGACATACAGGAGAATATGGTGGCATTCCCAGATTTTAGACGGGACGAGGGGTGGGGGTGGGTGGTGGTGAAAGTGTTAAAGCATTGAAGGGGGTGGAGAGCTCCTTGGTGATGGTTATATGGAGTTCAAGCTCTGTCTACTTGCTCAAACAGAGAGGATATGATGTGTAAGAAGATTGGAAATGAGAAGATAGGTGAAACGAAGATGTTGGTGGAATCAGGTTCTAGAAGAAGAAGAAAACTTGGGGGAGAAGAAGATTTGGGGAGACGTAGTTGCAAAGAATAAAAGGGTTTAAGGGAAAAGAAAACAAAGAAAGAAAACAGAAGTAAGAAAGATTGCTTGGATATATATGTTATGGTGGATTAGCCTAGGAGGACGCTCTCGAGGAGCACGGTCTTCGTTGAGCTCCGACATGCAATGAGCTTAGCAGCTGCAAGTTTTACTAGAAGCTGATGGATTTCATTGGAGTAAGGACATTGCTTGAAGGGGGGAGAATATTGATGTCACTAAAGGTTCACTCGTAAGTTCTTTCTCATCTTCTTAAGAAGTGGTAGACATCTCACACTGATGAACGTTGAAGCTTATTTAATTGGGTTATAGTTGATGTTCCTGGTGAGTGGAGATTGTTCTTGAAGAAGAAGGAGGCTGAAAAAGCTTTCTATGAAGGACATATGAGTCATGGATGAGGTTCGCAAAGGACATGGAGAGATAGGTTGGTGATGAGGAGTAGTAACATTCTTGTGCATCACCAAGAGGAGACATGGGGGTGGGTATCATATAAGGAAGAAGACATAGGGGACCAAGTTGACAGGGGGCTTGGTGCGGATAAGGCTAGAAAAGACCATTGACCACGGTTAACTTGAAGGGGTGAATTGGAATGCAGACAGTGGCGAGCCACCAAGTGTAATTTTGACTCAACTTCCACTCTCGTCTTCAACTGCTCCGTACCCTCGTATGATCAACTTCATCTCATCCTCGTCTGCTGCTGTCAATCTAGAGAATTGTTGACTGATAAAAGAAAACAAAATGAAGTTAAAACTTAATAATAAATTGTATATATTGTCGATATCTACATATTTCATTAAGATCTCAAAGTCAAAATAAGTACTATGTACAAAATACATGTTTTTAGGCTATTTTATACGCATAAAATACATGATTTTGATGTGTTGTATTTTTTACTTTTACTTAGTGATATATATGTAATAAATTTAAATAAAATACTAAAAATGTAATTACACATTATTCTTATTTTTTTTAGATTTTTTATAATTAATATAAAATAAGAAATAAAATAGAAATAGAAATGTGTGTGTGTGTGAATTAAGTCACCATAAATAAAGTTAGAATTTATCTTTTTTCTTTGATTTTTTGATCTTTTTAAGTTTTGATTTTATAATTAATTATAATGTAAACTAAAGAGAACTAACGAAAAAATAAATAAAATAAAAATAGTGAATGTGTACATAAAATGTTAGTATAGATGTTGGGAAAATGAGAGTCTTGTTTATTCCTTAAGCCCTGGGCTCTCTTATATAGAGGAGAATCCTATGGGCGAATTACATAAAGTAGAAAAAGGGGAAAGGAAATAGATAATAAAATACATAAACATAAAGTATATCTCTACTCTCCCCCTCAAGATGGAGCATAGATAACTATCATGCTCAGCTTAGATGAACACTTTTGAAAAGACCCTCTAATTAATGCCTTCGTGAAAATGTCTATGGTCTGGTCCCCTGAGCTGACATGGGATGTAGCAATGAAGCCCTTGTGGATCATGTCACATATACAATGGCAATCGACCTCAATGTGCTTTGTTCTTTCGTGAAATGCATGATTATGAGCAATGACTACGACAACCTGATTGTTGTAATTTAGCGACATGGGAAGAGGATCATTTATATGTAGATATGTAAGGACTAATCGAACACACATCATTTCTGTACATGCTTGTGCCATAGCCCTCTACTCAGATTCAACAATAGATCTAGAAACAATAGTTTGCTTCTTGCTTTTCCATGAGACAAGTGAATCTCAACAAATGTAGCAAATTCTTATGTGGACTTCCTGTCCTTAGGACACCCTGCATAATTTGTGTCTATACATGTTGAGATAGTGATAATGCCACCTCTTTTAAATAGCAGCCCTTCATCTGGAGATGATTTAAGATATTTTAGCATCATATGTATAGCATCCATATGTACCTGACGAGGTTGTTCAATGAACTGTCTCACTCGACTGATAATAAATGAAATATAGAGTCTGGTAGTGGTAACATAAAGAAGCTTTCCCACAAGTTCCCTATATCTTCTCCTGTCAACCTCATTACTGTCGTCATCATACAACTTCATGCTTGGATCCATGGGTGTAGTAGCAAGTAGACATCCAAGCATACTCGTATCACTTAGCAAGTCAGTGACATATTTCCTCTGAGTCACAGAAGCCCTTGTTGATTTCTGGCAAACTCCGGTCCCAGAAAGTATCTAAGAGATCCAAGATCCTTGGTAACAAATTCACGACCTAGAATTTCTTTTGCCTTCTTTATTCCATGTATATCATCTCCTGTAATAAGTATATCATCAACATACACCAAAATAAAAATCATACCTCTGGAGGTTCTTTGCAGAAAAAGAGAAGGATATGCATTCGATCGTTTGAACCCCTACTTCTCAAACAAATTTGATAGCTTATGGAAACAGATCGCCTTATAAAGTCTCCACACCTGTGACCACTCTCCCTCAACAGCAAACCCTGGTGGTTGTTTCATGTAGACTTCCTCTTGAAAATCGCCAAACAAAAAAAAACATTCTTGACATCAAGCTGAAACATGGGCTAATCTCGAATCATGACAATAGATAAAAGAATTCGTAGGGTAGAATGATGAGAAACTGGAGAGAATGTGTCAAGATAATCCACCCCATATGTCTGAGTGAAGTCAGGTGCAAATAGTCGAGCCTTGTACCGATCAATACTACCATATGCATTCTGCTTCACTATAAATGCCCATTTGCAACTCACTATAGAAGCCTCAGTGGGGGCTAGGACAAGACTCCAAGTACCTATTGACTGAAGAAATGCCATATCCTCCTCTATAGCACGACGTCATCTATTATCCATCAATGCCTCCTGATAACTCCGTGGTATTGCCACGATGGACAAAGCAACAACAGACCTACTGAATTCACACATCAGGTGCTCAAAGGTGTCATGAGAAGAAATTGGATATGAAGCACATGAACGCTTCTGCTTCCTAACATCAATAGGTAAATCAAGATCATCATAATCCATGCCACCTATCTAATCGTCAACCTCCTGAGGTAACTGACGAACCGTAAATTCAGCCATTTAATAGTGTGAAACACTCAGCGGTCATTGTAGTCGGGCTGAATTCGGTCCGTCAAAAGCCATCTAATTTAATATGTCAATAAAATCAAATGGTTATGTTTATATTTTGCTTGGGCAAGCCCAAGGTCGAACTCAGGGACACGAGCCTCTCTCGTCCTATTTAGACTCTTATTAATTTATTAAGTGTTGGATTAGAGAATAGTAGGTCGATGAATACATGAGGACAACATAAGATACATTAAGTGAACATGGGAATATGCATTTAATTTTTTATTTGCCTTTTATCATGTAAATGGATGCGATGAAATGCAACACAAAAATATGTCTGAATAACAAGAATCCTTGGGCCATTTAATGAAAGGCCGAATCAGGTCAAATAATTGAAACTATTTCATTCATGTAAAAATCAGGCATGAGAAGCATTGAAATAAAGACACTTATCCAATAAAATAATGCATCAAAACTCGTAGTGTCAAATCTGAAATACAAATATGCCATCAAGAAGACAATCAAATGAGCTTCAAAACGCCACTGAAATCGACTCAATCGGAGCTAGGATGCTCAAGATATGCATAAAATAAGACAAGGGCATAACTGTAAGAAAACATGAAAGATAACTAGCAAACAGGTCCCTGGGAAGGACTAAAATGCAAATATAATAATGTACAGGACCTTCCCTGTAATTATCCCACACGCTTGGGGATATTTATGCAATTATTCAAACCCATAGGGGGTCGGTTGCAAAATACCCCAAGCGCTCGTGGATAACACGTGGTCTCAGGACCTATCTGCAATTTGAAGAAGTTGGTGGGCCTCCCTGCAATTTGCCCAGAACGCACGTGATTTGCACGTGCCCTCTCAGCTCGGATCGATTTTGAGGCTCGAGGTTGCTTTGGTTGTTGCTTAGGGCTCGGATTAGGCTCGGTGATGGCTCGGGAGCTCCGAGCCTAAAGGCTCGGGGAGGTGGCTCGGAGCTGCTTTGGCGATGCCACGTGGATCGATGCGAACCATCCGATCGTGAAGATCGGGTGGCTGTTGTACGTTCCTGGGGAAGTGACGTGGCTGCTTTTGCGCTGTTGGATGAGCTCCGGGAGGGAGCATCCGATGGCACCTGCTACTCCTTCCTCCTCCACGAGATGGTGGCTAGTTTTGTCCTCCGACGAAGGGTTCCGAGCTTTGCCACCTTCTAGCTTGCTCGGTGAAGACCTCCAGCAGCTCCAGAAGGTGAAGAAGTCATTGGGGAATCTAGATAAAGCAGCTGGGCATCTTGGAAGAGGCGGTCGCAGCATGTACGCCGGAGGCTGGACTTGCAAAGTGAGCTCCGATGGACCTCCGACCATTGAGGAATGAAGACCCCTACAATGTTAGTGACTATAGCCAAAGCAAATAGGATGCGAGTGAGAGTAAAATGGAGGGGCTGCGTGCGAAGGGAGTGGAGCCCCTATAGTCTTTATCTCCGACAAGCGGTGGTGAAATTGGCTGAGGGTGACAAGGTTCTGGAGAAGAGGAGGGTGCTATAGAGAATATGCGCGAAGATGGTAATGGCGGTGCGAAGCTACGACGATGGCTAATGGAAGGGGAAATAGTGTTGAGAGACCTAATTAATTAAGTGAAATAGAGATGAAAATACAGAGAAGATCGAAGGGTACTTACCTGGGCAATGGCGAAAGGGAGAGCCTATGATTGAGCTCCTATGCGGAGCTCTAGTCATCGCTGGACCCCATCGGCGACTTGGAGTAGCTTGGCGGTGGTTGAGCATCGCATGCCTGTCTGACATCAGCCAGGGGTCAACACTGGGGTAAACATCATCATTGCTCCTCGATCTGTCCTCCCCCTGTCACGGGGAGGAGGAGAGGGGTTGGGTAGCACCCCAACGTAAAGGTGGATGCCGGAGAAAGGGGGCGGAGATGGGGTATTTGAATATCCAAGAATGAGGTTTCGATGGTGATGGACATTGTTTGCGGGGAGGATATAGAGCTAGTGGGGTGGTTAGACGACATCCTACGAGATGCGCGAGGATGAGGGCGGTTATGGCTTCATCGCTGGTTGTTCGATTGACGGAGAAGATGGTGGTAGGTGTGGAGGAAATGGAAAGGGCGAAGAGGTCCCGCGAGGTGGAGAACATGGGAGTGAGGGAGGACTGGAGGTTGATGATGGAGCTTCGGCCGTTGGATATTGAGATCCAACGGCTGAAAGACGAGCGCTAACGAGCGGTTTGGATGAGATCTCGGGCAGCTAGGATGGAAGGCGATTGGGCGTGCCGCGTGCTTAGAGTACGACACTGGCGGGCGACCCAGATCACATCTGGAGGGTGATCAGAGGGTTGAGGTTTGAGGCGAAGATAGATGGCTGGGATGGAGATTCCTGGAGATAATCGTACGGTGTCTTAGCACACCATGTGGCACAATGGGGGAGCGGCGATGCTGAAGGGTTGTGATGGAGTTTGGGTGTGGATCGTACGACGGGGGTCAACGTAGGATTAGATGGTGATGATCAGGAGGAAAGAAGATGCCTCGAATGACAGAAGGAAAGGGACGTGTGACGCGTGATGGAGTGGGCCGTGTTGCGCAACCAGGAGGCGCCACGTGGCCCAATTGAATTATTGCAACAAAGAAAATGATTTATGAGAGGGTAGATTACCGAATTTGGAAAAACGCAAAACATGAAAGTTGTAGATCTCAATGAGATCTACAAGTTTCATGTTGATCAAAAACGGAGATGAGGTTTAATAAAGATAGAAACTATTTTTGAGGGTGTTTTTAAGGGTAAAAACACCACGAATTTTAGTTTTACCATTTTTTGTCTTTTTAATTTATTCAATGACTCAAATATTTACAAGGTTTTGTCTAGTTTTTATTCTCACATGTTTAAGCAAGGGCGTTAAAATAGACAAATTAAGATGATAAAATCGAGTTTCATCACCCCCTATACTTAAACTATGCTCGTCCCAGAGCATCAGAGAAAATGAATGAACTGGATTAACCCCCTTGTGCATGTGGTTGTAGGATCCGATCTGTTCAAGTCTTCTTAAATTTAGAGATCCAAAATCTTAGAGCTCAACCCAGAATTAATCAAGAGGCACCCAATTCTTCTAGTTATCTAGACTCTCTCTTGTGTACATATAAACTAAGGATATGACATTTAGTGTTGTTGACTGCGTTCGCGAGAGTAGAGTCAAAACGTCACCCAAGGTCTTGGTCCAAGAAATTCTCGAAAGGACCCAATCCTCAACACTAGGGAATAAATCAAATCTTCCATCCATTCCACCGCCTCTTTAGTTGTCAGACTTGAAAGTATAGATGGAAGGCTAGTTATGGAGGGCATGGGATTGTGTCATTTCTTCTCTCCCTCTCATTGGAACAAGAATTCTCTCTAGTGCCTTATTACGAAACACATATTTTTGGTGTTGATCAGTGTGTCCGTCAAGAGAAGTTGGAGCCGTCTGCACTTGTTTTCCTGGGAATACACCGGGGTGTGTCTTTTTTGAGTACCTATCGTACCTTTTACACCCAGACTTGTAGCATTTACGATGCAGAGCCCTTTTGTGGTGCAAGCCTGACTCCTGGTCCTAATAGCGGTGGTCCAAGTGGACACTTTGAAATGGTTGGGAGCGCTCGCCTTTGGTGGAAGCTCTTTGATATTTGACTTTGTGTAATGAGAGCTTTTCTTCGACATTTCATTGCTTTGTAATATTTTCGGCTAGCTCCACTACTTTTACCAAGAGTTGGCGCACACTGATCAATATTTTTTTATTTCACACCATGGCACTTAGGTCAATGTCAAGAGATTAGTATAAGAATCAAGTTCTCATACTGGCTAAAGATGCTGACACTCAAGTTTTCATGAAGCCTTCAAAGATTTTATCCCATCCTCGAGCATCATTAGATCAAGTCCAGACTCGAATCCCTCATCCCAGTTCCTCAAGTGAAAAATCAACTCATCTCATCGAAACCGCAGCGTGCATGTGATGTGATGATCATATTCTTAAGGTTGGAGACTAAGCATGCAATATAGCACACAAATCTAGAAATCTGGGGGAATGTGGATGATTAATTCTAAGACCCTGATGGCTAAGGTTGGTTAACCAAAATTTCGAAATCTCAAAAACCAAGTTTTCTTGAACATCTCTGATCCTAAGTGGAAGTGAGAATGTAGGGGATTTAACCCAACTCCTTCATCACCATTTTTTAACTTTAAGAGACAGTATGACTGCCTAAACTCAATTAAGTAGGTGCATCTGCATTCAGCCAGTATGGGTGTAACTACAGGATGGAGCCCGTTGTTTGAGGACGGAGCCTACGCGATGTCCTCTAAACCACCCACTCTGCCAAGGGCGAACCCTCACTGAACGCGGCTACTTATTTGGGTTTAATAGTCAATCTGACTCTTAAGGGATTTTTTTGGATTTTCTCATTTTTATGGATTTTTGATTAAAGGTTAGAACACAAGTTAGACTCAACTTTCCTTGAAATCAAAAAGAATTTTCAATATCGTCACACAAGTAAACATTTTCAAAAGATTTTTCAAAACAAGAGAAACTCATTTTTCAAATCATTTTTAAAAATATTTTTTTATAAAAATAGTGTAACATAATATAGAAAGCCTTGAAAATAATTTTTTCCACTTAGTTCAAAGGATTTTACTTTAGCCCCATAAGTTTTAAATTTTTCAATTTTTTCAGATTTTAGCTAAAATACATATACTGTATATACGGTATACCCCCCTATACTTAAACTTTGCTATGTCCTCATAGCACTAGATGATCAAGTCCATAGGCCCATTTAAATATAGAAAAATATACGGTAACTAAGGAGGGCTCCCCCTATACTTAGTTTAGACATAACCTAAGTATTGAGGCAAGGAAAGATGAGTAAAGAAAATCACGGGGACTCGGGTCCCCCCTATACTTAGGCTGAGTAGCTTAAGTATAAAGAGTGAGATTTGATATTGGGAGAGACCCGAGGTAAACGAAGAAGATGGATGGATATACAAGTGAATGGATGAATCTTCGGAGATTGATGGAGTATCTAAGGTTCATGGGAGGATGTCGGAGCAAACAAGGCTCAAACAAGCATGCAAAAACCCTTTAATTCACTAACTCACACATGAAACCAACAGGTGTTAGTTTATTATCTTTTCTATTTTATTGGTGATTTAAACAATTCAAATTTATGCAGGCAAAAATGTCAAATAAAATCAACTGTGTAAACAAGGGTGTTGCGCCCCAAAACAAGATTTTACTCCATTTTTAGGTTGACTTGCAATTAACAGTCCCAATTATTTTGCTTAAGGTTATCACTGAATTAAGGTGAGCACATAAACCAAGCAATCATCGTCTACTGCTCATTCACATTTTCCATTAACCTAGGTGATCAAGTTAGGAGGGAAAATCAAGAAAAACCATGTAATCGATAAAAATCATGATCTAGGCTAAGCGAGAAAACATGTAGTGCCTTGGCAAAAATATGTGAAAACGTGGACTGTTATGAAAACCAAAATGATATGTATGCAAGTGGATAAAAAACCATACCTAACATGCTTCTATTAGCGGGGAATAATATCTTTTTAGTCTGGCTAAGTGAAGCGATATTTATGTGTGTCTATATTAGAAGTGTGTCCTACCTACGAGCAAGCACGTAAAATAAAAATGTGAAAGAAGCTCGAAGAGTCGCGTGCCTAGTCCTAGGTCTACACTTAAGTGGGGACGATCCCCACATAACCACATATAATTCGTTCACTTACAAGTGCGAGTCTTCAATCGAAGACTGCTGTAAAAGATGATTATTACATGCATATGAAATGAAATAAAATGCGACACTTTTTTCGAATTATTTCTAAAATTTCTCCACAGCTCCTTGCAACGGGGAATTACATGCTCCTCGCCTCCTTGTGCATCAAGGGCCCTGCCACAAAAGCAAAGGTTAGAGATAAATCGAAAAAAAATTCACGATGCAAGACAAATGAACAAATCGACGTACATAAATGAAACACTTAATAAAATAAATAAAAATCCAAACAAGGCAAAAGATTAGACGTGTCCCCCGCAACGACGCCATTTGATGAGGTGCAAATTCAGCCCTTTAATTGTGTGGAATTAACACTCAGCGGTCATTGCAGTCGGGCTGAATTCGGTCCGCGTCAAAAGCCATCTAATTTAGTATGCCAATAAAATCAAATGGTTGTGTTCATATTTTTCTTGGGCAAGACCAAGGTCAAACTTAGGGACACGAGCCTCTCTCATCCTATTTAGACTCTTATTAATTTATTAAGTGTTGGATTAGAGAATAGTAGGTTGATGAATGCATGAGGACAACACAAGATGCATTAAGTGAACATGAGAATATGCATTTATTTTTTATTTGATTTTTATCATGCAAATGGATGCGATGAAATGCAACACGAAAATATGCTCGAATAACAAGAATCCTTGAGCCATTTAATCAAAGGTCGAATCAGGGTCAAATAATTGAAACTATTTTCATTCATGTAAAAAATCAGGCATGAGAAGCATTGAATAAAGACACTTAGCCAATAAAATAATTCATCAAAACTCGTCATGTCAAATCTGAAACCCAAATATGCCATCACGAAGACAATCAAATGAGCTTCAAAATGCCACTGAAATCGACTCAATCGGAGCTAGGATGCTCAAGATATGCACAAAAGAAGACAAGGGCATAACTATAAGAAAACATGAAAGATAACTAGCAAACGGGTCTCTGGGAAGGACTAAAATGCAAATAAAATAATGTGCAGGACCTTCCCTATAATTATCCCACACACACGGGGGTATTTATGCAATTATTCAAACTCCTAAGGGGTCGGTTGCAAAACATTCCAGGCACGCGTGGATAGCACTGCAATTTGAAGAAGTTGGTGGGCCTCCCTGCAATTTTCCTAGAACATACGTGATTTGCATGTGCACTCTTGGCTCGAATCGGTTTTGAGGCTCGGGGTTGCTTCGGTTGTTGCTTCGGGCTCGGACTAGGCTCGGTGATGGCTCGGGAACTCCGAGCCTGAAGGCTCGGGGAGGAGGCTCGGAGCTGCTTTGGCAATGACACGTGGATCAATGTGAACCATCCGATCATGAAGATCGGGTGGCTGTTATACGCTCTTGGGGAGGTGACGCGGCTGCTTCTGCGCCATTGGATGAGTTCCTGGAAGGAGCATAAGACAGCACCTGCTACTCCTTCCTCCTCCACGAGGTGACGGCTAGTTCTATCCTCTGACGAAGGATTCCGAGCCATGCCGCCTTCTAGCTTGCTCGATGAAGACCTCCAGTAGCTCCAGAAGGTGAAGACGTCATCGGGGAATCTAGACGAAGCGGTTGGGCATCTTGGAAGAGGCAGTCGCTGCATGTACGCTGGAGGTTGGACTTGCAAAGTGAGCTCCGATGGAGCTCCGACCACTGAGGAATGAAGACCCCTACAACGTTAGTGACTATAGACGAAGAAAAGTGGATGCGAGTGCGAGTGAAATGGAGGGGCAGCGTGCGAAGGGAGTGGAGCCCCTATAATCTTCATCTCCGGCGAGCGGTGGTGAAGGTGGTTGAGGGTGACAAGGTTCTGGAGAAGAGGAGGGTGCTATAGAGAATATGCGTGAAGATGGTAATGGTCGTGCGAAGCTAAGAAGATGTCTAATGGAAGGGGAAATAGTGTTGAGAGACCTAATTAATTACGAGAAACATAGACGAAAAATACAGAGAAGATCAAAGAGTACTTACCTCGGCAATGGCGGATGGGAGAGCCTGTGATTGAGCTCCTGAGAAGAGCTCCGATCATTGCTGGACCCCATCAGCGACTTGGAGCAGCTTGGCGGTGGTTGAGCACCGCATTACTGGCCGACATCAGCCAGGGGTCAACACCGGGGTAAACACCGTCATTGCTCCTCGATCTGTCCTCCCCCTGTCACGGGGAGGAGGAGAGGGGCTGGTAGCACCCCAACGTAGAGGTGGATGCTGGAGAAAGGGGGCGGAGATGGGGTATTTGAAGATCCAAGAAGGCGGTTTCGATGGTGATGGATGTGGTTTGCAGGGAGGATATGGAGCTAGTGGGCCAGTTAGACGACATCCTATGAGATGCG
This sequence comes from Ottelia alismoides, assembly GCA_037367405.1. Lineage (NCBI taxonomy): Eukaryota > Viridiplantae > Streptophyta > Magnoliopsida > Alismatales > Hydrocharitaceae > Ottelia > Ottelia alismoides. The sequence continues at coordinate 421,069 of JAZKJV010007211.1, forward strand.
CGAGGATGAGGGCGGTTATGGCTTCTTCACTGGTTGTTCGGTTGACGGAGAAGATGGTGGGAGTGATGAATCTATGTTTCATCATCTTTATTCTATCATTTTGGCCTTAAAACCCCTAGTAAATGCATGTAAATAGGCTTAATTTAGGCATTTTAGCATTCATGCATCATTGTGTAAATATTGTATAAAATGCGGTTTTTAAAGCCAAAATTATAGAATAAAGAAAAGAAAAGAAAAAGAATAAAATATTGTAAATAATTTATGACCCAAAACCCCGAGACCTATGCATCTCGCTGACTAGGTCGATAAGGAATAAAGTAGGGGGAGATAAGGGCCAAAATGCAATAAAAATACCTTTTATTTTAATTCTTTCTTTATTCCTTTTGGGACCTATTTTTGGTTCCACTTTTTATACCTGAAATAAAGAAACTTTGTACATGAAAGTTGTAGATAATTTCATATAGAAAAATACAAAATTGATTTCATATAAAAATAATGTATAGATAAAAAGTTATGGTCTGAATAAAAATCCAGAATTCCAACTTCCCAGACCCGTATCTCACAAATAAAAACTCCAAATACATTAAACTCACCTTTAGTTATATATAATTCAAACTAAGCTATTTAATGGCGGTGGTTTCTCATTTGGCGGAGCTACGGTTTGAAAGTTGAGTTTTGGACCCCTATTGTATACTTGTACATATTAAAATATTTATTTTATTATTTATTCATCATTTTTATAATTTTATATTTTTATTATTTTGTAAATATTACTTATAATAAATATGTGTATTAAAAATCAGAATAAAAACTCAAAGAAAACTCAAATAAAATACTTGTATATAAAAGACATAGGTAAAATACCTATATACATAGCTGTATTCTTTATACTTTTATTTTATTAAGTGTACGAAATACCTAAGAAAAATACAATAAAAATATTTTTAAGTATATAAAAATATTTTATAAATTTATAAAATAATAAACAAAAATAAATAAATTAAATATGCAAAATGAAAATGAAATAATAAAATATATAGATATATATACCTATAAAGGCTATAAATGTCAACTTGTAATTATTAATCTCGAAAAAATAATTAAAAATCAGAATAAAATACTTTATAAAATAATAAAAAAAATTATTTTATAACCAAAATTTAATCAATTCATTTTCTATTTTAAATGAATTTATAAGTACCTTTTTCCAAGGTTTTTTCTGGTTGGTCCACGTGGACCAACCAGATCTCTTCCGTGGTTGACCTCGGTCAACTCTCTGACCGAGGTCTGGCTTCTGTCAGAACTGATTTTTCTTGGTTTTCGCCGAATTTTGGAGGCTACCTCGATCCTCCTTTCATGATGGTGCCTTCTGTGATTTTGCTCCTCGAACATTGTCGATTCACGCCGGGGTGTTTCCTCGGGCTGTGGAGCATCGATGCGAGCTGCGCACCTCGTTCTTCACGCCCTCTCGTCCATTGTTTCAAAAACGCCCCCAAACCTTCCATTGGCCTTCGAACCCCATTTGACTCATTTTGGTCCCCCTTGCTTGAGCTTCGGACTGGTCTCGGTGACAGCGAGACCTCCCGCCCTCCTGGGAGGCGATTATGCATTGATTGGGCGCTCCACCATTCCCATCTCCGGCCGCCGCCGTCAAGCTTTCATCTCGTGGTTCAACGCCACTCGAGGTTGTTTCCTTCCTGTTTAGTTTTATATTTTGCTTAGTTTCAGTCCTTACTATGATCTCCCATCTTTTCTTGTTAAATATGGGTCGTAATTTCGCTGTCAAGTTAACCTTCGAAGTTCGCCGGACCACGCTCCGACGAACCTCCCATCCACGCCAATATGTGTCCAACCAATATGTGTGCTCCCAGGAACCTATATACTGTTGAGTTTGGGCTCTCTTGCAGGTTCCCGGAGGTGCAGGACCTCTTCTGGGAGGTCGATTTTTGAAGAGCACGGTACCTGGAGCCTCCCTAGTTTCTTCACGTCGCGGTGGACCTCCGGCCTTTCCCGGGCCATTTTGCATCCGCCGCCCAATCATGGATTGCTCCAGAAGTTTTCTGGTCGCTCTGGACAGTAGTCGGAGGTCGGAGGAGCCCAGGAAGCCCGATTCAAACTCGCCCCCACGCGAGATCTCCGACTGTTCTTCCTCCGGACTTGCCCACCATCCGATCGTCGCCCGTTAGTCCAGGAGCACAGCAGCCATCACATCAAGGACGCCCCAGAGCCGTCGAAGCACTCCTGATAATCTAATCTGGGTTGTTAGAACGAAGGGGTATAGTCTCCCCTGAGCCTGACACGTGTCTTAAGTGGCGCATGATCTGTCGTCCGCCAGCGCCCTTTTGTGGGGATTTTTGCGGTATTGCCCCCGCATTTTGCATATTTGTTTATCAATATTTAAACTTTCATGGGTTGTTTTAAATCTTTGTGAAATTTGCGAACTGTTGCCCCTATTTTTGGAATACTACAGGCTTGCCCTCGCGAGGCACGTGCCAACGCACCTGGTGCTTGGCGATTTTGTAGGACAAACCCCGCGGCTTTAAGTATCTGTTATTGGTTTTATGAGGTTTTTATTCAGTTGTTTATTTTATGGGAAAATTACTTGTGGGCCCCCAACTTTGTTATAATTACATTAATGCCCTTGGCCTTCATGAATTTTCCTGCTGTTGTCTCTAATTTTTGCACGCATCTATAAATCCCTCAAAAAAATCCACAAAAATCAACTTAAGTCCCTGTTGCATAGTAGTTTAACAGCATATTTTTATTTTCCATATTTATTGCATTTTATTGTTTATAAAAAATAAAAAACAAGCATTTCGTGCACTATTTGCATCATAAAATCCATAACAATTATAAAAACACCAGAAAATTCCCAAAAAAATATATTTTGCATATTTTAGTGTGTTTTAATTTCAGACCAAAAATCACTAAAAAAATATAAAAGAAAACTCCTAAAAATATAAAAACTCTAAAAACCTTCATAAAAATATATAAAATTCATAAAAACTCTAAAATTTGTGTTTTCTTTTCATGTATTTTCTTCATTTTGTTATCTTTAATTTAAAAATAATTTTGGAAATTTTTTTACTGTTTACTATTTTTCATTCCCATTTTAGTTTCAGATCCTTATTTTATTCACTGTTTTCTTGTATTTTCACTTTTAAAAATACTAGAAATATTTTGAAAAATCCCCAAAAATCACAAAAACCTTATAAAATTATAAAAAGGCCAAAAACATTTTATTTTCTGATTTTTGAGTATTTTGATCATTTTTATAAATACTTTATCCTTCTCTTTCCTATTTTGTATATATATTCCTTTTAAAGAAAGATAATATAAAAAATATAAAATATAAAAAGAAAATATAAAATAAGAAAATTAAAAAAATCAAAATACAAAATTTAAAAAAATAAAAATATATATATAATTAAAAACCCATAAAAATAGCCTAAATAGACAATTGATCACATTCACACACTTGTGCATTCATTTGCCCCGTTCTACCTGTCTGCTCCCTGTGTTCGACCTCTACACATACTTGCACCTATACACATCTTGTTGTAGAGTTATAATAAATTTTAACTCCGCACATTTACTTTCATTGCTTGATTTATCTGTTGTGGGTTAATTGTTGTTTTAATTAGGGATTTTTGAGCGGTCAATACACCGACTGCGGTTTCGCCTTGTGAAATCGTACTACCCTTGATTTCCTTGGTTAAACAGGGAGGTGTGGAGGAAATGGAAAGGGCGAAGAGGTCCCGCGAGGTGGAGAACATGTGATTGAGGGAGGACTGGAGGTTGACGACGGAGCTTCGATCGTTGGATCTCAAGATCCAACGGCTGAAAGACGGGCACTAACGAGCGGTTTGGATGAGATCTCGGGCGGCTAGGATGGAAGGCGATTGGGCACGCCAGGAGGTGTGATAAGAGCGCGATGCTGGCGGGCAGCCTAGATCACATCTGTAGGGTGATCGGGGGGTTGAGGTTTGAGGCGAAGATAGATGGCTGGGATGGAGACGCTTGGAGATAATCGTGCGGTGTCTTAGCACACCATGTGGCACAATGGGGAGTTTCGGTGTGGATCGGATGGTGGGGGTCAATGTAAGATTGGACGGTGATGATCAGGAGGAAAGAAGATGCATCGAACGACGGAAGGAAAGGGACGTGTGGCGCGCGATGGAGCAGGCCGCGTGGCGCAACCAGGAGGCGACACGTGGCCCAATCGAATTATTGCGACAAAGAAAATGATTTATGCGAGGTAGATGATCGAATTTGGAAAAACTCAAAACATGAAAGTTGTATATCTCGATGAGATCTACGAGTTTCATGTTGACCAAAAATGGAGATGAGGTCAAATAAAGATAGAAACTATTTTTTAGGGTGTTTTTAAAGGTAAAAACACCACGAATTTCAGTTTTGCCATTTTTTTGTCCTTTCAATTTATTCAATGACTCGAATATTTACAAGATTTTATCTGGTTTTTATTGCCACAAGTTTAAGCAAGGGGGTTAAAATAGATAAATTAAGATGATGAAATCGATTTTCATCAGTAACCCCTACTAAGAAACATCATCAATACCATCATAATAACTAACGTTGTCAGAACAAACCTGGGGTGCGCTGGATGACGGATCATGAACATGAGCAGAAGCGGGCCGTCGACTGTAGTGATGTCGTAGTGGTGGAACTAAAACAATGGGGTGTGGAGGGATTGATGGTGGTGTTGGAGGAGGTGGAAGGGATGATGGTGGCGTTGGAGGAAGTGGAAGGGGAAATTGTGATGAAGGTAATTGGCATATGGGTGGAGGTGGAATGTAGACCTCATTATCCTAATCTGAAGGTGTCAACCTGTCACCTGTAGGAGAAAAATAATGACAGACTCAAAAAATGTGACATCTACACCGACATAATATCTCCTGTGTAATGGATCATAACAACGATAACCCTTCCGAGTTTTGGAGTACCCGACAAAGATACCTTTGACAGCCATAGGAAAGAGCATGTCAATCCCTAGAGACAACTGATGGACAAACGCAACAAACCTAAAGACATGAGGGCTAAGAGAGAACATTTCCTTGTTAGGGAAAAACAAAAGAAAAAGGAATCTTCTCCCCCAACACCGATGAGGACATACAATTAATGAGATAACAAGCTTTAAGAACCACATCACCCTAGAATGAATGAGGGGCATTACTCTAGATAAAGAGGGTACATGTGACATCAAGAAGGTGACACTGCTTTCTTTCAGCGACACTATTATATTGAGACGTATATGTGCATGATGTTTGATGAAGAATACCATGAGATGATACGAATTGAGATATCATGTGAGTACACAATTCAAACATATTACCAGTCTTTAAAATTTCAACAAAGGTGGAAAAAACATTCTGCACTTCTTTAATGAAAATTATTATTGCATTTCCAGCTTTAGATTTATTCTTCAACAAGAAAACCCAAGACAAACGACTAAAATCATCCACAACAACTAAATAGAACATGTGTCTTTGATGATCGGATGCATGACTTGGACCCCAAATGTCTACATGGAAAAAACTCAAAAGGAGAGATACTGCTCCAACTCTGATGACTAAGGAAGACAGATGGATGATGCTTCCCTAACTGACAAGCCTCATAGCTAAATGATGAGCGTAGTGAAATCTAAGGAAGAACTTGATGTAGTTTTCTGAAGTGGAAGATGATCGAATTGCAGATGCCAAAGGAAAGGAGAGACTGATCCAGTGGAATGGGAGGATAGTCTTACATATGGTGTTTGGATCATTCGATAGATCCCGCGCTGCTTACGGCCACAACCAATCACCCTACCCGTAAGAATGTTCTGAAACACAAGAGATGATGGGTCAAATATAGCTCTAAAATTTAAATCCAATGAGAAATCAGGAGCATTCAACACATTCTGCAACCACATGGAGGGCGTCAAGGCAATCTCCCCTTGTCTTGTGATTGAGGAGTGAGTCCCATATGCTATGACCACAGTGCTTACCAAAGAAACCTGCCTTTAGGCTATGAGCTGATCTTTATCTTTGCAAAAATGATGTGTGGCACAAGAATCAATGATCCACTCTGAGATATATGAACCATGATAAGAAGAAAACTACTTGAGGTACTAGCTCATGCAGTAGCAGTAGTGTCCGAGCTGTTCTCTGAAGCATGTGAAGAGGTACTAGCTGGGGGCATGATGTCTCTCCATCGACATACAAGCTCATCATATCACTGATCTAATGTGGATGGAGCAGCATAATGTTGAATCTGCTTTACTATGCGTGCGGACGTTGGGAAGCCATGCTTGGAGTAGCATGTATCTTTTGTATGACCTTCGATGACAATAGGTACAAGGTGTTCCACAACCACTACCACGTTGTCCTGTCCATGGAACCGAGATGGACCATCTCTTCCATGAGAAGTCTCCATAGAAGAATTTGGCACTGGAGTAGGGGTTGAAATATTGATTTGACTCAATCAACGGAAAGCCTCCTCCGTAGGAGGAATGGTAGATTCAACAGAATCTGAGAGGAAGCAGCCTCATACTATGAGTCAAGAGAGGCTAGAAAAACACCAACCATCATGGCGTTTCGATGTGTCCTCAGTTTCTTCGGAGTAGCCGTGATGGGCATGAAAATGTAAAGCTTCTCAAGCATTCCTCGCAAGGTAGTGTAGTGAGCATGTAGGGGTGTACCATTCTACTTCATAGTGAAGATGTCATGCTGAAGCTGTGGAATTTTTGTCTTATTCTTGGCCTGTGAGTACGTGGCAACAAGAATGTCTCGCGTGGCTTCGGCAGTAGGCTAGTGTAAGACATCATTATCAATTTACGGTATTAAGGTACCATACAACCAAACCTGAACATATGCGTCATCAGCCTCCCATGAGGCATATAACCTTGTCTTCTCCGTCAGCTCTTCCTCGGTAAGAATATGCTTCTTATCCATCGAATTCATTAGCCTCATGAACTACATGACTTACAATTCTTATTTCAACCCATCCATCTTCACTAGAGGTGCATGACCTCTAAAGGCACCTGTGGTGGGGATATCTACCTTGCTTTATGACATGTCGACTAGAGAAGATGAGGGTACAGAGTAGACAAGGTTTTGTCTACACTAACATAACGAGATTTAGTTGCATGTGTAGACTCAAGCAACCAATTCCATCAACCAACCCTAAGGAAGAAGGAGTAGCGACATCCCCTAGAGAGAGGAGGGGCGACGACGCACCCCTTTGAGAGAGGAGGGGCAATGCCCTCTAGAGAATGGTGGGGTGGCGGTGGCACACACTGGGAGGAGGGGCAATTCTCGTTGGGAGGAGGGGTGGCGGCACCCATTGGGAGGAGGGGTGGCATCGGTCCCTAGAGAGACGAGATGACACGACAACGGTGGTCGAGAAAGAGAGAAAGAGAGGGCGATACGATGGGGATAGGGATAGGGTTTTAGGGTATGAGTGCTCTAGTCTAGGATCACCACTCTGATACCATGTTGGGAAATATGAGAGAATTGTTTATTCCTTGAGCCCTAAGCTCTCTTATATAGAGGAAAGACCTATGCGTGAACTACATAAAGCAAACAAAGGGAAAATGAAATAGATAAGAAAATACATAAACATAAAAATATATCTCTACAATAGAGATGTCAATTCAAAATATACAATAAGTACCCAAAATTCAAGTTTCTCATATAAACTCTAATTCCTTTAAATTTGATATTGTTTATAGATAATTTGTTGTAATATAATTTAAAGGTGAGTAGAGTTTCATAGGATATTGTATAGCAAAGATTTCAACTTTAGGTATTTTAATTTTGTAAGCTAGGGGTTAAGTTTATATGCGATATATACAAGTTTATATTTTTTAGAAATTTTATTGATTAAGGTTAGTATCTATGCCCACAATGGATTTCATTTCATGTCATTTGGAGTTAAAGTGAATTTATTAAAAATGTTGGAAGTTTGTGCTTATGCAAAGGTGAATATATATGGTTTTAACTCCTTATTTTTTAGATTTTATTATGCTTGGACTTGTTACAAATTAATAATTCAGTTCAATTTTATTGCAAGTATTATTTTTTATTTATGTATTTTTATTCATATTTTTGCTTCGGGAATAGGTCAAAAATTTAATATTATTTAATATTATGTTAATGAATCGTGGACTCATCTTGACCTCACGAGTGATCTTTCTATTCTCTTAAATTGTGTGTAACGTAACATTAAGCTCGTTAAAAATTTATTTGATTAATATTATGCCGATACATACCTTTTGGAGCGGTAGACATGGATATATTAAGATCAAATAATTGGGAGCTTGGATTGGACTTAAAAAATGAAACAAGTTCCTCTCATTGCAGTTGTATTTTCTTATATAATTTACAAGATCTCAGATCCCACTTAGGCATTTAGGTCGTCGTGCCTTATGTTTTGGTAGTAAGAGGTGGAATTAACTTTCAAAATATTTCAAATGTGAGACGTCTTTGTTTTAAAATATTTTTAAACAAAGTGCTCTAAATACAAATTGACTTTTATAGGGATATTTATGTTGTAAACAGGAACATCCATGCATATAGATTACAGTAATCATACGGATTACAATGAACGGAAATAAACGTATCACATATTAATATCATTAACGTCAGATAGTTCCAATCCATTATCCAATTACGACATGCAAACAAGAACCGATTAATCACACGGAAAGCAACAACCGAGCAAGATCCAGGGAAAGGTAAGCAATAAACCAATTGCGGCAAACAAAATATAAGAAGGATTAGTTCAAAGATCACCGAAGCGTCCATGAAATGGACTGTCCTTAGAGAGGATTTCGCCCCCACAATACCGGTGCGAAGGGTACTGGCAATCCGCTCCCAGGATACGACGGTTCACGATCTTCGTCCGCGCACACCGACGAGACCGTCCTCGAAAGCACCTCCGAGAACTTGCAGCCGAGAAGAAACGGGGTCGCAGGCGAGAGAGAGAGAACAAAAGCTACAACGAATTTTTCTTGCGAGTGAAGAAAAGCGACGTCGGGTGGGGGGTATAAAAAGAGAAGCTCGCGTGCCCTAGCGCGCAGTCCCTTCGGTTTATGAAAACGCCCCTCAACGGTCGTGTCCTTTCGAATTCCAAAACCGCGGCTAAGTCGAGCCGTTTGGATCAAGTCCGATTCTCAATGTGATCGAAATTAAATTAATCTGCCTGATTAATTTAATCGATCAGCCAAATGAAACCCGCAACAAAAGTATCGAGATCCGAGATCTGAATTGACTCTCCCGAGCCTGAGCCAGCCGGAGTCGGAGACGGAGCGCGCGCGGTTGTGGTCCTCCATTCCTCCTCTCTACTATTGTTACAAGAGCTTGGGGTGGTGACTCATATATAAGTCCACCAAAAGTTTAAATCTCTAAGGTATAGTACTAAATTTCAATCCAAACTCATTAATGTTTCAAATTTGGGAATTCCCAACTTTCCCTTCAAACCATTTGATTTCCAAATTGAAACCAAATTAATTCTAATTGTAATTACATAGGTTTTCCAAATAAAAACCTAAATACAATTTTTAATACAACAATTTATACCCATAACCATGAGTAGTTTCGGTTTACGTATATAACCCTCATGATTATGAGTGTAAGATGTAGTAATTATTTAGGATTTCAAGTGTAATTCGAGAGGATTATGAGCGTGAGATGGATTGATTATTCGATGGCTTTGGTAGACAAGAAACCTTTATTAGGATGAAGCACATGCATGAATCAAATATCTAGATTTGAATCTGGACATATGTGATACTTTGTCTTTGGGATAGTACCAACCGTAGAAGTTAAAAAAGAATTTTGGAACAATTCTTCCTCTAAAAAAATTCCTTAATTTGGTTCAACAATGGAGAGATCTTGATATAAATTGACAGATCTCGTATCAAAACCTACATTAAGTATCCAATAAAATTCATTATAATAGTAAGGTGATTAGGCAGTGCTTTTTGTTCAAAAGATTAATGTTCAAACCTCACCAAATAACTTTTTCCTATTTTTTTCAAAGGTAACAACAAATATTCAGCTCAAAATACCCGGAGCAAGAATATGCTCATCGATTGCTTAGCACCCCCATCCATCGGAACCGTGGCGGTGATCTCACCGCAACGGTTAAGCTCCTCCGCCTCTGCAACTGCCACTTCCCCCTCTGCTGCTTACTCTGAGCTCATCACTCCACTTCTGCTGCTGCTATTGCTACTGCTGCTACGAAGTAAAACGGGTAGCAATGGCGGCACCGAAGCCGAAGTCGCCGCCAGAGTACCCGGACGTGTGCGGGAAGCACCGGCTGCAGACGGAGGTGCAGAGCTTGAGCAGGGAGATGGGATTCCTCGAGGTTCGGCGTTTGTCATCTCCTCTAATCCCGTCTTCTTATTCTTTAGAGGGTTTTTTGGATTTTTGGGATTCGGAGTTTGTAGATTTTGCTGGAAAATGCGGCTTCTTTTTCTAGTTAGATTCTTAGAATAACGTCGGAAAAGGCTTGCATTATATGACATTTCGCATTCATTGTTTTCATTTGGAGGGTTTGGGTTTCATTAAATATGGAATTGTGGGAAGGTTGTTATTAGGGGAATGGGGTGAGATTGGAGGGACGTTTTTTTGGGTAAGGTGATTTTGGTGGGAATTCTGGCTAAAACTTTGCTTGATCTTTGAATAGATGGTGGCGTGGTTGTGTGGCATTTGGAGTGGAAGTCTTCCTATACAACTTGTTGGGTAAGTGGGTTTGGGTAAAATGTGACTTCTTGTTCTGGTGCTTCTCCTTTTTTACTTGTGGATAAAGGTGGGAGAAGATTGGATGACATTTTGATTGGTTTTTGAAGTTTTACTGTGGAGTAACCGGGTAAGTTTAACATGCCAAAGGGCAAATAGTCCAGTAAACGCCAATTTTCTCGATTGGAGGTGTTGGAAAAAGAATGGGAAGTTGGGTACTTTGGACTTTTCTGAAACATGCCAAAGGCTGAAGAGTACTATAATCACCAGCTTACTCAAGAGACACGCCAGCTTGAACACATTCTCTCTGTTAATCATATTTCGAATGGGGTGATTTGTTTCTATATTCTAATCCGTTTTGCTTCTGGATGGCTGGAGAAATGATTTAATTTCTTCTTGGTAATTGTGTTACGGTTATGTGGTTGCTGTTAGAAAGATGTTTCTTTTTTATTTTTCTTGTTATTAGGGGTGAGATCTGAGAACCTTTCCATGTAAAGTGACGTGCTTTTGATTATTAGATGATTTTTGAGATGCTCCTGATGAGAATCTGGAGGCCTGGAAGTTCAAATATGGATAACTGGATTGCGGTGGGGGAGTCTTGTTTTCTGTTGACGAATGGGCTCAATGAGGGCTATATCTGGTCGTATTTTGACCTGGATGATGAAACATACTTTATGATTATTTGATTGCTTTTGAAATGTTGCAGATGGAAGCTTAAATGTGCACAAACAAATTCAGGAAAAAAAACTGGTTTCTTTTTTAACTACTTGTCTTGGAAGGTTAAAATTTGGATGACATTTGTGGAAGGAGAATCTTAGTTTTCTTATTTGGTAGGAGACATCATGCTCTTTTTGTATAGAAAACGATTCACAAATGAAAAAGAAAACTTGCATTAGAAGGAATAAGTTTGGAATTGATTTATAAGTTAATGAATTGTGGGTGAGGATCCATATAGCCCTGAATGACCTATATATGAGGGACCATAAGTGAAACCCATTCCCTAGTTTTCTGTATTTGAGAAAATGAAGACATCCCTAACCTCTTGTAGTGCTAGTGTCTTCTCTACTGTAATCTTCCCCTTCCTTTGAACGAGTTTCCACGTAAATCTTTGTTTTTTTTTTCGGTTTTTGCTTGACTCCTTCATTGTCTACATTGTATTAGAGCCTAACAGATTGAAGACCAGGTTTTATCTTGATGTTGTCAGTATATTTTATACATGTTAAGGGTATTCTTATTTTTTGTTAAATGTGGTTAAAGACTTCTGCCCGCACGTTAGTGCCTCTGTTGCGAATCACGGAAGCAAATACGGACAAACACGATCAAACAAGTAAGACACAAACATAAGGATTTAGAAGGTTCACCCATAAATGGACTACGTCCTTGGACGACGATGATCGGTTTCACTATATGGAGAAAAAAGATAATACATAGGGTACTGAAAACGTAATATATGGGATGAGAAACATGATCTAAATGAGGAGTGCCATATCTGGTGACTCTAAGGCCCCATTTATACTACAACAGAAGAATACCACTTGTATTCAGCAATCTATTCCAACAGCTCTCAGTCAATCAGAAGGCAGGACACAGATCAGACATATCTGCAATCCTGGCCCAACAATTCTCAGCCAATTAGAAGGCAGGACACAGATCAGACATATCAGCAATCCTGGCCTAAGAGCTCTCAGCCAATTAGAAGGCAGGACATAGATCAGACATGTCAGCAATCCTGACCCAACAGCTTTCAACCAATCAGAAGTCAAGACATAGATCAACCACATCAGCAACCCAACAAGTGGTTAGGATTCAAATCACATTAACAATCTCCACATATAGCAGAATGAACCATTACTATACTCTACCATGAGTTGAATTCTCCACTAATACAATTAGCCACTGCTAGACTCCACCGGGGTTGAATTCTAATATAGCTGAATTAACTACTACTATACTCCATCATGAATTGAATTCTCCACTAGCAAAATTAACCACTGCTAGACTCCACCGGGGTTGAATTCTCATATAGCAGAATTAACCACTACTATAATTTATCACTTGAAATTCAGATAACAAGAATCGAGGAATTATAAACAACACTCACCTTGGAGTTTCTCCTTAGAGAAGCTTTACCGAGCTTTACCTTGCCGTCGCCAGCCCCTTCTTGGGGTTGTCAACTGTCGATATTGAGCAAGTCCAAACAACGCTTGAACTTACTCTCAGGAACTGTAGACCCTTGCAAGACATATAAGGTTTTCTTCCTGTTGCCCTTGATGACAACTACCCCAGCTTTGGCAACCTGCATGACTCCACCCTCATCCTTGTATCTGTATCTTTTAAAGCCCAAGGCTACAAGGGATATCAGGTTCTTCTTTAGATCAGGAACATGTCATCTTCTATTACAGTCCTCACGACTCCATCATGCATCTTGATTTTCAAAGAGCTGATCCCTACAATCTTGCACCCTGTATTACTCCCTGTGACGATGTTTCCACCATCTATATTCTCATAGGTGCAGAACCAGTCTTCATTAGGAGTCATATGGTAAGAACAACCTGAATGAGGAATCCATGTGCTATCTGTCATCTTCTGAAATGTGACGGTGAAAATGAAATCATCTTCAGAATCGCTGTTACCTTGAGCCACTGCAGCAATTATGGCCTTCTTTGGGTAGTCTTTCTTCCAATGTCCAGGTTCTTTGCAGTAATTGCAGATGTCCCTAATATTGTAGTTTCTCAATTTGGACTTTTGCTTTTCATAATCAGAACCGACGTGACTCTTTTCATGAGTCATAACCAAATCTGCAGCGTTAGAGTCTTGTATACCAATAGCCATATGTCGAAGTTCACGCGTATGCAGACTCTCGCTAACTTCCTCTAAGGTTATGGATTCTCTTCCCACAATGAATGATTGAACAAAACTCTCAAATGATAATGGAAAAGAAACCAATAAAATCAAGGCAACATCCTCATCTTCAATCTTAACATCTACGTTTCTTATATCCATCAATAATGTATCTAAGCGATCTAGATGTTCTTTACGAGATATACCTTCATGCATGCGAAGAGAGAACAGACGTTGCTTCAAGAGAAACTTGTTGGTCAGAGACTTCGTCATGTATAGACTTTCCAGTCTCAACCATAGAGCGACCGCGGAATCCTCATCAACAACCTCTACGATAATCTCATCCGCCAAACATAGCATGATCGTCGAGTGCACCTTCTCTTCCTGCACCATAACTCAGATGGCTCGAGTGCCTTCGCTCTTGATCTAAAGGTGACCAGATGCCCTGCTGCTTCAGAAGGGCGCGCATCTTGATCTGCCATAGACTGAATCCATTTTTCCCCATGAATTTCTCAGTCTTCAGATAGTGTGATGCCATATTGCTGGATGATCCTGACGGAACCTGAAGCTCTGATACGAGTTTGTTGCGAATCGCGGAAGCAAACACGCATAAACACGATCAAACAAGCAAGACTCAAACACAAAGATTTACAAGGTTCACCTATAAATGGGCTACATCCTTGAGCATCGACGATCGATTTCACTATATAGAGAAAAAAGGTAATAAAGAGGATACTGAGAAGATACATATATGGGTTGAGAAACATGATCTGAATGAGGAGTGCAGTATTTGGTGGCCCTAAGGCCCCTTTTATACTACAATAGAAGAATGCCATTTGTATTCAGCAATCCATCCCAATAACTCTCAGCCAATCAGAAGGCAGGATACATATCAGACTGTTGAGATAGTTGTATCTCTTCGGTGATTTTATGTTTTACATTTTCTTCATGTATCTCTTGTGTAACTAACCCAGGGATTTTCTCCTATATAAGAGAGCCTTAGGTCTTATTTTACTCATGAACTTAATTTCCCTCAACATGGTATCGGAGCAACGGTCCTAGATCGGGGTTCCCGTATCCCACCCTAACCCTAACCCTACCCTCTAGCCCCCCACAACCAACGATATTGTTAATTAGCCCACGACCAAGGATATGTGGGACATATTAGCAGACACCTATGGGCATGTAAAGAATGAAAGCAAAATCTTCCAACTGCAGTTTGACATCTTCTCGACCAAACAAAATGGTCGCCCACTCCACATGTACTTCTCTCATCTGCGAGGTATGTTTGAGCGACTACACAGCTTCATGCCCATTACCATCAACATTGAGCAACAACAACAATATCGGAATGCTACAATGACGGGAGTCTTCCTATCGTCTCTTGACTCTGATTACGATGCGACACGTACTCAACTTCTGACTAGTGAGATGATACCGTCGATGGAGGAGGTCTACAAACAACTGAGCAGGATCTCTACCACGCTTACCACTACGCCACAGACGACTTCCTCTGCCATGGCAGCTTCTCGTGGACGGGGAGGTTCTTCACATTTTCGTGGCCGTGGATCTCATGGTTGAGGTGGAGGAAGTTATTGTGGTCCACGTTCCTATTGCCATCATCCTGGTCAGTCGGAGGAGACATGCTTTCTGAAGCATGGATATACGACGTCTGCACGTGTAGCTGAGCAGACTGATTCTTCTTCTGCACCTACTACAGATGCACGCTTTTATGATTTTGTCTCGAGACTTCGAGATATGGTGACCACCCCGACGACTTCGATTGCAGGTTCTTCAGATGCAGTGGCTACCGCCAAAGCATCGTCCAATTCATCATGTATTCCCTATGCGTTTACCAGTTGTAGCAGTTTTGATGCGACAGATTGGATTATGGACTCTGGAGCGTCTTATTATATGTGTGGAGATCGGATGCAGTTTACCTCTTACAGGTCTACCCCCCTGTACGATCTGTGGTCATTGCCAATGGGGTGCGGCTACCTATTGTTGGTCAGGGGGAGATTCTGCTAGCTCATTCTATGCATTTTCAGAACGTCTTATATGCTCCTGATTTTCAGATGAATCTTTTGTCTATTAGTCAGCAAATTACAAAAGATTTATATTGCTGTGCCATCTTTGATCCCTCTTCTCTTGTGTTTCAGGACATACTGATTGGCATGGTAGAAAGGGTTGTATAAGCTTGCCATTTCATCATATACTGGGGTGGCTTCTATTCCTTCCGGATCTGTTTCTCCTTTCATATGGCATCTTCGTTTTGACCACCTTCCTCTTCAAAAGATGATTCATATGCTCCCCCAGATATCTACTCGTACTGCTTTGGATTGTAAAGCCTGTCAACTTGGGAAACATCATCGCTCCTCGTTTCTGAGTCGTTCGAGTCGTTATAGTAGTCAGTCATTCGAGTTGTTTCATTTCGATATTTGGGGTCCGAGTCATGTTCCTGATCATCAGGGGCATCGTTTTTCTATGGTTGTTGTGGATGATTGTTTTAGACTATCTTGGATTTTCTTGTTAAAACATAAATCTGAAGCCGGTGCTATCATTAAAACTTTTCTTATTGAAGTCAACAATATCTTCTCTGCTGATGTCAAATTCATTCGTACATATAATGCTTTGGAATTTTCCACATTACATTTAACATAATTTCTCAGGTCTCTTGGACAACAAAATGGTGTGGCAGAACGTAAACATCATCACCTTCTTGATGTCACGAGGACTTTGTTGATTCATAGTCGTACACCTCATTCTTTCTGGGGGGATGCGGTTCTCACAGCCTGCTACTTAGTGAACAACATGCCATCCACTGTTCTTGGAGAGAAGATTCCCTTCTTGACTGCATTTCCGAGAAGAAATTATTCTCTCTCACTCCCAGAGTCTTCGGATCGGTGGCCTTTGTCTACAACTTCACATCTGGTCGTGACAAGCTCTCACCTAGAGCTGTCAAATACATCTTTGTTGGTTATTTCTCGTACCCAAAAAGAATATAGGTGTTTTGATCCTGTTGGGAGAAAATATTATGTGAGTGATGACGTCACATTTTTTAGGTCTATTATGTATTTTTCTTCTACAGGTGACAGGTTGTCTGATACTAATTCTGGAGAGGATGTTGTGGTTCCTCCACCTCCATCTTCATCGTCTTATGCTCCTTGTGATGCTCCTCGGTCTTCACCACCTCCACTACCATCACCACCTCCACCACCGCCGCCACCTCCACCTCCTGCAACCAAGTCCATATTTTTACCTCATGTTTATACCCGCAGGTCTTCTACTCGCACCTCAGCTCATGCGCTATCCATATCATCCACCACGCCTCAAGTATGTCATGAACATACTATTTCTACTGATGGCACCGGAGCTTTGAATGATCCACAAGAAGAATTGAGTCCAGAGGACAGAGAAGCAAATGACCTGGAGATGTCTATTGCACTAAGGAAGCCTCGTCGCCGATGTGCTGCGTATCCTCTTGCTGTGCATGTTTCCTTGGATCATCTCTCAGAGGACTACAGGAAGTTTATAGTGGGACTATCTGGCTATTACTATCCCACGTACATATCAGGAGGCACTTCAAGACAATAGGTGGCGACTTGCAACGGAGGAGGACAAAACACATTTTTTTGTATTTTTTAGGTTTAAAATGCAATAATGAAAAATACACACTTTTTATGGGTTTTTTTCGCAATTTATCACACAAACAGTAAGCAAAAATCGTGAAAAATTTACTGGAACATAACCATGATGCAAGGAAACTACAGTAATATTTTTGGAATTTTTGACAAAGTATGAATTTTTTTATGATTTTTTTAGTGAAATTAGAGTGACAGTGAGTAAATAATTGCTAATAAATCCACCTTATCAAATTAATCGAAGTGCGAATTATCTCAGAAAGATATTTAGATGTGCAATTCAGGAGACTTGAAATTTCGCAAAAAAGGATATTTATGGATTTAATTAAAAATCAAATACTAAAAACACTCTACAATTTATTTCAGGCATAGGACATCTCCGTTTTAGATGAAATTTGGACAATAAGTTAAACACATATCAAGGCATCGCATAGAATTTTTATGGAATTTTTAAAGCAACTTTATGTGAGATATAAATTTAAGAGTCCAGATTGGGTAAAATTTGCAAAATTTTCAGTTGAACAATTTTAATTAATTACTTAACTATCACAAAAATAGGAATAAATATTCAAATGATAGAGATTAAGTTGCTCAACACAATGATATTTTTCTTTAATGAAAAGATATAAAAGAGAGGTCCAAATTAACAGACAAAGACAAGGGTATCCGTGCAAACTGTAAATGACTTAAACTACACAATAAAAACACAGGACTATTTTGTAATTACATAAACATAAAATAAAAACCATGTAATTTTTACATAAAAAAAGTGGAGACCTTCTTCTTCCTCTGTGCACGATGGGAACCCAAAACGGGTGGAGGGCGACGGCGGTCGGCGCGGCCACGCGCAGCCGCGAGAAGGACGGGCGCACACCGCGCGCAGGCGAGGGCTGGAGGCGGAGGTGCGGCGGTTGGTCGGCGGAGGGCTGGCGAGGGCGGCGTGGCCACCCGCGGAGGAAGGAGACGGGGAAGAGGGCGGGCTGCACACAGCTGCGCGGGGGCGGAGCTCCGCCGCACGAGCGCGGCCGCGCGCGGAGGGCGGCGCGGAAGGATGGCGGCGGGGAGGCCGGGCCGCCTTGCGCGGAGGCGCGTGGCCGGGAGAAAGGGGAGGGGCGGCGGCAGCAGCAGCCGCTGCTCCTTCCAAATTTTTTTATTATTTTGTTTTTTTTTTGAATTTTTTTATGTTTTTGCTGCTGTAATTTTTCCTTTTTTAGATTTTTTTATTTTTTTTGTATTTTCAAACAGGAAACAACTATGTACATATAAAGGGGGATCTTATGGTGAGGAAATGATGAAGATGGTGGTGAGATACAATGGAACAAAATATGAGATAAACAACATAATAATAAATATGAGAAGAAATACTTACCTGAGATTCGCCAGATTTGCGGAGCAGCTACGCTTAACTCCTGTCGTTGCCTCGATCCGATTGGCGAAATAAAAATCGGAGAAGCTACGCGAGCTCGACGGGGAACTCGTGACGCGAAGCGGAGCTCCGCGGATCTCACCTGAAGGAGGTCGTCGCTTGAGGACGATGCTTCGCCGCTGTCACCAACAAAACACTCCAAG
This sequence comes from Ottelia alismoides, assembly GCA_037367405.1. Classification (NCBI taxonomy): domain Eukaryota; kingdom Viridiplantae; phylum Streptophyta; class Magnoliopsida; order Alismatales; family Hydrocharitaceae; genus Ottelia; species Ottelia alismoides. Next base: position 439,862 of record JAZKJV010007211.1, read on the forward strand.
CTCTCTCCTTATTCTATAAGAATGGGTGGATGGGGAAAAAATGTGTATGTGGAGATGATTATAAAGAGATGAATAATGGGAGTTAGAGAAGTGGTGGTGTTGAATGGGGAGTTTTTATTATTGGTGGAGTTGAATGGGAGGTTGGTGGAAGAATATGGAGTGGAATGGAGGTTGAAAGAAGACTTGGAGGTTAATGGAGGAAAATGGAAGTTATTGTAGAGAATGAGAAAATAAATAAATAATGATATAAAGTATGCTACTTTAAATACAACAAAATAAAGAGGGAAAAATGGTGAATTTAGAAGTGAATACATACAACATGTATATTTTTTTTGTTTGCTTTTCTAACATGTATTTTTTTTCTTTTTAATAAGAGATATTTACAACGGAAAAAATACAATAAAATAGTATAATCAAAATATAAACACAAGTATGCTTTTTTTTGTATTTTTTACTAATTAAGAAAGATAAAATAAAAATGAAGAAGGAATGAATATATACATAATATACAATGTACATCTAGGTCCCAAAACCCAACTTTGCAAAGGAGCTCCGATTTTAATGAAACCACTTCCGTTGGATAGATAATTTCTAACTTGAATTTAAAAGTGAGTTTGGTGAATTTGGAGTTCATACGGAGCGGGAATTTGGCTTGGAAGTTGGTCTTTACGGCTTTTTCCCTTTGGGATCTAGGATCATTTATTTGAGATTTAATTTGTTTTGTATTTTTGTATTTTTATATACATTGATATGATCATGTTGGAGAAAGAATTAGGCAGAAAGGGGTTGATATGAAATTATTAAAAATACATGAAGTTTTGGGCTATTTACATGAATAAGACCCCTTTATTTTGCGGCTTTTTTTTATGTGTAATTTATTTTGTACAATCTAATATACAATAATTAGTGTGTTTTATTTACAAGAGACATTTTGTTAATTTAATGAATTTACGTACATTTTTATGAGGTTTTTACTCGGAGATTTTGATAAGATCAAGATATTGATATGATGAATCGTGGATTCATCAAACAACCACCGGAGTTTACTACTGAGGGACAGTCTCATAAGGTATGCAGACTTCATAAGGCGATATATGGCCTGAAGCAGAGTCCGAGAGCTTGGTACCAGAAGCTATCGGAGTTGATAGAGCAACAATGGTTTGTGCGGTTACTACGGATCACTCTCTGTTTGTTCAGAGGACACAAAGAGGTACGACGGCTATTCTTGTTTATGTGGATGTAACTATCATTATAGGAGATGATGAGCTGGGCATTCATGCTGCCAAGGAATGCATAGGCCAACAGTTTGTGACTAAGGACCTTAGCAATCTTCGTTACTTCCTAGGGTTGGAGTTCGCCAGGAATGAGCGTGTCTTGTGATGACTCAGAAGAAGTTTGTTATGGACCTTCTTTCTGAGACATGTATGACATGATGCAAACCTGCTACTACTCCTATGGATGCAAGTATGAGATTGTATGATGAGGATACTGAGGAAGTTGACAGGAGGAGATATAGAGAGCTTGGGAAGCTCTTATACACCACCATCACCAGGCCAGATATTGCATTTGTAGTAAGCAAAATCAGTCAGTTCATGGAGCAGCCCAGGAAGGTGCATGTCGTTCACATGGTCTTGAGATACTTGAGGAATTCACCTGGTTCGTGTCTTATATTCAGTAGGGATACATCACTTGAGGTGACAACATGAGCAGATGCAGATTACGCAGGTTGTCCAAGAGACAAGGTGTACTTCTGGATTTTTTATTTTTGTCGGCAACTCACTTGTTTCAAGGAGAAGTAAGAAGCAGACAGTGGTGCCCATATCAAGTGCAGAGTCTGAATACAGGGCGATGGCACAGGGAAGTGCAGAAATGATGTGGGTTAGATCGGTGTTGACTTATCTTACTATTGAGGTTCCTCTATCTATGCAGCTTCTATGTGATAATCAAGCTGCTCTATTTATTGCTAATAATCTTGCCTTTCATGAACGGACAATGCATATAGAGGTGGATTGCCATTACACTAGAGACATGATCCAGAAAGGGTCTCATATTCACCTCTCATGTGTCTACTGGAGATCATACGGTTGGCATCTTCACCAAAGTACTCGCTAGAGGTCCCTTTTAGAGGTGTTGTTCCAAGATAAGCATGATAGACATATATGCTCCAGCTTGAGGGGGAGTGTTGAGATAGTTGTATTTCTCCGGTATTTTTATGTTTTACGTTTTATTCATGTACCTCTTGTGTAATTAACCCAAAGCTTTTCTCCTATATAAGAGAGCCCTTGGGTCTCATTTAAGTCATGAACTTAACTTCCCTCAACACAGACATATCATCAATCATGGCCCAACAGTTCTCAGCCAATCAGAAGGCAAGACACAGATTAGACATGTCAGCAATCCTGGCGTAACAACTCTTAACCAATCAGAAGGCATGACACAGATCAGACATGTCAGCAATCCTGAACTAACAACTCTCATCCAATCAGAAACAAGGACACAAATCAACCACATCAGCAACCCAACAAGTGGTTAGGATTCGAATGACATTAACAACCTCCTATGAATGAACGTCTTTTGGAGAACTTGACATGCGGATTCTAGTCCTTCATAGGAACTTGACATGCGGTTTCTTGATTTTTCTTATTGAAGAATAAGTATGAGGCTAGGTTTGTTATCCAATATTTTATTAATTAGATAAAGAATATTTTTCTGAAAATATCAAATATATGCGTTCTGATAATGCCTTAGAGTTCTGCACCTTACAGCTTTCTGAGTTTCTTAGATCTCTTGGCATTGTTCATCAGACCTCAAGTGCTTATACATCCTAGCAGAACGGTATTGTCGAGCATAAATAATGTCACTTACTTGATGTGACCAGAACCTTATTAATTCAGAGTCATACTCCTCACGCTTACCAGGTTGATGCGGTCCTCACTGCCTGCTACCTGATGAATCACATGCCCTCTTCTGTGTTGGGAGAGAAGATCTCTTTCTCGATTGCATTTTCCGAGAAATATCTGTTTTCCCTTAAACCTCGTGTGTTTGGTTCAGTTGCTTTTGTTCATGATTTCTCACCAGGTCATGACAAGCTCTCCTCTAGAACTATCAGGTGCATTTTTGTTGGCGACTCTCATATCTGAAAGGGGTGTCATTGCTTTAGTCCGCTTCGACGAAAATATTTTATCAGTGCTGATGTTAATTTCTTTGAGTCTGTCATGTATTTTTCTCCTACTGGTGACAAACTAGCCACATCCGACTCTGATGAGGAGATCTACATGTCTTTACCTCCTATTGTCATACCACCACCTATACATACTCCTGCTCTACTACCACCACCACCGCCACCACCTCTACCACCAGCTCATGTGCTTACTCTTAGACCATTGCCTACCTTGATTGAGTTTTTGCCACGTGTATTTATACGCATGTATCACTCTATACACATGTCTTGCTTTATTCACCATGTTCACAGGCCTTCCCGATCATCCAACATGGCTCTAGTATGTAATGAGCACATTGTTTCTACTGATGGCACTATTGAGTTGTTTGTGCAACAGGATCCTTTACAGGATGAGCATGTATCCTCTTTAGAGAGAAGCTTACATGTTCAGGACACGACAAATGATCTTGATGTGCTGATTGCTCTGCAAAAGCAAAGACGTACATGTGCTACCTATCCTTTGGCCGCCTACGTTTCCTTGAGCAGACTGTCGGATGACTTCATTAGGTTTACCTTGGCACTATCAGCTGTGGAGATACCACATACATATCATGAGGTTATTAAGGACAACCAGTGGCCTCTAGCCATAGAGGAAGAGATGGTTGCGCTATAGTTGCGTGACACTTGGAGTCTGGTTTCAGCTCTAGTTGGCGCATCCGTTATGGGGTGCACATGGGTGTTTACAGTGAAGAATCGTGCAAATGACAGTGTAGATCGCAATAAGACGAGGCTTGTGGCACGTGGTTAACCCACACATGGGGTGGATTATCAAGATACTTTCTCTCCAATTGCCAGACATTCTACTCGGCGTATTCTCCTATCTGTTGCTGTTGCGGTAATACAAGAATGGCCACTTTTCCAACTTGATGTGAAAAATGCCTTCCTATATAGTGAGCTACATGAAGAGGTCTACATGTAGCAACCATCTAGGTTTGCTGAGGGGTGTGTTAGAAGGTTTGCATGTTACACAAGGTTATTTATGGCCTTAAGCAGAGTCCAAGAGCATGGTTCCAGAAGCTCTCGGACTTGATAGAGCAACATGGGTTTGTGCGATCGACTGCAGCTCACTCATTGTTTGTACACATGACTCAGAGAGGTACAATCCTTATTCTTGCTTGTGTTGATGATATTATTGTTACAGGGGATGACGAGCAAGGCATTCAGGTTGCCAAGGATTTCCTAGGTCAGTAGTTTGTGACCAAGGACCTTGGTAGTTTACGCTACTTCCTTGGACTGGAGTTTGTCAGGAACCTGCAACGTCTTGCGATGACCCAGAGGAAATACGTTACATATCTCCTTTCTAAGATAGGCATGGAGGATTGTAGACTTGCCACTACTCCCATGGACCCGAACATGAAGCTCTATGATGATGACACTTAGGAGGTTGACAAGAGGAGATACATGGAGCTAGTTAGCAAACTCCTGTATGTGACCATTACAGGCCAGATATATCCTTTGCTGTCACCAAAGTGAGTCAGTTTATGGAGTAGTCCAGCCAGTCACATACGGATATAGTGCATATGATTCTGAGGTATCTGAAGGCATAAGCTGGTATGGGACTTCTTTTCAGCAGATGTACATCCCTTCAGTTACAACATGTGTAGATGCAGATTATGTTGGGTGTCCCAAGGATAGGAAGTCTACTTCAGGCTTCCAAGTGTTCATAGGGAATTCACTGGTATCATGAAAGAGCAAGAAGCAGACTGTGGTTGCCAGATCTAGTGCTGAATCAGAATACAGGGCCATGGTGCTGACTAACACAGAGATGATGTGGGTCAGATCTATTCTTACTCACCTGACTATTGAGATTCCTCTTCCCATGCACCTCCAATGCGACAACCAGGCTGCTCTTTTCATTGCAAACAATCTTTCCTTCCATGATAGGACCAAGCACATAGAGGTGGACTGTCACTACACTCGTGACATGATATAGACATGGGATCAAATTTTGTCGAAATTCGGTCGAGTTTCGGTCGAATTTCGATTTCGGTAGGTGACTGAAATTAGGCCGAAATGATTTATATCGATCAAAATTTGGGGACCTTGTTAAAAAACTGACCGAAATGATCACAATTTTGATCGAAATTTCGTTTCGATTGGTCACCGACAATGATGATCGAAATCGAAATTTGAGGTTTTGGATACAGAAGGATCTTATTGCAACTACTCACGTCAGCTCTGGAGACCAGACAACATATGTACTTATTAAGGCCCTAGCTAGAGGGCCTTACCAGAGATATTCCAAGCTGACCTTGATGCCAAGGCTTACACCTAGCCTGCTTCCTTTCCTCCACTAATAATGGCATCCAGTCGGCCTGTCAAAGCTTCCCCTAATCTAGAGGCCGTCCCTAATATGTAATCGGCTATCTTTTGCTCGAAGTGGCCATAATACGCCCGCACTCCGTCACCAACTTATGGAACATGCCAAAAGGACAATTCATCGTGAGATCAGAAAGCTCCTTAAAGATTCAGCAGTGTAGAAATCCCTCAATAGGGAGGGAGCTCTAGCAAAAGAGGAAAGTTGACATAAAAATAATAACAAAAACGGCTATAAATTCTAAGGGAATACTTCAGGAGAACCAATTCAAATCAATTTAAAATATCAATTTCTAATAACCATCAATAACGTTGGGAGTGAAATTTGATATTCTCTGCTTATGGGCTAGTGATTTAGGGGTTTTAGCGGGGGAGTTGAATTGATCTGTGGATTTTATTGAATACTCTTTATTAATTACTTATTGATAGATGGGATTGTGGTCCGCATTTCAAGCAAGGTAATTTTTTGTTTTTGTAGATATTCAAGGAACAGGTTGGATAAGTGGATTTGGGAAACCAGTACTCCCCTCTCTCCTCCTCTCACTCTCATATCTTTTGTGATGTTTAACATGTTATTGATATGAATGTGAGTTGCACCGGTGATATTGAATTGGAGTGCATAGATTAACTTTAGATTGAAATGATTTTTTTTTGTAGTTAGCTGGTTTTCGGGGGGTTTTGATTAAAATTCTGAGCAGGAGCGAGACTTTTCATCTGAGTGATGTCTTTTTAACTTGGTTATGTGTTGCAATTAGGTGTTGAATAGGTAAATTTTTTGGGGGAAAACTTCTAGGGGCTGTTATTGTCTCGTTATTGTTGGTGATGGTGGTGGATTAGGGTGTATGCTGTAATCTAAAGACACTATTTTTGCCATTTTTTATGAGTTATAACTATATATTGCTCTAAGGGTTGTAGATTTGAAATGGTAACTGGGTTAGTGAACTTCCAGAGCCCTGTTTTCCCATTTTTTGTTCTTTTCGTGTAATGAAGGAATGATTCTATACCATATTTCTATGTATGGAATGCAGTAGCAGTGCTTTTGGTGCCCTTCAGATGTTTGGATGTTGAGAGATTGTGGTCCTTGTGTCTACCAGTTGGAAGATGTGTGTGCAGTAATGGCTACTGATCTTTTGAATGCTACTGTTCATTTTCAAATGGCATTTTGTCCTTTTCTGTCCATATTAGCATGCAAGTTACATTCTTTTAACTTCAAGTTGTCGTGGACATTAATGATCCACTTGTTTTGTATAACTTGCACAACCGGCTTGAACCTTTTATTTGTTGATTTTGTGCATGCCTTTTCCAATGGTTTTTGGTGCGTTCAGCCTTTTCATTCCATTTACTCATAGTACCAAACGAAAAAGCTAACTGCAACAGTTCATTCATCTGTTTAATTTTGTTCCTTCTTCTCCACTAACTTCATTAAATTGTTCAAGCTTCTAAGCTGCATGCATCTGCATGAAAATGTAGATCATTTTGCTGAGTTTAAACGTATGCTACCTGAGTTTCCCCTTTAGTGTATGTCATCACTGAACTTTGATATTTAACATCTCGTGGGATATTCCGAGTTAAATAGGAATTTTTATTGAGACTTTTGAGAATAGTTAAGGGTTAAGTTAATTGGATGGTTGGATCCATAATCCATTAAGAATAGTGAAGAATTGATTTAAGTATGAAACTCGACCTTATGGAAAGAAAGAAAACACAGCTATTATGATGCTTTTCCCATTGTGTAGGATAGGCATCCTGACCACCTCAAGTCGCATAAATAATATGTTATTGTTTGTATCACCTACTTTACTTCCAGCTAATTGTTTTCAACATACTATTACAGCCTTTTGAAAAAATCCATTTGAAGAGAAGTTGAAAGAGATGTCTGGGATGTCTAAAAAGAAACAATCATTGATGAAAAAAAGAAAGGAAGAAGAGATGCTAAAAAAAGTTAGAATCAGATAAAATTCATTGATTAGAATGAGAATCCCAGGGCTCCTTATATTGATGAAACCTAGGGTTAGGGTTACAAATAAGAGACGCTTCTCTCTATAAAGAGTATGAGAATACCCCTATGGTTAGGGTTGACATAAATATCTCTCAACACTTCCCCTCAATCTAGAGCATATATATTTATCATGCTCTAGCTTGTTGCATCATCTCTCAAACTGAGTACGGACGTGGTGCTTGGTGAATATGTCTACAGTCTGATTTTCGAAGTCACATTAGATGTGCATAGTATTCCTCTCTGTATTAGATATACCTGGTGTAATGATAGTCAACCTCCATGTGTTTTATGCATTCATGAAACCTAAGATTGTTGGCTATATGCATAGCTCTCCTGTTGTCACATCTGAGCTCTATTACTCCAGTAGATTTTATGTGTAAGTTTGCAATTACAGATCGAATCCATACTAACTTGGTTGCTACGAGCCATGACCCGGTATTCATTCTCTACATTGAGGTGGGAAACTACTGCTTGAATCTTACTCCTCCAAATTATCAAGTTCCTTGCTAGATAGGGACAAAATCAGACATAGATTTTCTTTCTAATAGACTTCCTCCATAATCAATATCAAATTAGTCTATAAGATCCATAGTGACCCCTTTGTAAACACCAATCCTCGTCTTGGTGATTTGATGTATCCCAAGATCATCATGCATTCTTCATAGTGAGCGTGGTTAGGGACAATCCGTGAACAGACTAAGCTTTCCAAACTCCAAGCGAAATGTATGCTCTAGTGATAGATGGTTAGTTAATTGTAGCTTCCCAAACCGACAACCTATAGTGACTTGTATCTCCGATCTCTCCAGGTTCATAGATGCGTACTTTGGGATCCTTTGGAATCTGAGCTACTTTGGAACCCAACATTCAAGTTTCCTATAGTTGGCCAATATCATACTCTTTGGGACATAAGAAGAACTTGTTTGAAACGAGTAAATTTTGTAGGAAGTATCGTAATGATACAAAATCTTTGATTACAAATTGCTTTGTTAGCCTCATTTTTACTTCCATTATACCTTCCGAGTCCAAATCCAAGTAAACTGAGGAGGGTTGAGTTAGGTAGTCGACAACTAATGTAAAATATTGGAGAAAAATTCCTAAATAGTATTTTTTAAAAATACTATTTAGGAATTTGTCACAATACAACCAGATCTTTTCAAGCCCGGGTAAATTGAGGAGGTTGCGTTTGGTAGCCGACAACTAGTGTAAAATAGTTTGAGACAAATTCTAAATAGTATTTTTTAAAAGATACTATTTAGGAATTTTACTCAAGACAATGTGATCTTTCTAACATTGATTTGAGCAGACATTTAGATCTGAATGGTGGCAAAAAATCCATGTAGCCGACCCTACTTATTGTGGGAAAAAGGCTTTATTGTTGTATACCTTCAAAGTCGTTATTGGTGAGGATGATGTCATATACATATATCAACATGGCTATAGTGCATTTCCTTATCTTCTATATAAATAAAGAGTGTTCTGATGAAGATTTAGAAAGCCCCAAGTTTTCAAGCACTTGTGACCGCTTCTGGAACTAGGCTAGGCCATTGATAGTCTTCTTCAACAAACATACCTTCTGACACTCTCCCCGAGCCTCAAAATCAGGAGGTTGTTGCATATAGATGACCTCTTGCAAGATATCATAGAGAAAGGCATTTCTTACTTCCAGTTGATGAAAGGTGATAATCGAGTTGTATTAATAGTGACAAAAGATCCCTACCGTAGTAAGGCGGGCGACTGGGGACAAAGTGTCGAAGAATTAATCATGCTTGTTTATATAAAGCCTTTGGCTACTAGCTTGGCTTCGTATTTGGCAATTAAACCATCTGATTTATATTTCACAACAAAGACCCATCAGAATCCAACAATCTTGCCATCTACATGTAGATCTATGGGCCACCATACCCCTCAAGATATTAGAGTAGTCATTTCCTTCTTCATGGCAAGTTACCATTTTGGGTCACGTAGTGCCTCAACAAGATTGATAGGGATCTTTGCTATTGATAATGCTTCTACAAATTACTTGTAGTAAGACAACACTAGAGAAGGAAACTGTCAGAGAAATAAGATGCACAATAAACTGCTCTTTCCCTAAGGGTGATGTGAACATCTTCTTGATCATCGCTGGTCGTGGTGTTCATTCTTCTAGTAGCCTCACCTGAGTAGCATGAATGCCAATCTATAAAGTCTCTAAAGGAGGATTTACTTCACTATATGTAGTGGTAGCTAGTTGATGAGAATGCTAACACTTGAATTAGCTGGTGTGACCGCAACTTCGAAGTAGCTCGAGGAAGAGATATATGGGTACCAGTAGTGGCAAAAAAGGGAATGAATTCAACGTATGCGACATCCACAATAATGCAGTGCCTTCCGGACCTTGGATCATAGCATCCGTATCCCTTCTCCTTTCCAGTATATTGCAAAAACACACCTCGCTGCCAACTTATTCCTTTCTGAGCCAAGAAAGTGGACAAAAGGCACCACATCTATGTACATTTGGTGCATGGGGAACACAAGTTTCCTTGTATAGAGAATCTTAATAGGTACATGTTCATTAATAGTAGTTGAAGACATGCAATTAATAAAAAGGCAGCAGTAAAAACTGCGTCTCCCTAGTATGAGTTTGGAACATGATTATGGATGAGTAATATCTATGCAACATCAAGAATGCTATGTGCTTGCGTTCGATGACTCCATTATGTTGTGACATATGTGGACATGTCCGATGAAGAATCCCATGGAAGATAAGGTCAACATTTCATGAGATAGAAATCCTTTGGCTTTGTTAGAACGAATAGTCTTTACAGTGGCCCCAAGCTGATTCTTGATCACTCTTATGAAGGCAATAATGATGGAGTAGACATCTGACTTGTTAGAAATACCATGACACACATGAGAAATTGTCAACAAGGACAAGATACTAACATGCCAGCTTTGTCCCTATATGTCAAGATGATTTAAATAAGATAAAGAATATATTGAGTATTACTAGATACCAAAAATGAACTTCGATGATATCTCCCCAGTTGGCAAGCCTCACAGTCTATCCGAGTAGTAGGAGGAAAGTTAATGAATAAAACGATGGATTTTTTGTAGAGAAGGATGGCCTAAGCATTTATGCCATAGAGCTCTTGATGATTGTGTAAACTAGAAGTTGAAACATGCATTACTAGTCGGTGATTGAACCAAATGGTAGCACCTCATTCTTCCTGGCTTGTATCAATTGTCTTTCCAGTTAGGATATTTTGAAAAATGCAAGAGGTTGCATAAAAAAGAGCCCGGCAATGAAGCTTCTTGCATATTTCACTTACTGATAATAGGTTGATAGGGAATTCAGGCACGAAGAGGACATTATCATGTTTGATACTTGAGGTAAGATGAACCTCACCATCCCTTCAATCAGTATGATCTTTCATTGGTGACTTTTATTGTTTGCCTAAATGAGCTGATCACAGTTCTATAATGCAACTCCTATCTCCACATAAATGAGAAGAGGCACCCGCATCAACTAACTAATTGGCACCGTATCTAACAGAGTAAGCAAGACTCCCCATGATATGTAGTATAAACTCCATAGTATGAAGTAAGAACACGTGATGTGTTCGAATTCTGAATTATATCCCATGCTTTGGGCTATGTATCTTGCCGCCCAAGTGTGATTAGTCAGATGTCCTCATTGTTGTAAAAGTTGGTCGACTAGGCCAAATAGTAGGGTTGAGGGGGGGGGGGTGGTAGCCGACTTGACTAGGCCTATTTGGCTATTAGTCAGTCAACCCAACTAATCTAGCCGACTACTCAGCCGACTTTTACATAATATATTTTTATGTTTTAGTCTCGATTTTTTTAAAAGCAATCTTATTCTAATATGCTTAATGTTATATTTAAAGGTAAGTACTTCTTTTATGTTATTATGATAGTATAGAAAATGTACAAATCAATATAAATATATAAGAATATGGGTATAAAAATTGATTTATATATTTGAAATAAAAAATTCAAAACTAACTAATGGCTGACTAAATCCGATTAGTCGCCCGACTGCTGATTAATCCTTAGCCAGTGACCCCGTCAACCGAGTACCGACTACCTCTTTCTGCAACTTTGGATTTCCTCAATCGAGAAAATGGTACTTACTTGATGCAAATACATGACATATATACATGATTTAGTTTATATCATACAAATGGTGGTGCGTTGAGGCTGAATAAAATCTGATGAAGTTTGAGATGTAACTGAAGAACCCCATTAGGGTCTTGATAAGAAATCTGGATGGCATCAATGGGGCTAAATATAAAATATGAGCCGTGGAGCCTGAGAGGTGCTTTGATAGATATTGATTGAGCCTGTGGGTAGTTCCATATAACATATGGTAGTTACTCATATCATGTCATGGTGGATTATAATTGAAATCTGTAACTCGTGGGGGCTGAGTTGTCGAAGCTCGTGGGGGATGAATAATCCAAGAGAGGACGAATGATGACGAGTAGATATTTGGTAAAGAAGGATAGTTGGTACACGTGTTGGTAGCGCATGGTGGTAGGGAGTGCATGCGGTGATATCGCGTGGGGAGAGGGCAGGTTGCATGCAGCGGTACTGGTAGTAGTGTGTGAGGATGAGGGAGGGGGTGGCATTAAGGAGAGAGGAGAGTGTGGCATCGTCGAAGAGAGAGGAGGGGTGTGGTAGAGAGAAGAGAGGTTGTGAGTTCTCGAGGATCACCACACGACTAGGGGGCGAGGTCGGCTGTGAGTTCCTAAGGATCTTGATGGCAATTTGAAGCTTTTGCAAAATAATACTAAGTACATCACGTATAATCAATCAATCAAGTAAGCACACTACACATGATGTTTACGTGGAAACTCAAATGGGTAAAAACTACGACCAGAGTCATTTGACTTGAGATTTTCAATTAGCCGAGACGACCAAAACTGCTTCACTATAAAGTTCGAGATATTTACACATATATGTCAACCATTTACGAAGCGTACAACTTCACAACTTTGGATCAAACACCAATGTCAACACTACAGATCAAACACTGTAGCAACTGTTGAGGGTAGATGATCTCAACTAGCCTCTGGCTTCCTTGGAAATAACATGCTCCAATTATCAAGAACTTCCTGCAAACTTAAAGATCAAACATCAAAGGTTCCTATAGAGAAAGGTTAAGGATAGAAACATATATTCACAATATCTTTTCTTTTTCCAATATCACAAATAATTCTCAAAGTGTGTGCAATGGTATCTTGAATAAGCAACAAGTATAATTGTAGATATGATATCAAATATAAACACATGCAATTATATCATAGATAACACATGCGAATAAACAATAATATCACCGAATAAATTTTGCCGGGGCTTGAAGCATGCCAAAAGAGTTTCGACTAGAATCAGAAGTACTCTAAGGGTCGTTTAGTTAGGAAATAAGAACGGATAAGGAGGAATAATGATGGATAAGACACTATTTCTGTTTGATTTGAGGGAGAGAATAAAAAGGAGTGCAAAGGGATAAGTGGTAGTTAGTTGCTTATCTCTGTTTGGTAGGAGGAAGAGAATAAGAAGGGATAAGGGGGTTATGTCAGATAAGATTATTAGACAAGTGGTACTTATTTGTATTTTATGATGAGAGAAGAAGAAATTGGAGGAATAAGGAGCGAAACCTTATACCTCTTCTTGACTCTAGGACCAAAACTTTGACTGTATTTGGATGGATGAGAAATTGGAGGAATAAGGAGGGATATCCCTCCTTATTTTTTAAACAAACACACCCTAAGAACAAATGGCAATCAAACACTTCTTTCTTGAATAGCTTTCTCGCACAAATCTACTTTAAAAAAAATATTATCGTTCAAAATATCGAAAAACACGAAGAATAAAAGAGAGAATAGTAAAATATCACTCACAGAGAATTTCTCGACTTCACTATAGAGAGTGAGTGATTGTTACGTCTTCCAATGTGGGTATAAGATCCTTGATATTGGGGTACATAAAATATTTGTATTTTTTGACGAGAGAAGAAGAAATTGGAGGAATAAGGAGCGAAACCTTATACCTCTTCTTGACTCTAGGACCAAAACATTGACTGTCTTTGGATGGATGAGAAATTGGAGGAATAAGGAGGGATATCCCTCCTTATTTTTTAAACAAACACACCCTAAGAACAAATGGCAATCAAACACTTCTTTCTTGAATAGCTTTCTCACACAAATCTACTTTCAAAAAATATTATCGTCAAAATATCGAAAAATTCGAGAATAAAAGAGAGAATAGTAAAATATCACTCAGAGAGAATTTTTTGACCACTATAGAGAGTGAGTGATTGTTACGTCTTCCAACGTGGGTATAAGATCCTTGATATAGGGGTACATAAAATATGATGGAAGCAAAATAAGTAAACAAACAATGAAAATTTGCAAGTTTGATCGATTAGTAAAACCATGTAATCGATCCAATCAATGCAATTGATCTTGCCTAAGTGTAAGTCGATCATTTTATGACTATGACAGTGTCTGAGTTTAAAATGAGAGCGTGAATTTAAGATATGGTCAATCATCAAGAAGGATTGGTCGATCATAGGTGGTAGATCAATAATTTCAGTTGGTCGATCAAGGATGATTGATCAATAAGCAAGGTAATCTCGTAGATGGCTTGGGCCATTGCCCTGTATTCTGTTTCTACTCTCAATCTAGAGATCATTCTCTACTTCTTACTCTACCAAGTAACAAGGTTGCCACCAAAAAATATAGCATAGCCCGTAGTGGATCGTCGACCCTTAGGTGAACTGCCATAATTTGCATTTACATAAGTGGAGACATCAGTGTGACCGTTGCCCCCATAGAAAAGGCCTCGCCCTGGAGATCCGTTTAAATATAGAAGGATCAAAAGAATATCCTGCTAATGACTACAAAGAGGTCTCTCTAAGTGCTGGCTGACTCTACTCACATCATATGATATATCTTGCCTATTACGAATGAGGAAGAGTAATTTGCTACCAGGCTTCTATATCGTATAACATCCTCAAATTTAGGATAAGTAGATGTAGAGTGCTTCCTCAATTATGTAGGGATGTTAGATGGCTTGCATCCAAGTAGTCCAGCCTTAGTAAGATTATCTAGATAATACTTATGTTGTGAGAGGTGTAGACCCTCTATAGTGCGTATCACCTTAATGCCAAGAAAGTAGCAGAGTTGTCCAAGATCCTTCATGACAAAGACTTTCTAAAGGAAGGTCTTGGTCTCTAAAATGCCCACTTCATCATCCCTAGTGACAACCATATCAATGTAACGATGCTAGTAGTCTGTCGTCTGACAAAGACAGAATAGTCAAATGTCTTCTTGAAGACAAGAAAGCTGATTTCAGTAAAGAGTCTATCAAACCATACCCGAGGGCTCTGCTTTAGTCTGTAGATGACCTTACGAAATCTGTATACATACCCCCCATTGACTTCGTAACCTGGGGAATGCATCATATAAACCTCCTCCTCGAGGCCACCATAGAGAAAGATGTTCTTCACATCAAGCGGAAAGATAGACCATTCCTTATTAGCAGCAACTGAAAGAATGATGTAGATGGATCCCATTCTGGAAGTTGAAGAGAAAGTCTCAAAGTAATCCACCCCACAAGTCTGCGTGAAGCCTTTCAACCAATATGGCTTTCAATCTGTCAATGGATTCATCAAGTGACAGTTTGATCGTGAAGATCCATCTACATGTCATAGGCCTAACTCTTGAGAGGTACGGCACAACATCCCATGTGACCTGGGATGTTGTTAGACTTGTGAGCCTGGGGCGAACCATTTCTACAATAAATGTTATTGTAATTATTTAATGTATCAATAACTGTTATTGATTTTCACTCCCTATATGAGATTAATGAATGCATGCACTTATAAAGTCCTTAAGTACAATTAGGATTATGTATCTTGGCCATCTTTATAATCATACAACTGCTGATCCAATGTTTGGATCATAGAGGTTGTTGCTGAGATGATATCTAAATAGTTACATTGAGGACTCAACTAGCACCGTCATATGATTATCGAGAAATGATCTTTAGCTTGAGAAGGAGATATTAATCCTTACTCCAAAGGTTGATATCCGAACGACCTCTTAATGCAAATCTTCTGCATTGGAATATAGATTTGGAGGTGTCCAATGAGTTAAGTCAAAGCGTTGACTTAACAAGATTGAGATATCAAAGACCTATGTCGTAAGCTGTCAAGATATATATATGCATCCTCTGATCGGAGACAGATATGTTACTATATGTCTAAGTATGTACATTAGGCAGACCATTAGGTTGATGACCAACCAAGATATATACACCGACGAGCTGGTGTGCATACAGAGGCATTTGAGTAATACAATCTCTCGAATTAATTATACATGTTCATGATTGAACGGAAAGACACGAGCCCACTAATGAGATATTGTGACCTACTAAATTCCATCGATGGTCGTCTTACTTTGGAAGCATGATAGGATTTGCAGGTATGATATATACTTTTGGAAAGCATATAATTGATACCAACTCCCAATGCTCAAATGACAAACTTAAGTGATAAACTATGACAAAGACAATTCAAATAAGATCAGAATTTTGGGTTTAATCAAGGTCTTCTAGTATGCATGATGTACGGGTATTGGGAATACTCGAGGGTGATGCGATCTTAAACAATTGTATACCATGACATTTCCATTCTGAGGGAGTGATGAAATATGTTTGGATTTTAGTGACTCTACTCAATAGACTTGTAATCCGATCTTGGTCCAAATATTGGACATTGATATGAATGTCATTAATGCAATGAGAAGATTGGATATTATGTCTGACGTGATCTGACATCCCCGAGAGGCCTTCTATATCTGGATGTGAGATTAGATCTCACTATGCAAGTCACTATACATGGAATATAAGTCGCCTTGTTTTTATCTCCAAGTATTCGCAGAGAAGGCACATTATTCTTGAAAAAGCTCAAGAATCGTTCCATTAGAAACAATATTTGAGCATTGGACAATGAAGAGAAATAATAATAATTAAATTAGATTTAATTATCATAAGTAATGTGGATGTGACTCACATTATTTAGACATGTGTAGAGAGACACCTTAAATAACTAAATTAGATTTATATATTACAGATGAGATTAATATGGATAATACTATCCACAATAATTGTTAACAATGTAGATATGATCCACAATATTATAGAGAGAATTAATTGTGAATAGGATTCACAATTTAAATATTAATATGAATGGGATTCATTGGATATATGATTTGTAAATATTAATGGTCTAGTTGTAATTATCACAAATAATTCGGAATTTTTTTTGATAAATCACGTAGAAAATAAACAACACAAATTTATTTGGTGCAATATTAGATTGTATTACACAACAGGAAAGGAGATGACTCCTATTATAGGGTTTACGGCCACGATGGATCCCGCCGCGGTGGTCGTCCACTCTATTAGGAGAAGGATGCTACTCCTAATCCCATTATATGTGTTGATAATTGATTGTAATAGTTTGAGATTGTACCTCAACTTGCAATAATAAAGATTACATGTAAGCGTAGGGATTACAATTTAATCTCAACCATTGATTCCTATTAGGAGTGCATCCTAACCATCCATTTATCTATAAAAGAGAGGCTAACTCTAGCTCTCTTGGTTAATTGCAATTGTTACAACCACAAATTTCCCTCTCTCTCACTCACAACACGTCAACCCTCTCTCCCTCTTGAACTCTTGTGGGTGTCTATATAGGGTTTGTGGAGACTGCGATCGCCGTCGCACTACCGGATTGATCGCTTGTGGATCTTCATCTTCTTTGGTGCCTCATGCTCTTGAAGAAGATGTCGGATTTTGTACCACAAAATCAGGAGATTCTTTGCTTGGATCATTGCCTTGGATTGGGAGAAGTACGTGTCTCGTCCACATGCCCGTAAGTGCTCTCTTGTCATATCGGACTTGAGACATGATGTATCTTTCTTTAGAGGCTTCGAGATCACGATCACGCTTCAAGAGGTAAACCTTATAATAATGTTATCTTGATGAAATGATATGGGAATAGTTCCCATTCCATGTGGTTTCATCGATTTTTTTTAATTCTGCTGCACCATCGACTAGTATGACTAGTCGACCTACATAAGGTATTATTCATTCTCCACACTTCCATGATACATGAGGTGTAACCCCTTGTCTTTAGATGTAATTGTATCTGCAATGCACTATGATTATCTCAGGGAATAGAAATTACCATTAGAGCATCTATAAATCTCTTGTCACAACTAGATAAACCATCAGTAGAAGTAAACTATGAGATAGGATGTATAGTACATTGCCTTTTGTTCCGCCGCAGACTTGTAGGGAGTTTTGGTGGAGCATCCAGAGTTGCAATGGTGGGGACATTCAAAGAGGGGCACAACAAGCCCCCGAATAAGGAACATGTAAGGGGACCAAATCAAACTGAGTAGTGTGTTTCTTTTTGTAGACGATGAACGGTGGTGGAAGCTTCAAGGGAATGTCACTAACAAACTGAGTAAAGTAATTAGTCTATTCAAAAAAAGTGACATGGGTAGATATATAATAACAACTTGTAGGGTCATAGTACTTGTACCTCTTTTGGGTATGAGAATATGCAAGGAAAACACACTTGATAGCACAAGGAGATAATTTATCTACAATCTGAAAATTATGTACAAAGGTAATGCAACAAAAAATCCTCAATGGAAGTGGAAAAGGTTTCTTGCCAGGGTACAAGAGTGAGAAAGGAGTTACCCCCTTGAGGACTAAAGATGGGACCCTATTGATGAGGTATGCGACAGTAAGAATAGCATCCCCCTAGTGGGTTTTGGGATCTTTCATGTGAATAAGCATGGTATGAGCAATGTCCAAAAGTTGGCGAAACTTCCTTTTCGCTACTACATTTTGCTGTGAGGTATACAGACAGGAGGTCTGGTGAAGGGTCCCCTAAGTACCAAAGAGAGATACCAAGTCTTATTGAGTGAACTCAAGAGCATTGCCAGTTTTGATAGTCTGAATACATGCAGAGAAAGATGTGTTAATAAGCTGAAAGAAAGACTTGACTATGTTATTAATTTCTGACCGTTCCTTGATTAAATGGACCCAAGAAGATCTGTTGTAATCATATGCAAAGACATCAAAGTATCTATGATCTGCAATAGTTCGAACACAACAAGGTTCCAAAATATCACAATAAACTAGAGAATGACGATGTTTGGCGAACTGGTAGACTTCACACTCAAATTGTTTTAGTGAGGTCAACTTAGGAAACATCTGGGAAAGAGCACTAGCAGATGGGTAATCAAGATGTAAATGCTATAGGAACGGGTCAATGGAGGTGGAGACAACACCTGAATGTTGAGTAAACGGGATATAAAGGTTAGTCAAGGCCATTTTTCTTATGCCCCCATTAAAACCTGCATCGTTCGTATGTCCTGAAAGTAGCAATAGAATTCATCAAAATTCATACGATAGTTCAATTCAACACAAATTGTGAACTAACAATAAGCTCATAGAAAAATAGGGTGCACAATAAACACCATAGAGCTTGATCTTAGAGAACTCCATAGTCCCAATAATGGTAACATGAGAATGGGCACTGTTGGCTAGGCTTAATTGACTTCATAGTGGAAAAGGGTTGAGAAGAGGTCATAAGGCTGCCTTCTCCAATCAAATGGCTGGTGCTGATACTGAAATCGAGCTGGCTATAGTATATGATGTAGTAGCTAGATGCGATGTAGCAGTAGTCTCTCTGGGTGTAGAGTTCTACAGAACCCTTATCAGGTGGGTGATAGAAGATCCCTGATTTGGGTTCTTTGGTTAGCCAGAAATCAGATTGTTTATATGGTGAAAATGTTGTGGCGCATGCTAATGCACTAGCAGAGAGTTGAAGCTTGTGATTTTTTAATTTTTATATGCAATGTAATAGGCTTGTGCATTTTTTTGTGACTAAATGATGAAGTATTTTGGCACACACCTATACGGTGAGGTCCTTTTTTCTTTCAAAAAAATCAACACTGCACAGCATAAATTTGAGTGGTAACCTTGAGATTTGGAGGAGCAAAGGAAATTGCTTTATGCGAGGTTTAGTGTTGAAGTAGATTACATAACTTTATGAAAGAGGGGTGGAGGGAGGTTGTAGCATAAGATCACTCTGAAATACATTATAATAATCTTGAATTTCTTACGAATAAACTAGTGTACTTACCTTGTCTTCCATCAAGCATGCTTACATTGATTGCTTTGTAAGACATATAATTGTCTTAAAGAGCTTGTGTACCATATATAAAAACTGAAGAGCAAGTTGAGTTGATGTATTCACCAAGGGACTTTGTACAATCATTTTAGAAGTGTGTGTTCAAGTTAGGCATGCATGATCTTTCTTTTCAACTTAGTCGGTGGGGTTAAATTGTTTATTATATGATTTAATGGATCATAGGTGAGGATATATTATCCTATGGAGTCATTCCAAATTCAATTTAATACGAGACTTCTAAGTTCTAACCCATACATCAAGACTACCGAATTTTAATGGTCTTGGAATTGTTGAAATTGATCTATTCTAGATGGACATGTTAGGAATGCATGTTTTACATGAAATATGAGATACATTCCACATATTATTTTAAGTAAATCCCTCAAGGTTTCATTTAATCACAGGGTATGAGTAAGCTATTGTATGCTCTCGGGGAGCACACTCATTTAACCTTATATACATACACAAGGGGTTTTCCAATGAGTCCTAAGCTCAATAGAATTGTAATGAGCACCCTTATTTTTACAAGTATTTACAAGTATTTAGAGTATAATATTTATTAGTTCACAAATGTTAACACTGTGTTTTTACTATTAATGAACATTCTACAAAAAATAACTTTTAAACTAATATAAAATGATTGTATCTTTATTAATATTACAATGCCTTTTCTATGTTTTTTTGTAAATAATCAGTTCATATTAATTTAAGATTATTTTTTTGTGAAGTGAACACTAATAATAATGGCATTTCATATTAGTTTAATTATTAGTTTTTTTGTGAAAATGAACATTAATAATAAGAAAAGGCATTTGTTGTAATTTGATAAAAATACAATCATTTTGGATTAATTTAAGATTTTATTTTTGTAAACACATTGTAACATTTGCAAATCAATAAATATTGTTGAGATTCCTATATTCCCTAGTCTTTATTTGTAATTGTTTATTTCTTCAGTCGGTCTTCTTTAATTTTCCCATAGAGCTTTTCTCCTATATAAGGGAGCTCTAGGGTTATGAGAAATCCAACTTTTCCTTTCACCTCAACATGGTATCAGAGCGACGCTCCAAGACCGGAGCCTATGACCTAACCCTAGTCCCTTCCCACCAAAATCCTCCTCACGCGCTACACGGGATGACACAGCACAGGCAGTCGCCTCGTGCCGCAGAGGCCTCCGCCCACTGCCGCCTTCCTAGCAGGGACCGCCGCCCGCTGCCGCCTTCCCCGTGAGGGCCGCCGCCCGCTGCCGCCTTCACGCGTAGGCTGACACAACCGGTTCTCTAGGGTTGTTGGTGCCCACATGTCCTCCACGCGCCGCCACCCGCTGCTGCCTTTCACCTAGCGCGTCGCCTTCACGCGTGGGCTGATGTAATCGATTCTCTAGTGTTGTCGCAGCCCCTCATGTTCTCCTTGCTGCCTTCGATCTTGGTTTAGGTCCTCGCTTGGACCTCTAGGGTGTGACATGTTCATCTAAAACACCCTCGCCACCTAAAGGCAGCTTTGAAGAATGGAAAAGGATGTGGTATAAGTCTACACCCACAACCATCTTCCCATATGCTCGTGTAGACACATGTATTATTTGTTGCAAGTCCCAGTCTTGGTGATTGTTGTCATCATAGTTGACAACAAAGCAGATGTTTCATCTATGGGGGGCTTCAAAGGTCCAACTCCCATCCTCAAAATGGATGGCACGAACTATGAACTGTAGGCCATGCAGTTCATGAATCTGATGCAGTGTAATGACAAAAAGCACATCCTTACGGTTGAGGAGCTAAGTGAAAAGTCTGGGATAAACGCCTCATGGGAGGCAGATGATGCTTATGCACGAGTATGGCTATCTGGGACTGTGCCATCAGAGATAGCTAATGATATTCTGAGCCAGTCGACTGCGAAGGCTATGTGGGACATTCTCGCTGCCACATACTCACCAGCGAAGAACGAGTCGAAGATACTTCAACTCCAGCACGATATCTTCGCATCCAAGAAGAATGGCCATCCCCTTCATACCCTCTATACTTCCTTGAGGGGTATGTTTGAGAAGTTACATGGGTACATTCCCTTGACTGCTACACCAGAGCAGCTCAAGGCATACAGAGACTCTGTGATGACTAGATGCTTTCTAGTGGCTCTTGATCTTGATTATGATGTTGCTCATGTCCAGATCCTTACCAATGCTACCATACCTCCATGGAGGAGGCATATTCGTAGATTGAGTAGGTTATCTATATACTCAGGTGGTACCTTGCAGTCCCAGACATCTTCAGCTAT
Organism: Ottelia alismoides; assembly: GCA_037367405.1. Classification (NCBI taxonomy): domain Eukaryota; kingdom Viridiplantae; phylum Streptophyta; class Magnoliopsida; order Alismatales; family Hydrocharitaceae; genus Ottelia; species Ottelia alismoides. Next base: position 461,945 of record JAZKJV010007211.1, read on the forward strand.
GGTTGCATCTCATGGTAGAGGAATCCATATACCATATCGTGTTAGAGGGAGCTCTAGCCGTGGTAGAGGAGGGGGTGATCGACCCCGTAAGCCTTGCACCTACTGTCACAGATCTGGCCACTCTAAGGAAACATGTTATTCTAAGCATGGGTTTCCTGCTTCAGCTCGGGTTGTAGAGCAGACACAACCACTTGGGAGCCATTCACCTATCATTGATCAGAGATTTGATGAACTTGTTGCTCGACTCAGGGAGATTATGCCTACTACTGGGACAACTGGCTCTCCTTCAATATCCTCAGAGGTGTCTACCTCAGCATCAACATCTACATCAGGTACAATGTCTCCTTTACCACTTGTTATAGGGAGACCTGTCAGAATGGATCATGGATTCAGGAGCATTCTATCCTCTCTGTGGTGACAGAGGCCAGTTTAGTGTTTTTCGTCCGACTCAAATGGACGATCTGTCATGATAGCAGACGGGATACATTCTCCCATCACCGGTCAGGGGGAGGTGCAGTTGACCCTCGGAATGAGACTTCAGAATGTTCTTTATGCTCCTAAATTTTCTATGAATCTACTTTCTATTAGTCAAATCACCAGAGATTCACATTGTCGTGCCATATTTGATCCATCTACTCTTGTGTTCCAGGATATACTAACAAGCAAGTTGATTGGAACTAGCTGTAAGCAAGGGGTCTCTACAAATTAGTGCAATGTCCTTATGTTGGTGCCCTTTCTCTTCGCACTGGATCTATTTCTCCATATATGTGTCATCTTCGATTTGGCCATCTTCCTCTGCAAAAGTTGTGTCATGTTCTTCCACAGATTTCTCCTCGCTCCACATTTCAGTGCGAGGCTTGCCAGCTTGAGAAGCATCATCACTCTACCTTTCAGAGTCGTCAGGGTTGTAGTAGTTATAGTCTGTTTGAGTTAATGATTTTGATATTTGGGGTCCCAGTCTTGTCCCAGATCATTAGGGACATAGGTTTTATCTTGTTGCAGTTGATGAGTTATCAAGATTGTCTTGGGTTTTTCTTCTTAAGAACAAGTCCGATGCTGGTCCTATTATTCAATCTTTTATTAGTGAAATCAAGAATATTTTTCAGCAAAAATCAAGTTTATACTTTCCGATAATGCACTAGAGTTTTGCAGCACTCAACTTTCTCAATTCCTCAGATCTCATGACATTGTTCATCAGACATCCTGTGCATATACTTCTCAATAGAATGGGTGGCTGAATGAAAACACCGCCATCTTTTGGACGTTACCAGGACTCTTTTGATTCATAGTCGTACCCCTCATTCATATTGGGGGGGGGGGATGCAGTTCTAACCGCGTGCTACCTGGTAAATCGTATGCCTTCTTCAGTTCTGGGGGAGAAGATCTTGTTCTTGACTGCGTTTCCCGAGACGGATCTTTTCTCTCTTACAACCTGTGTCTTCGGCTCTGTAGCTTTTGTTCATCAGATGTCTCTTGGTCTTGACAAGCTCTCTTCTAGTGCTGTCAAATGTGTGTTTGTTTGGTATTCCAAGACCCAAAAGGGATATCGTTGCTTCGACCCTATTCGACGAAAATACTACGTTAGTTCTGATGCCACCTTCTTTGAGTACATTATGTATTTTTCTTCTACAGATGACAAGCTCATCTCTATAGAGGATGGAGAAGAGGTCTATATGCCTCTGCCTCTGATCTCTACTACACCGACATCACGTCCAACCCCACCACCATCACCACCACCACCTCCTCCACCGCCGCCTCCACCATCACCTCTACCATCTCCTTTCTATTCGCAGATATACCAACGAAGGCCCTGTGCTCATGTGCCTCCTCCATCATCCACCACACCCAATGTATGTTCTAAACATTTGAGTTCTTCTAATGGCATTGGTGATTTGACTGTACAGACTGAGGTACATGAGGTATTGGAGGATACACCTTCTACGCATACTGAGGATCTAGACGTTCCCATTACCCTACAGAGACAGAAGTGTGTGTGTGCACTATGCATCCTCTGGCTTCACATGTCTCCTTTGAACATCTTTCCCAAGATTTTCATAAGTTTATTGTTGGTCTGTCTACTGTGGAAATACCACGAACCTATCAGGAGGCGGTGCAGAGTAATCCGTGACGTCTGGCCATGGAGGAGGAGATGGCAGCTTTGCAGTCTCGTGGCACATGGAGTATTATTTCCACCAAGTGCGTATGTTGTTGGCAACAAGTGGGTATTTACTGTGAAATACATGGCAGATGGTATTGTAGACAAATATAAGGCTAGGTTGGTTGCTCATGGGTTCACCCAAACCTATGGGGTGGATTGTCAAGAAACTTTTTCTCCTGTTGCACGTCACTCTACACTACGGATTCGTATTGCAGTTGTGGTGGTACATGATTGGTCGCTTTTCCAGTTGGATGTAAAGAATGCCTTCTTGTATGGAGATCTGCAGGAGGAGGTGTACATGCAGCAACCACCAGGGTTTGCGGTTGAGGGGGAGTCCACTGTGGTGTGCCGTCTTCACAAGGCCATATATAGCCTTAAGCAAAGTCCAAGGGCCTGGTTTCAGAAACTCTCAGATTTAATTGAAAAGAAGGGGTTTGTCAGATCCACTTCAGATCATTCTCTGTCTGTTAAGAGAATTCAGAGAGGTACCATTGTTGTTCTGGTTTATGTTGATGACATCATTGTTACTGGCAGCGATGAACATGGCATTCAGGGAGCTAAGGATTTCTAAAGGCAACGGTTTGTCACCAAGGACCTTGGCACATTACATTACTTTGTTGGTCTAGAATTTGCACGGAATCAGAAGGGTATGATTATGACACAAAGAAAGTATACTGACCTTCTATCCGAGACGAGCATCACAGGATGCAGACCTGCCACTGCACCAATGGACCCTAATGCTAGGATTCTAAAGAAGTGGATAAAAGAAGATACAGAGAGGTGGTAGGAAAATTGTTATATATCACTATTACCAGGCCTAATATATCATTTGCAGTGAGCAGGGTTATCCAGTTTATGGAGCTACTCAGACAGGTTCATATGGATGCAACGTGCATGATTTTGAGATATCTGAAGTCTTCACCAGGTGCAGGCCTTCTTTTCAGAAGGGATACATCCCTCACAGTTTCTGGATGTGCAGATCCGGATTATGCTGGATGTCCCAAGGACAGGAAGTCCATTTCATGCTTCACTGTGTTTATTGGTAACTCACTAGCATCATGCAAGGCCTCAAATGTCGGATTTCGGTTTCGTTTCGGTAAGCCCAGAAAAGGAATTTCGGTGGAATTTCGGTGAAATGGCCGGAAATTGGGAAAACGACTTGAAAACTCATTTTTTCAAAATTTAAGATTTGTAATGTTGTTTAATCAATAAAAGAGGCATAAATACAAGTTTTTTTGCTTATAATAAGATGTTATAATGTTTAGTACCTTAAAATAATGATTTCGGTCATCATATCAATGACCGTCCAGAGTAAAATTTCATATTTCAGTACACGGTTAAATTTTGGCATTCAATTTTTCTATCAATTCTCAAAAGAATAATAATACTTTTATTTAAAAATAAAACAAGACACACACACAAACACGAATATTTTAACATGTATGCCAAAATAAATGCATAGTAGAGCTTGTGATCGTAAAATGTATGTTATACGAGACTTGGAATTTGGAAACTTGGCTCTCCAAGACTTAAGTTAGGTTGTGAATTGTGACTTGTGAAGTTGTGAGATGGAATGAGAACATATACATTATATTTATTGGATTTAAATAGGACCCTTAATGGCCTTATTTATTACAATGGTGGTTGGAATAGTGGCTTATATTGCAATGGTGGTTGAAATAGTGACCTATAAATTTCATTTAGTGACCAAATAGTACCTATGAATATCAATAAGTGGCTTAGGCATGACATATGGTGACCTAGAACAATTTCAGTCGAAATGGACCGAAATGAACCGAAATTCCACCGAAATCCGAGAAATCTGTGAACAATTTCCACCGAAATGGACCGAAATGGACCGAAATGACCGAAATTCTGCCGAAATTTCGGCCGAAATTCTGGAAACAGATATTATACATGGTTTCGATGTCGGTATCGCCACGAAACCGAATTTCGACCGAATTTCGGTCGAAATTCGCCGAAATTTAAGGCCATGGCATCATGTAAAAGTAAGAAACAAACAGTTGTTGCTCGTTCCAGCACTGAATCCGAATATAGGGCTATGGCCCAAGGGAGTACGGAAATGATGTGGGTTAGATCTGTGTTGACTGACCTAACTATTGAGGTGTCTCTTCCTATGCAATTCCAATGTGATAATTAGGCAACGCTATTTATAGCTAACAATCTAGTGTTTCATGAGAGAACAAAACATATTGAAGTAGATTGTCTTTACACTCGTGATTTGATCCAAAAGGGGATGATTTCCACTTCTCATGTTACTTCAGGTGATCAGACTGCAGACATGTTTACCAAAGCTCTTGCGAGGGGCCCTTTTCATCATTGCTGTTCCAAGCTGAGTATGATAGACATATATGCTCCAGCTTGAGGGGGAGTGTTGAGATTCCTATATTCCCTAGTCTTTATTTGTAATTGTTTATTTCTACAGCCTGTCTAATGTAATTTTCCCATAGAGCCTTTCCCCTATATAAGAGAGCTCTAAGGCTATGAGGAATATAACTTTTCGTTTCACCTCAATAAATATTATGCTCAAGATGACTGTAACAACAACAACACGACAACAAAGCCTTTTCCCAAATTAAGTAGGGTCGGCTACATGGATTCTTCGGCTCCATTCAGATCTATCTTGGATCAATCTCGGGCTTATATCAAAAAAACTAAGATCCCTTTGTATAGTCTCTTTCCAACACTTCTTGGGCCGTCCTCGCCCTCTCTTAGCCAGTTCAACATCCCAACACTCGCATCTCCTAACTGGTATATCAACTGATCTTCTTTGCAAATGACCAAACAATCTTAAGCAGTTTTCTCGCATCTTATCCTCAATTGGAGCTACACCAACTTTCTTTCTGATTGCATCATTCTAAATCCGATCTTTATGTGTGATCAACTCAAGATGATGGTAAACATTGTAAAAATGAGGATGCCCATTACCCCTAATGAGCTTAAGGCTCAATGGAAAATTTCCACATACATTCACACACACGCACATCATCACCCCTTTTTCAAGCGTTAGGAAGGTGAAGTGAACTCTCATAATCTGTCAGTGCTAGGGTCCCCCCTCTCCTGGTTAATCCATTTCACTTTCCATGTAAATCCTTCTATCATGTGGTTTGTTTATTAAATTTCTACAATTACCACTGTCAATCATTTATTACTGTTAGAAAATAGTCTCTGTATCGATCACTAAATCTCATTCATATATGCAATGTTCTTTATAAATATGTGAGGCTATTTTCTCAATGCGGCGGTATCCTCAACACATGTACCCAGTGTATAACATGGAGACTAAACTATTCAGCTTTATAAATATGTGAGGCTATTTTCTCAATGGGGGTATCCTCAACACATGTACCCAGTGTATAACATGGAAACTAAACTAATCAGCAGAACTATTTTGGCTTTTGTAATACGTGAGAACATTCAACTGAAAATCAATTTACATTGTGTAAGAAGCTCAACCTTTACACTTTCTTGGCATCTTCGTATGGGAACTACTTATTAGTATACACAATTAAAAAGAATTTCAGGCTTTGAGTATCATTTAAATGGACAAATGGATCTTGGTGTGAGTGTGCGTGCAAGATATTCAGACAAATGAGGTAAACTGAAGTAATGATCAACTTTAGGACAGTTTGCTCTTTACTTTGTTTCCATTGTTGAAAATAACACTTTTTGGTTGATGAAGTATGTGAATGATTTTCTTTTACTCTTTGAATTACCTGGAAATTTTAGCAATGCAGGAAGAGTTGCATTCTGTTGAAGGGCTTCAACCTGCCTCTAGATCTTGTAAAGAGTATGCTGATGTTTTCAATTGCCTTTTTATTTCAGAGTCGCAACCTGGACTATTTTTTCCTCATTTCAATCTCCTACGATTGTATTATATCTTGACATAATGAGTGACATTTTGCAGGGTCAACGAGTATGTGGGGACAAATCCTGATCCGTTGGTACCATCGTATGTATCATACTACACCAACTCTTCAATTCTTTCCGTTAGGTTCAAATCCTTAAAAAATCATTCTGAGCAGGAATACTAGAAAACACAAGCATTGTCGCATCTGGATATGGATCAGGTAGTTTCCAAGTTTGTTTACCTTATTTGAAGTTATTGTTAATTGGTTAGGAAATCGTAGTTCCGATCTAAACTAATAGCCCAGGAATGGACAAAAAAAGATAAAAAGAAGAAATAAAATGACAATGAACACAGAATTTACGTGGTTCCCCAGAAATTCACTAGTAATGTGGAGATAAGGTACAGAATACAAACACTCTCATGCTCTCTTTTGGAGTCCCTCTGGAAATCCTCTGCTACCTCTATTTTATTGGCAGATGATAATCATATCAGAATGACGTTACAAGGCTTGAATGCCAAAAGTGTTATAAAATAAACATGCGGAAGCAAACATGGAAAAAGATAAAGAAATATAATGAAAACGGGATTTAACGTGGAACCCTACTCCGTGAGGAGCGGGATGAAACCACGGGAGAAGCCCTCAAAGGGGCGTGTTTCTCTATTGACTTTCTCAATGAGTACAGGAGGTCTGGGGCTCCTTATATAGCCTTCCCAGAGCCTCCAAGTCCCACCCACAGGCGGTGTGGGACTAAACACTGGATGGGGTAAATGGATCTTCTCCAGGATCCATTTACCCTGCTACAACATAAAGGGCGCACAACCAAATACTCTAACAAAAAGTAATTGGTCATTCATATCTCCACCGTTACAGAAGAAATTGATGACATTTGGTACAGACCACCATTACAATATCCACCTTGGTCTGAACCAAAAAAACCTCCACCTCCTCTGGCGAGGCCCTAGTAGGCTACGTTAAATGTTTATAAACACCAATCAAGTCCAAGCATTGGTTCACGATAACTAGCCCAGGCACTGGTTGAACTTATTTAATGGAAGAACTTTTGTAAGCATAAGTGTAGCATTGTCCTTGGTATTGATCTGCTAAACAAGGACTTTCTTATCAGCAATGACATCCTGATGAAATGAAACTTTACATCAATATGCTTTGTCCTCTGTATATCTAACTGATTTAGAACAAAGCAAGCTAGCTAGCAAGAGAGAGCGCACAAAGAACACTACGCATTAATGAACGAGTGAAGTGCGTATGTGATCTTTGGTTAAATGAATTGCATTTTGACTATCACAGAAAATGGTAGTAACGCCCTGTTGTAGAATTAACTCGCTGTATAATCCTCTCAACCATAATGCTTCTTTGATTGCCTTTGTGACCGCCATATATTCTTGTTGAGTTATTTGGCTTATAGGTAAATGGATCATGGGTGTGGATCCATTAACCCAATTGGGTTCTACTTGTGTAGCTTACTCCACCTTGGTTTTGTGATATATGAAATAGAAGAACAAAAAGAAGGTTCTTGTTGTTGTGAGCAACAAGGATCAATTCCCCCGTGGTTTTCCCTTCCGATTAGGAAGGTTTCCACGTAAATCTTGTGTCTTGTGTGGTTTGCTTGTCTTGATTCTTTTTCTACATGATATCAGAGCCTTTGAGATTCAAGGCTAGGGTTGCTGTTGCATTTCTTGAGTTGAAGCTAGCGGAGCAGCTGTATTTAGGCTTCATCTGGAGGCCATTTTCGGCTCTAAGGTTTCGCTTAGAAGGTGTTGTTGTTGCACTCGGTGCTAGCATCTCTGGGTGATGTTGCAGCCTTTGCCAAATCTATTCGTCCCTTGTGATTTCGCCCTATAGGCTGGTATTATTGCAACGTTTTTCGACTATTTCCTGTACCTTGGAAGGTGTCTACAAGAAGGTTTGACGATGGGTTATGAGAGGGACAACTAGTTTTGGGCAAAGTTGTGCTTGACTTGGTGGTGCATACCAAGTGTTCGAGAAAATGCTTGAGAGATGTTTGCTCACTGAATTGTGGTGTTATTGCTATTCTCAAGGGCTGCATTGTGCGGGGATACCTTGCTTGCAATTAGGGGGCAAGTTGTTGAGTCAAATTCTGCAAGGGCTGCAAGTTGCTACTGCTGTTGCAAGTGGGACTGGAAACCCCCTTGGACTGCAAGTACTATCGACATAAGTACCCCTTGAACTGTATTTCTTTCTTTCATTGTGTTGCAAGTGTTGTTGTTGTTGTCCCTCTTGGGACTGCACTACGTATCGGTTTGTTTCTTGGTGTTTCTGCCCTCTTGTTGTTGATTGTTTTGTTCTTGTTTGCTCAGCCATAGTGATTAGAGATTGGTTTCATTGAGATTACAAGGTAGTGGTGGTGTATTCCTTTTCTCATGACCGGTGATCCAAAACTTGAATGGATAATTGACATTGGTGCCACTGAGCATATGACGGATGATCCCAAACTCTTTAGAGCCTATAAATTGGCATTTGGGAGGGATCATATAGCGCTTGCTGATGGATCTCATGTTACTGTTACTGGAAAAGGAAGCATATCCCTTCTTGATAAATTCTCTATCCACAATACACTTCATGTTCCAGATATGCCTTTATATCTCCTTTTTGCTAACAAGATAAAAAGGAAACTGAATTGTAAACTTTATTTTTCCTCTGATTGATGTGTGTTGCATGACTTGGTAACATGAAGGAGAATTGGCATTGAGATGATTTATGAAGGTGTGTATCATTTACCAATTAAAGTGGCAGTTGCTTTAAGAACTATTATGCGAGGAAGGAAGGACAAGAATGATTGCCATCTTCTATTTGGTTATCTTAAAGAATGGTTTCCTTCACTATTTGAAGACTTGAGCTCGACAAACTTGGTGTGTCATGTTTATTTGAAGGCAAAAGTATACTTGTGCAACATATTCAGTTTCTGAAAGCAAGACAAGTGCCATTTGAGCTTATCCACTCTGATGTTTGGGATCTTGCTAATATTCCTACTCATAATGGCAACAAGTACTTCATTACGTTTATCATTGACCATTCTCAAAGTAATCTTTTTTATTTACTTTAGATCTTGGAGAAGTTATCAACACTTTAATTTTTTTCAATCTTATTGAGACATAATACGGGAAAGTGATCAAGCGATTTTGGTCTGACACCCGTGAATACTTGTCTAAAGAATTGCATGAACTGTTTAGCGCTAAAGGAATAATTCATGAGACTTCTTGTAGCTATACCCCTCATCAGAATAGTGTTGCAGAGCAGAAGAATAGACATCTTCTTGAAGTTAACAAAGCCCTCTATTTCAAAAAAAAACATTCCCAAGAGATTTTGAGGAGAGGTTGTTCTTAGGAATGACTTCCTTATAAACAGAACGCCCTCAAGATGATTGAATATGGCTATTCCATTTTCTACTATTCAGTGTAAGCATAAGCCGTTTGGTCTCCCTCCAAAGACTTTTGGTTGTGTTTGTTATTTCCACAATTATACTTGTGATGCAAATAAGCTTGATGCACGTGCAACCAAAAGTATTTTCTTGGGATACTCTCCTACTTAGAAAGGCTATAAATGTATATGCCTTGATGATGAAAAAACGCGTGTTACTAAATGTCTCATTTATTGAGCATGAATCCTATTTTCCTGAGCATTCCCTTTAGGGGGGAGAATGGATGTAATGGTGAAGGAAATGTTCTGGATGTTCTTCTGCTAGATGCATGTAATATTTCTATGAGCTCTATGGTTCACTCCTGTGAAACTGATGCAAAGATAGAGGGATGGAAACTTCGTTTCTCCTCAGTGCTATGAAAAAGCTTACAACAAGAAATATCTACAAGGGACTCAGATGTAAACTCTAGAAAAAAAGATCAATCACAATCATGTTCAAACCGTGGATGATCCAAGTCCTTCCACTATTGTTGGTGATTCAGGTTCTAATCCTGAAAGTAATTGGAAGAAGGATGTTAATGACAATAATGATGAGTTAATCATTGCTGAAGAAGATTTGATTGCACAAAGACATGGACAAAGAGAAATAAAGCTCCCATCAAGATATGCAGAATCTACAAGATACCCTATTGAAAGATATGTTGGCTACTCCAAGCTTAGTGAAAATCATAAATGTTTTATCTTATCATTGGTTGACACTGTGATTCCTAGGAATTTTGTTGAAGCTAATGCTGATCATAGTTGGGGTTTGAGCTATGCAGGAGGAGATGGAGGCCTTTGAAAAAAATACATGGGAAATTGTAGATATCCCAGATGGTGTACATAAGATTGATTCAAAGTGGGTTTGCACCATAAAATACAAGCTAAATGGGCAAGTAGAAAGATAGAAATCTAGACTTGTTGCACGGGGGTTCAATTAGAAATATGGCATTGATTACTTGGGGACTTTTGCCCCTGTAGAGACGACGAATACTGTGTGAATTGTACTCTCTTGCTGTTGTCAAAGATTGGGATCTTCATCAGATGGATACGAAGAATGCCTTCTTGAATGGAGATTTTCTAGAAGATGTATACATACATATGCCACCTCGTCAGGAGAAGACATGTAAATGTTGCAAATTGAAAAAGCTTTATATGGGCAGAAACGATATCCGAGAGCCTGGTTCGAGAGACTTAGAATTGTAATGTTCAAGTTATGATATCGTCAAAACAATGGAGATCACACTCTATTTGTCAAGAAGGGAGAAAATAAAATTGCTCTTTTGCTTGTTTATATCAATGATGATTATAACTGGTGATGATTAAGAGAAGATAACTCCCTTAAAAAGGTGAACTTGCTACAATTTTTGATTTGAAGGGCCTAGTAAATCTGAAGTACTTCCTACGCATTGAGTTTGCAAGTACGAAAATAAGGTATGCGTTTCTGTCAAAGAAACTATACTTTGGACCTGTTAAAGGAAACTAAAAAGTTGGGATGTTAACTTTTTTCTACACCTATTAAGTGAAATCACAAGTTACGCATCAAGGATGTAAAGCAACTAGACGAGAACGTCAAGAGTAGTTACCAGAGACTTGTAGGGAAGCTAATTTACCTCACCTTAACTAGACATGACATTACTTATGTTGTAAACATGGCGCGTCAATTCATACATGCTCCTACATATAGTTACATGAAGGTTGTAGAGCGTATCTTGTGCTGCATAAAGAAGGATCCTGGAAAAGGTCTCTTTTTATCAAAAAACACAAAGATGGAGATTGAAGGATACACTGATGCTAATTAGGCTGAGTGCATGGATACGAGAAGATCTATTACTGGATATTGCATTTTTTTGGTAGCAACCTAGTGATTTGGAGAAGCAAATGCCAATCAGTTTGTGCCATATCTTGTGCTGAAGCTTAATCTAAGGTTGTGGATGTGGGTGTTACTAAGATGTTATGCTAAAGAGTATTTTGATTGACAATGGAATGAATCCTGAGCTCTCCATGAAGTTATTATGTGACAATAAGACTGCTATAAATCTTTCCAATAATCCAATTTGCATGATTGAACCAAGCATGTGGAGATGGAGCGTCACTTCATCAAAGAGAGAATTGACTCTAAGGAGCTTGTTTTTCCATACATTAAAATAGAGATCAAGTGGCTGATATCTTCACCAATGAACTTCCCACCGACTAGTTTTGTGAAGAATGTGAGCAAGTTGGGCATGTACAATCTCTATGCCCAACTTGAGGGAGAGTGTTTGGTTATTTAGCTTATGGGTAAATAGATCATGGGTGTGGATCCATTTACCCACTTGGGTTCTACTTATGTAACTCACCCTACCTCGGCTTCGCGATATATGAAAAGAAGAACAAAAAGAAAGTTCTTATTGCTGTGAGAAACAATCCCATGGTTTTCCCTTCTGATTAGGAAGGTTTCCACGTAAATCTTATGTCTTGTGTGTGGTTGCTTGTCTTGATTCTTTTTCTACAATTCTGTTTCAGTAGTGGATAAAGCCACTATATGTTGTGAGTAGATTTCTAGCTTATTGCACAATCACGAATACAAATACATAACCTGTATGAGACCTATATTTGTCGAGATCACTAACATTATCTAAATCTACAAAACCGACTATTAGATTTCATTTTTTACCATACTCTAATCAAGAGTTTAGAGTACCCTTCAAGTGTCTGAGGATCCAGTTGAGTTATTTGTCTTATGGGTAAATGGATCTTGGGTATGGATCTATTTACCCACTTGGGTTCTACATATGTAAAACTCACCCTACCTTGACTTTGTGATGTACGAAAAAGAACAAAAAGAAGGTTCTTGTTGCTATGAGCAACAAGGATCAGTTCCCCCATAGTTTTCTCTTATGATTAGGAAGGTTTCCACTTAAATCTTATGTCTTGTGTGTGGTTGCTTGTCTTGATTCTTTTTCTACATGGTATCCGAGCCTTTGAGATTCAAGGCTACTGGTTGCTGATGTGTTTCTTGAGCTGAAGCTAGCGAAGCAGTTGCATTTGAGCTTCATCTGGAGGCCATTTTCGACTCAAGGGTTCCACTTAGAAGGTGTTGTTGATGCACTTGGTGCTGCCGTCTCTAGGTGATGCTGCAACCTTTGCCAAACCCATTCGTCCTTCGTGATTTCGCCCTATAGGCTGGTGTTTTTGCAATGTTTTCCAACTTTTTTTATGCTTTGGAATGTGTCTACAAGAAGGTTTGGTGCTGGGTTATGTTAGGGAACAACTAGGTTTATGCAAAATTGTGCTTGACTTGATGGTGTATACCTAATGTTTGACAAAATGCTTGAGAAGATGTTCACTCACTGAATTGTGGTGTTATTGTTATTTGCCTTCCGTTGTTGCTGCTCCAATTGGAGGTTCTAAGGGTCATTCTCCAAGGTTGCTTTGTGCGGGGATATCTTGCTTGCAATCAAGGGGCAAGTTGTGTCAAATTCTGCAAAGACTGCAAGTTGCTACTAGTAGTAAGATTGGAAACCCCCTTGGGCTGCAAGTACTGTGGGTCTAAGTACCCATTGAGCTGGATTTCTTTCCTTCATTAGGCTGCAAGTGTTGCTGCTATTGTCCCTCTTAGGACTGCACTACGTACCGGTTTGTTTCTTGGTGTCTCTGTCCATCTTCCTGTTGATTGTTTGGTCCTTGTTTGCTTAGTCATAGTGATCAGGGATTGGTTTTGTTGAGATTACAAGGTAGTGGTGGTGTATTCCTTTCTTCATGGCTAGTGATCCAAAACTTAATGGATAATTGAAACTGGTGCCATTAGCCATATGACAGGTGATACCAAACTCTTTAGAGCCTATAAATTGGCATCTGGGAGGGATCATATAGCTATTGTTGATGGATCTCATGTTACTGTTAATTGGAAAGGAAGCATATACCTTCTTGATAAATTCACCGTCCACAATACACTTCATATTCCAAATATGACCTTATATCTCCTTTCTATTAGCAAGATAACAAAAGAATTGAACTATGAACTTGTTTTTTCCTCTGATAGATGTGTGTTGCATGACTTGGGAACATGAAGGAAAATTGGGATTGGCATGGTTTCTGAAGGTTTGTATCGTTTACCAATTAAAGTTGCAGCTACTTTAATAACTGCGATTCGAGGAGGAAGAAGAAGAATGATTGCTAGCGTTAGGTCATACAATGGCACGAGCGTCTTGTCCATCTTCCATTGGTTATCTTAAAGAATTGTTTCTTTCACTATTTGAAGACTCAAGCTCTACAAACTTAATGTGTCATGTTTGTTTAAAGGCAAAGCATGCTTGTGCAACATATTTAGTTTTTGAAAGCAAGACAAACGAGCCTTCTGAGCATATCCACTTTGATATTTGAGGTCCTGTTAATATTCCTACTCATAATGGCTACAAGTACATTATATTTATCGATGACCATTCTGAAGCACTTTTGTTTATTTACTTCGAGATCGTGGAGAAGTTATTAACACTGTATTTTTTTCAATCTTATTGAGACACAATACAAGAAAGTGATCAAGCAATTTATTCTGATAATTCCCGTAAGTATTTGTCTAAAGAACTGTATGGAATGTTTAGTACTTAAAGAACAATTCATGAGACTTCTTGTAGCTATACCCCTCGATAGAATGATGTAGCAAAGCAGAAGAACAAACATCTTCTTGAAGTTAGCAGAGCCTCCCTATTTCAAAAAAACCTTCCCAAGAGATTTTGGGGAGAGGTTATTCTTACGAGTGCCTTATAAAGAGAATGCCTTCAAGATGATTGAATATGGCTATTCCTTTTTTTATTATTTAGCCTGAGCATAAGCGGTTTGGTCTCCTACCAAAGATTTTTGGTTGTGTTTGTTATTTCCACAATTATGCATGTGATGCAAAGAAGCTTGATGCACGTGCAATCAAATGTATTTTCTTGGGATACTCTCTGATAAAGACTATAAATGCTTATGCCCCAATGATGGAAAAATGCATGTTACTAAAGATGTCTCCTTTATTGAGCACGAATCCTATTTTCTTGTGCATTCCCTTCAGGGGGAGAATGGAAGTAATGGTGAAGGAAATGTTCAGGATGTTCTTTTGCTAGATGCATGTGATATTTATATGAGCTCTTTGGGTAACTCCAACCAAACTGATGCAAAGATAGAGGGATGGAAACTTTGTTCTCCTCGATGGCATGAAAAAGCTTACAACAAGAAATATCTGCAAGAGACTCAGATGCAAACTCTAGAAAAAAATATTAATCACAATCATGTTCAAACCGTGGATGATCTAAGTCCTTCCACTATTGTTGGTGATTCGGGTTCTAATCCAGAAAGTGATCAAGAAAGGATGTTAATGACAACAATGATGACAACGGGTTAATCGTTTATGAAGAAGATTCACATTCGATTACATAGAGATATGGACGAAGAGAAATAATGCTCTAATCGAGATATACAGAATGTACAAGATACCCTATTGAATGATATGTTGGTTACTCCAAACTTAGTGAAAAATATAAATGTCTTATCTCATCATTGTCTAACTCTGTGATTCCTAGGAATTTTGCTGAAGATAATGCTGATCCTATATGGGTTTGAGCTATGCATAAGGAGAT
Source organism: Ottelia alismoides (assembly GCA_037367405.1). Classification (NCBI taxonomy): domain Eukaryota; kingdom Viridiplantae; phylum Streptophyta; class Magnoliopsida; order Alismatales; family Hydrocharitaceae; genus Ottelia; species Ottelia alismoides. The sequence continues at coordinate 477,010 of JAZKJV010007211.1, forward strand.
GGAGGTCCTTGAAAAAACTGTACATGGGACATCGTAGATATCCTAGATGACACACGTTTGAGTGATTTGAAGTGGATTTATACCATAAAATACATGCCAAATAGGCAAGTAGAAAGACACAAGATTAGACTTGTTACGTGAGTGTTCAATCAGAAATATGACATTGATTAGTTGGAGATTTTTGCCTCTGTAGCAAAAATGAATTCTATACAAATTGTGCTCTCTCTTGCTGTTGTCTAAGATTGGGAGCTTTATCGGATGGATGTGAAGAATGCCTTCTTGAATGGAGATCTTCTGGAAGATGTATACATACCTATGCCACTTGATTATGACAAGACAGGTCAATGTTGCAAATTGAAAAAAAAAGCTTTATATGGACTGAATTAGTCTCCGAGAGCCTGGTTTGAGAGGCTTAGAATTGTGGTGCTTAAGTTGGGATAACGTCAAAGGAATGGAAATCACACTCTATTTATCAAGAAGGGAGAAAATAAAAGTGCTCTTCTGCTTGTTTATATCGATGATATGATTATCACATGGAATGATGAAGAGGAGATAGCTCGCTTAAAAGGTGAACTTGCTATAATTTTTTATTTGAATGATCTAGGAAATCTGAAGGACTTCCTAAGCATTGAGTTTGCAAGATCGAAAGAAGGTTTAATTCTCTGCCAAAGAAAATATACTTTGGACCTATTAAAGAAAACTAGAAAGTTGGGATGTAAACCTATTTCTACACCTATTGAGGAAAATCACAAGTTGAGCATCAAGGATGGAAAGCAATTAGATGAGAACTTTAAGAGTAGGTACCAGAGACTTGTAGGGAAGCTAATTTTCCTCTCCTTAACCAGACATTACATTACTCTTGATGTAAACATGGTGAGTCAATTCATGCATGCCCATTTATATATTCACATGAAGGTTGTAGAGTGTATCTTGTGCTACATAAAGAAGGATCCTGGAAAGTGTCTTTTTGTATAAAAAACATAGATGCAGATTGAAGGGTACACCGATGTTGATTGGCTGGGTGCATGGATACGAGAATATACTATTGGATATTACATATTTCTTAGTGGTAACCTAGTGATTTGGAGCCTAGATTTCGTTGGGGCCTTCCCTATTTGCGACGCGTTACATCGTCCGAATGCAATGAAAATTGGCAAGGGCCGCTACATCGCATCCTGGATGTAGTTCAAAATTTTAAGGGTTCTCGCAAGACGAATGCACACGGTAAATAAGCTAGTTTTGTTGCATCACCGCTCGGATGCAATCCAAAACTTGCAAGGGTTCTCTCATAATGAACGTATGCGAATAAAGAAGTTAGTCCAAAAGAGATTGCAAAGGAAGTTATGAATTGGTAGTTGGAATATTGGCACTTTAACTGGAAATTGATGGAGATAGTGGATACAATGGTAAGAAGGAAGATTCATATACTATATCTTCAAGAGACCAAATAAATTAGAGAGAAAGCAAGGGAGATCGAGAGGACATGCTTTAAACTTTGGTATTCAGGTAAAGATAAGGGTAAGAATGGTGTTGGAGTGGTTGTTCATAAGGATTTGAAGGATTGCGTGGTTAAGGTGCAAAGATTCGGAGATGGGATTATTTTGCTAAAATTGGTGCCTGAAGAAGATATTTTAAATATCATCTTAGTTTATGCACCGCAAATTGATTTAGATGAAAGGACTAAACAAGCTTTTTGGGAGGATCTAGATAAGATTTTACAAGGAATCCCACAAAGAGAGATGATTTGTATATGTGGAGATCTTAGTGGACATGTGGGAAAAGATGCTTCAAAGTATGTTAGTGTTCATGGAGGACATGGTTTTGAGGATAGAAATAAAGAGAAAAAATCATTCTGGATTTTGTAACGATATATGATCTTTCCATAGCAAACACTCTCTTCAAGAAGAGGGAGGAGCATTTAATTACTTATAATAGTGGCCCAACTAGAACACAGATAGATTACTTTGCGTTGAGGAGAAGAGATCGAATCTGTTTGTAAAAACTGCAAAGTAATCCCAAGAGAGAGTTTGACAACCCATCGCTTGTTAGTATTGGATGTGCAAGTAAAAGGGCTGGTAAAGAAAAGGAGGGTTCCTAAGACCACTAGAACTAGATGGTGGAATCTTCCATTAATGCAGTCGAGCTTCAAGGAGAATGATTTAGAAGACTTATCTTGGGATTGTAGTGGAAGTGCAAACGAGATATGGGAGGCAGTAACATCTTGTATCCAAAAGGTAGCCAAAGAGATGCTAGGCGAGTTAAAGGGGGGAGCTCCAAGTCAAAAGGAGGCTTGGTGGTGGAGTGAAGGGGTGCAAGAGAAGCTAAAAATTAAAAGAGAATGCTTTAAAGTTATGTCTAAGGATAGAATAGAGGAAACTGTCACAAACTACAAAATAGCGAAGAAGGAAGCAAAGAAGGCTGTAAGCGAAGCTAAGTCAAAAGCTTATGTTACTCAAAGAGGGAAAGAAGGATATATTCAGGTTGGCCAAAGTAAGAGAAAGAAAGACCAAAGACCTTTCTCAAGTGAGATGCATTAAGGGCGAGGAAGGATATAGAGACTAGATGGGAGCAGTACTTCCATAAACTTTTCATTGGGGAAGGAAATAGAGAGATCACTTTGGGTGATCTAGCTAGTATGAATGTTACTTGAATCGTGCAAGCTATGACGAATACACATAAATGAAGTATAGGATGCTTTGAAGGTTATGCGACATGGGAAAGATGTATGACCGGATGACATCCCTGTAGAGGTATGGAGAGTTTTAGGTGAGCACAATTTAACTTGTCTTACGAATCTAATCAATGTTATTTGGCGAAGCAAGAAAATGCCTGAAGATTGGAGGAAGATTATCGTGGTGCCTCTTTATAAGAATAAAGGAGACATTCAAAATTGTTCAAATTACAGAGGTATCAAGCTGATGAGTCACACTATGAAAATTTGGGAATGTGTGATTGAAAGAAGGTTGAGAAAAGTTTCCAAAGTAAAAGAAAACCAATTCTGATTCATGCCAGGTCGCTCAACTATTGAAGCTTTCCATTTGCTGAGAACAATGGAAATTTATAGAGCTAAAAGGAAGAACCTCCATATGATCTTTATTGATTTGGAGAAGGCTTATGATTCTGTCCCACGAGATATATTGTGGAGAGTTTTGGAGAAGAGACAAGTACCTGCCCTATACATTAACCTCATAAATGATATGTATGATAGGACTTTATAAGACTGACTATTTTGACATCAATATTGATTTACATCACGGTTCGGCTTTGAGTCCATTTCTTTTTACTTTGATTATGGACGAGTTGACAAGCCACATTCAAGATGAGTTACCTTGGTGTATGTTATTGCTGATGATGTTGTGTTGATTGACGAGACTAGAGATGGAGTAAACAAGAAGCTTGAGGTCAGGAGACATGCTTTAGAGACTAAAGGATTTCGTATAAGTACGACTAAGACAGAATATATGGAGTGCACCTTTAATGGAAGCAAAGATGAAGGAATCGAGGTGAAGATTGGTGACGATAACATTTAGAAAAAAGATTCTTTTAGATATCTGGGATCTATTTTGCAACATGATGGGGAAATTGATGGAGATGTTACTAATAGAAAATGTAGGCTGGCTAAAGCGGAGAGGAGCCTATGTTGTTCTTTGTGATAAGAAAATTCCTTTAAAAATTGAAGGAAAGTTTTACAAAGCAGCTGTGAGACCTGCTATGCTCTATGGATTTGAGTGTTATCCTGTGAACCATAGACATGTGCAGAGAATGGCTGTAGCAGAAATGAAAATGCTAAGGTGGATGTGTGGACACACACATATACACGTAAAGATCGGATTCAAAATGATGCAATTAGAAAGAAAGTTGGTATTTCTCTGATCGAGGATAAGATGCAAGAAAACTGCTTAAGATGGTCTGGTCATTTGCAAAGAAGATCAACTGATGCACCGGTTAGGAGATGCAAGTGTTGGGATGTTGAGCCGGCTAAGAGAGGGCGAGGATGGCCAAAGACGTGTTGGAAAGAGACTATACGGAGGGATATCAGTTTTTTTGATATAAGTCCAAAATTGACCCAAGATAGATATGAATGGAGGCGAAGAGTCCATGTAGCTGACCCTATTTAATTGTAGGAAAAGGCTTTGTTGTTGTTGTTAACCTAGTGATTTGGAGAAGCAAACATCAATCAGTTTGTGCCAGATCTAGTGATGAAGTTGAATATAGGGCTGTGGTTATCGGTGTCACTGAGATGTTTTGGCTAAAGACTATTTTGACTGACATCGGAATGAATCCTGAGCTCCCCATGAAGCTATTCTGTGATAATAAAGCTGCTATAAATCTTCCTAATAATCAAAATTAGCATGATCGAACTAAGCATGTGGAAATCGACCGTCGCTTCATCAAAGAGAGAATTGACTCCAGGGAGCTTGTTTTGTCGTACATTAAAATCGGATATCAAGTGGATGATATCTTCGCCAGGGACTTCCCACGACTAGTTTTGTGAAGAATGTGGGCAAGTTGGGCATGTACAATCTCTATGCCCAACTTGAGGGGGAGTGTTAAGTTATTTGGATTATGGGTAAATGGATCATGGGTGTGGATCCATTTTCCCGCTCGGGTTCTATTTATGTAACTCACCCTACCTTGGCTTTGTGATATATGAAAAAAGAACAAAAAGATGGCTCTTGTTGCTGTGAGCAAAAAGGATCAATTCCCCCGTGGTTTTCCCTTCCGATTAGGAATGCTTCCATGTAAATCTTGTGTCTTGTGTGTTATTACTTGTCTTGATTCTTTTCTACACATCCATTTACCAACATGCCAATGCTCTTTCCCTGGGCTAGCCATATACCTGTTAATAATATAACAACTTGCAAATCATTAGGATGAGTACAAATCATTATTTACATAATGTTGCCAACTATGCTACAATAAGGAACTTGTGCCATATATTCTTTCTCTTCCGTTGATGTTGGTGATTGAACTCCACCTTCAGTTGAGAACATGTACCCTTGAGCATCAAGAGCACTTAAAGAGTTGAGATTCCTCTTCAAATATGGAACATGTCTAACATCGATAAGTTTGCGGATAAAAGACCAAAAATCTTGATTTGAATTGTACCTTTGGAGAATGCAATAGAGTGGTAATTAGATCTCTCCAGGATTCAATTCCCACTCACTCATGTTCTAGTCCCACATATACGATATGTGGGACTCTAGTTTGACTGTATGGCTATATAAGGAGCCACACACCCCTTGTAATCATTGAGAAACTTCAATAGAAGATATGGCCCTTTGAGGCCTTCTCCCGTGGTTTCATCATGCTCCCTCACGGAGTAGGATTCCATGTAAAACAAGATGTTTATGTTTGATTATTGTATGTGATTATCAATTGCTTCCACGCTATTCTAGATTTCAACTTGGTATCAGAGCAATTCTATTTTTACGATTTAGATTTTATTGTTAGAGCATCAACTTTTGTTCGCTTTGAGATCTGCTTATCTGTTCAAAGTTATGTTCATATATTTTGTTCGAAAGCGTTGTTGAGGACCGTGGAATCAAGCACCTAGGTCAACAAGGAAGGTGTTGTTCACCATCGAGAATTGTTTGTATAATATTTCTGCATGTCCACCCAGATTATGATGTTGTGATTACCGAGGTGTGGTTCCATCTTCTCTAGTAATTATGAATCATATGCAAATCTGATGTGAGTAAGGTTGTTCGAGATCTAGAAAGTGCAGAAACCCCAAAAAACCAGGGTTACAGCTTTGGACCCCTAGATCTGAAACAAAGCTGCCCCAAGGAATCATCTTCATTCGATCTGCAGCTTGAGGAGGCATTGGATCTCCCTGATCCACGTGTATGTTGCCTCCAGCCCAGGTTCATCTACAAGCGAAGTCCCCTGTCCCTTTTTTTGAAAAATCACGAATCCTCTTCCTTCTCCAAGAAGTTGCGCGCAAGGAGCTTGACTCTTCATGTCCAGTTCAGATGACGACTAGATGGTTACACTTGTTGTCTCCTCATCACATTCTCTCAACCTGTCCTTCTCTTTCGAGATTTCATCCATAGCTGCTATTCAAGCAAAACCAGTAAAGGACAAGATGGCCACTGCTCCTCCATGCACACCCTCCTTACCTCGAGATGATTAAGGAGGCCACCTCTGCCTTCAAGGACCGAACCAGGCTAAGCAACATAGTCAAGTTCCTAGAAGATCGTTACAAGACCCATCTCATGCCCAGCTTCCGCAAGATGCTCTCCATGTCGTTCCGCCGCATCGCTAAACCGAGAAGCTCTTCAAGGTCAAGAACTCCTACAAACTCTCTGCTCCCGACAAGTAAGCTCCCACCATCGTCGTCGTCTCCACTCCAGTTGCGAACAAGGGCCCCTCACCCCCGACGATGCAACTCCTGTGACGACACGAAGGAAGTGGAGATGGGTTCCCCCCTTGGAGAACCCATGGTAGAGGTATCAAGGGTTGGGTTTCCCCTATGGGAACTCTAATCCTATTCTCGTTGAGGGGCTTTAAAAGCCGAGGCTCTTATTTTGGCCCCAAATGGACCGTTGAAAAAAATGAATAAAAAAGGAAGGCAACCGTAAAAAAAAGAAGCTGTTATAAAAAATAAGGAAAAGGCTTGTTTTGCCATATTCGAAGAGAGAGGGGGGGGGATATGTTCTTATTTAAAAAAAGAGGGGAAAGAGATACATTTTGGGCTCAAAGTGGGCTGTTTTGCAAAAAGATGATGATGAACGACTTAAGAAAAGGCAAGAGATCGTGCAAAAAAAGAAGGCGTACGAAAAAAAGCCAAAAAGAAAGATAGAAAAGAGACAACTAAGAAAAATGATTTGTGTAAAAAAGGAGAAGCACAAAAAATGCATGTTTCTTTATTCTCACAATTTAATTCACACTCTTATTCTATTAAGTATGGAAGAAAGGGGGAGTTAGAGAGATTTTTAGGACCTCTACTACCCAACCACGACTTGTAGACCAACACTCTAAACTGCTACTGCATCATCCGTCTCCACCTAGCATCGAATTCTTTGTCAGGGGGTTACTTCTTCTTTCACTACCCAACTACTACTCCATGCTGGACTTCTTTTATTGCGATTGTTCTCCATCGACTGAGATACATTCCGATGACCTAATACCACAACTGATCTACAATTATGCTAAAGAATGCATTCTGGTGTCCTAAAAATCGCAAACCCGTCCTCGAGCGAGGTCTTCTCCCAGCAGTGGACATAAATTTTTCTTGTGATGTGTCGTGTAAAGATGTGATGTATACCTTTTTTTGTTGCAACTATAGCTTTCTCACCTCCAGCTTGAAGGGGAGTATTGGAGAATGTAATAGAGTTGTAACTGGATCTCTTCAAGATCCATTTACAACTCCCTCATATTTTAGTCCCACATCTACTATCTGCGGGACTCTGGTCTGTCTATGGGGCTATATAAGGAGCTCTACACCCCTTGTACTCATTGAGAAACTTCAATAGAAGATCCGACCCTTTGAGGCCTTCTCTGTGGTTTCATCCCTTTCCTTTACGGAGTAGGGTTCCATGTAAGATAAGATGTTTATGTTTGTTATTGTCTGTGATTATCGATTGCTTCCATGCTATTCTAGATTTCAACAATATCTTTACTAATAACTTTACATGGAACAATATTTCCCATCCAAACATTTCTACCATCATAAGACTCATAAAAGACAGATCAATCCTGACTGGGACAAATATGATAAGAACAACCCAAATCTGAGATCCATTAATCGCTAGACCTAAAAACACTTATCGTGGCTAAAAAATGGTTCCATCACTATCATTGACAACTGCTACAACTTCAACAGTCTTGTTGTTCTGTTGATAACTATTCTCCTTATTTTTTAATTTAAAGCTATTAGTTTCGATGTACCCATTTTTCTTGCAACAATTACATATTTTATTTCTGTATCTGGGTTTTGACCTTCCTTTGGATCTATATTTTATCCACCCCATAAGCAAACCCTCTGCTTGGCTTCTACTTATTTCCCCTAATATATCCCTATCTATCCACTCTTTTGACTTTTATGCAGATTTGACGGTACCATATGATATGGTATCTTTCCCATATTTCACAGTATCTTGAAAATATTTTAGTTATAAGGTAAGGGGAGGGAACATCATAATAATATGTCTTGATCTTCCTCCTTGACCTTAACATCTACATTCTCCAAATCAGTAATAATTTAATCAAATTTGTCGAGATGTGAGAGTATAGATGTACCTTTTGTCATTCTCAAACTATACAACTTATTCTTTAAATAAAGCTGATTTTCCTTAATATTCTTCATGTAAATCACTTTCAACCTATCGCACATACCTACAATTGTTATCTTCGTAGGAACTTCTTGCAAAACCTTACTAAAGAGATTTAAATAATTGCGGATCTCGTATGCTTATCCAAAATTGCAAACTTCTCTGCCTTCATATCTGTTGTCTTCTTCTCTACTCCTTTGAGCGCTACCTCACACTTGTCTTGAATGAGAAGGTCCTTCATCTTGAGCCTCCGCATCGCAAAGTTGACATTTCGGTCAAATTTTTCTATTGATCTTTTTCTTACTATCATGGTGGCTTTGATGCTAGTTTGTTAGGAAATCGTAGTTCTGATTCAAACTAATATCCCATAAATGAATAAAAAAAGATAAAGAGGAGAAATAAAATGAAAATGAACACAAAGAATTTACGCAGTCCGATCATCTTGACTTACATCATAACCTGAGGAGGAACCCCAGAAATTCACTTGTAATGTGGAGATATGCCACCGAAACCGAACACACTCTCGTGCTCCTCTCTTGGCGTCCCTATATGCTACCTCTATTTTATAGGGGAAAAGATAATCTATTAGTGTGGTGTTACGAGTCTTGAATGCCAAAAGTAATTGACCATTCAAATCTCCACCATTACAGAATAAATTGATGGCATTCGATGCTGACCACCGTTACAGTTATCTTTCTTATAAAAGTCACATGGATGAAATTATTAGAAATAATTATTCTATCCTCTCTATGATACATAAAGAATAAACTGACATGCCAAACATTAGGACTCTAGATTTGGTAAAGAGTATGCTCCAAGAGGTCATTGAACTCGACTAAATTTCTATAACTCCAAGGAAAAAATTCTCGTGGTCCATCCATTCTCTTTATTAATTTAAACTTGCTTGGAGGTCACACTCCAGTAAAGTGGTCTCCCAGCCGAACAGAGCACTGGAACACCAATGATTGAATGTCCGAGTGAGTGTGGCACGTCAAGTTGGGAATAAAAGAATGACTTCACCCCTTAAGAACTATTATCCTCTTTTGACATGCTTTGAATCATAACCATCTGTTCTGTTGAACTTAGTTGAAGAACTATTTTTCTGCACCCTCCATAAGAAGGGAGGGCGGATCCTGTTGTACAGGATGAAGATTAAAGGAAGTAATAAACTTTGCATCACTGAAATGTAGAAAACAGCAAACTATTTGCAAAAACTATGATTGTTTATTGTATGAACATGCAATTTCAGTACAAGAAAAATTATGCTTTGCAAAAACCATTAATATAAGAAAATAATTTCCATATATGATTTCAAATATTCTTATGAATATTAAGAAGAGATTAGGGTTACATCTTGAAGTGTGATTCTCTACAAGAAGAGACCTCTCGAATGAAGTCCGATCTGAGGATTCTCCTCTCACATGCACGATGATGAGTCGTGTAGCTTCCTACGAACTTTGTTATCCTTTTCTTGAAGTTGTCCATGCAAGGATGATCCCAAACTCCTGATTTTGTCTCACGAAATTGAGTCTTATTGCACGTACATGAAGCACGATGAAGAAGATGATCTTCTCTCTTACAGGGCCACGTTTATGAAGAGAAGAACGAAACTTGATAGTGGACATGTAGGGCTGATTGGAGATAGGGCTAGACGTGTAGATAAGAGTCATCTACTCTCAAGTTTTCTCTCTGCAGGTCCTCTGCATAGGAATAGTAATCTGTTCAAGGAACTTAGGCTCTTATAATGTAAGGCACTTATGTAGGGAAAAAGAGAGAGGCGTGCCCTCTCTTTTATATACATGGTGGACGTTCCCTTAGAGTCCAACTCTAAGAGGAGATGCCTACCATAGTACCAAAATGTCACTTAGATGATCAATCAAGGGATAGGATCTTAGCCTAGTCTTAATTTTAGTTAAGAGACAAGTTACCTCTTAATTATCATCTATATAAATAAATAACAAACAACGAAAGATAGGAGAGTCTTGATAGGATTAAGACTCAAGGTGGACGTCCAACCTTCTCAAACTTGGATGCCCCCTTTTTGTCCTAATTCTTGTCCTATTTTTGGTTTGTTAGTTGTTGCATTATTTTCATGATAGTTCAATTATCATAATTAAGAAATTTATGAGACTTTTCTTTCAAAAAATGTAAATCCAATTTACATTTATTTCCTATGTAAATCCAATTTACATTTATTCCTCGAAATAAGATCTGAATCATATTCATACAGATGTATAATATATATTAATATTATGAATTAATATTCATATTAATTAAATATATATGATGTGGATCATATCCATAAAACCCTTGATGTACACATATCCATGATAATAACAATTATTATCATATTATTAATCATTAAGTATATGAGTCCTAATCCAATTAGGACTTGGGAGTAGAAATCTCAGATACTTGGAGATAATGTCCGGGAGATCATACTATCCATGTATAGTGACTTGAAATTTGGATAACTATCCAACTTCAGGGTTTATACCATTTTTAATGAAACACAACCTATCTTTGTGCTCGAGCTAAAACAATTCACACTCAAAGTGGGCTCAACGAAATACATCACACTCTTACTGTGTTGGAGAATGTATCAGTGAGCTGAACCTAGCTTCCTTGACCATTTCTAATCATAGTCCAAACCATTTGGAATTGGAGCTTGGAAATGAGCTCAAAGAGTGTTCATCTCCATTTCTATTACCATTTAACTTTTCAATATTTGGACATTGAAATTAGAACTGGAATTGGATATTGGAATCAAATGAAATGATACTTTATCCAATTAATTTTTATATCATTAAGCTAAGAAGTGGAGCTGCTAAAATCCATCTGATTTCATCATTACCTAGGAATGGAAGTGTCATGGAAGATAATCTATTAAGATAGATTTAATCTTGAGTATAACCATTATTTATTCATCCTTCATGCCAGAAGACTTTGATATATCCGAATTTCAAACCCTATTTTGATTGTCTTCTTCGGAACCTATCAACATATTTCTCACTCCATAATTAGATGATAATATTAATGATATATTTCTTTCAAAAAATATATTAGTCATATACTTTCCAAAATCATATATTAATATCTCGAATTCATGTCTTATTTTACAAACAAGACATCCATGCTGGAATTCATTATGACCTCAAATCATCTCATAAGTGAGCTCTATCTCATGTTCATCAAGTATGAACTTGTATGATCATACTTTTCATGTCTTTATATCACACCAACTCATTGGTATATGAACCTTTGTTATGCCTTCAACCTATTGGTCTATCTAATGTGCACACTCAAGCATATAGATGTATATCTATATTTGGTTAAAGGATGTGTGCCTAATTGTGACAGTTACGATTCATGTCTTGGTTTATTTCAACTTCATCAAGTCATCTCTTTGACTTGACTATTCTGATACTTCCAGATTACTATTCCTATGCAGAGGACCTGCATCGAGAAGGCAATATGAAATTAGTCTTTAGAGAAAGATTGCTATCTCTTTCTCAGACTAGAGATCATTATTGAATATCACATGTAAAAGTCAGTTGTGTCTTTCTAACTACATGGTATCCACTTGCGGAGGATAGGTGCGCTCCACTTGAGGGGAGGCATGGGGGAGGATAGATGTGCTCCACTTGCGGAGGTGCGGAGACAGTGCCCGTGATCAAAAACAGAATCGTATATGGTTTGTTTTCTATTTGAGTAGGTGGATCTGTTTGTACTAGGAGTGCTAAAACTCCCATTATTTTAGGGTTTCTTATATCTTTTGTACTTTACCTTCACATATAGTGAAACCGATTGTTGTTGTCCGAGGATGTAGCCTAGTTAAAGGTGAATCTCATAAATTTGTGTGGACGTATGTTTAATCTTATGGTTTGTGCTTGTTTGCACTTGCAACATTTATATATTAGCGGATCCTTTTTAGAATAAAACAATAACATGTCTGGGTGGGTGTGGAAGGTGGGAGCAAGTGCAAGATCCGAATCAAAATTGTAAAAATGGTTCTTTTCTATTTAGGTGATTGGATCCGTTTATATACTGTGAATACTATATAAGCTCACTTGCATTAGGGTTTTCTATATTCATTCTATTCTCCGTTCTCCACATGTGGCGACACTGATCGTCACTGCCAAGGACGTAGCCCAATTAGATAAACCTCGTAAACCCTTGTGCATGTATGTTTGCCTGTTTGGGTTGTCTATTTGCTTCTGCAATAGTTATTGTGATGATATTTATGTTTTCCATATGTATCTCTTTCTTAATTTTTTAGTTTTATTTTCCACTTTATGTAATTTACCCATAGGCCTCTCTACTATATAAGAGAGCCTAGGGTTCTCAGAAATAATAAGGCTCTTATTTTTCTCCAACATGGTATCAGAGTGGCGGTCCTAGACCGGAGCTATCGATTCCTGAAAAACCCTAACCCTACCTCTAACCCTCTCCTCGCGCGTCGCTGCCTCCTCGCCTCGCGCGCGGCACCGCCGAGTGCGCCGCGGCCTCGCGCTTCTCCCCGGCAAGTCTCGCGCGCACAACAAACCTCCTCGCGCGCATGCCTCGCGCGCACGCCTCGGGCGCACAGCAGGTCTCGCGCGCGTACAACGCCTCCTCGCGCGCCTGCTCGCGCGTTCCCTCGCAAACCTCCTCGCGCGTTGTCTCGCACGCTGTCTCGCACTCACAGCGGTTCGCGCGTGACTTGTCTTCCGTGCGCGGTGCCCTAGCAAGCTACTACTCCGTGCTTATCAGCTTCGTCAGTTGGTCGATGGGTTAGTGTGCATGAGTCTACACGTGCATCCAAACCCGTATATGTCTTTGTAAACATACAAACTTTGGTTTTCCGCGCCCGTAGCAGTCTTCTTCCGGCAATATGTATGAAAACAAGGTCGATGTACCCGCCATTGGCGCATTCAGAGGTCCAACACCTATTGTGAAAATGGACGGGACAAATTACGAGCTCTGGGCTATGCAATTCACGAGCCTGATGAAGTCGAATGGTAAGAAGCATATCCTTACCGAAGAGGAGCCAGTGGAGAAGACTGGGGTGAATGCCTCGTGGGAGGCGGACGATGCGTATGCCAAAGTCTGGTTATCTGGGACGTTGACGATAGAGATCGCCAACGATGTACTGCATCAGCCCAGGACAAGGCTACATGGGATATTCTAGCGGCGACATATTCGCAGGTGCGAAATGAGACCAAGATACTTTAGTTGCCACATGATATTTTTACAGTCAAACAGAATGGGCGCCCCCTTCACTCACTGTGCACATCCCTATGAGGAATGTTTGAGAAGCTCCATAGCTTCATGCCGTTGACGGCCACTCCTGAGCAGCAGAAGACATACAGGAATGCTACCATGGTAGGTGTATTCCTGGTTGCCCTTGATCCAGAGTACGATGCTGCCCAGTCTCAGATTCTTGCTGACGCCACTATTCCTCCTATGGAGGAAGCTTTTCACCGACTGAGTCGAATCACTGTCCCAAGCTCGACTGCCATTTAGACACCTTCAACGATGGCTGCCTCTAGAGGAAGAGGTGGCTCCTCTACTTTTCGTGGCCGTGGCCCCCGGGGTCGTGGGGGTCGGATTCGTCAACCATGCAATTATTGTCGTCGCCCTGGCCACTCCGAGGATACATGCTACTCTAAGCATGGCTTTTCAGCATTGGCTCGGGTAGCAGAACAAGTTGAGTCCCTTGCACCTTCCTCGTTGGACCAACGATTCAATGATCTTATTGCCAGACTGAGGAATATCATGCCTCCTAATACAGCTTCTGGAGGTCAGTCAGATGTGGCCGTCTCTGCCTCTGCCAGTTCACCTGCTACAACCAGTACCTCAGGTAGTTCTTATGCTCTCACCTCTTGTGATGGATCCATGATTACGATCTGGATTATGGATTCTGGAGCAACACATCATCTTTGTGGGGACAAAGAGCAGCTTACTGCAAATAGACAGGTCTCTTCAGGACGGACTGTGGTGATAGCCAATGGGACACATTCCCCTATTACAGGACATGGAGAGATTAATTTGACGCCTTCCATGCGACTGCAGAATGTGTTATATGCTCTATGAATTCACTGTCCATTAGCCAGATTACAAAGGATTTGAACTGTCGAGCTATTTTTGACTCATCGTCTCTTGTTTTTTAGGACATACCCTCGGGCAAGGTGATTGGCTGTGGCCGTGAGCAGAATGGTCTCTATCGTCTGGTCCGTACTACATATGTTGGCGCATCTTTCCACTCTACATGATTAGACTCTCCATATACCTGGCATCTCCGTTTTGGTCATCTACCTCTTCAGAAGATGTGTCATGTTTTGCCTCAGATTTCTCTGAAGTTGTCCTTCTAGTGTGAAGTGTGTCAGTTGGGAAAGCATCATCGGTCTACTTTCCTGAGTCGTCGGAGTCGGAGCAATAGCTCCTTGTTTTAGTTAGTCCATATTGATATTTGGGATCCCAGTCGTGTCCCTGGCCATCGAGGACAGGTTCTATCTTGTTGCCATAGATGATTTTTCTCGCTTGTCTTGGGTTTTTTTAGTGAAGAATAAATCTGAAGCAGGAGATGTGATTCAAATGTTTATCAATGAAGTTCAATATATTTTCTCTTCTTCTGTGAAACTTGTGCATTCTGACAACGCATTGGAGTTCTGTACTAGAGCTCTTTCCTTGTTCTTTTCATCTCGTGGTATTGTTCATCAAACTTCTTGTGCTTACACTTCACAACAAAATGGTGTTGCAGAGCGGAAACATAGTCATCTATTGGATATCACTAGAACCCTACTTATTCAGAGTCATGCTCCACACTCGTTTTGGGGTGATGCGGTTATCACTGCTTGCTACCTAGTAAATCGTATGCCCTCATCTGTCTTGGGTGAGAAAACTCTTTTCTCTATAGCCTTTCCTGAGAAAGAGTTGTTCTCTCTTACACCCCGTGTCTTTGGTTGTGTTGTGTTTGTCCATCAGTTGGTGCCAGGTCTTGATAAGCTCTCTCCAAGAGCTGTCAAATGTGTGTTTGTAGGATACTCCAGGACCCAGAAGGGATATCATTGCTTTGATCCGTTGCGTCGAAAATACTTTGTTAGCACCGATGTCACATTCTTTGAATCTGTGATGTTTTTCTCTCCTACAGGTGACAGAATGACTACTTCCCACTCTGATACTGAGGTCTACATGCCACCTCCTCCTATGAGTTAGTTACCTTTTACGCCACCTCCTCCACCACCTGCTGTCATACCTTCACCACCTCCAGTGATCGTTGTTCCCCCTTTACCAAAATACTATACTCGTCGGTCCTCTTATGCTCATGGTCATTGTCCGTCATCCAGCAGGCCCCAGGTTTGTTCTGATAACATGATTTCTAACGATGAGTCTGAAGATCTATTGATACAGGAATCGCAGCAGGATGACATTCATGAAAACTTGGACGTGCCTATCGCTATTAGGAAGCAGAGACGTACTTGTGCATCCTTCCCACTTGCCTCCCAGGTTTCCTTTCATCATCTTACATGCGATTTCCAGAGATTTGCAGTTGCTCTATCGACTGTAGAAGTTCCACGGACTTACCATGATGCATTGCAAGATAGCAAATGGCACCTTGCTATGGAAGAAGAAATGGCCGCGTTGCAGTCCTGTGGGACATGGACCCTTGTTTCTCCTCCTCGCGGAGCGTTTGTTGTTAGATGCAAGTGGGTGTTTACTGTTAAATACCATGCAGATGGGAGTCTTGATCGTTACAAAGCAAGGCTCGTGGCACGTGGTTTTACTCAGACCTATGGAGTTTATTACTAGGACACGTTTTCCCCGGTTGCTCGACATTCGACTTTACGTGTCCTTTCAGTTGTTGTAGCATGTGATTGGCCTTTATTCCAGCTTGACATAAAAAATGCATTTTTATATGGAGATCTACAAGAAGAGGTCTATATGCAGCAGCCTCCTGGGTTTACTGCTGAGGGGGAGTGTGAACATGTTTGTAGACTTCATAAGGCAATATATGGCCTTAAACAGAGTCCTAGAGCGTGGTTCCAAAAGCTTTCAGATCTGATTGAACGACAGGGATTCAAGAAGTCAAATGCGGACCATTCTTTATTTGTGTAAAAGATGCCTAGAGGTACAGTTGCTATCATGGTGTATGTTGATGATATAGTTGTTACAGGAGATGATGAGTAGGGAATCAAGATGGCGAAAGAATTTCTGGGCAGTCAGTTCGTGACTAAGGATCTGGGCTCCCTAAGGTATTTCTTGGGGTTGGAATTTGCTAGAAATGCACAGGGTCTTGTGATGACCCAAAGAAAGTATGTTACAGATATGCTTGCAGAGACGTGCATGATTGGATGTCGACCTTCCACTACTCATATGGATCCTAGCATGAAGCTATATGATGATGATACATGTTGGAGTATTTGGTAGTGCACCTATTGAGTTGTAGCAGGGTAAATGGATCCTGGAGAAGATCCATTTATCCCATCCTGTGTTTAGTCCCATACCGCCCAATGGTGGGACTTAGAGGCTCTGGGGAGGCTATATAAGGAGCCCCAGATCTCCTGTACTCATTGAGAAAAAGCAATGAAGCATATGCCCCTTTGAGGGCTTCTCCCGTGGTTTCATCCCGCTCCTCACGGAGTAGGGTTCGACGTTAAATCCCGTTGTTTATATTTTATTTATTCTTTTCCATGTTTCTGCTTCCGCTTCATATTTTATAACATGGTATCAGAGCGGGTCGATTCTTGAGGTTTTCATATTCGTATTATCGATTCGAGATTCAGTTATCAAGTGGTTTATTCGTGAAGAGTATTTCTATTCGTCTATTATTGGATCATGTTCTTGTTCTAGGGTTTAGATGAAACCCTAGATCTGCTTGGTAGATTTGTGCCGTCAATTTAATCATCTCCAGTGGCTGGTGCCCTCGGAAGCCCTAGCAGGCATTCTTCAACTCTCTGCATAGCGCGACTCCAGACCCCTTCAAAGGTCGACTCTGCATCTTCCAGGTCGGCGCTCGAGAGAAACAGGCGGCAGCCCCTACTGCGCACCCTCCGCGCAATGCGTTCAGATGTTATCGGATGTACGGTGCAGCACTTCCAGGCGATGGGACTCCCATCGCGGCTCCTCCTGTAGCTTCCCCTACATACCTCGGGGAGCCCAGTGCTAATATCTTCAATCGGGGTGGCGCATGGACTCCAGGCGGCGAAGCCGCCTTCAGCCACGATCAGCCCTAGCCGCCTTCGAGCCCTCGTGCAGGCGGCACGAGGGGATCTCCATCGTGATGCTCTACAATCGGGGCTTCCATTTCCTTCAACGGCGGCGGGCCCCCATTGTTCTCCTCGCGTGACCAAGGTGCTCCAACGGTGGAGCCCTATAAGGATCGGCAGCTGTCGCGGCTACCCTCCAGGATCCATCAGGCGACTCCTCCTTCTCTCCCGCGTGCGCGTCTCCTCCGCATATCCCAAGCAGCGGGCGGCGCGCCTCCTTCAAACCCCAGCCCAGCGTGTGCGGGTGCTCCTCCTAACACATCCTCCCTCCTCGCGCAAATGTTGCGTGGTCTTCTGGCGGCGGCAGATTAAAAAAAAGGAGTGGGTTCCCATTATGGGGAACCCTAGTGAGGGTTGAGGGTATTTTGGACCAAAAAGCGGTCTATTTTGAGCCCTTTGGGTTTTCTAGTTGTAAAAAACTGAAAAAAAAGGGGGCAGCCTGTATATTAAAAAAAAAGGGGGGGGGAGAGATTCAAAAAAAAGGAGGGAATTTGAAAAGGCGCGTGCAACAATAAAAAGCCGTACGCTTAAAAAAAGCCGCGTACAAAGAAAAGTCGTACGCAATTTCAAAAAAAAGTTGCAAAAGCCGATAAAAAAAAGTCAAACTGCTTATAAAAAAATAATAAAATAAAAAAATGATGAATGTGTTGAAAAGCCGACAAAGTTGTGATCGGCTAAGTGTTTGTTTTTGTCCCGTCATTGTTGTCTTCTCCCAACTTGGTCGACATCCATGTTTTCCGACAAGTATGGGAGAAAGGGGGAGTAGATATGTAGAGTCACAGGTCTTGTATTCCAGATCCAGATTCAGATACCAGTGTCCAGACCAGCCAGATGATCAGACTCTACAGTTCGGTTTCAGACTCGACGATTGTCTTCCGAGTCCAGTTTCAGACATGCATGAGTTTGCGGTCATTGTCAGATGAGCATATGTTGCCATCTTTTGTTTCGTGGTCCCCATCATCCTTGTTGTTGTTCGGCCAGAGTTTTCATGTGAGCCATAGGGACTCCAGAGCAGAGGACCATTCCCTTGAGGGCAAGGGTTTTCATGTGGTATCATAGGTACACCAGAGCAGTGCACCATTCACTGAGCCAGATGGGAGAGACCCAGTTCTCCGACGAGGAGACTTCAGGTGCAGTTTCATACTCGATGGTCAGATTCCGAGTCTTCAGTTGACTCACACTCCAGCCCGTTCGTTCTCCTCACCTGCACGGCATGAGAAGCAACGTCCTCAACTGCAGCATGTGCGCGTTGGGTTGATATTGTCCGTAGTGTCCTGTAGCGTGAGTTGAGTTTCTTTCTGTTTGTTTGTCCAAGTTGAGCATTGCATGCTCCAGCTTGAGGGGGAGTGTTGGAGTATTTGGTAGTGCACCTATTGAGTTGTAGCAGGGTAAATGGATCCTGGAGAAGATCCATTTACCCGATCCTGTGTTTAGTCCCATACCGCCCAATGGTGGGACTTGGAGGCTCTGGGGAGGCTATATAAGGAGCCCCAGACCTCCTGTACTCATTGAGAAAAAGCAATGAAGCATATGCCCCTTTGAGGGCTTCTCCCGTGGTTTCATCCCGCTCCTCACGGAGTAGGGTTCCACGTTAAATCCCGCTGTTTATATTTTATTTATTCTTTTCCATGTTTATGCTTCCGCTTCATATTTTATAACAATACATATGAAGTCGATAAGAGAAGATACAGAGAGATGGTTGGAAAACTCATTTATGTTACAATCACCAGACCAGATATTGCATTTGCAGTGAGTCGAGTGAGTCAATTCGTGGAGCAACCTTGACAAGTACATATGGATGCTATATATATGATATTGAGAAATCTAAAATCATCTCCAGGCTCAGGATTACTATTCAAGAAAGAAGAAACACTCTGTATCCGCATATGCTGACGCAGACTATGTAGGTTGTCCTAAGGATAGGAAATCGACTTCGGGATTTGCGATATTCATTGGCAGTTCTCTCGTTTCTTGGAAAAGCAAGAAACAAACAATTGTAGCAAGATCAAGTGCCGAATCCGAATACAGGGCTATGGCTCAAGCAAGTATAGAAATGATGTGGGTCCGAGCAGTACTAGGTGATCTACATATAGATGTTCCTCTACCCATGGAGTTACACTGTGATAACCAGGCTGCTCTGTTCATTGCAAACAACCCTGCGTTCCATGAGAGAACAAAACATATTGAGGTAGATTGTCACTACACCAGAGATATGATTCAGAAGGGCCTAATTTCTACTTTCCATATCAGCTCTAGAGAGCAAACAATGGACATCTTCACCAAGCCACTGCCCAGAGGATCATTCCAGAAATGTTCATCCAAGCTAAGCATGATCGATATCTATGCTCCATCTTGAGGGGGAGTGTGAAGATATTTATGTTTTCCATATTCCTTATGTATCTCTTTCTTATTTTTTTAGTTTTGTTTTCCACTTTATTTAATTTACCCATAGGCCTCTCTAGTCTCTACTATATAAGAGAGCATAGGGTTCTCAGAAATAACAAGGCTCTTATTTTTCTCCAACATTTATATATAAGTGGACCCTTTTCTAGAATAAATTAAGGTGTAAAAAGCAAAATAAGGCAAACCAAAATAGATAATTTCATTGGGCATTATAATCATGTTAATGTTTTCGCATTTGCGCTCATGTTATCTGACCATCTGATTCTTCACAGCGATGCAGTTGGATCTATTATCATTTTTGTCTCCTTTTTTGTCTTTTGTAATTGATATTAGTAAATCATCTGTCTTTCCAGGTCAAAGCTTTGTCTCAATTTCTCGTGGTTATGCTGCGCATGCCGATGCTCGTGCAAATTCAGAAAACCGAGCTGTTCTTGCAATATTTTTAGGAAGTGCTGCTACTGCTTTAATTGTCAACCTGAGTGCTACCAGTGCCAAAGCACGCGCTGCTGCTGCTGGGATATATCCAAGCTCTTCTGCTGCTGCCGAGGGCCGAGCAGCTGCTGTAGTAATCCGTGCTCATGCTGCAGACCACGTTGCCCGAAATGCTCCTGTAGCTGCGTATTCTCTTTTCCAAGCTGCACATACTGCTGTCTCTGCCCGAAATGCACGAGGCCTTGCTGCGTCAGCCGGTGCCTCTGCCCATAGGATGATCATCTCACTTGTCCTCATTGGTAAGAGATTGGTTGTGTTAGGTAGGTTAGTTAGCGTTTGTGTTTAATCCTAACGTTTAGGTGAGCATTCCAAAGATTGGGCGCCTCCTGTATTTGTAGATTAGCATCATTTGTTTAGCGTCCAATTATATGTGAACTGCTTTTGATATAATGCAATCTTATTCCGGTTGGCATGAATTATGCCAAAGAATCCGACATGACCTGGCACCGATCGAATTTGAGATTGTTACATACAGATGCCTATTGACAATGAGGTTTGGAGCTGGATCCAATATAGATATTTCTCGATATACAAATGCTTTGTTGCTGTTTTAAAAGGAGAACAAACATCATCCACAGTTTTAAAGAACTCAGATCATATATGGAATGATCTGTGCTGTATAAAGATTTAATTTGTAAGGTTAGGGTTCAAAAAAATATATGGATTTGTTTTCTAAAACATAATAAATAGGGATTTTTACACCACTGAGGTATAAATCCTAGGAAGTTTGTCAATTATCTTCTCGATCATTTAACATCATAATTGTCACTTAAATCCTGCAAATTTGTTAACCCTTACATTACAGATTCATTGGTTAACTCCCATCAATGTGATTGCTAAAGTGGATGAAATTCGTCAATAATAGGTAATATCAGCTTCTTATAGTTTATAAATTTATGATATCATGCCTTTCTTCCATCTCACTGGGATTCTGCTTCACAAACTGAGCACTGGGTTTCAGCTTCACGAACTGTGAGCATTGGGCTCTGAATTTGTAGTGACCGTTGATAACATCGATGAAGTGGTCGTCGAGGTTTGTCCCCTTGCTCCGAGGGCCATATGGGAGAGCCGATTGTCGTGCACGTCGTGTAGGTTCATGGTTTCCTGTGAGTACATGGATTCGACAGCATGTCGTCCATCAGAAAATTACATCAATAGTCACAAACAATGAAAATAATTTTAATTCGCATCCAAAAAGCATATGCCATAAAAACTGTAAGGAAACGTCTAGCATTGGATTGGGGTTCGTTGATCTTCCTTGGATTATTTTGCTTCCTTTATGCTCTGTATAAGACGCAAAACAAAAGGGCAAGATAATTAATAAGAATGAAATCGATATGGTAAAGGCTTCTTCGAGACGATCTCCAAATCTGCCATGTGTTCTTATATAGGGTGGTTCCAAAAACCATCCCTATTGGTTTTTATATAGTACACCTCATATAGATACATCTCATAAATAGACAGATTCTCGGATGCAAATTTCCCAATAATCAATTGCGATTTGGATGAATTCTCTTATAAGAAATCAATCAGAGTCCAAATGGATACTGTAATTAATATGAATTGGAATTCAACATCAATTTGAATCTATATGGATCTTAATCTATTATGATTGAAATTATATCAACAATCTCCGCCTTTAGTTGAAGCAACTATTATATTCCACAACAACCTTCCCCTCCATGGGACTTCTAGAAACAATCGAAATTGAGCAAGTTCAAGTAATGCTTGAGCTTATTTAGAGGAACTATCTTGGTGAGCATATTAACCGGATTATCTACTGCGATGCCTTTTTTTACCTTGGTCATCTTCTCAGAACGGATAAAGGGATACATACCATCAATACACTTGGTCCTCCAATGATACACATGATCCATGGATGTGCATATTGCTCTAATACTAACACAATATTCTATACCTAATCCAATTGTAGATTGATATCTTCAATCAAGCCTTTCAGCAACATGCCTTCATCGACATCATCTATCAACACCACGTACTTTACCTTTGTGGCAGGCAAAGTAACTGAAAGTTGTAAGGTAATATTCCAAGTGTTGAGGATATGCACACAACCAGGAGTATCCCCTAGAACTGTCCTACAACAAAGATGGCACAACAAAATATATGTTCCCCACACGGGAACTCAATGGCAACAATAAGACAAGCAATCACAAGCAAGCACAACAAGCGATCACCACAGGAGACAAAGATTTTTTATGTGGAAACCCTTCCTCAATGTGAGTACGGGAAAAACCACGGGGCAAGACCGGCAACCAATCACTAAAGTCAAGATGAGCCAATGTTCTTCTCGGTTTTGTGTCCACAAAACCAAGGTACAAGCCACACACACAATGGATAGTTCTTCAACAAGTATCTAACTGTCCCTAGGTATCTAACAATACCAAATGTGCTCTAATCAAGATGATAAGTGGCTTCCCTTGTGGGCTCTTGGATGGAGACACAAACGATGGCTTCGGCTTCTTGAGGTCATTCCCAACGACCTCTAATGGCTGCTCCCACTCGAGCTCGCCCAAACGACGTTCTTCCCAAATCCGCAACCCTAGCTGCAGCTCCTCTCGAGCTCGGTCGATGCTCTATCTCTCTCTCTCTCTCTCGCTCGGGCTCCCTAGCGCACGTGGAGGAAGACGAAGAGGGTCCCAAGACCCTTGCTTCTACTGCTGGAATGGTAGAGGAAAACCCAAGGGCTAGGGTTTCGTTCCCTGAAAAAATGGGGGCTGCACACTTGCGTTGTGCATCTCTGGAAATGGGGATGGGAATGGGGGCCGATTGGGGTGCTTCAACTTGCTGGAAAAATATCAAAAGAGGCCCTGCAAAACTATAAAAGGCTGCAGGCCAAGTTGGGGCTGGATATACAAATAACCCAACAATCTCCCCCTCCAGCCGCAACGGGGAGGTGTTGTCCAGTGATGGAGGTCAAGAAGAGGTGACACCGCTCAGCTCTCTATAGAGCTGAAACTTATCACGAGTGACTGCCTCGGTCAACATGTATGAGGGGTTCTCATCAGTGTGAATCTTCTTCAACATGAGCTACTTCTGATCTATTGCATCCCTCAACCAATGATATCTCATATCAATGTGTTTTGTGCGAGCATGGTGCATGGTAATCTTGCTCAATTCTATAGCGCTTTGACTATCACATAACACAACCGGCTCACTTTCATTCAATCCAAACTCACTAAGAAAGCGTTGTAGCTACAACACTTCTTTCCCAGCCTCTGTTGTTGCTATGTATTCTACCTCGGTAGTTGAAAGAGCAACACACTTTTATAGCTTGAATTGTCATGATATGGCTCCCCCTGCAAATGTGAAAATGTAGCCTGAGGTAGATTTTCTCCGATCCATGTCACCTGCCATATCTGCATCAATGTAGTCACATAGTTTGGGATCTGACCTCCCAAACACAAGACACATACTTGAGGTCCCTCTCAAGTATCTCAAGATCCATTTCATTGCCTCCCAATGGTCCTTCCCCGGATTGGATATGAATCTGCTCACCACACCCACTGCATGAGCTATGTCGGGTCTAGTGCAAACCATTACATACATGATGCTCCCAACTGCAGACTGATATGGGATCTTGGCCATCTCTGCTTTCTCCTTAGAAGTAGAAGGACATGAATCTTTGGTTAGCTTGAAATGAGAGGCTAAGGACATGCTGACAGGCTTGGCATTCTTCACGTTGAACTGCTCCAACACGCATTCAACATAGCTTTCTTATGATACCACAACATATGCTTCCTCCTGTCCCTTGTAATCTGCATCCCAAGGAAGTGGCTTGCCTTGCCCAAGTCTTTCATCTCAAACTTCTTGGAGAGTTCTCTCCTGAGCTTTGCAATCAAGTTGGAATCATGACCTAAAATCAACATGTCATCCATGTAGATCAAAAGAATGACGAACCTGTCATTGGGAAGACGACGAACATATACACATGGATCGGCTATTGTCCTCTTGAAGCCTTGCTTTGCCATGAAAGCATCAAACTTCAAGTACCATTGTCTCGGGGCTTGCTTCAAGCCATAAAGACTCTTCCTCAACCTGCAAACCATGTGCTCTTTCTCTTTCTCTTGAAACCCCTGTGGCTGCTCCATGTAGATCTCTTCTTTCAAATCACCGTGAGGAAACGTCGTCTTCACATCCATCTGCTCCAGCTCAAGGTCCATACTAGCAACAAGTCCTAGCACCATTCTTATTGAATTCATCTTCACCACCGGGGAGAAGATCTCATCATAGTCCACGCCTTCCTTCTGACTGAATCCTTTCACTACCAATCTAGCCTTGTACATCACCTGCTTACCATTGTCATCTGATTTCAGCTTGTAAACCCATTTGTTCTTCAAGGCTATCTTGCCTTTGGGAAGATTAACAAGATCATAAGTGTGATTCTTTCTGAGAGATAATATCTCTTCATTCATTGCATTGCTCCAATGATCCTTGTCCTTATGCATATGTTCCTCCTCAAAGGTGTATGGCTCACATGCATCTGTGAGCATCACGTACCTAGAAGTGGGGTAACTAGATGATGGCTAGCGTGTCCTCTCAGATCTCCTGACCAGAGGCTCTGCTGCATCTACATGTGGATGAGGCTGCTCCCCTTGCCCTAGGTCCCCTGGACCTGCATCAATGGGGTTTGCATCTGGATCGTGCTGCTCATCCTCTCCACCTCTACCTTGTCTGGAGAGGTGCCTACATCCTCATTACTGTCACCATCCATGGAAAACTCATCTGCATCACCACTTTCAGTGGTGTCCTCAGCCAACGTCTGATTCTCTTAAAAAAATCGCATCCCTGTGTCTGGTGATTGTCTTCTTCCTTGGATCCCAAAGATGATATCCGAATTCCTGATCTCCATAGCCAAGAAAAATACAAGGCACTGCCTTGTCATCCAACTTCTTCCTCTGCTCCTTGGATACCAATGCATAAGCCTTGCATCCAAACACCCTCAAATGATCATATGAGGGTTCCTTCCCTATCTAAACACACTCTGGAATCTTGAAGCCCAAAGGAACTGATGGAGATCAGTTGATCAAGTAATAAGCGGTGCGAATCGCCTCAACCCAAAAGGTCTTGGGCAACTTCGATGTCTTCAGCATACATCGAACTCTCTCAACAATGGTCATGTTCATCCTCTTAGCAAGACCATTGTACTGGGGTGTGCCTGGCTCTGTCCTCTCATGCCTAATGTCGTGCTTTGCACAGTAGTCCTGAAAGCTATGGCAGGTGTACTCTCCCCCAATGTCCGTACGTAAACACTTCAACAATTTTCATGTCTCACACTCAACCATGGCATGGAATTTCTTGAAGTAATCAGACACATGATCCTTCGATCTCAACACATACACCCACACCTTCTTACATGCATCATTATGAATGTGACAAAATACATGTTTCCTCCCAAAAAGGTTGTGTCCATGGGACCACAAACATCAGAATGAACCAACTGTAGAAGGTCTCCCTTCTCCTTGGATCTGGCTCTGTATGGTGCATTCCTGCTCTTCCCAACCTCACATGAATCACCAGGAGACAAAGTGATGTCATTGTGGTAGGAGATCAACTCTCTCTTGCTCAGAAGCTGCAAGCCCTTCTGGCTCATGTGGCCAGTCGACGGTGCCACAAATCTGAAGTGTCTACCTCACTGGCATGCAAACTGCCATCCATGACCTTCACTCTAGTCATGTAGAGTGTGTGACATAAACTGCCTCTCGCCATGATGAGAGAACCCTTGCTTATCTTACACTTGTTGTCGCTGAACTTTAGATGGTAGCCTTCACTATCTAGCTATGAACCAGATATAAGGCTAAGGCGCACATCAGGAACATGCCTCACATTCTGAAGAGTCACCGAGCACCCAACATCCGTCTGAATCGAGATGGTGCCCATGCCAATGATCTTAGAGTAACTTTCGTTACCCATCAAGACTCTCCCATAATCACCACTGGTGTAGGTGGTAAAGAACTCCCTGTGAGGAGTTACATAAAAGGAGGCGGTCGTATCAACAACCCACTCTAATTACTCCCTGCAAGCAAGCACTCATCATGGATGGTGAGAACTACCTCATCTGCACTTTCATCTGCCACAACTGCAGCTGCACTGCCATCTTCATTTTTCTGGTCCTTCTTGGCTTTATCTTGCTCTCTCTTCCAAATCCTTTAATCTCTCTTCCAGTGACAAGGTTTCTGGCAATGGTGACACTTTCCCCTGCCCTTGGACTTGTCTCTGAATTTCTGCCTTTTTTGTGACACTCCCCCGATACTGGATCTTCCTCTCCTTTCAACTGCATACACATGTGAAGAGGAGGATGTCTCTCCAGATGATCGACGTCTAATCTCCTCATTGAGGAGGCTTCCCTTGATCATATCCATGGTAAACTTGCTATCCTTCACAGAGTTGCTCACGGTGACCACTAGAGTCTCCCAACTGTCTAACAGCGAACCCAATAAGAGAAGTGTATGGAACTCGTCATCAAGTGTCAAACTCATGGAAGTCAACTGGTTGATGATGCTTTGGAAATCGTTCAAATGTCCTGCCACTTTGCATCCACCCTTGTATTTTAATATCACAAGCTTTCTAATCAAGAAAGCCTTATTAGTTGCGGTCTTCTGGTCATAGAGTTCGGACAACTTGTCCCATATCTCCTTTGCATCCGTCTCCTTGGAAACATGATGGAATACAAACATGTCAAGCCACTTCCGAATGGTCCCAATGGTCTTTCGGTTCAACTTCGTCCACTCACTTGCGGACATGTTCTCCGGCTTGGCGCTCTCTCCCTCCACCAGATCGTGAAGGTACTTGCAATACAAAATGTCTTCCATCTTGGCCTTCCAAATCTGCCAGTTGATACTTGTGAGCTTAATCATAGTGCCTTCATCATCTTTGTCCATTTTGCTCAACCTGAGCTCTGATAGATATGCACACAACCAGGAGTATCCCCTAAAACTGTCCTGCAGCAAAGATGGCACAACAAAATATATGTTCCCCACACATGAACTCAATGGAAAAAATATGACAAGCAATCACAAGCAAGCACACCAAGCGATCACAACAGGAGACAAAGATTTTTTACGTGGAAACCCTTACTCGATGTGAGTAAGGGAAAAACCACAGGCAAGACCAGCAACCAATTACTACGGTCAAGATGAGACAATGTTCTTCTCGATTTTGTTGCCCACAAAACTGAGGTACAAGCCACACACAAAATGGATATTTCTTCAACAAGTATCTAACTGTCCCTAGGTATCTAACAATACCAAATGTGCTCTAATCAAATGATAAGTGGCTTCCCTTGTGGGCTTGATGAAACCCGATTTCATCATCTTAATTCCCCATTTTTAACCCCCCTTCTTAAAATTGTGTCAATAAAAACTAGATAAAGTCCGGTAATTATCAGAGTCTTGAATAAATTTAAAAATCATAAAAAATGTCAAAATTAAAATTCGTGGTATTTTTAGCCTTAAAACTACCCTAAAAATATTTTGTATCTTCAGATGACCTCTTTTCCATTTTTGGTCAACACGAAACTTGTAGATCTCATCAAGATCTACAACTTTCATTTTTTGAGTTTTCTCAAATTCAGCCATTTGACCCCTCATATCTCACATTTACTATTGAATAATCTGATTGGGCCACGTGGCCCTTTCTGGTGGAGCCACGTGGCCCTTTCTGGTTGAGCCACGTGGCCCGACCCCTTTATCTTATACACCCTCGCCCAGGGCCATTGGATCTCTTCTTTGATCCAACGGCTCTGCGATCTCCACGTACACCTTTTTTCCCTCACCATCTGATCATCCTCAGGCTTCATCATCACCGCCCGTTGTCGCCTCTCCCTCATTTCGCAACGTAGCAGCCTTACGCACCCCGTAATCATCTCCAGGTTGTTCCTAACCGCTCAATCTACTCGATGCGCAGCCCTTAGATCGACACCTCTTTTGCATATGGTTCATCCACAAGCGCCAAACTCTCCGTGCGCCACGTGGCGGCTTGTGAACCGCCTGATCTTCGCCATCCCAACCGCTCACCTCACTTACATCCTCAACCCTTCGATCGTCCTCTCTCGAAAATCTGGTCCGTCCACCCGTGCCTTGATTTTATCGGGACACGTGGCACGACCCTGACGCTCAGATCACGCAGCCTTGACCTAATCGTAGCAACTCTTGTGTGCGTTGCTCCCAACCGTTGGATCACAAGATCCAATGGCTGGGAACTCATCGTCAACCTCCAGCCTCCCTCAAGCCCACGTTCTCTATCTCGTGAATGCTCTTCCCCCTTACATTTTTCCTGCCCACATCTTTCATTATCTCCACAGTCCAACTTCTCCACGACGTTCTCCGATCAACCACGACCCTCGCGCATGTTGCCACCAACCACGATCCCCTCTCATTTGCTCCAAATCACCGCACAAACCACGTCGCCCTCGACCTGGACTACCAACTTCAGCTCCTTAAATAGACCATCTTCTCCGCCTGCCAACTTGGTCCTCCTTTACGCAGGGCGAAGCCCAGCCCTCCTCCTCCTTCCTGTGATAGGGGGAGGGGAGAGATCGAGCGATGACGACTCTCGCCTCCGGTGCCGACCAGCCGCCGATCATGGCGGCAGTGCGGTACTCCGAGCCCGCTTGAGCTGCCTCCATTGGATACAGAGGTCCAGCGAAGACCAGAAGTCCTCCTCAGGGCTCACGCACAAGCCACCACCTTCACCTCCGATCAGATAAGTACCTCTCTGACCTCCTCTGCATTTCCTTCTCCATTCGCGTAATTTATTAGGTCACTATCCTCGTTTTCACCCTCCATTGAACCCCCTCCGAGCTTGATCACACTACCCCTTCCACGCGCACACTCCCGACAGCACTCTTCTCTTCTCCAGAACCTCGTCGTCTTCCTCCATTTTCACCACCGCTCGTCGGCGGTGAAACCCACAGGGGCTCTAATCTCTTCACTCACGTGCCCCCCCATTTTACCTCACCACGCACAAACACCTCGCACTGTATGCTTCGGCTAGGCACTTAACCCTGCAGGTACTCGAATTCTCAATGGTCGGAGGTCTCGCCGGTGAGATATTGAGCAGCTTCATCTCCGTCTATCAGCCATGTCTGGTCAACTCTGGATAACGCGGCGTACTCCCACAGCCCCCAGCTTCCTCGCCAACCTTCGAAGGGGTCTTGGGGAGCTTCAACGAGCAGGTTACCTGACGACGGAGCTCGAAGCACATCGCCAAAGCTCGATCATCGCTGCCAGTTGCAGTGGAAGGACGACGAGCAGGCACCGTTGGATCTTCAACATCCAACGGTCCACGAGGGACCACGTCGACAAACAGCTCATGCTCCAGTAATCATTGGATCCTCAAGATCCAATGGCCTTTATTCGGCCACGCGTCAACGCCTAAGGATCTCCAAGCCTCAACACCAGACTAGGAGGTTCGGGTGCTCCGAACTTAGCCCGAGCCAAAGCCTGGAGGTTCGTATGTACCGAGCCGAGCCGAAGCTGCATCGAGCCTCTGCCGAGCCAGGGCATCTCTCCGAGCCTGGAGGGCGCGTGCATAACACTTGCCATCTGGGTAATTTTCACAGAGGCACCGCCGTCTTCTCCAATTTGCATCCACGTCCTTACATCACGTGCAACACCACACACGCTTAGGGTATTTTGCATTTTGACCCTCGCGGGTTTTAATAATTGCAAATATGCCCCCACGCATGTGGGGTTATTTACAGGGAAGGCCTTGTGCTTTATTTTTATTGCACTTTAGTACCTCTCAGGGACCTGTTTGTATTTATCTTTTCATGTTTTCTTTTAGTTATGCCCTTGCTTTCTTTCATGCATATCTTGAGCTTCATATTTCCGATTGAGTTGATTTAAGTTTCATTTTAAAGCTTGTTTGATGAACTTTCTAATGGCATGATCATTTCTTATGATGGACACATTAATTTTGATGTATTATGTTGATAGCCATGTGTCTCTTATTAGTTAACCTATGCCTTGTTCAAATTAAGTTTGTCATCTCAATTAAACCAGAAATTGACTCATTGTTAAATTTGCTCATTACTCTGATTTAGGGCATATGTCCATTGCATCTCGTTGCATTTATTTGCATGATAAAACAAAATAAAAAATCCTTGTTTAATTTTGTTTTAATGCATTGTCTCATTCTTTAGCAGTGTTTGACCTATGGATCTTTAATTCAACACTTAGTTAAATAGATAAAATCTGGATAATCACGAGAGAGGCTCGTGTCCCTGAGTTCGACTTTGGTTTCTTGTCAAGTAAAATAAAAATAGGACCATATGATTTATTTGATATATCAACTTAGATGGTTTTTGATAGAACCATTTCGGCCCGACTGCAATGACATATTCAGTGTTAATTCCACAATATTAGAGGGCCGAATTTACGGTTTATCAAATGGCGCCGTTGCTGGGGACACGGCTCATTTCTTGTATTTCATTTATTTAATTAAGTGTTTCTTTTTTTTATAGGTCAAGCTGTCAATTTGTTTTGCATTATAAAAGTTTTTCTTTTCGATTGATCTCTAACTGTTGCTTTTGTGGTAAGGCCCTTGGTGTTCAAGGAGGCGAGGAGCAGGAGCTGCCCGCTGCGAGGAGCCGCAGAAGCACGCTTGGAGCACGTCGAGAAGAAAGGAAAAAATGTCATTTTGCATATCATGTTAATTTGTAATAATCGTCTTTTACAGCGGTCGTCGATTGAAGACTCGCGAGTTAATTGAACGAATGTGGTTGTGTGGGGATCGTCCCCACTTGAGTGTCGACCTAGGACCAGGCACGTGGCTCTTTGAGCATATTTTATTTTTCATTCTTTTACGTGCTTGCTCATAGGTAGGACACACTAAAATAAAGACGCACATAATCTTGCTTCACTTAGCTAAATTTAATAGATAATCTTCCCCGCTAATAGAAGCATGATTAGGGGCGGCTTTCTGACCAACTTGCATACATGAGTTTTTGGTTTTTAAAACAACCCCAGTTTTCATGTATTTTCGCTAAGTCACTGCATGTTTTATTGCTTAGCTTAATTCATGGTTTTTATCGGTTACGTGGTTTTTCTCGGTTTCCCTTCCTAGCTTGATCACCTAGATTAATGGAAAATGGGAACGAACGGTAAACGATGATTGCTTGATTTTGTGCTAACCTTAATTCAGTGACAACCTTAAATAATAACTGGGATTGTTAATTGCAAGTCAACAAAAAATGGAGTAAAATTTTGTTTTGGGAGATGCAACACCCTCGTTTACGCATTGATTTTCACTTAACATTTTCTCCACGTAAAATATAATGTTTTAATCACCAATAAAACCGACAAGATAATAAACCAACTTTGGTTTGTTTCATGTGTGAGTTGGTGAAATGGAAGGATGTTGCATGCTTGATTGAGCCATGTTTGCTTCGATACACTCCCTAGAGCCTTAAACACTCCATTCATCTCCGCAGTTTCATCCACTCATGTGTATATCCATCCATCTTCTTCGTTCACCTCGGTCTCTCCCAACATCAAATCTCCATCTTTATACTTAGGCTAATCTCAGCCTAAGTATAGGGGGGACCCGAGTCCCTGCGATTTTCTTCACTCCTATTTCCTTGCCTTTATACTTAGGTTATTTCTAACCTAAGTATAGGGGGAGCCCTCTTTGGTTCCCGTATATTTCTTTGTATTTAAATGGACCTATGGACTTGTATCATCTAGTGCTATGAGGACATAGCAAAGTATAAGTATAGGGGGTATACCATATATACAGTATATTTACTTTTGCTATAATCTGAAAAATTTGAAAAATTTAAAACTTTTTAGCTAAAGTGAAATCCTTTGAACTGAGAAGACTCCAATGTTTTCACGGCTTTTTCTATATTATGTTACACTATTTTTATAAAAATATTTTCGAAAATGATTTGAAAATGAGTTTTTCTTGCTTTGAAAATTTTTTTGAAAATGTTTTAAAAAAGTTTTAGTGTGACATGATATTGAAATCTCTTTTCAAGGAAAGTTGAGTCTAATAATTGTTTAATGAGAAAAATCCAAAAATCCTTTAGGAGTCATTAGTGACTACTAAGTCCAATTAAGTAGCCACGTTAAGTGAGGGTTCGCCCTTAGCAGAGTGGATGGTTTAGAGGACACCGCGTAAGGTCCCGTCCTCAAGCAACCGGCTCCGGCATGTACTTACATCCATACTGACTGAATGCATATGCATCTATTTAATTGAGTTTAGGCAGTCCTAATATCTCTTGAAGCTTCAAAAAAAATGTTTCTGAATGAAGGAGTTGGATTAATCCTCTACTTTCACACTTCCACCTAAGATCTGAAATGTTCAAGGAAACTTGATTTGTGAGGTCTTGAGATTTTCGGTTAACCAGCCTTAATCATCAGGGTCTTAGACTTAATCATCCACATTCCTCTATATCCCTAGATTTGCATGCTATATTTCATGCTTAGTCTCAGACCATTAAGAATATTATCAGCACATCACATGCACGACTGCGATTTCGATAAGATGAGTTGACTTTTCACCTAAGGGATTGGGATGAGGGATTCGAGTCTGGACTTGATCTAATGATGCTCGATGATGGGATAAAATCATTGGAGGCTTCATGAAACCTGAGTGTCAGCAATTTTAGCCAGTATGAGAACTTGGTTCTTATACTAATCTCTTGACATTGACCTAAGTGCCAGGGTATGAAATAAAAAAAATTGTTGATCAGTGTGCACCAACTCTTGGTAAAAGTAGAGGAGCTAGCCAAAAATACTACAAATCAATGAAATGTCAAAGAAAAGCTCTCATTCCACAAAGTCAAATATCAAAGAGCTTCCACCAAAAGGCGAGCGCTCCCAACCATTTCAAAGTGTCCACTTTTACCACCGCTATTAGGACCAGGAGTCGGGCTTGCACCAAAAAAGGGCTCTGCATCGTAAATGCTACAAGTATGGGTGTCAAAGGTACGATAGGTACTCAAAAGAGACACACCCCGGTGTATTTCCAGGAAAACAAGGGCAGACGGCTCCAAATTCTCTTGACGGATGCACTGATCAACACCAAAAAAATGTGCTGCGTAAAAAGACACTAGAGAGAATCCTTGTTCCAATGAGAGGGAGAGAAGAAATGACACAATCCCATACCCTCTATTACTGGCCTTCCATCTACATTTTCTAAGTCTGACAACTAAAGAGACGGTGGATTGAACGCAAGATTTGATTTATTCCCTACTGTTGAGGATTGGGTCCATAGGAGAATTTTCTTGGAAAAGAATTTGGGTGACGATTTGACTCTACTCTCGGAATTGCAGTCAACAGTAAATTTCATATCCTTAGTGTATATGTACATCAGAGAGAGTCTGGAGAATTAGAGGAATTGGGTGCCTCTTGATTAAGGCTGGGTTGAGCTCTAGAATTTTGGACCTCTAAAGTTGAGTAGACTTGAACGGATTGGATCCTGTACTCACCTGCACAAGGGGGTTAATCCAGCTTATTCATTCTCTTTAATGCTCGAGGACGAGCATAGTTTAAGTATAGGGGGTGATGAAACCCGATTTCATCATCTTAATTCCTCATTTTTAACCTCCTTGCTTAAAATTGTGTCAATAAAAATCAGATAAAGTCCTGTAATTATCAGAGTCTTGAATAAATTAAAAAATCACAAAAAATGTCAAAATTAAAATTCATGGTATTTTTAGCCTTAAAAATACCCTCAAAAATATTTTGTATCTTCAGATGACCTCTTTTCCATTTTTGGTCAACATGAAACTTGTAGATCTCATCGAGATCTTCAACTTTCATGTTTTGAGTTTTTCAAATTCGGCCATTTGACCCCTCATATCTCACATTTACTCTCAGAATAATCTGATTGGGCCACGTGGCCCTTTCTGGTTGAGCCACGTGGCCCGCCCCTTTATTTTATCCACCCTCGCCGAGGGCCGTTGGATCTCTTCTTTGATCCAACGGCTCTGCGATCTCCACGCACACATTTTTTCCCTCACCATCTGATCATCCTCAGGATTCATCATCACCGCCCGTTGCCGCCTCTCCCTCATTTCGCCACGTAGCAGCCTTACGCACCCCACGATCACCTCCAGGCTGTTCCATCTTAACCGCTCAATCTACTCAATGCGCAACCCTTCGATCGACACCTCTTTCGCATCTGGTTCGTCTACAAGCGCCAAACTCTCCGTGCGCCATGTGGCGGCTTGTGAACCACCTGATCTTCGCCATCCCGACCACTCACCTCACTTACGTCCTCAACCCTTCGATCATCCTCTCTCGGAAATCTGCTCCGTCCACCCGCGCCTTGATTTTACCACGACACGTGGCACGACCCTGACGCTCAGATTACGCAGCCTTGACGTAATCATAGCCACTCTTGTGCGCTTTGCTCCCTGCCGTTGGATCACAAAATCCAACGGCTGGGAACTCATCGTCAACCTCCAGCCTCCCTCGAGCCCACGTTCTCCATCTCGTGAACGCTCTTCCCCCTTCCATTTTTCCTGCCCACATCTTCCATTATCTCCACAGTCCAACTTCTCCACGACGTTCTCCGATCAACCACGACCCTCGCGCATGTTGCCACCAACCACGATCCCCTCTCATTTGCTCCAAATCACCGCACAAACCACGTCGCCCTCGACCTGAACTACCAACTTCCGCTCCTTAAATAGACCATCTCCTCTGCCAGCCAACTTGGTACGCCTTTACGCAGGGCGAAGCGCAGCCCTCCTCCACCTCCCTATGACAGGGGGAGGTGGAGAGATCGAGCGATGATGACTCTCGCCTCCGGCATCGACCCGCCGCCGATCATGGCGGCGTTGTGGTGCTCCGAGCCCGCTTGAGATGCCTTCATTGGCTGTAGAGGTCCAGCGAAGACCAGAACTCCTCCTCGGAGCTCGCGCACAAGCCACCACCTTCACCTCTGATCAGGTAAGTACCTCTCTGACCTCCTCTGCATTTCCTTCTCCATTCACGTAATTTATTAGGTCACTATCCTCGTTTTCACCCTTCATTGAACCCCCTCCGAGATTCATCGCACTACCCCCTTCCACGTGCACACTCCCGACAACACTCTTCTCTTCTCCAGAACCTCGTCGCCTTCCGCCATTTTCACCACCGCTCGTCGGTAGTGAAACCCACAAGGGCTCCAATCTCTTGACTCACGTGCCCCCCATTTCACCTCACCACGCACAAACACCTCGCATTGTATGCTTCGGCTAGGCACTTAACCCTGTAGGTACTCGAATTCTCAATGGTCGGAGGTCTCGCCGGCGAGATATTGAGCAGCTTCATCTCCGTGTATCAGCCATGTCTGGTCAACTCTGGATAGCGCGGCGTACTCCCACAGGCCCCAGCTTCCTCGCCAACCTTCGAAGGGGTCTTGGGGAGCTTCACCGAGCTGGTTACCTGACGGCGGAGCTCGAAGCACATCGCCGGAGCTCGATCATCGCCGCCAGTTGCAGTGGAAGGACGACGAACATGCACCGTTGGATCTTCAACATCCAACGGTCCATGAGGGACCACGTCGACAAACAACTCATGATCCAGTAACCTTTGGATCCTCAAGATCCAACGGCCTTTATTCGGCCACGCGTCAACGCCTAAGGATCTCCAAGCCTCAACACCAGACCAGGAGGTTCGGGTGTTCCGAACTTAGCCCGAGCCAAAGCCTGGAGGTTCGTATGGACCGAGCTGAGTCGAAGCTGCATCGAGCCTCTGCCGAGCCAGAGCATCTCTCCGAGCCTGGACGGCGCGTGCATAACACGAGCCATCTGGGTAATTTTCACAGAGGCCCCGCCATCTTCTCCAATTTGCATCCAGGTCCTTACATCACGTGCATCACCACGCCCGTTTGGGGTATTTTGCATTTTGACCCTCGCAGGTTTTAATAATTGCAAATATGTCCCTGTGCGTGTGGGGTTATTTACAGGGAAGGCCTCGTGCTTTATTTTTATTGCACTTTAGTACCTCTCAGGGACCTGTTTGTATTTATCTTTTCATGTTTTCTTTTAGTTATGCCCTTGCTTTCTTTCATGCTTATCTTGAGCTTCATATTTCCGATTGAGTTGATTTCAGTTTCATTTTAAAGCTTGTTTGATGAACTTTCTAATGGCATGATCATTTCTTATGATGGACATATTAATTTTGATGTATTATGTTGATAGCCATGTGTCTCTTATTACTTAACCTATGCCTTGTTCAAATTAAGTTTGTCATCTCAATTCAATCAGAAATTGACTCATTGTTAAATTTGCTCATTACTCTGATTTAGGGCATATGTCCATTGCATCTTGTTGCATTTATTTGCATGATAAAACAAAATAAAAAAAATCCATGTTTAATTTTGTTTTAATGCATTCTCTCATTCTTTAGCAGTGTTTGACCCATGGATCTTTAATTCAACACTTAGTTAAATAGATAAAATCTGGATAATCACGAGAGAGGCTCATGTCCCTGAGTTCGACCTTGGTTTCTTGCCAAGTAAAATAAAAATAGGACCATATGATTTCTTTGATATATCCAACTTAGATGGTTTTTGATAGACCCATGTCGGCCCGACTGCAATGACATATTCAGTGTTAATTCCACAATATTAGAGGGCCGAATTTACGGTTTATCAGGGCTCTCGGATGGAGACCTAAAAGATGGCTTCGACTTCTTGAGGTCGTTCCCAACAACCTCCAATGGCTACTCTCACTCGAGCTCACCCAAACGATTTCCCAAATCCGCAACCCTAGCTGCTGCTCCTCTCGAGCTCGGCCGCTGTTCTATCTCTCTCTCGCTGGCGCATGTGGAGGAAGAGGAAGAGGGACCCAAGCCCTTGCTACTGCTGGAATGGGAGAGGAAAACCCAAGGGCTAAGGCTTCGTTCCCTGGAAAAATGGGGGCTGCACACTTGCGTTGTGCATCTCTGGAAATGGGGATGAGAATGGGGGCCGATTGAGGTGCTTCAACTTGTTGGACAAATATCAAAAGAGGCCCTGCAAAATTGCAAACAGCTGCAGCCCAAGTTGGGGCTAGATATACAAATAACCCAACAATGGATACTGTAATTAATATGAATTGGAATTCAGCATCAATTTGGATCTATATGGTTCTTAATCTATTATGATTTAAATTATATCAACAATCTCCGCCTTCAGTTGAATTAACTATTATATTCCACAACAACCTTCCCCTCCATGGGACTTCTAGAAACAATCGACATTGAGCAAGTTCAAGTAATGCTTGAGCTTATTTAGAGGAACTATCTTGGTGAGCATATTAACCAGATTATCTACTGCGATGCCTTTCTTTACCTTGGTCATCTTCTCAGAACGGATAAAGGGATACATACCATCAATACACTTGGTCCACTAATGATACACATGATCCATGGATGTGCATATTGCTCTAATACTAACACAATATTCTATACCTAATTCTATTGTAGATTGATATCTTCAATCAAGCCTTTCGGCAAGATGCCTTCATCGACATCATCTATCAACACCATGTACTTTACCTTTGTGGCGGGCAAGATAACTGAAAGTTGTAAGGTAATATTCCAAGTAGTGACAAACCATGTCAAAATAAAGACATAGCCTATCACCTAGATCTCCCATAAACATTTTCAAACATTCTAATCACTTATATATATAAGATCATTATTAAATGTTCCTTT
This sequence comes from Ottelia alismoides, assembly GCA_037367405.1. NCBI lineage: Eukaryota > Viridiplantae > Streptophyta > Magnoliopsida > Alismatales > Hydrocharitaceae > Ottelia > Ottelia alismoides. The sequence goes on from JAZKJV010007211.1 coordinate 515,083, forward strand.
TCGATACCGAAATATCCGCTTGATTGCCTGCCGAAACCGAATGTGTTCCTTCTAGCAAACTTCTTGATCTTCACATTGTATGATTTCATGTCCTCCTATATTTAAACATACATGGCTACTTTGATATCAATTTGCTGCTCATAAATTAGTCAGAGTCTAAATGGATACTCTAATCAATCAGAGTGTAGAAGAATCTTCAAACTTAGGATCTAGATAGATTAAAATCAATTATGATTCAAATCATACTAAATAAATAAAAATAAAATGATTTAGATAGTTAATTAAATCTAAATTATGTCATTTTATGTGTAGCGCATAGTGGAAGTAGAATACAAGTCAAACACGTGATATGCAACTACAAAAAAAATCATGACACAAGATTTACAAGCTTCCTCAGTAACTAGACTCCATCCTTGACGACAATCATGCATTTCTTTTTATATGGTGGGAGAATGGTAATACAAATGACACAAATAACCCGAACACTAAGGAGATTTATATAGCATCCTCATATAGATGGGTTCCTCTAAATGGATGGATCATCTAATCCAAATACAATTAGGAAACTAGTACATATTTGTTTGTGGGGAAGGTGTTGTAGTCTCGTTAATCCGGCTGCGAGAGCTCTGTCTTGATGACTTAATTAGGAGCTGGAGATCACATTTAGGCACCAGGGCATCTCAATATTTTGCATATTGAACATTATGTAATGTTTATATTCATATAACACATGCTATACTATATAAAATGTAAACATTTCAAGTATAGGATATATATTTTAAGTTTGATTAAATTAAAATTTATATCTTCGTTAACTTAATAGCTATTAGTCCGTAAAAGTTAAATTACAAAATAATGAACAAAACGAACACGGGACATCACATAAAATAACCATCTATATCTATATAATAGCATGAGGCATATATAGTTACTTTAGTTGCTATTGCAGTATAATGCTTATCTAATTTTATTATAATATTTTTCTCTGCTTTGGAAATGGACTAAAAATAGTGTAGTGGTAAAAATGCAATATGACGTTTGAAGAATCGAGTTTGAAATTTGCTGGGAAGTATTTTCAGTTTTAGTTCAATAAATGAATTTAACATTTAAATGTATCTTTGAGTGTAGTAAGAAACTAGCAAACAAACCCACGCTATGCAGCAGTCTGTATTTTTTTTATAAAAAATACTTATAGTAGAGCGCCTATTACACATAATTAATACATCAAAAGTCAATGGCAAAAATAATATTACTTGTTTCGAGCGTAGACGGTACAAAAATCATTGGAAAATGATATCACAGTAATTTATATCGAATACAAATCTTAAATTTGCCTTCCTAACTTCGAAAATTCACAACTATCTCCATTTCAATCCAAAAATATCCCACAATAACTTAGAAGACTCATCTATGTTCAGATTTCATATAAAATTAGAATAATTGAAATCCATGTAGAGGAGCAAAAGTTATAAATGCTAGAAGATACGTGTGTTTCTTTTAAAGTTCAAAGTTAAAATAGAGTTTCAAAATCAAGTGGAGGACTTTATTTGTAATAAGGGAGACTCAAATGATTGAAATCCTTCTCCCATCATCTTCGTTCTACTACCAATATATTTGGAAAAGATCTGCTACAAGTCTTTTACGGCAAGGAGGGCTCGACGGTGGGTAGTAACTACAAATATTACACATAATATTTTATGAATAAAAATCTCAAAACTCAATTTATATGAATAGTAAAAGTCGTATATGCGTCATTCTTTTATTTTTTCTAACTTCTTATTTTTTTAATTATAGGTCATGGTTTCTTCAGTTCAAGTCACTAGTTGGAAGATAAATAAATTTATAATACAAAGTGAGGAGGGGTTGACGTCAGTTCCATCCCCTTCCTCTCTCGTTCGTTTCCATAAGTATACACCGCATGTAGCGGTGCTTCCACTTCTTCGAGCACATCAATGGCTCCTCGCCGTGATAACAACTTGCCGCTTAATCACTACCCACTTACCTCCTCAACGAAAGTTGGCAGTGACTACAAAAGGCGTAGGAGGTAACTCAGGGGGGCAGAACCCATTGGGAGCTTCGGCTCCAGCCATGGGAAGACGAGACTTCAAGCCCCCGAGGTCTCCCTGATCAACTACCATCACTAGACTCGACCTTCCATCCTCTCATGCTCCTCCGTGCTCTTTACCACCAATCGTTTGCATGTCCTGTGCCGTTGAAGCCTCCTCCCTTGTCGAGATCTATTGCTGCAAGGAGATCAGGAGCTCCTCTTCTTTCGTTGTGTGTCTCCTTCGACACCCCACTCTAGCTGCAGGCCACATCATCATCGCTCTCGTCACGAATCATCAACCATTGGTGGTCAAGCACGATCTTGCTATTGGCCACATCCCTTGAGAGAGAGAGAGAAGCATGGCAAAAGTAAGGAAAACATGGCACAATAAAACAACAAAACATGGCACAAATTAAATAAATAAATAAATAAATAAATAAATAAATAAATAAATAATGTGTATGCGGCCGGACAGATCGCCCTATGCGGCTGCATAGCCCGCATATGCAGCCCGCATAAGCGCACATGGAGCATAATGGGGGGCTTCAGGAAAGCGGTGCGCTGAGGGCACCACATACGCATATGCGGCTGCACGGGCTGCTTTCGTGGGCAATGTTATATTTACTTAAGTTTTAAGTATTTTATTTTTATTTGTATTTGAAATTTTATTGTTTTATTTTCTTACTATATATATTTATAACTTATTTTTATACATATAAATAAATTTTTATGATATTTTTCTGTAGTTATATACACACTTAATTAAATAGGAGCATGATATCAATAGGTTAAGAAGGGAAGGCCATATCGGTTTCGGTATCGGTATAGTGTCGATATGATATATTGTCTATATATCGATACCATATCGTCGATATCGAACCAATATTATGAAGAAAATGGCCTTGGAAGGTCTAATATGAGCCATATCGATGATATACCAGTCACCTGTCGATACTGATATATCGTTTATGTATCACCTATATATCGCGATATAACCATCCATGGGTATAAGTATACGTATTTTACCTATGTATTTTATATACGTATTTTATTTTAATATTTTATTTGTGCTTTTATTATAGTTTTCATACGTAAATATACTATAAATAATTTTTACAAAATTATAAAAATATAAAATTATAAAAATAATAAAGAATAAATAAATGAATATTTTAATCTGGTATATTATACAATGGGGGTCCAAAACCTAACTTTCACACTTTAACTCCAAAAAATATGAAACCAGCTTCATTAAATAGTTTATTAAAAGTTATATACAATTAAAGGTGATTTTGATATATTTTAAATTTTTATTTGAAAGGTATGGCTATGGGAAGTTGGGAGTTTTGAATCTAACTCAGACTATAACTTTTGTTCTGTATATTATTTTTGTATGAAATCAATTTTTATTTTTCGATATTTTATTATCTACAACTTTCATGTACAACATTTCTTTATTTAAGGTATAAAAGTAGAAACAAAAATAGATCCCAAAAAGTAATTATCAGCCTATTTGTAGAGTGATTTGTTTGTGTTTTCTATACACTTAGCTGCCCTATCTCCTCCTACTTTATTCTTAGTCGATTAAGTTATCATGATGGCTGAGTCTGAGGGTCTAGGGTCACCTTAGTATCCTTGACACTTCACTCTTTTTATTTTCCTTCTTTTATTCTTTTATTTTGGCAAAAAATATTATACACATATAATATTTTATACATTATTTGGTATAAATTAATGAACGTTTATTTTGAGAATTTAATGAGATATTAATGTATTATGCTTGGGTTTAAAGGACAAAATTAAAGAATAAGGTGATGAAATGGAGATTCATCGCCCCCTATACTTGCCTTTGCTAGTCCCTAGCAAACACATACACTTATAAGTGCGGAAAAGAAAATAAAGAAAAGGAAAAGAAATAACTTGGGGTAATTTTTGACTCTTAAACTTGTCTTAATAATGTCAAAGTTTGGAGTTCTGAAAAGATCTTTGGCTTAATGGTGTGTTTAAAGCCACTTAGAGGTTAGTATTTGTGACACAACAACCTTTAGGTTCCTTACTCCTATTATCCAGTCTAATTCACAGCCAGGTCAAAACCATCATCTCAGTCGCGTACTCTTGCTATCTTGAAATGCTAGAACCATGTGTGTGAAATTGTTCAGCTCTCCCCAGACGAAAACATTAAACTACCAAGATGTCTGCTCTTCTGATAACTCGTCCTCATGGAGTCAGATATTTCCTTCTAAGGTCAGGTGCTTCCGGTATTTACAACTGAAGGGGATATGAGGTTAGAAGAATGGGAAGAGAAGTGGAAATGGACCAGTGTAGTCTTTATTCCCACGTGAAGTCGGTCAGTGTAACTGGATCTTCACCAAGAAGCATGCATTTTCTGAAGCTCATATTTATGGAGTTTTTGGTTGAAGGCTTCTTTGGATATTTTTTTTGACTTTGCATAGAATCTGCATTCTTGTTTGTGCCCAAGTAGATATAGCATCTTTTGTTCCACCTACTGGTTTGGGGTTTTAGAAAAAGTTACGTCGGTAGACCATCCCTCATCCGAAGCATTGTTTCAATCCATCTCCAGTCTTTAGATATCATTGTTATTAGAAAGAATTAGGTTAGAGTACTAGTGTTGGCAATCCCCAAGAATGGTTTCTAAGCCACCCTTGACGAAGCAGCCTTGCATCGTCCCGACATAGATCTTAATATTTTTCAACAGTCCATCTAGATTGAGCTAAGTGCTAGGTGTGAGGTTTCCAGTTAAGTCACTATCTCAAGAGTCATACTGTTGATATGAAGGGTTCTATTTAGTCATATTGAATTGACTTATGAACATAGTCTTATGGAATCTAAAGAATTAAGTCAATGTGACCTGAAGTATCTCCAATTCAAGTCCTCAATGGGTTCCTACGAAATTAAGTATATTAATGTCTACATAAAGCTCCAATCTTCAGACTTTATTTGGACTTGTTCAATTGCTTTGATTACTCTGAAAATTGCTCATGCTATTTACAATGCAGGAAAATATTTTTGTACTGCAATTTTCAGACTTTTGAACTTTATATGGCTTTTCAACAAATGATTTAGGCTAAGAAAATAAGTACAAATATTTACACAGGGATGCATCTTGTTTTTATAACAGTGTGGTTTTTATGAATTTACAAGGGATAAATGATCATTTTTATAGATATATTAATACAGTTAGTAAAGAATTATAGTGTCATGTATATATTCCTCAAACTTATTTATTTTTTTCAAATAATTTTGAAAAATATAGTCCAAAGTAGTTTTGACCAATAATTTTTACAAAGATTTACACACATTTGAAATTCATTTTCTAAAAGTTTCTCAAACAATATCTAAATATTTTTCAAAATATTTTTGCAATCATTTTCCAAAAATTTACAAATTATTTTTCAAATAATTCTATTTCATGTAAATAAAAGAAATTTTACTTAAAAATATCTTACAAAGATTGAAAGCAATTTACAAAATATTTTTCAAATAGTTTTCAAAATATATTTCAATCAATTTTTCAAACTATTTTTCAAACATTTCGTAAAGCATTTTTACCTGATTTATTAATCAGAATATAAAAATCATTCGAGGAATAATAAACATCATTTATATGAAATAGTTTGATGAATTTATATATATTTTACTTTGTTTGCATTTAGCATGCACATGTTAATATTGCATAATTAGCATGTATTTGTGCAAAAATAAAAGTATAAAAGAAAAAAGGAGGTATTTAGAATAAATATAGAGTGACCGGAACCCCAAGAGAAGGTCAAGCCCTGACCTCGTCGCCGAATAAAATAAGTAGAGAGAGATAGGGCATACTTTGTGTTGTAAATATTGCCTATATTCATAAATAGTTATGATTGACAAAATAAAATAAAATAATTATTTTAACTCCTTGTTATAGTTCTAATAATAATATAAAAAGAAAATAAAAATGAGAAAAATTAAATAAAAAGAGAAATAAAATCTCCCTTTCATTGTACAATACCCTTGTATGTATATCACACCCACTATTTATTCTATATCTGTAAGTAACTCATAAAAATAAAATAAAAATTATTTTGTATTCCTAAAATTATGTTATACATAAATAAAATATAAAATTATGGTACTTCTGTAAAAATAACAAAATAAAAATAATTATACATAGTACATAGGTATATTATACATGTATATAATACTATATATTGTATATACACTAATTTATTTTTCATAAAAATAATTAAAAATCACAGAAAAATGATATAAAAAATAAACATTTTTTATTTTGAACACTTTTTAATTTAAAATCATTTACTATTTTTATTGAATTTATGAATATTTTATACATCTGAATTTCTGATTGGTCCAATCAGGTTGTTGACCCCCGGTCAACGCCTCCTCCTTCCCCGATCAGACCTGAATACCATTCGTCGGAGCTTCTTCTAAATTTTCTCCAGCCTGCCTCCATGCTCCATTTGCCTGGAAATTTGGACTTGATAATCTTCGTTCACTCGACATCCTCTCGTGTCTGTTTGCTGATCCAGATCACTATAGGGTTCCATGCTTTTCGTCGATCTTTCTGGACCTAGGAGTGACCTATAAATCATCTCCTTCCCCTCCTGGCATGGTTGTTCATGCCTCACTCCTTCCTTTACCCGTAGAAACCTTCAATTGAGTAACAACGACTGGTATGCGTCTTTGGATTTAGGTTTGGTGGCATGTACCCGTATCTCAGCTACGTGGCTGGAGTTCTTCGCCATATTCACCCTTCTTACCCGTTGCAACACGGTTGAGTCTACGGCCCCGACTACCACATTCACCTGAAACCTAGGAATGAGTTCCAAGCCTCATGTGACCATCTCATCATCCACATTTTGTCTGTTCCTTCGATTCATCTATTTCACTATGTCGTAATGCATTTACTCCGGCCACCTGGTCGGTGCCCCATCTCACCCTCACACCTGTATCAATCGACCCCTCGATGAACACCCCATCTTGCACCGTAGCCTGATCATCCTTGGACTCGACCCCTAGGTTGAGATTAAGGCCAAGACCTCCTTCAGCCACCCTCGCTAGAGATCGACTCCCATTCACCTTACTTCTTTCATCTCAAGCTGCAACAACCTGGACCGGAGCATAGGCCCAAGTCCCATCTTCCATTTGCAGATACCCTCGCTCGATAGGAGACTCTTTTGGACATCCAGTTGCTCGGTGGAGCAGCTGCAGACAGAGCTACCTCATTCAGCACACCCGATAGTTGGTTCCTTCATCAGAACCTCCCGCCAGACGTGGACCACTCCCACGACTGTGTTGGACTCTTCCGATCCTCCATCGGAGTGGCAGATCTCGATCCTTCCTCCATTGAAGTGCATCCCCAACGAGTTCTTCCAGACCTTCATTCTACCGTCGATGAGGAGCACCATCTTCCAGATTTGATCCAGGCCGTACGTCCATGCTTTATCCCCAACGGTCGATCAGAGCGGGGTACAGATTTACACTGCACATCTTCGTCTTTTCAGAGCTGCCAGATCCGTATTGTAGCAGAGCATCATGACCGCACGTCCCCAACATTCCCTAGACTGTCAGATTCTTTCGTGGGGGGGGATCAGAATCGTAAGAGCCATTACGCGTGCCTCACCTACTTAGGGTATTTTGCATCTTCTATCATGCACTTTTACGCTTTATTAATTAGTCTAATAAATAAAGTTGGAAGCATAGACAATTTGTAGTCAAAACCTCATAGTTTTATATATTTGCATTTTAGTCCTCTGAATGTGAACTCACGTGCCATCCACGTGCTTGTTTGGCATATTTGCATATTCTATCCTGGACTTCACATGTGTTTTGCTTTGAATGAAATATTTCCAATATTTGCATTTATACCCCTATGCGTGGTTTATTGAGAGTGTGTGCTTAATCTCTAGGCTTTTTTCATCTTTGGCCCTAAGTTTCTCACGCGTGTTACTTTTTGGCCTGTGAACTTTGTTATAATTGCAATGAACTCTCTGTGAACTATCTACCTAGTTTTTGAATAAATAATTACAAAATTAAGTTAAAAAACTACATAAAAATTAATATTAGCTCCTGCTAACGTGTAATATTTATTATGATTTTTGGGATTAATTTTGTTAAGTATTTTATTTTCTAAAAATAAAAAACCCATAAAAAGTTTACTGTCTATTTTATAAAATACATAAAAATTAAAGAAATTATCTTAAAAATTCTAAAAAGAATCGTGAGTATTTGTTTGTGTGTGCTTTACTTCCAGTACATGTTTTGTTTCAAAAATCATCATAGAAATCCAAAAAAATCTCAAAACTCTTAAAAACGTATAAAAATCATTAAAAATTTTAGAAAAATCAAAACATCATAATACTAGCTTTTATTTGTAGCCTTTTATACATAATTTCTCATAAAATTGCTCCCTAGGACATTAAGGTATTTAGCTATTTTTAATTTGCAATATTGTCCTGAATGTGCATTGTTTACCTGTTTTGCCTTTATTTGATTTTTATAACGTTCCATAAAAATTAGGAAAATCTCGAAAAATCAACAAAATTGCTTGAATATTTGACAACATAAAAATATTTTTGTTCCTGATTTTTGAGCATTTTTATCCTTAAATAAAAAGTTCCAAAACTTTCTTGAGTGCTTGATTTCCTTATTTGATTATTGCTTTTCCTTAATTAAAAAACCACAAAAATTTGCAAAAAATAAATATTAACAAAAATATGCATTTTCTTGCCTGATCACGACTACTTCATAGGTTTACTCATGCTCCTTGAGTTCGACCTTGGTCACTATACCAGGTTAAAATAAATAGCGGAGACTGCTGACATTGTGTTGATCACTTTATCTTGTGCTTGTGTGGTTCTACAATTTTCTAGATGAGCCCGATTGATTGATGGGGATCACAAAGACCTTGGATTTTACTTGATACTTAACTCTAGTTGATCGGTCGCTCATCAGTGGACATTGTAGTGGAAGAGGAGAGGCAAGACTACAACCAAAGCCCACTTTGAAGAAAGCTTACAAACCTGGGGAAGGCCATGTCACTGAGTGGATTCAGATTCCAGCAATCCATGCCCACTTTGAGATGAAGTCGCAATTCTTGTCTCTACTCCCGTCCTTCCAAGGGAGACTAATAGAAGAACCATACATCCACCTGTAACAATTCGACAACATCCGTGCAACAACACATTACCCCAATATTCCTTTGGAGGTTGTCAAGATGATTGCCTTCCCACTCAGCCTCTTAGATAAGGACCTTTATTGGGTTGATCATCTAGGAAAGGTAGTGATGAAATAAGGGAGATAAAGTATGCATTTCTCCACAAATTTTACCCTCTCAGTCGCTTGAATCAGATGCGCTCCCACATCTCAAATTTCATTCAGCAACCCTCGAGAAGATTCATGAAGCATGAGAAAGATTCATAGATCTGCAAAAGAAGTGTCCCCAACATAAAATTCTGAAGACTAGTCTGTTTCAACACTTTTTTGATCGGTTGGCACTTGAAAATCAGAGATAGGTTGATGCCGCATGTGGTTGCTCATATTTTAACAAAGATGAGGATATTGTATGGGAGATTTTTTTAGGAGATGCCGAAGGAGAGGCTGCTCAATCCTCATTGCATTCTTACATGAAGATGCCCACAACCAGCCACAAGCCTATAAATGTGGTGGGCCATGCAGAGGACAAGGATGAGAGCTACAACTTGAGCATCATAGGGAGCCACTTGTACAAGGTAGATATCATTGACAAAAGGTTACAGGACCTTGAAAAACTTTCCATCATAAAGAAGAGAACTTAGAGTCTGGACAAGCTTGATTAGATTGCCACATAGCTGGAGTTTCTTGTCAGGACCATTAATGCTTGCTACTCAGTGTCCACTATTGCTAAGACTCCTACTGAGCATAAGAATCATGCGCTGACCCATCCTCCTCAGTCGTGTCCTGCACCATCTCAGCCTATCCAGCATGTATACTACGTGCAAGCCCCTGAGCAGTAGCCATCACTACCGCAGACTCATATGTTGTTGAACCAGCCTAAGCCCCAACCAGTCTACCAGGAGCAGTTCTTTCCGTCCCTGTAGTAGATGAAGAAGTAAATGGTGTATGGGATAACAAAAAATAGCTGACCCATCCTCAAGGATAATCTCAAGGTCATAACTCATCCAACTCGTCATATCACCAACAACAACATGGAGGAACGCAACAAGGAGGAAGGAGATTCTGACCCTACCAATCTCAGTTCCTACAACCTCCATAACATGGAAAAAATTGGAGGCAGGGATATGAGCAATTGAGCTACCAACAACCACAATATCACCAGGAGTAGCCGGATGCTCAATACTAGAATTCTACTCCTCCCAGCAATAACAACAATACTCTTCTCATCCTCCTTTTCACCACTATTCTTAGGGATACCTGTATCAATCTCCTCAACACTACCAGAACCAGAGGCCCCATCTGGGAGAATCTTCTAAGAACACGTCAGTAAACCCATCTCTTTCTTGCTTGAAGCAATTAATAAAAAACATGGCTGAAATGAGTCAAAAGATTGATGACTAGGCGATTACGAAAACCGTCATTCCAGCTTAGGTCGAGGCCAACCAAATAATTTCCTACGCAAGGAGCATGTAGCTTGTGGTGTTTGACCTAATTCAGATGAAAATAACTTGTTTATATCTCACGTTGTTACTCTCTGGAGCTGTAGAACACTTCGAACATCGACTACGATGAAGGAAAGCATCTTGCATCTGATGGCGAGCTATCAGCCAGACTAGTAACATGAGCCAAAGATATTTTTGGAGGTGCACCATCAACAGAAAAATTACAAAAAATGAAGAAAATACAAAAAACACAAAAAGACAGCAACACCAGGCTCAGTTGAGAGACAATTTTTGAATGGAAAAGTTTCATATTATGTACATATTCCATTTCCTAAAGCAATGAAAAAGATCAAAAAAATAAAAATTTGATAAATGCTTTGTCTTATCCATCGATTGTGGAAATCATTCAGAATTTGATCTTGAACATGCCATCAATGAAAAACATGGAGTACATTCCAGCAGTAAAGAAAGGACTTAAAGAGGCATGTACAACAAGGAACCGGCCATGGCCTCACAACTTCATAAGCCGGAGTGGAAAACATGAAAAAATATCCTCACCATGGCAATCGTCACACCATCAACAATTTCATTGATAAGAAGAAAGACAAGGAAACACCACTCATTAGATATAACATGTTCAACTCAGGAGTTCGAGTGAACACCACTCGACGGTGGATCTTCTGTCAATCTTATGCTGGCTTCACTACTCACATAATTTGAGATAGGACCACTTAAACCAACCAAGATAATTTTGCAGTTCGCGTACAAATTAGTCAAGTGGCCTAGGGGCATGTTGGAGGACATGGTCGTCATTGTTCAGGGGATCTAGTTCCCTATCGATTTTGTCGTGCATGATATGGATGCCTCTAGGGATGCTAATTGAACGGAACTGTGGTGAACATACCTATGCTCGAGTGCTGCTCGATAAAGAAGTTCGAAAGTTCGAGTTTGATTTCAAATCGACAAATGTTCTATAGGATATGCTCGAGTTTGTTTAGAAAACGAACGTTTGAGTTCAGTTCATTAACAGTTTCTTAACAAGTTAACTTAACTAAAACTTGTTTATATAAACAAGTTTGAAATTGGAGTTCGATAACAAGGTTCGATAAGCAGTAAAAATAAGAAATTATTCAAATTGAAGTGGTACAAAGTCCAATAAACACCATAATTACTTTAATCTCGAAATTTACCAAGTGTATAAATACTAAGTTACATATACAAATACATACACATATACATATATCGAACACGAACATTTATCGAACGAACATTGTGATGAGTCTATATTGACTACAAATATCTAAAACTCACTACAAAGAAGGATCACTTTCCATTGCCCTTTATCTACATATTCTCAAGAGATTGGTCACGAAGGAATACTTCTGCTTTTTCGAAGACTATTATGGATAAAAGCAACTCGTAATCACATATGAAGTCCAAGAGAAGACTACGTTCACCATTCCTTTTGAGACGTACGCTTTCTTACGGATCTTGTTTGGACTGTGCAATGCCCTTTCTATCGGTGATGTCTGCTAGCTGTATTTGCCAACATGGTGGGAAGTTTCCTTCAGGTGTTCATTGATGATTTCTTGATCTATGGAGATTCATTTGACCAATGTAAGGACTATTGAGATCGTGTTTTGCAGAGGTGCTGCGAAGTGAACCTCATGCTCTCATGGGAGAAGAGCAACTTTATGGTGATAGAAGGGATTGTGTTGGGTCACATTGTATCGAAACATAGCATGTAAGTTGACCAAACCAAAGTGGAGGTAATTTCAAAACTCGAGACACCTACCAACCTCAAGAAAGTTTGGTCATTCTTAGGGCACATCGGTTTCAACCATTTATTTATCAAAGTTTTTAGCAAGATCGCCTGACCGTTGACTGAACTCCTAGGCATGGAGACATATTTTATTATTGATGACTGTGTGCTCCAAGCCTTTATGTAGTTGAAAGATCTAGTCAATCAGGACTCTTTCCTGCAGCCACAGATTGGACATTACCATTTGAATTCATGACAGATGCGTCAGACTTATGCCATTGGTGCCGTGTTGGGATAGAGGAAAGACAATGTGCCATTTACTATTCACTATGATAGCAGAACATTAGATGAAGCTATGGATCCAAGGTCATAGTCTATATTGACCACTCTGCCATCCGATACTTACAATAGAAGAAGTATGCCAAACCACGCCTTATCAGATCAATCATTTTATTTCTGGAACTTGACCTAGAAAATCGATACAAGCTTGGGGTCAAAAATGTGGTGACAGATCATCTATCAAGACTACCCAAACCTGAGTCTCCTGAGCATAATTTGAGTCCATTCACTGAAAGCTTTACAGACAAAGCTATATTGTCACTCACCTTGCTCCCCTAGTATGTTGATATTGTGAACTATCTTGTGTCCAAGAGAACTCCAAAAGATTTGTCGAAACTGAAAGTAGACAATTTCTTGTCTGATATCCATTTCTACCATTGGGAGGATTCATATCTCTTTCATGAGGGGGAAGAATGTATCTAGATAAGGTACATTCCTTAGTTGGAAATTGCAAGTGTCCTCGCACATTGCCATGATCGAGAATCTAGATGACACCATTCAAGAAAAAGAACGGCAACAAAACTATCCAATTTGGCCTTTGGTGGTGAACCTTGTTCAAAGATGCAAAAGATTATGTGAAGCACTGCTCTAACTGCTAGAAGATGGGAGGAACCATTGGAATGAGAGGCACAATGCCTCTAAAATATATTCATATTAAAAATGTATTTGATGCTTGGGGAATTGACTTCATGGGCCCATTTTTGAACAGTCAGGGATTCGAATAATTCTGCTCGATGTCGACTATGTTAGTCAATGGGTGGAGGATGTTCCAACTCGAGCCACCAACAATCGCACCTTTTGTTGTTTTCTAAAGGATCATATCATTTCAAGGTTCAAGATTACTAAGATTATTATATTTGATGGTAGTAGTCATTTCATCAATAAAGAGGTGAGGAAGCTAACTCAAAAATGCTCGAACATCGTGTAGCTTTTCCCTACCACCCACAATCCAATGGTTTGGCAGAATGCTCAAACATGGAGATTAAGACAATTCTTTAGGTGCTTGTGCATCCAAATCGCAAGAACTAGTCTTAGTTTCTTGACTCAATTCTTTGGGCTTACAGAATAACTTACAAGTCACCTTTAGGAATGCCTCCCAAATATCTAGTATACGACAAGCCATGTCATCTTCTCGTAGAACTCATTCATAAATCTTTATGGGCAATCAATGTTTATAATCTGGATTTCGAGAAGGGCGGACAGAACATAAAGTTGGATCTGAACATACTACTTGAATTCCGTGACTATGCATATGACAACAACTTGATGTACACGGAAAATGTCAAGAAGTGGCATGACAAGCACATCCACCGAAAGAATTTTCAGCCCAGTTAGAAGGACTAGTTGAAGTTGAAACTTTTCCTAGGGGGTTGAAGAGCAAATGGACATGGTCGTTTATAGTAAAGCATGTGCATGCCGACAGAAGTGTAATGATATCATGATTGTCAGCTGACGGACAACCTTTCGTGATCAACAGACAACTAATGAAGTCATACCTGGAACATGGCACCTTCTTATCCGTTGTAGATTCCATTCAAGTTGTGCATGAAGATGAGTTGAAAGCCACCGCACCCGCTGATTTAGATAAAGTAGACTAAAACATTTTTGAGTAGTCTTTCTTTTCTTATTTTTTCTTTACATTTTCTTTTCATTTTTATACCGAAAGGTGTCACTCCTTTCATCACTACTATACTTAGGACATACTTTTCCTAAGTATAGGGGAGGTATATACCCCTAGTTGTTCATTCTTTGATCTCTCACTTGTCCCCTCAACTCTTGATACTTTATCTATATCTAGAGATGTTTTACCTAGTATGGGGGGGCATGTCAAATCGATGATTTCGTATTCCCTCCCTTGACCCTACTTGCATGTAGATACAACCTGCCATACTTAGGACTATTTCATCCTAAATATAGGGGACGATTGACTTCTCATTCATTGATTCATTATTCCTTAGCCATTGTAGTATAGTCTCTTTTATACTTAGTATGAGTTATGTCTTCCCTTTTTTCTCTCTGATCAATGAGGACATTCCTCAAGCTAAGTATAGGAGGGCTATATATACTCTATATATACTTTAGCCATAACTCATACTTTCATATTTTCAATAATATGATTAATTACTAAGAATTAAAATACACAAAATTCATTGTATATAGAGATTAATAAATCAAGTAAAAATGTTTTTGCAAAATGTTTGAAAAATGCTATGAAAATCTTTTTTAAAAAATCTTTTGAAAACTATTTGGAAAATATTTTGTAAAATACTTTCGAAATTTATAATTAATGTTTTATTTGTAAAAATTTCTTTATTTGGTGAATAAAATATTTTGAAAATATATTGCAAATGGTTCATAAAATGGTCGTAAAAATAATTTGAAAAATCTATAAATATTATTTGAAAAAAATCTTTGTAAAATGATTTTCAAATTTTATAAATGTTTATAGAAGTTATTTGGCAAAATTAGTTGTCAAAATAAAGTTTTCAAAATGTTTGTGAAAAATCTTTTCAAATTACTTTGAGAACTATACATAATTAAGCAAATAAAATTCTTTTAAAACATGTAAATACCTTGTGTAAATCATTCACCCTAATTCTTGTAAATAACAATACGCACTCCCTTGTAAATATATGTACAAGTTCTCTTTTTCTAAAACTTTTTTTAAAAGTCCATAAAAATTGTAAAAAAATTAAAATCCCAAAAAATTTGTAAAATCTTTTCAAAAGCTGCATAAAATTTTGTATTTTTTTCAAAATCCATAAAAAATTAAAATCAGAAAATGCATCACAAAAATATTTTCCTTGCATTGTATATAGCATTTGCCTTTTTCGAATTGACGTTGATAACTGAACAAGTTTAAGTAAAATTTGAAGATTGGATCTTAGTTGGACCTTAATCTACTTAATCACAGGAACCTTACAGGAACTGGAACTTAGGCACTTCATAGTCGAAAACTCAAAAAAGATAAAGATAAGAAAATTTCAAGAAAAAACAATCCCCTTCGGAGTATGTATATATGTGTATAGTCAAATAAGAAAGCTTGAGCTTCAAAGTCATATATATGTGAGCCTGCAGCTAGATGACTTGGCTACACCGATCAAATATCCTAGGATAGGTAGCTACACCGCTATCATCATTATTCTTTCCACCTCCTCTACCTGAGCTGGTTGTACTCGAATCGAGAAGGGAATACTCCTCTTCTTGAGGAAATAGTTGTTGGATTGGGGAATTAGGGTCACAATGTCAAAGAAGACAGACTTTTACTGCTTTAGCCAAGGAGAGATACATATCACCCACACTGTCCAAGCCAGATTCATAGTCATAAGGTTTTGCATGTGAGTTGATATATTCGGACCTGACAATTGAGGATACTTGAGCATTGTTTTGTGGGTCTTAAAGGTTGATGTGTTTTAATTCCATTTTCCAATAAGGTTCCAATCACACCTAAAATTCAGAATTTTTGTAGAATTTTTAAGGCAATTTTGAATTTTTTATGGATTTTCAAAAATAGACAGGACACTTTTTATACTTTTTTATTTTCAAAAATAAAAAATGTGATGAAATTAATCCAAAACAATCATGAGTCGAAGGTAATATTTTGGATTAATTTGATATTTATTAAACTAAATAAGAGACAAGAATTTTATAAGGACCTATGTGCAATTAAAATAAAGTACAGGGCCAATCAATAACATATTTAACAAGTAGAGGGCCTAACTTGCAAAAAGTCCCAACAATCACAAGCAGAACACATGATCCAGACTCATAGGGATATAATTGCAAATATCATAAACATGGAATTCAATTTATATCATCTAAAAAGCTCAGGGCATATGGTGCAAATAACCCCCAAAGTCACGTGTATGTCCACGTGCTACACATAAAGAGGGACTAAAATGCAAATATCCAAAAATATGAGATCCAAGCTATAAATGTCTGAACTACAATATTTATTTAATGGACTAAGACGAAATAGCAAAATAAGCGGGATAAAGAGTGCAATATACCCTAAGGAATGTGCTTCACGCGTGAGGCTCTAACGACTCTGATCTTCTCATGCCAATTGATCTAAGGGTGCATGGATGGTCGGCTACGTGCATTTCAGATCAGCAGTAACATGTCTGATCCAACGATCTGAAGGGTGTCATGGTCGGGTGGCCGTGATGATGCACAGATCTGATTAGACCGTTAAAGTTTCAACATGTAAGGACGGTCCCGATCAAATCTAGACAAGGGCGAGCATCGGACGACTCTGAAGGTGCTGGACAAACTGTTCCCCAATAAGCTTCAATCGAGAAGCTCTAGTGATCCGAGGGCCTAATCAGGTCTCTAAATGGTGAAACACCTTCGTAGGGATCGCTCGCATCAGATGAGTAGCTTTGGGAGGTCAGGGAACTGTTGGACGTGCTAGGAAGTAGTTCTCCGACCAAGGCTACTCCTCAAGAGCAAATCAAATGCAAGGAAGGGTTTCCCATGCATGCTAACACTTGCAAAAGGAGATGTGACTCGGGGGCATGGCGCCGGTCGAGTTTTATTGCATAAGTATATAGGAGAAGCGACGGGGGAATGCAGTTTGGGTCTCCAACATATGTGGAGGGTGGAGGTCCGACTTGATCCTTCTCCGATGAGAAAGATTCAAGGGGAAAGGTTGCAACAGAAGATGGGCGATGAAACGTAGCGACGATCAATAAGGATGGATATGGATGATGGAGCTCCGACCGGGTGATCGGAATGGAGGAACATGCGATAGAGGAAGATTGAAAGATTGAATCGAAGATGAATGTGCGAAGGATAGAAGTGATACCTGAAGGTTCAAAGGGACTCCTAAGCTTCAAGCGAAGATGGTCCTCGAGGTAATGGCCTCGACCATGTTGCGACGGACGTGGAGGCTGCTCACGGTAGAGTTCCGGCCACGAAGGTCGAGCCGCGTCACTACTGCACCAAACCGAGCTCCAAAGGGCGCTCCAGACAGATGTCACTCAACTGGAGGTGTCTAAGGGTCAAGATGGGGGCGAGGAACAAGCTGTGACACTTGGACTTGGAAGAGAGGATTTTATAGGATGCTACAGGGACTGGAAGGGTCAAGGGCAAGCATACAACCCTAGGAAGATCTTTGCCTTCTTAGGGATCCACGAGGATCATGGATCCTAGGAGGATGCTCAGGAGAATAATTGGGGCAAGAGGTGGCCTGAATCGGGCGGGAAAATAGGGGGACAAAAGGATTGACGGATGGAAGTCAGGTTTGACCCAGCTAAAAGGGAGGGTTGACCGCGGTCAACGAAACCTCCTGGACCAATCAGAAAATAGGAATCTACAAAATAATTACAAATTCAATAAAATATAGCGAATAAGTTCCAAATAAGAAGTGTATATTATTTTTAAATTATTGTTCTATGATTTTTAATTATTTTTATGAAAAATAACTGAATGTATATATCGTATATAGTATTATACACATGTATAATATACTTATGCAATATGTAAAATTTTTTTTATTATTTTATATTTTATTTATTTACAACATATTTTTAGGAGTATAATTTTTTTATTTTTATAAATTAATAAGGATATATAATAAATAGAGGATGTAATATATACACATGTCTTTTATTCAATGAATGTAGGATTTTATTTTTTTATTTTTATTTATTTAAGAATGGTTCCATGCTACCCTTGATGAAGCGACCTAGCATAGTCCCGACCGAGACCAAGGTTTTTCAACAATCCATCTAAGTTGAGCAAAGTGTTAAGTGCAAGGTCTCTAGTTAAGCCACTATCTCAAGTCTTACGGGTGATATGAAGAGTTCTAGTTAGACACCATGAATCGCTTCATGAACATAGTCTCGTGGAACCTAAAGAATTAAGTCAAGGTGACCTGAAGTATTCCAATTCTAGTCCTTAATAGGTGCTGAATCTCCATTTCATCATCTTTATTCTATCATTTTATCCTTAGAACCCGAGTAAATGCGTGCAAATAGCCTTAATTCATGCATTTTATCATTCATGCATCATTGTGTAAATATTGTATAAAATGAGACTTTTAATGCCAAAATTATAGAATAAAAGAAAGAAAAGAAAAAGAATAAAATATTGAAAATATTTTATGACCCGAAACCCTGAGACCTAGGCATCTCGATGACTAGGTAGACCAGGAATAAAGTAGGGGGAGATAAGGGCTAAAAACCAATAAAATCCTTATTTATTTCATTCATTTTTGGGACCTATTTTTAGTTATACTTTTTACAATTCAAATAAAGAAACTTTGAACGTGAATGTTGTAGATAATTAAATATAGAAAAATACAAAATTTGTTTCATATAAAAATAATGTACAGATAAAAAGTTATGATCTGAATAAGTTTCCAAAATCCCAACTTCTCAGACCCATATATCTTAAATAAAAACTCAAAATATATCAAAATTTAATTGTATATAACTTCTAATAAGTTATTTAATGAAGATGGTTTCGTATTTTTTGAGATATGGTTTGAAAGTTAGGTTTTGGACCTTTATTGTATACTTGTGCCGATTAAAATATTCATTTTATTATTAATTATTTTTATATTTATGTAAATATTATTTATAATATATGTTCATATTAAAAAGGGGAATAAAAACATAAATAAAATGCAAAAATAAAATATATATATAGAAAATACATAGATGAATTGCTTATAAGTATACCTATACAAATAACACCTTTAATTGTATAAAATACTTCAAAAAATAAAATAAAAATATATTTAATTGTATAAAATGAAGTTATAAATTTTTAAAATAATAAATTTAATTAACAAAATTAAATATACAAAAGAAAAATAAAACATTAAAATATATAGATAAATATACCTATATATAGCCCTTAAAAAGTAACTTCTAATTCTAGACCTCGAAAAAATAAATAAAAATACAAATAAAATATTTCAAAAAATAATAAACATTTTTTGTTTTACAACCTAAAATGAATAAAATCAAGTATTACTTTTTATCAAATTTTGAATTCTTTTCCAGGTGGTTTTTCCTGGTTGGTCCACGTGGCCCAACCATGTGTCTCGGATAGTTGACCGTGGGTCAACTTTCTGACCCCCTCTCTGCTGCTTGTCAGAACATTTTTTCCTCGATTTCTTGACTCTCTAGAGACCAATCCTTGCACCCTTTCATGTTGATTTCTTCTTAGCTTTTCTTCCTCTATCAACGAGCTTACACGCCCAGTGATTTTTTCGGGGATTGGATTGCTGTGCCTTGTGTTTCACCTAGTTCTTTGAGAACCCTTCCCAACCTATACATAAATGATGAATCCATGATTCATTGTTTTTATTCTTTTATTTTAGCTTCATTTTATTAGTCAAACACCTGTAAATACCCACCAATTCCATAAAATTACCATTTTGCATCCATTCGTTAAATATGCATTTTAACACTTTTTGTATTCAAAATAAAAGAATAAAGAAGAAGAGACAAAGAGAAGAAAAATGAAGGATGTGTTTATGAGATAAATACAGACTAACACGGACCTCGAGAGAAGGTCAAGTCTTGACCTGATCTACCAGGAATAAAGTAGGGGGGGATAGGACCTTCTGCCAAAAATCCAAAAATATTTTGTAAATATTTTCCCTATATATTTGTATGAAACTTGTACTATTTTATTTGTATATAATTTGACCTAAAATTAATTATTTTTTTAAACAAAAGCTATAAATAAAATGTGTTATAAATAATAAAAATATTTGCAAAATAAAATAATGTACATATTACAATTAATCACCCTCAGAAAAAAGCCACAATGCGATCATTGAAATACCAATTCTGGCTCCATACGAACTCAAATGGAACCAAACTCACTTACATCATACTCTAAATTAAATTATCTTTCAAGTGGCTGTGATTTCATAATTTTTAGAGTTCATTTTTTGGGGTGTTTTGTGCAGTTTCACCATTATTTATTGTATATATTTTATTAAGATTTATTTTTATATAATATATATGATTGTAAATAATAGTTTCATTAAAAAATAAAATAAAAAATAAAAATAAAAAATTAGAAAAGGATATAAAAATTATTTCCTTATTTGTACATGTGTATATTGTAAGGATTTAATGGGGCTGCCCCAACATGGCTGCCCTGCCCCTTATTTTGGTGTTGTTTTTTTACTTTTTTTTTAAAATATCACCATGTATATTCGTCCCTATATCCCTCCTATATGCCATTGGAATTTTGCCAGAAATAGAGACTCCTACGGCCTCCATCGAGATGGTATCGATTTAAGAATCCTGTTACCGTTAAAAAATGACCGTCTGGATGAAGGCCGCAGGAGACTCTGTTTCTGATGAAATTCGAATGGCATATAGGAGGGATATAGGGAAGAATATACATGGTGACATTTTTCAAAAAAAATAAAAATGCCGAAAATGGCACATCCATGTTGGCTACCCCAAGGGGCCGCCCCATTAACCTCATATTGTTTTATATGTACATAATATTTGTATACAACTAACTTAATTTATAAAAATCACCAAAAAAATAAAATATCTTACATTAATTAATTAATTTAATTTAATTTATTTAGATTTAATTGTTTAATTCATTATTTGATTTAATAACATACCATGTATATTAGATTTGATTCTATACATTTAATGGCCACCATTAAGGTGGCTAATTGTTTTTCAATAAAGTATTCAATTTATTTAATTTATTTAATTATGAATTTCATAATTAATATTAATTGAATTATTTTATTAATTTCACCAATAAAGACCTTCCTCATTTGTAGATATTTTCCTTTTTGATTTTCTCCCTCTTTTTAACGGGCTCTTCCTCCCTCATTTCCTTTTGATCAATCTTTGGTGGAGAGGAGCCCGATCTTTGAGAGATTTCTTGTTGAAAAAGGGTATCCAGCCTCCGAGCCGTCTGGTGACAGCGCCTCGGCCCTCATCGAGGCCATGACGATATTTCCTATTCCCGTGGTGAGATCCATTTGATTTACCAGTCTTTTTGCCTAGATAAGACCTAGTTTTAATTTTTGTGTAGATGTAGTGATTAAATTTTAGATACAAAAATCACAAAAATATCAACCACACATTTTTCGTGTCCGAATCCGAATGTTTCATCTCACATCTTGATCTTCACATTTCACATTCTACCTCACACAACCTATTATCTCTGACCACGCACGGTGATCGGAGTCACGGATCTCTCTCCCATATCGTGAGATCCTCATCGTTGATCCCTCCTATTGTGTATATAAATAAAAAAATAAAAAGGCATATAATTGTTTTTTTCTCTAACGTTTGTTTTGCAGGAAAAATTAAAAAAATTTAAAAATATAAAAAATTTTGTTTTGTTGTTTACATTTCCTATTTATATAATTTTTTTTATCAGTTCTGTGTTTACAGTAAAAAAAACGGAAAAAAGAAAGTAGGCGGCAATGTCGCCCGCTCGCTCCACCGCGCGTGGGCCACCCTCCTCCGCCGCGGCCTTGCTCCAGCCGAAAGCATCTCCTCCATGGGTCCTCCCACGTGTAGGTGGTGCTCCAGCCAAACGCATATCCTCCATGGGCTGCCCCATGCGGGCGAGCGCGGCGCCACCCAACGGTAGAGGACCACGTCCCTAACCCTCGACTCCAGAAGCCCATCAAGCCCAATGGAGCACCACTTGTGTCGCGCCTCCTCAACCGAGCACGTCGAGCAACGCCCTCGCCCTCCGCAGGGCCGAAGCCTCCGCTCTCCCCTGTGATGACCGCCTTTCACCTCGCCGACTGCCACGTGGCGCACGCTCCACCGACGCCGCTCTAGGCCGGTGGGCAGCGGCCCCCATCCTTGCTCCTTTTGCTGTGAAAGAAAAGAAAGAACGAAGAACCCTAGGGTTTATTTTTAAATAAAAAGGATTGGACAATATTTACGCAGAAGCCCTCGGAACTTTTAGAATCTACCAGTCAACCCCAACCTTGTAAATTTCAATTTTCATCTTGAATCTTATTTCTTGTTACATTTAGATGCATATTCTGTGAACAATTGCATTTCAGTCTCTGAGTTTACAGAACAATAATTTGCTTGTTCTTTTTGATGGAATAAATGCTTTTCATAGTCTAAAAATTTCCAAAAAAGATGGTGTATGTTCCTGCTGTAGTTTTTATCATTGTATAAATTTTTCATCAATTTTTATTGCCATTTGATATTTTTTAAAAATAAAAAACAATGTCTTTTTTCTTTCCCAAACTTTGAAAATTCATATAAGTTCGGAAACTAGCCTAAAAAATTCAAAAAAAGTACTGTCAGTGTGTTTTGTTGTCTTTTAATTTCTATCCAAATTTCGTGCATTAACTTTTTATAAAACTCCAAAAAAGTGCGAAAAATGAAAAATCTTAAAAAAACTGTAGAAAAGTATTAAAAATTTTATCTTGGTCTCTGTTTATAGATATTTAATTCCACTTTATCTAAAAAATAATTTCTAGGAGTATTTGGCACTTAAAGTATTTTTAAGTCGCAAAATACTCTTGGCTATGCATTGTTTCTCTTATTTTCCACTGTTTGATTTTTAGAAAATCATAAAAACATCAGGAAAATTTGAAAAAAAAACACCAAAAACTTTTTTAAATATATAAAACACAAAATTATTTTCTCTATATTTTCTGAGCTTTTTTTACTATTCTGAAAAATACAAAAAAGTGAGGTGTTGTGTATTGTTTATATTTTGTGCTTGTTTTGAAAATAAAAAAATATTATAAAAATTAAGAACTACTAAAAATTAATTCTGAAATTTAACTACTTAGCTTTTAAAGCGTGCTCCTTGTGTTCGACCCTAGTCGCTATGCTAGGTAAATAGAATAGAGAAAACCACTTATATTTGCTTTGATTGATTAATTATCTTTTAAGTAGTTTAAAATAAAATTTTTCCGTTGACCGATTCAAGTGGGTGAGTACTATGACACATTGACTATTATTTACATCTTAACCGCATCGGATTTCGGCTCATCGGAATGGTGCCGTTGCCGGGGAACGTAGCTTTGTAGTCATTTTTCAATTTTGTGATAGTTGTCTCTCTATTTTATAATTATCTTCTGACCATCTCTTGTTTGATTTTTATGCGAGGAACTGCTTGGAAGACGACTTTGAGTTTCTTTTTGGAGGACCCATACAGGAGGAAGAGTAGGGAGGAGAAGAAGGCTTTTATTTGATTTGAGAGAACAATTATTTGTCTTGTAATAATTTAGGACTTGGAACACTTGTGGACTTGGACTTTTCTCGGTGTCAGTTTCACCAAGTGCCGGTGCACTTGGGGGACCCCACCGCGGTTTTCGTGTTTTTATTTCATCGCTGTAACTTTCTACTTGATTCTCGCGGATTTAGCCCCTAGACGTTGGAATTTTGATTGATTGTGATGTAATATTCTAAGGCACAACACCTAATTGCTTATCTGTTCCTATAGAACGTAATTGGACCTTGGCTAAATATTAATTGAAAAGGTTAGTTTAATTGAATTTGAGACCACGTGCCGTGAGTCACATACAATGTTGGCAGGACCTGTTGTGGAGGGCACCGAGTGACTCCTAAGATCGGACTCCGAACTCGATTCGGTTTGTTAGCTATTGTTCTTCACAATTAATTGAAGCTGCTCGTCTAAGGCTGATTTCCTTGTGCATCACATAGTTAGTTTACATTCTGTATTTAATTTATGTGCGGATCATATTGCATTATAGTGCTGGAGTAAGGTACGAATTTTCTATCTCTGCATGCATCATTGTGTTTGACCGTGCATTGACTTTTTCGAATTCCTCCTCCTGTTTTCGACTCAAATTAATCAAAGAGGAAATCAAAAAGCTCGTTAGGCGTTATTCTTTGAAAAAAATCCAAAAAAATGAAAATAAAAAATTTAAAGAATTTTGGACTACTAATTGAACTTGACTCATAAAATCAAACGTAATTCATTCACCATTGTATTGGGAGAGCAATCCCCTCATTGTTTGCGCTTTTAATTGCTCGCGTACACACTAAGGAGTAGTGCCCAAATCCTATTCAAGCCTCCTAAGTGTTTGTACAACTTTTGTTTGATCAGATAACTCTAAAATTGAAATGATAAAAGACCAGATCTCACGATCTTCACATTGTGTAGAGTTGGTGAATTGGGGGTTTTCTTTGTGTTTGAATGTCTTTGGTATGAGTTGGTGACGTTTATTTTCTATCATTAGCAATCACCTTCTCTTTCTTTCACTCTCTTCTTTCCCACCCTCCCACCCTTCATCATTCTCATTTCCCTCTCTTCATGATGGGTCACACTTCATTTCAACCGAATTTTACAGTATCTTCATTTCATGCCCATCATTCCCACCCACTCTCTTGGGAGGTCGGAACTCCGACCGATTTCCCATCTTCTCCGTACCCATCTTCTAATTCAGGATATGCTGTGAGTAACGTTCGAGGAGACCAGATTAACCAAATATGAGACCATGGTGATTACCTTTCTGAGATAATGCATTCTATAGGAGAGCAAATGGGGCAGTTGCGAATTTCAGACGACTTTTATCCTGAAATGATGGATGAGTATAATGATCAAGAAGCGCACTCCGCTTCTACATTGAGTCCCTTCATTTTGGGAACACATTCAAACATTCCATATACACGAGATGATTTATTCGGGACAACAGATGAGGGAGAGATGACACCTGTTAAATGTGTAACATTTCATGATGATTCAGACATTACACACCGATCAGAGGATATGGATATGGATGCTACTACTTTTCATATGATGGATGTGTTGACTACTACTATAAGTTCTCAGAGCCGGACATTGGTTGAGGACCCATTGGATTTACAATCGGATTTTGAGTCAGTCCCGCTCTTTCATGTAAAAGATTCTTGGATTCTAGATTTGTTAGGCGCCAAAGAAATAGAGGTAGAACCCAAATCTCAACCATCCATTGAGTTATATCAGTATCCATGCCCAGTTGAGTCAATGTCTATTATTCAGAAGATCTTCTCAGATTCAGATACATATTTGGATTCATCTCAACATAGAGAGCTTGATGAGCGATTGATTTTTGATTTGGCAGATATAGATAGTCCCATATTTGAGCCATGTGTCCTCCCATTTGATGAGGTCGATATATTTTTGGAGGAACTGATATTTGACAGCATATATCCCCAATTCCCTGATGATTCGACATTACTCCCTGAGGGCTATCTGCGGGAGATGCCACGTACCCTGTGTACTCGGTTTCACTTTCAGAGAGTGCATCCGACCTTGCGGATCATGAGACCGAGTCATCTGATATTTTTGATCATGAGTTTGATGTTTCTCTCCTCGGCGACCCTCGCGAGGATGACACGATCTTTGAGGTATTCGATGATTTCACTGATTTGTCTACATTATATGCATCGGGTATCTGTCTTTTTAGTGAGTCTCGTGATCTTGATCTTCCTTATCTATTCGAGACGGTGATTGACGAAGATTCACTAATAAATCCTTCCTCCTCCACGTTCGACATCTTCGGCTCTGCCCTTTTACTCCATTCAAATCTTGAGCCGACAATTTCTTTTGCGCTACCGGAGCCCGATTCTATCTTCTCATATCTTTACCCGGTAGCAGACACCCTCCTAATTGTTTACCTGGGTGTCATCATTTCCTCTGTTGAGTTCGTTGTTGTTTCCTCACAGATGTCGTCCTGAACCTTGGTACAACGTTGTCCTATCCTTTGTGCCCAGCTAGGGGCGTAAACTCTAGCGCTTGTGGAGAGACACCTCAACACTGTTCACATCTGTATAGATCCATCTGTACATATCATATACTCTTTATCACACCCATATTCATCTCATGAGCATTCCATACTTAGGATGTACTTTACCCTAAGTATAGGGGGGTGCCAGACTTGTGATTACTCTTTTGATTCTTTTTACCTCTATTTTGCTGCCAATACTTAGGGATATTTTACCCTAAGTATGGGGGGGTAACCCTGGTACATTCTACTCCTTGGTTTTCCCCTTGTGTACAGTCTTCTATACTTAGGATTACTTGATCCTAAGTATAGGGAGATCACCGACTTCTATTTATTTTTTTACTTTATTTGTCGTTGTAATATACTATTCTTTTCTCTTTTTTATACTTAGCACGAGTTATTTCTTTCTTTCCAGCTCTTTGATCACTATGAGGACATAATTCGAGCAAAGTATAGTGGGGTGTCGTATATATTGTATATATACTTTAGCCATAACTCGTACTTTCATATTTCTAATATGGCTAAAATACTATGTAAATAATGGTAAAAAAACTAACTAATAAATAGATGCAGAAATCTTATCAAAAAATTTTTCTTGTAATACTGACTAATAAGTCAGGTTAAAATATTTTTTAAAAAAATGAAAATGGTTTGAAAATCTATTTGAAAAATCTTTTGAAAACTATTTCAAAAATGTTTGAAAAATATTTTTAACCTTTGTAAAAATGTCGTGGTTTTTAAAATAATTTTTCTCTTTATGTGAAAAAAACGATTTTGTAAAACTACTTGCAAATGTTTGGAAAAATGGTGGAAATTGTTTTTTGAAAATCTATATATACTATTTGAAAAATGTTTTCAAAATTGTTTTCAAATAATTGTAAATGATTGTAAAATTGCGTAAAAATTATTTTGGACTATAGTTTTCAAAATTATTTGTAAAATTATTTTTAAATAAATTTAAGGAATATATGCATCATAAAAATTAAAAAATGAATATAATAATAATAAAATTTCATTTGTGTATATACCTGTTTAAATTACTCAAGTTGTAAATACTTTCTCAATATTCTTGTAAATAATTGACTTACTTCATTGTAAATATGTGTATATAATCCCTAACCCTATCTAAAAGAGAGAGAGAGAGAGAGAAGTTTTGTATATACTTGTACATATTACTAACTATTTGCATAACAAAATTTTGCATGTGCATCATTTTTCCAAAATTCATAAAAATTTCAAAGTTTTGAAAATTATTTCACAAAAAGATTTTGTTTTCTTTGCATTGTACATATTTTCTTGCATTGACATGTGCATTTTTCAGGATAGTTTTGACATTTAAACTAAGTCTGGAATAAATTTGAAGAATGGAACTTAGTTGGACCTTAATCCACTTAATTTTAGAGGAACTTTATAAGATTTGGAGTTAAGACTTTTCAGGTCCTAGTGACTTAATTCTTTGAGTCCATAAGACTATGATCACATGTCATCTTGATAAGTCTAAGTAGAATATTTAACAACACATGCATGCTTCATTCAGACCGTGGCTTACCTTGGACAAAGCATTCTACACGTAGCTCTTCATGGAGGAGGTAGTGAGGGGGCATATTCTTTTAGTTTGGGGTAGCTAACAGGGTAGTACATCTAGGAGGAACCTCTCGTCCTCCTCTAGGGAGGGAAGTGCGTCTCAACCTGGTTTGGTGATGTTGAGGTCTAAAGATAGGATGCTATGGGGATGCAATAATGCTTCAAAAGAGGGATAGTATACTGGCTCAAGAGGAAAAAATCCTTATGTACATGCTGCACCTTGTATACATTTCCAAAAAAAATCGAAAAAAATGCAGAATCTCTAAAAGTGGACATAAGTGATTGAAAAGTAAAATGCCTGCCGGAGTGTATATACAAGTGAAAAAAAGAATAAGAGATTCAAAGTCATACATTTGTGAGCTTGCAACGGATGACTTGGCTACATTGGTCTTGCTTCCAAAGATAGGTAGCCACAATGGATGCCGTCCATTCTCTTCTCCATCCCTTCTTCCTGAGCTGGTTGTACTTGAACTTAGAAGGGAATATCCCCGCTCCTCGAGGAAAGAGTTGCTAGACCGGGGGATTAGAGTTACCTTGTTGAGAGAGACTTTTTCTTTGATACTTTTGAGAAGAAAAGCTATATCTCACTTACACTGTACAAGTACGAATTCATAGTTATAAGAATTTGTGCATGTAGACTTGTTCTTATTTGACTATTGAGGAGACCAGAATAGGAGTTTTTTTCGAACTTAGAGGCTGCTAGA
The DNA here is from genome assembly GCA_037367405.1 of Ottelia alismoides. Taxonomy (NCBI): domain Eukaryota; kingdom Viridiplantae; phylum Streptophyta; class Magnoliopsida; order Alismatales; family Hydrocharitaceae; genus Ottelia; species Ottelia alismoides. The sequence continues at coordinate 543,851 of JAZKJV010007211.1, forward strand.
TTTTAAATCCATTTCCCATTCAGCATCCGACACTAATAATCCAAAGGTCCGACAAAGCTCCATACTACATTTTTATGAAGATAAGTTTAAAAGTCAACATTATTCTAGCTTCTTTCTTTTTTCTTTTCATTATTTTTGTTTTCACTCATTTTCCAAATAAGTGTTTGCTAAGGGACTAGCAAAGGTAAAGTATAGGGGAATGATGAATCCACGATTCATCGCCTTTATTCCTTTATTTTAACTTCATTTTCTTAGTCAAACACCTGTAAATACCCACTATTTCCATAAAATTACCATTTTGCATCCATTTGTTAAATATGCATTTTTAACACTTTTTGTATTCGAAATAAAAGAATAAAGATGAAAAGAAAAAGAAAATAAAAATGAAGGATGTGTTTTTGCAATAAATACAGACTGACCTGAACCCTGAGAGAAGGTTAAGACTTGACCTTATCGATCAGGAATAAAGTAGGGGGAGATAGGGTCTTCTGTCAAAAATCTAAAAAATATTTTGTAAATATATTTTTATATATTTGTATAAAACTTGTACTATTTTATTTGTACATAATTTGACCAAATATTAATTTTTTTGTAAACAAAATTGTAAATAAAATGTGTTATAAATAATAAAAATATTTGCAAAATAAAATAATGTACATATTACAATTAATCACCCTTAGAAAAAAGCCACAATACGATCATTGAAATACCAATTCTGGCTCCATACGAACTCAAATTGAACCAAACTCACTTCCATCATACTCTAAACTTTCAAATGGTTATGATATCATAATTTTTGGAGTTACGGTTAAAAAGTCGGTAATCTAGGGTGTTTTGTACAATTTCACCATTATTTATTGTATATATTTTATTCAGATTTATTTTTATATAATATATATAATTGTAAAAAATATTTTCTTAAAAAAATAAAAAAATATAAATAAATTTTTTTTAAAAAGTATATAAAGATTATTTCGTTATTTGTACATGTGTATATTGTATTATATGTACATAATATTTGTATACAACTAACTTCATTTTACAAAAATTATCAAAAAAATAAAATATCTCTCGTTAATTAATTAAGTTAATTTAATTATGAAAATTATATTTAGATTTAATTATTTATTCATTATTTTATTTTATAACATACCATGTATATTAGATTTGATTTTATACCTTTAATGGTCACCATTAAGGTGGCTAGTTGATTTCCATAAATTATTTAATTGATTGAATTTATTTAATTCTGAATTTCGTATTTTATTTATTAATTAATTTAATTATTTTATTAATTTCACCAATAAAGACCTTCCTCATTTGTAGATATTTTCCATTTTGATTTTCTTCCTCTTTTTAATGGGCTCTTCCTCCCTCATTTCCTTTCGATCAATCTTTGGTAGAGTGGAGACCGATCTCCGAGAGCTTTCTTGTTGAAGAAGCGTGCCCATCCTCTGAGTCATCCGGTGACAGCGCGTTAGTCCTCGTCGAGGCCATCACAACATTTCCGAATCCCGAGGTGAGATCCATTTTATTTCCTATTTTTTTGCCTAGATAAATTGTAGTTTTAATTTTTACGTAGATGTAGTGATTAAATTTTAGATCCAAAAATCACAAAAATATCAACCACACATTTTTCGTGTCCGAATCCGAATTTTTCATCTCACATCTTGATCCTCGCATTTCACATTCTACCTCACACAACATATCACCTTCGACCATGCACGGTGGTCGGAGTCACGGATTTCTCTCCCATATCGCAAGATCCTCATCGTTTACCACTCCTTTTGTGTATATAAATAAAAAAATAAAAAAGGCATATAATTGTTTTTCTTTTTCTTCTCTAACGTTTGTTTCGCAGGAAAAATTAAAAAATATAAAAATATAAAAAATATAAAAAATTGTTTTGTTGCTTACATGTCTTGTTTAAAAAAACCAAAAAACCTTTTTATCAGTTCTGTGTTTATAGTAAAAAATAATAAATAATAAAAAGAGAAAAAGAAAGCAGGCAACAACACTGCCTGCTTGCTCCACCGTGCGCGGGCCGCCCTCCTCTGTCGCTGCCTCGCTCCAGCCGAGCAAATCTCCTCCGTGGGTCGTCCCACACATAGGCGATGCTCCAGCCGAACGCATATCCTCTGTGGGCCACCTCGCACGGTGAGCGCTGCGCCACCCAGCGGCGGAGGATCACGTCATCAACCCTCGACTCCAGAAGCCCATCCAGCCTAGTAGAGCACCACCTGTGTAGCGCCTCCTCAGTCGGGCGCATTGGGCGACGCCGTCACCCTCCCCATGGCTGAAGCCTCCACTCTCCCCTACGGTGGCCGCCCTGCGCCTCGCCGTCTGCCGTGTGGCGCACACTCTACCGACACTGCTCCAGGTCACGTGGGCGACGACCCTCCCATCCTTACTCCTTTTGTTGTGAAAGAAAAGACAGAACGAAGAACCCTAGGGTTCATTTTGAAATAAAAAAGAATTGGACAACATTTACGCAGAAGCCCTCAAAACATTCAAAATCTACTAATCATCCCCTGCCTTGGGTAAATTTCAACTTTCACCTTGAATCTTATTTCTTGTTACATTTTGATGTCTGTGAACAATTACATTTCAGTCCCTGAGTTTACAGAACAATATTTTACTTGTTCTTTTTGATAGAATAAATGCTTTTCATTGTCTAAAAATTTCCAAAAAATGATGTATATTCCTGCTGTAGTTTTTATCATTGTACAAATTTTTCATCAATTTTTATTGCATTTTTGATATTTTTTAAAAAATAAAAAACAATATCTTTTTGCCTGTCCAAACTTTGAAAATCCATAAAAATTCGAGAATTTGTCTAAACATTCCAAAAAATTATTGTAGGTGTGTTTTGTTGCCTTTTATTTTCTTTCAAAATTTCGTGCATTAACTCTTTATAAAACTTCAAAAAAGTGCGAAAAATGAAAAGTCTTAAAAAATTGTAGAAAAATCCAAAAAATCTGATCTTGGTCTCTGTTTGTATATATTTAATTGCACTTTATCTGAAAAAATATTTTCAGGAGTATTTGGCACTGAAAGTATTTTTATGTTGCAAAGTACTCTTGGTTGTGCACTATTTCTCTTATTTTGCAATATTTGATTTTTAGTAATTAAAAAACATCAGAAAAATTTGAAAAAATTATCAAAAATATTTTAAAATATATACAACACAAAACATTTTCTTTGTAATTTTTTGAGCATTTTTTACCATTCTGAAAAATACAAAAAGTGTGGTGTTGTGTATTATTATCTTTTGTGCTTGTTTTGAAAATAATAAAAATTTTAAAAAATAAAAGCCATGAAAAATTAATTCTGAAATTTGACTACTTAGTTTTTAAATCATCCTCCTTATGTTCGACCTGGTCACTATACTAGGTAAATAGAATAGTGAAAACCGTTTATATTTGCTTTGATTGATTGATTATCTTTTAAATGGTTTAAAATACAACTTTTTCGTTGACTGATTCGAGTGGTTGAGAACAACGACACATTGAATATTATTTACTTCTTAACCGCATCGGATTTTGGCTCATCGATACATTGAAAGTTGACGGCAGTGCCACTCGCTCGCCCATGCCGCAACCACCGTGCCCGTCTGCGCGATCGCCGCTGCCGCCTCCTCCTCCACGACACGTGGGTCGCCCTCCTCCGTCGCAGCCTCGCTCCACCGTGTGCGGGCCGCCCTCCTCTGCCGCGACCTCGCTCCACCGTGCGCGGGCCACCCTCCTCCGTTGCGGCCTCGCTCCAGCCGAAGTATCTCCTCCGTGGGCTGTCCCACGCGCATGCGGCGCTCCAACTGAACGTGTGTCCTCCGTGTGCCGCCGCCTGCAGAAGAGCACCACACCACCCAGCGGTGGAGTACCGCGTCACCAACCCTCAACTCCAGAAGCCCATCCAGCCTAATGGAGAACCACCTGTGCTGCGCCTCCTCAGCCGGGCACGTCGGGCGACGCCCTTGCCCTCGCCTCCGCTCTCCGCTGCAGTGGACGCCCTACTCCTCGCCGACTATCATGTGGGGCGCGCTCCACCAACGCCGCTCCAGGCCGTGTAGGTGACGACCCCCCCTTCCTAGCTCCTTTTGCTGTGAAAGAAAAGACAGAACAAAGAACCCTAGGGTTCAGTTTTAAATAAAAAAAGATTGGACAATATTTACACATAAGCCCTCGGAACTTTCAGAATCTACTAATCAACCCCTGCCTTGGGTAAATTTCAACTTTCACCTTGAATCTTATTTCTTGTTACATTTTGATACAAATTCTGTAAACAATTGCATTTCAGTCCCTCAGTTTATAGAACAATAATTTGCTTGTTCTTTTTGATGGAATAAATGCTTTTCATGGTCTAAAAATATCCAAAAAATTGTATATGTATCTGCTGTAGTTTTTATCACTTTCTAGAATTTTCATCAATTTTTATTGCCATTTGATATTTTAAAAAAAATCAAAAACATTGTCTTTTTACTTGCCAAAACATTGAAAATTCATAAAAATTCAAAAATTAACCTAAAAATTCAAAAAAAATTACTGTAGGTGTGTTTTGTTGTCTTTTAATTTCTATCCAAATTTCGTGCATTAACTCTAAAACTCCAAAAAAGTGCAAAAAATGAAAATCTTAAAACAATAGTAGAAAATTGTAGAAAAGTTCAAAAAAATCTAATATTGGTCTCTGTTTGTAGATATTTATTTCCACTTTATCTGAAAATTAATTTCCAGGAATATTTGGCATTAATGTATTTTTTAGTTGTAAAATACTCTAGGTTGTGCACTGTTTCTCTTATTTTCCGCTGTTTGATTTTTTAAAAAATCACAAAAACATCAGAAAAATTTGAAAAAATTACGAAAAAACATTTTGAAATATATAAAATACAAAACATTTTCTTTGTAATTTTCTGAGCATTTTTGACCATTCTGAAAAATACAAAAATGTGGTGTTGTCTATTGTTTATCTTTTGTGCTTGTTATGATAATAAAAAAATATATAAAAAACAAAAACACTAAAAATTAATTCCGAAATTTGACTACTTAGTTTTTAAATCGTGCTCCTTGTGTTCGACCCTAGTCGTTGTACCAGGTAAATAGAATAGCGAAAATCTCTTATATTTGCTTTGATTGATTGGTTATCTTTTAAGTGGTATAAACTAAATTTTTTCCGTTGACTGATTCGAGTGGTTGAGAACAACGACACATTGAATATTATTTACATCTTAACCGCATCGTATTTCAGGTCATCAATAAACCTACCTGTCAGATTCCTTCACCTTTTGAACCCCTTTCGATGAAGCTCTGGCCCTGTTTTGGTTGTGTTCTAGATTGGCGAGGTGACATGTAGCTTCCAACACTCTAGGCCAAGCGGAGGCTAAGGCGGCGTTCCGCATCTTTGGCGAGGCCTCGCCATTGAGGTTCCACCTCCCAATTTTGGTCGGTGAGGTATGCATTTTCCTTCTTGTTTCTTGCATTTATTTGCTTACGTTTGGTTATAGGTTCGATTAATACTTTTATTTAGTCAATCCATCCAGTGATTCACCCTCGCTTGAGCTCGCTCCAACGAGCTTCACCTTGCATCCCATGTGCCCATTCCTCTCGCTATAGGGTCGGGGCAATTTGCCCTCGACCCTATCACTCTTGCAAGTACAAGAGAACTTAACGACACATTTGGTGGCATTTGGACCCCCGCCGGAGATACTTGGAGCATCTCCGCTACTCTGCCTTCGCTAGCCACCTCTGGCAGTCATCGTCCACCTTTCGAGCCCCTAGCACACATAGTACATCTGCAAGAACGGTTCGAGGCCATTTTGGAGCTGAAAAGACCACCAGAGGAGGGAAATATGGTCAGTGGAATCTCACATCACCGTAAGTTCTTCCCCGTTTGTCATCATCATCTTTCCGCCATCAGATCAAGGTCCTCCGCCCAGGCATGCAGCTGCCATTCGATCAAGTCGTCCTCGGCCGTTGATCGTGTCAAGGATTATCTAATCTCAGTCGCCCTCTATGAATCATCATCACCTCCTCCTACACCGATATGTGTTCAAGTGAAAAAGGAGCGTCGTTGGATCCACGCCTAGCTTGGCTATTTTGCATCACCACCCAGCTCATTTTTGTATTTACTATTTGGTGCATAAACTTTCCTCTGCCCTTATATTATTCGTGTAATATTTACACTCAAGACCTCGACGTTTATCGCATTTGCATATTGGACCATGCTAGTGAGGCTCACGTGTCTACGCACGTGAGCTTGGCTATTTTGCGGCAAGGCCCTCACATTTTTCATATTTCATATTGGTCCTGGATATTTTATATCGCGTTGTAATATTTTGGGTATAATTGCAAACTGACCCTCTATCTTGTTGCTATTTAAGCTAAGGTCCTGGCCATGTCATCTCACGTATTTGTACGCGTGAGGTGCGTTGGAATTTTGCAGAAGACCCCTTAAGGGTTTGTATATTTGTATTAGGTACCATAACTTATCATTTCAGTCTAATATTTTTGGTGGAAATGCACTTTGGCACCTGTACTTCCTGATATTTACAAAAATACCCTTGTAGTAGTATAGGTTTTCTTTGTTGTATCTATTCATTTCATGCACCTATATTGCTAAAAAAAATCCCCAAAAATAGACATAATTTCATGTTGCTTTACACTTTCACGTCATATTTTTATTTTACATTTTTGAAGCCTTCAATATTTATAAAAAATAAAAACGTCACCTTTTTACCTTTATTTGTACTAGAAAATCCATAAAAATTATAAACCTTTTTGAAAAATTCCAAAAAAATATTTTCTATTTATTTAAGTATTTTGTATCTTTAGACCAAAAATCACTAAAAAATATAAAATAAAACTCACAAAAATTGGAAAATTGCTAAAATCTTTGTAAAAATATAAAAATCATTAAAAAACATAAAAATATATTTCTTGTCTCTTAATTTTCTCTATATTATTATCTTTATATAAAAATTAATTTGGATATTTTTTGACTCTATTTTATATTTTTCATCTCCATTTTACTTTTAGTTATTTATTTTATTCCTTATTTTGAGTATATTGTACTTTAAAAATTATATAAAAATTAGCAAAACTTATGGAAAAATTACAAAAATACTAAAAAATTATCAAAAACCCCAAAAGATTTTACTTCATGTATTTTTACTATTTTTACCTATATAAATTTCTCTCTTACTTATATTGTATACATTTCTATATTGTTTTTATATTTATTAAAAAATATAAAAAAATATAAAATATAAAAAGGAAATACAGAATCGGAAAACTAAAAATCAAAATATAAAAATATAAAAATCATAAATCAAATAAAAAATTATAAAATTAAAAAACCCACAAAAAATAGCACACTTAGAGATGAATACATCACATTCATTTTGAGCTTTCATTGCCCTGATCTACCTGCTTGTTCCCTGTGTTTGACACTCTACACATACTTGCACTATACGCATCTTTTGTAGAGTTATAATAATTTTAACTCTGTATCTGCTTTTCATTGTTTAATCATCTGTTGTGGGTTAATTGTTGTCTGAAGTCGGGTTTCTTGCGGGTTGCCACAAGTACTGCATCTCTGCTTTCTGTGAGATGTATTTTAGACCCATGAAAAATCCGCTTAAACAACGGGTTCCTCTAAAATTAAGTGCATTAAGGCATATACCAAGCTCCAAGCTTCAGACTTTAATTCAGACTTGTTCAATTGCCTTGATCATTCTGAAAAATGCAAATGTTATATATAATACAAAAGAATTTTTTCTGAAACCTTTTTTTATTTTGAAATTTTTATGGTTTTTTGGTTTTTTTTTGTAAATTTTTATTCAGAATTATGAAAAGATTTTGCAATTTTTTTGGGTTTTAAATTTGTGATTTTTAAGGATTTTTTTCTTGAATGAATGTCAGTGAAAAAACTATGTATATCTCTTCACACGAGAGTGCATCTATATGTACAGGAGTTTGGTGTGTATTTTAGAGTGGGAATTTAAAAAGTTGAATGTTAGTGATAATTTACAGGATTTTTGTTAAAATTTTGTAAGGATTTTATTTAAACTATTATTTAAAAATTTTCTCAAAATTTTGAAACTATTTTCGCAAACATTTTGAAAACTTATTTTTGCAAATAATTTGATGAACATTTCTACAAACATTAATAAAAGTTGAAAATCATTTTTTAAATATTTTTCGAATATATATATATATATATATATATTTCAAATGATTTTACAACTTTTTTTCGAATCATTTGCGAATAGATTTTCAAAATTTTGTATTTACATAAATAAAAGGAATTTTTACAAACAAAATATTTTTACAAAGATTTGAAAATATTTTGAAAAAGTTTTCCAAAAAAATTTCAAAAGAATTTTCAAGACATTTTTCAAATCATTATGCTAGAGATTTTTAACCTGATTTAAGTATTTATGAATAATTATGTGTACTTTATTAATTTGCCGTATTATGGAAATATGAAGGTACACATTATGGTTAAGGTATATTCAACGTAAATACGACCCTTATACTTAGCTTAAGCTATGCCCTCATAGATTAGAGAGAAAAAAGATGACATAAATCATACTAAGTATAGAAAAATCTATACTACAACGACTAAAGAATCAAAGAATGGGAAGTTGACCCTCCCCTTGATACTTAGGATGAAATAGTCCTAAGTATAGTAGACTATACTCTAGGTAGGGAGGAAGGGTGGGAATATACGACATCACCGGCTCGAACTATCCCTCCCAAACTTAAGGTAGTATCCCTAATTATTATAGACATAATATCAAGAGTTGAGGAGATAGGCGAGGGATTAACGAATTAACAACTCAAGGTGTTCACCCCCCATACTTAGGACACAGTACATCCTGAGTATAACCGTGATGAAAGGGATGAACACCTTTTCAAGACAATTAGAAAAAAGAAAAGGGAAAGAAGAAAAGAAAACAAGAAAATAGAATCCTATTTTTATGATTTTTATCTCAAGTGTATGATCCTTATGAATTTGTGAGTTCATCTTGAAATTCAACTTGAATGTAACTAACAACAAGCAAGAATGTTTCATGCTCTAGATACAACTTCAGCAACTGTCCATTGACTACAAATAGTTGTGCATCAAGTGATAATTCAGATATCAATAAACTTCCGTTGTCATGCATAATTTTCATAATTAATGGCCCAGTCCATTTGCTCTTCGGTTTGCCCAAAAAGATTTTCCACTTCGCATCGAACACCAACACCTTCTGTCTAGGTTCAAAAGTCTTCCTTCAAATGTGTTTATCATGATATTTCTTGACTTTCTCTTTGTACATAAGGTTGTTGTCATATGAGTAGTCTTAAAATTCTAGCAAATGGTTCACATCGATTTTCCAGATCTTGCATGCTTTCTTGAAATCCAAGCTGCACATATTCAATGCCCATAATAATTTCTGAAACTCTACAATTGGTGACATGACATTCCATAAATAAGGTGGTAGAGAGACATGCCAAGAGGAGACTTGTACGAGGTTCTGTAGGCCCAAAGAACTGAATCGAGAAACTTTAACCAATTCTTTTATATATAATCGTACAATCTTTTGCAGAATAGTCTTGATCTCCATGTTTGATCATTCATCCAAGCTATTGGGATTGAGGGCTAGACGACACTGCTACACGGTGTTCAATGTTGTATTCTTCGGTCAACTTCTTGACCTCTTTGTTTATAGTGGCTTTCCCATCAGATATGAGAATCTTGAGAATCCCGAACCAAAGACGATGTTATCTTTTAAGGATCACAGATGGTGCGACTATCTGTGGTTTGAGTGGGGATTGCCTCCACCCTTCTGCTTACATAGTCGACGACCAGTAGGATGTATTCAAAATCATGACTGTTGGGGAATGGTCCCATTAAATCAATACCCCATGTTTCGAAGATGTCAGAAATTTGAATGTATTTCAGAGGCATTGTGTCTCGCATAATGATGTTTCAACGATTCTCTCACATCTAGTATAATGTTTTACATAATAAGTTGCATCCTTGAATAAAGTTGACCATCAAAGGCCATATTGGAAGACTTTCCCTTCCATCCTTTTTATAGAATGGTGTCAATTGGCTTCAAGCTTATGATAGTGGTCTAGAACACTTTGATCTCCTCTTGAGGTATAAACCTCCTCCAGATGCAATATGCTCCCTCTCTGAATAGATGTGGATCCTCCCACAGGAAGAATGAATGTAAGCCAACAATTTTTCAACCTTGATCTTCGACTAGTCAATGGAGTTTTCTTGGAGAGAATATAGTCAACGATGTTCTCATACCAGGGAATTAAGGTGATAGACATAATTGCCTCATCCGGGAAAGTATCTATAATAGGAATGGAGTTCTGCTAAGGAGTTTCAACTTCAACTATTCTAGAAAGGTTGATTTGCCACCACATTTTTTGCACCAGGTTTATCACGAATTATAAAGTCAAATTCTTGGAGTAGAAGAATCCATCGAATCAGACAAGGTTTGACCTCCTTCTTTCTCTATAGGTACTTGAAGGCAGAGTGGTAAATATAAATAATCACCTTGATCTGAGGAGGTGTAATTTGAATTTTTCTAAGGCAAACACTATGTCTAGCAACTCTTTCTCTATTACTGTATAATTCTTCTGAACTTCATCTAATGTTCTTCTAGTGTAATGATTTGCAAATGGAATCCCATCTTGTCTTTGTCCAGGCACAATACTAAATGCGAAATTTGAGGCATCCATCATGATCTAGAAGGGTAGAGACCAATCAGGTGACTGGAGGACATGAGCATGCATGACTAAATCCTTCAGCAGATTGAAGGATTGGAGGACCCGATTATTGACCCCAAAATCAGCCTCCTTACCAAGTAGCTTAGTCAATGGTAAGACTTGCTTTAGATTTGTTGTTGGCTCAAGTTTCGAAATTATGTCCACCTTGGCTGGGTCTACCTCCATACCACACTTGGATATGACATGACAAAATACAATTTCCTAAGTCACCATGGAGTGACTCTTCTCCCACGAGAGCACAAGGTTCACCTCACAACATCTTTTCAGCACTCGATATAAATATCCCAGACAATTATCAAAGCTATCACCGTAGACTGAGAAATCATCCATAAAACTTCGAGAAAATTGCCTACCATATCAACAAATACCACAAACATGTATCTATGGAATGTAGCATGTGCATTGCACAATCCAAATGGCATCTTTATGAAGATGTATATCTCGAATGGATAGGTGAAGGTAGTCCTCTCCTGGTCTTATGGAGCAATGATGACTTCATTATTCCCATAATAGCCATACAAGAAGCAAAAGTATTCCTTGAGGGCACGTTTTTCGACTATCTGGTCAATTAAGGACAGTGGAAAAAGATCCTTCATGATTGCAAGATTCAAGCTTTATTAATCCACAAAGATGCGCCATGAAGTTGGCACTTGGGTCATAATCTCCTCTCCTTTATCATTGGTGACAATTGTGATCCCAAATTTCTTGGTCACTATGTGCAAGGGACTCACCCCTTTATTGTCAGAGATGGGATAGATAAATCTCACATCACACCACTTGGTAATTTCTTTCATGTCAACCTCCCACAAGTTGGGGTTCAATCTACACTGAAATTCCCTGGACGGCTTGTTATCTTCTTCTAAATAAATGTGATGTGAACATAGTGAGTGATTTAGTCCATTGATATTCGTGATATTTCAGACTAGTGTCTTGCGATTTCATTCAAGAACCTCGAGCAAATGAGATTCTTGTTCTTCGTCAAATGAGAATGGATAATGATCGGATGCATATCTGGTTCTCTAGCAAGAAAGGCATACTTCTTATTGGAGGGAAGAGGCTTGAGCTTTAGGGGAGTGGGAGTCAGCTTGGTGATGACCTCATTAATTGTATCATGTAGAAGATCATTTAACTATCTGTTATCCACCACTTGGTATTCAGATTCTGAATTCAAAATATCAAACATATCTGCAATAAATTCGTCCTTCTCAGATGAGGATGGATGTTCAAACAACTCAGAGTAACCATCAACCAAGTTCTCATTATTAAAGTCTTTGGTATTGTGTTGTCTAGGCTTCCCTCAAGGGAGAGAAATTCCTTGTCTCATTGTCATTCAAGAACAGATTGGTGTCTCTACATTCAGCAAGAAATTGCAGTCGTCTTGGCCATCCGGTTCGAGAACTCTCGATATAGATGCAACTTTTGTAGGTTTCAAGTCAGGGACCATCTCTGTAAGCACTTTATCGTTGATGGAGAGAAATGTGATTTCTCTAGTGTCGTAATCTACCACTACTTCAACTGTTCGAAGGAATGACCGACCGAAAGTGATGTGTGGGGAGCATATGTGTGGAGGTGTCCATATTCAATACAATGAAATGCATAGGGAACCACATCCCATGAACTAAGACAATTACATCCTTCAACATAACCCTGGTCCACTTAACGGATCTATCTATGAACTGCACAATCATCTTTGTAGGCTTGAGCGCTCTTACTCCAAATTTCTTAAGTAGGGAAGAAGGCAAAAAATTGATTAATGATGCACTGCCAAGTAGTGTGCACTCAAACTCTTCGTTTAAGATTTGATACCTGATGAGCATGGCTTCCTTGTCTTTCTTCTTATTCGAGAGTCTGTTGATGGTGTTGCTAGTTGCCATGGTTAGAACACACGTCTCTGATTTTCTCTATCTCATTCATTTGTTTAGATGCTTTTTTTGTACATGCCTCTTTATGTCCTCTTTTCACCATTGGCATGCACTCCATGGATTTTAGCAAAGTCATTTCAAGAATGATATTTTACAAAATTTTGTCAATCTCAGGATCATACAAAGCATTTTTCATTTTTTGTTGTTTTTGCTTTAATTACTTTTGGAAAAGGGTTATTTACATCAGAATATACTATATGATGTAAAATTTTGTCCATATTATGATTTATTGGTAGATGGAAAAAATGTATAAAATTATCTACGATATTTGGACCGAAAAATTCAGCAATCTTGCTCCTTCGGCTAGTGTTGGTTCGGCTGCTGGGGGTGGCTTCCCCATCACAACATGACTTCACCTTAGTTGCTTTTGTATTTTTGTATTTTTTATCTTTTTCTTTTTTTTTATGTTTTTGGTGTAGGTGATGCTACATAAAATAAAAATACTTTGTCCCCATCGACTGGAATGGTTGAAGACACGCTATGAGACGCTTTTCTCTTTCCCTTCATTGTTGCAAACGATCAAAGTGTCCTACTGCTCCTTAGAATTATAGAATTAGATAAAAGCAATATCATTTCTACCTGAATCGGGTTGAACACTATAGATTTACTACTCCTTATGATGAAAATTTTTCAGGTTAGCCTCGACCTTGGCTAGAATGACAGTCTTGGTGGCTGTCAGGTCATCTATCTTTTGGCTCATATTAGCCATATTCTGATTGAGATGGGCTAGACAATCTAAGCATGGTTGACCGGGGTGGACTCAGAAGATTCAGCCTGGTGTTGCCTCTAGTTCTGCTGATAGTGGGGAGGCTGTAGTTGGTAACCCTGTGAGTACTCAAGAGGAGGAGGAGGAGGCAGAGGAAGAGAAGGATATTGTTGGTATTGTTGGGAGGAATACTGGTATTAATGATGAGCAGCAGAATGTTGGTATTTCTACTAACGGTGTCTGGACCAGTGATAATTTTGCCTCCAAGTATACCCTTACTGCAAAAGGCTACTAATGATGGATCAGGTTGGGCTAGTTGTTCTGCCCTCATCGTTGATGGTGGAATTGTCAGTTGGCATGTTTCTAACCCTGTGGATGTCCCTGAGGATCGTAAGGGACCGTTCAGCTACAGGTCATTGCTTCAAATTCCATTGACCTCATGAATGAGTGGAGGAGGTGGGTAACATGGCTCGAGGTACTGGTACTGCAACTCAGGTGGCTTGTAAACAACCATCTGTATATATGGCGACTGAGGCATCTGCACATAGTATACATGCTGGATTGGAGGTTGGCTGGGACTTGATTGTGCTGGTTGTGGAACTGTTTGTTCCTTCTTCCTAGGTGGAGGCTCAGGGGTGGTTTTCACTGCATTGCAGGAGCTGATGGTATTCACTAGCAGCTCCATCTGCGTAGAGATGATGTCGAGCTTGTCCAGCCTTATGATTCTTTGTTCAATCCCTACGATCTTCTCTATGTCATGCGGCCTCTTTTCAATAATATCCACTTTGGACATGTGATTCCTGATGATGTTGAGGTCAGAGTTATCCCACGTGTCCACTTCACGAGTATCCACAATGTTAATATTATTATGGACGATCTATGGCAGTGGTTCAATCTGAAAGGAACGGGAGGAGGAAAGTATAGACTCTCCATCGACCATCTCCTTGAATAATTACCATATTGCGTCCACATACTTGAAGTGAGAACCTCCACAGGAAGCATTAATCATATGTTGATTTTTCTCTATTAGGCCCCCAAAGAAATGCTAGACTAAGCTCATCTACAATATGTCATGGTAGGGGCACTTCTCTATCAAATCACTGAATCTCTCCTAGGTCACACAAAAAGGACTCTTGGGGTCCTTAGGAGATGCTGGATATCTTGGAATGCATGAGATTGATACGACGAGAGGATAGTACTTGTGCATGAATGCAAACGTTTGATCCTCCCATGCCATCACCATCTTTCCCATATGAATGATCTAATGTAGTGCTTTACCCTGAAGGACGAAAGGAAAGGCGGTCATCTTGACTACACCGAATGATATATTGGGGTGGTAAGTGGTGATACATATGCATCCAAATTGTTGTACATGTATGTAAGGCTCCTCATTTGAATTATCGTGGAAGCTCAGGAGGAGAGAAAGGTGCTAGGACTTCTGCTCGAATTGTCTGTAGATCCTCGGAATATGGATCTACCCAGTGATGCGCTCGTCCCCAGGATTGTATGTTTGCTTCATGGTGGGATTGGATTAGCCTCTCATTCCTTCTCCCTCACCTCCACAAGGTCCATCTACATAATTAATATCATTATCATCACCATTGAGTTCATCAAAACCTCCTCATGGGTTTCCTCCTCTCTGTGCTGACCTTATCCTCAAGTCATTTAACATCTCTTAGAAAGCGACCTGGGCAAGTGTTTGGTCGATTAACTGAAGTTGGATGGACTAGATGGAGATCAAGAGCTGGTTTTGTTCACCTCATACTAGTTTGCTCCCCACTCAGTATTCTGCTATCTGCTCATTAGTTGCGGTCCCTTTCCTCTTCTAGAGGGAGCCATATCTGATTCTGATAGTGAAGACTTAGTCTCTAGATCGGGGTCTAGACTGCAATCGGGAAAATACCTCCATTAGTCTGCATGCAAGAACCATATGTAGAGAATAATTCAGAATTAGGGTAAATTCTGAATTTTATTAGTGATGGAGAAGTGTAAGGAGTGAAATCAATCTCCATCCAAAAAGAGAAGAACTTGGGAAGCAACTTTTCCTGGTCTAAGGGATGCAGAAGACGCAAGGAGTCTTGAGGGTGGTTCATGGAGTCTGAACCAATTACCTAGGATCACCCTGAATTATTGGAGATATTGAGATCAAGGACTCGATGTGGTGTCAGCAGAGTTCCAACTAAGCCATCTTGGAGTCAACATCTTGAGGAACAAAAAAAGGAGTGTAAAACAATAGAAGGCTCACACTGAGCAAGGATCAAGAGAGGTATGAAATGAAGAAATGAAAAAAGCTGGCACAAGTGCACGGGACTTGATCTTTGGATCCTAATATAGATCAAAACAAACACAAAACAAAATAGATTCACCAACTCAACTCTGTTAAGCCATGAAGTTTCATCTATTTTTATCTTTTCAATTTTAGCGTTGTGATTCAAGCAAAAATTATAACACATCCTTAAGAGGCTAATCTTAGAAGGGAGCATGTAATGCCAGGAAAGTATCCTCGTATTTGTTCCATCTCCTTTGTATCTTGTGATATGCACTTTTTTAGGTCCTCGATATCGATCCTGAGGGGCTACTCAGCCAAATAAATAGAGAGAGTAAGATAATAGGCAAAACCTATACTTACCTCACAAACAAGGTGCTCAGACGCAAGACCATGAGACAAACACCCTCATGAGGACATGGTCTATGGTTAATACTTTAGATCAAGTTGGATGCTCTACACAATGTGAGAGCAATGATGTTGATAAGACCCTACTCGCTCTCATGGCTCTCAGATATCCCCAATTAAACCACATCAACAATTAACCCACAATGCTAAAGCAATGAATAATGACAAGCTAAAACTTCTTGTACCATACAATATGATATTTATAGTATGCACATGTAGGGGTCGAACCACAAAGGAGAAATGAGAATATAACACAAAAATTGTCAAAAAGACAATAAATGTTTTTTTTGTTTTATAGGGATTTTTCAATCTTTTATTGATTTTTAATTAATTATTTTTTATAGATTTATTATATTTTAGTTTAGTTTTAAATTTTATAATTTTTATATTTTTGATTTTCTGATTTTTAGATTGGTTTCCTTTTTAGTGTATGTAATATGAATATATAGGATATGTAGATAATGTGTGATATATAATAGTTATATAAGATATAAATATATAGAAAATATAGAAAAATAAAAAATACCCCAAGTATAGTCCTTTTTATTTTTTAAGGAGTTTTAAAATATATAGGGTATTTTTGGTATTAATATTATTAGTAATAAACTAAGCAAATATAGTTATATATAATATATAATCTAGTATATATATAGATATAGATATAAAAACCTATGGAAAAATAATATATTTTTATATATTTTTATATTTTGTTCTATTTTTAGATTTTACTTGTATTTTTTTTCTATTTTTCTGTAGTTTTATTGAATAGCATGTCAAAACGATGAACAATAATATAAAGCTGAATTGTTTTGGATTTTTAAAATAGATAAATAGTTCAAAATTTTCCAAAACTAATTTTAATATATAATATATATAATAAATAATCTACAAAATTAGACAATAATATTTTTGCATTTTTAAGAATTTTTAATAATTTTTATAAAGTTTTCTCACTTTTTAGTGTTTATCTTTTGAATTTTTTGTTATTTTTGTTTCATAGCTCAAAATTATAATAATAAAGACACTGTAATTTTTTGGATTTGTCAAAATAATTTTATACTTTTATGTATTTTAAATGCAAACACGACATAAATGCAATATTTTGAATTTTTAAATATAGAAAAATATTTTAAATGGTTTTACAAAAAAATATGTGACTTTATATAATGTCAGTCCCTAAAATAACTTTCCTACAATTTTTTTATGTCAAATGATATATTTATTGCAAGAAATACAAGAAATAAAAATACATATACTGACAGGGATTTAAACATAATTAAAAACAAACAAACATTCATTCTAGAATATATAAACAAACTACAAGGGCCTCTGCAAAAAAAATCTTTTGGATATTTATTTTAGTACACATGATAGGGGTATAAATGTAATATCCAAGAACATACATGGTCTACTTGCAATTTATTCTAAAAGTTTAACACTAAAATGTATTTATGGACTAAATAATAAGAAAACCCTAAAGGGGCCTCAACGAAATTCCTGTTCTCTTACATGTATGCGCACGTTAGGTGATGTGGTGTGGAACATAACGTAACTAACATGAGTACAAGGGTACAAAAGTTATTTAACTACATCTTGAAGTTTTGGACTAAATAGAAAATATAAAAACTAGGGGTAGGTTGCAAAATTAACCCTAAAGCACGTGGGCGGATGATCGAGATCTTTCCACATCCACACGCCCTTTCCTCAACGATCGATGAGTTTTCGTGTGTATGAATTTATAGGATTAGATCTGGGTAGCTTATCGGACGCCAGAGGGCACTCACATCCAATGGCAGTTGGAGCTCCTAGGGAAGGACCTTGATTAGACAACTGTGGACAATCCTGGAAGAAAAGGGAAGAATATATCATCAGTCAAGATTCGATCGGTTGCTGCTCCTTCCTCTGGCGGTCTATGGTGATGCTATGAGGCTTAAAATGCTACTGATGGTAGCCCAGAGCTATTGATGGCTTCAAAAGGCCCCAAGAACCATTGGAGGGGTCCCCTGAGGTTGAAGAAACTATGGCATGCATGGAACCTAAACTTTGGCAAAACTCGACTCCAAATAGAATTTAGACCTCTAGAATTTATGCGTGAATCTCAAGAACCCAAATTGGGAGCTCCTGGAAGTCTGATTCAGGTGAGAAGAAGCAGAATGGAGTTGGGCAGAGCTCTTTGATGAAAGTGATGTAGGGAGACCTGGTCTCCTGATCCAAAGAGGATCAGGGTGAATGGGATGCATGTGGATGTATATAAAGTGAAGGGGAGCAAAATGGAGGTGCTCGGTGGGTCGGAGAACAAGTGAAGCATGGCGGGAGCGATGGTAGGAGCTGAGCTCCGTCGAGCTTCGAATGGCTGATTTAATGAAATAACATGTGAAAATAACTAAAAGTAAATACTTGATTATTCTGACCTAAGTCATAGGAATTAAAATACATGGAAAACTACGACTCAATCTCAAAGAAGAAGGAGCACGGTCGAGCTCCACTTGGTGGTGGCCAACGATGCTTGGATCACCTCCTCCACGCTTCTTCCTCCACGCCAACAAGTCCAGCGAACTTCCTACCATCACTAGAAATCTAGGGAATGAGAGAAATCTAGAATTTCAAAGTTGAAAAGGAATTAAAGTTCAAATGAAGGCAATGATGGTTTATAAATGAAGACTTTGACTCGGATTAGCTCATCGACCAATGCTCCATCGATCGAGGAAGGATCATGGTGTGAAAGAATAAGGATCGAGGAGAAACAAAGAAGAAGGAATAGTTCCTTAAAAATGCAAGTAACGATGGGAAAATCGAGGAAGAACAGTAGTCAGAGAGGTCTGACAGACTTAGGGGCGCAGTGGGTCGGTTGACCGACAGGTCAACTAAGGCTGCATCCCAGTTCATGTCACCTTCTACAAGACAAACCAAAAATAAAAAGGAAATAAAATTAAAAAAATAATAAATGATTTAACTAAATAAAACTCAAAACATGAAAATTATTTGTTAATTTATGTTTATTTTAGTATGATATTTATTTAATTTGTTGAGGTTATTTCTTGTATGTTACTTTTACAAGTACTAATATAGGTATATATATATATATATATATATAAATTTTTTAATTTAGATTTTATTATTTTATATATATAATTTATAAATTTATAATTTATTTAAGCACACATAAATATAATTTTATTGTATTTTTTGAAGTTAGTTGTACACTTAAATAAATATAGATGTTTATTATATATGTATATGTATTGTGATTTTTATTATTTTATTTTATTTTAATTTCATGTATGTATTATAAATATTATTTACAAAATTTAAATGATACAAAATTGTGTAAAATATAAGAAATAAATAAAATGATTATTTTATTTAGATATATTGCATAATGAGGACTGAAAACCTAACTTTTGCATCTTAATTTAAAATTGAATGAAACCACCTTAATTCAATAAATAATTCAATTTTAGGAACAATAGGGGTTGGTTTTGTAAATTTTGAGTTCATATGGAGGATAATGGTCCAGAAGGTTTTCATTTTGGATTTTTATTCTGAGTGTCTATGGCACACTGTGCATTATTTTCACATGAAATAATTTTTACATTTTCTCTATTTTTTATTTACAACTTTTGTATTCAAAGTTTTTTGATTATTTGTATAAATAATAAAGAATAAAATAGATCGTAAAATCAATTTATTGGAGACCTAAAAACTAGGATTTTGAGTTATTTTTACCCTTATTTCTTCCTACTTTATTCCTTGTCGACCAAGTCAATTTCTAGTTATTCTAAGGTTTTAGCGTAATTCAATAGCTATAGTGATTCATTTCTTTTTCTTTTTTATAGTATTTTATTTAAACTTCAAATATAGTATTTTGTACAATATTTATAGTGTAATTAATGGATGTTATTTTATGCAAATTAATGTCATACACATGCATTTAGCTAGTCCTTAAAAACCGAAATGAAAGAATACATGTGAGTAAATGGATATTCATCAAGGGTGCATATATATAGTTACGCTTATCCTTTGATAATTGTAAAATTTTAGCTAATCATCACTAATTTTGATCAAAATTTAATGACGATTAACTAAAATTATGAAAAATAGCATGGATACATTCTTGGTTAATTCAAGTACAAAAAGTATTTTCTAATGAATAATATCCTCGTTAATTATATATTCAAAATAGATGATATAGTGAGGGATTTTAAAAAACGTCATAATAGAAATGTTTTGTTATGAATTACCTTGCTGAATTGATTCATGCGTTTTTTTAATAATGGAGGAAATGCCAATCACCCGTGTATACAAAACTTATTAATTTTTTAAAATATATGGTTCCACTTGTGAAGACATATAATTGCACAAGAAGAAAACGACACAATATTTAAACATTTAATTATCATTCTATAGTTTGGAGATTATTCTTGTTAAAATAACAATCATTTTATTAATTGTACATTATTTTACATACAAATCATGTTATTAAGAATTTTAACCTTTTGCATATATTGAATGGGAAAATATATCAAACGGGTAGGAGCTTCGGATTCATCTATATCTCAAGCTAAAGAGAAGGAAGTTGCATCAAATAAGAAGAGTATATGTTTAGAAGTTACTACAAATCCTGTGCTGGATTATATATTGAGATCAAGTATTCTCTTCAAATGAAATACATCAAAAATCATTTTTGAAATTTGATGGAAGATCAATGCTCGAATGATAGCTTGATTACTTATTTTGAAAATCATGTATTTACAAATATGAACAAAAAGAAATTATTCAATGATTTCAAAATATTAATCTAATCATGGTTAATTCAAATAAGTTAATTTCAAAAGGGTTCTATAATTTTTTTCGCATTGTAGATGTTCTAGTTGCTAATTGATTTTACTATATTGATAAATACAATATTGTTTTTCAAACTGCGCCGCCTACTAAAGCACATCGTTGCACCTTCGCCATTGGCATGTTCATTACTTGTAGTTTGTTGACAGATCGGGCAGTAGAAAAATCGCATGAAACATAAAGAAATGCACTTTGTTATCTGCTAACGTTCCTGTCTATGATAAACAAACACTTGCACAGGACACGAACTAGTAGCGTGAAGTCTTCGTCTACATACCTAATTTATTTGTAGCAGTGTTAGTACGCTACTTCTTCTTTAATTCGCTCTAAGGAAATGCTTTCTTTTGCAGTTGTTATCTATAGTTTTTTACTCATCTCTGCCTATTCTTCCAGTTGTTTAGAGTATATTGACGGATTTAACACTACAAAAACGCATGAAACACAAAGGAAATGCATTTTGCCATCTGCTATCATTACTGTCTGTTTATGACATGTGCTAGGTCAATCTGTGGATCAATCTACATTCCTAGTACGAAATGTGATCGATATATAGATCGCTTTCGGTGCGACCGGCCCCTCGAAGCGGGGACACAACTGAATCAAGGGCTAAAAGTTGAGAATCAAGGGCTAAAAGTTGAGAATGAACCTAACTGGAAATATGCAAAGCAGTACAAGCATGTAATTGCCATCTTCTTACGTAGAGGATGCATCTACATTACATAGGTCCACGTCCGAAGAGCACTTCCTGCTCCTGTGATGTTTCCTGAGGATTAAGCATCTGAAAGGGACCCCCACCTTCCCAACATTGATGTCATATATATGTGGTATATCTCCAGTGAAAATAGGATGGCATGTCTAGTGGGTGTCGCTGGAATCATCCGTATGATGGTATTTCTCCTGTCATTTCTCTGTTCTTTCTGCTGTCCACTCCAAACCCAACCCCTTGGACGTGCATAATTACATGACATGCTGCTTGGAGATGGTGTGTGTCTTTGATGACGAGGCTCGCCACTGTTATGGTCGACGTGTACGTGTCACATAACATTCGTGCAGCTAACATTCGTGCTGCTGCATGTCATGTCAGTGGATGAACAAGAGTCATGGTGTTTGAGTACATATGCATACAAATCATTTATTTTCCACTATTATCCTCATTTCTTGCATACAAATCAATCCATGATTTTACAAAAGAACCAATTTGTTTCGATATATATAAGATGTTCAATTTATTTTTCGCATTTTAAAATTTTAGAAGCTTAAATCATAGTTTTTGTTAAGAAAGTCTTACATATGAATGGGAATATTTTCTGCAACTAATAGCATCTATTATAACTGTATAATATTAATATTTACTTAGATCAAACTTCAAGTCATACATTAGTATTTTCATGAATGGTCTATACGGAAAAAATATAGATCAAAGGTAGAGACTAACTTGGGAAAAGAGGAAGTACACTACTGCTAAATATCCTTCCATGATGAGGAATAATTCAAGTAGGGTGAAAACATCATATTTCTGAGAAAATTTTCTACAATGATTTTCTTCTTTATTTATTAGCCTCGTTCGACCAAAGCTATTGGAAAATTATCAAAGTTCTTTTATCTTTTTGCCATCTTCTTCTTTCCCATTTTCAAGTTTTAGCATATACCAATGAAGTTGTAAAATATGTGTTTAAAAATCTGGCATATAGAATGACATATTGTTAGATGTAAAAACTTGTACTTGCAAAAATAATAAAAGAACTCGTAAAATCAAAGGTATCACTTGTAATATATTTTTTCCTATAATTACAATATTTACGTAATATAAAATTGAAAATGATACAAAAGTATTGTAATAAATAAACTTCTTGTGCAAGAAAAAATTCAAGGAGCAAATGTCGCATTATGCTCTCCAAGTAACAATATACGCTCGAACTATAAGACTTGTAACAAATTATATATATATATATATATATATATATATATATATATATATATATATATAGGGGGCCCTTCCAATAGGATGCATCCTTCTTGACTTTACGAAGGCCATCATTTTTTTGTAGAAAACACGAGCACTTTAGTAGAATGTGTATACAATTTGTATTATAATTGTACATTATAAATACAAAACAAAGTATAAAATTACATATTATAATGCAAACATTAAAACTGCACGTTGTAATACAATATTTATATGTAATTTGAGGGTCTCTGTTTTCTAATGAATAGGGCATGAGGGTCTCTATTTTCTAATGAAATTTGAATGGCATATTAGAGGAATATAGTTATGAAAATCCATGGTTAAATTTTCGAAAAAATAAAAAAAAGAGGCGAAAAACCCGTGGAGTAGCTTCCCATTCCTCATACATATACATATACATACATATATATAGTTGAATTAAGGTGGTACCTAACCACAATCATGGTACAACATTTCATAAAATCCATTAGATCTTGATCAACACCTATAAACAAAACCACCAAATTAAACACAAAACCGCCATCCAAATAATCTCAAACTTGCTATTTTTGGAAACAAAATTGAATATTTTATTTAATTAAATCATTATCTCATTGCTCATTAATTATTCAAATTTAATTTCTAAATATAACATCCATCAAAATCGAGATTCTCAATTACTCAAGATTTCAAAAAAAAACTTGATGGAGGTTCTCTCCCCCTCTAGTTCTTCATCGTCCCTCAATGTAGAGGCGATGGATGTAAATGGAGATGATTATGGTGTGTGATGATGGCGGTGGTAGTGCATGTCGACGACGACGACGGTGCATGGAGCAACATGAGTTGGTTGTGCACAGAGAATAATGCGTGTTCTTAGTAATTTTTTCTTATTCTTTTTTATTCATCTAATAATCAAGTTCCAGGTTATTTTAGATTGCTTTTGTTTTTTATTTGGATTTTATTTTTTTATTCCATCTCAATATAATCTTCAAAGTTTCTCCTTTGTTTTTTTGAGTCAATTTTCACGATTCACTAGTGGGTATGATTGGGTGTTTTTTTCGAACACCAGTGATTACAATTTTGTGATTTATAACATATGATTGTAAAATATATCAATCTTTTGTAAATTGATAATAATTATTTCTAAATGTGAGCCTTTATTCATCATATTTTTTAGAATATTCAATGTACTTTTTATTCTTTTGAGTTTAGTCATATTTTCTGGAATATTCAATAGTTTGTAAGTTTGGGTTGCTGTTGAAGAGGACAGGTCTAATATACGTCTCACACAAGGCAGAGACGCAGTCGCTGCGGCGACCCGCAAGAAGCCCTACTTCAAACAACAATTAACCCACAATGATAATTACGCAATAAAAAGTAGTGTAGAGTGTCGAACACAGGGAACAAGCAGGATAGATCGAGGCGATTAGTGCACACAAATGTGAATGTCATGTATTTGTCCATATAAGTGCTCATTTTTGTGGGTTTTTAATTTTATATTTTTAAATTTTATTTTCCATTTTATATTTTTATATTTTGATGTTTAATTTCTTGATTTTTTATTTTCTTTTTATATTTTATATATTTTTATATTTTCTCTTTTCTTTTAAATAAAAATAAAGCTATATATAGGATATATATAAGGTAGGCTAGGGTATATATAAATATTGTAAAATTATATATTTTATTTATGTTTTAGATATTTCTTACTATTTTTATGATTTTTAGGAATTTTTTCTAATTTTTATTTATTTTTACAGTCAAATTACCAAAAATCATGGTTTGAAATAAATATCTTAAATCATAATTGAGATCAAAATAGAAAAAAGTAGCAAAAATTCTCCCAATTAATTTAATAGAAAGATAATAATAAAAGTAAAATTCAAAATAACAAATTATATTTTTTGTGATTTTTTAAGGATTTTTTATATTTTTATAAAGGTTTTAGGGATTTTCTATTTTTGAGTTTTATTTTTTTTGTTTTTAGTGATTTTTTGTCTCAAGTTGTAAAATACGTAGATAAATAAGAAATATATTTTTTGGATTTTTTAAAAGATTTTACAATTTTTATGTATTTGCTTTTGCAAATAGGGACAAAAATAGATGTTTTTTTTATTTTTTGTAAATATTAAAACACTTCAAAATGCAAAAAATAGTGGCGTGAAAAATCAATGCAATAGGAAGCTAAACCTTATTTCGGGGATTTTTTAGATTTAATAGATGCATGAAATAAATACAAGAGACAAAGAGAAACTACACTACTAGAAAGGGTATAAACATAAATATTAGGAAGTCTATGGGCCAAAGTATAATTTTCAAAAATATTATAATGCAATACTCGAATTTCGATACCAATTACAAAATTTGAGACCCACGAGTGCCTCACTTCAAAAACATCAAGCTTACATGCACAGGCACGTGAGCCACATTGGTAGGACCTAAATGCAATTATCCAAAAACCAGCATGTTCACAAATTTTACAAAATGTTATATAGTACTAAAATATTTCTGTACTAAACAAGAATAACCAAAAGCCTGGGGATCCAACCGTAAGATGTCCCCTCACGTGATGCTTCACATGAGGTGACATGCTAGGACCAAAATGTAAATCCAGAAAGTCTAAGGGCCTGAATGTAAATATTACATAATAAAAAAATTGCAGATAAAAGTTTATGCACTAAATAGTAAATACAAAAAGGATGGGTAAAGATGCAAAATACCCGACGTTGGGCGCGATTCGACGGCGGCTAACGAGCCACTTAACATGTGGCGAGATTAGATGCGTCGATGCCCCTTCATCCTCGAACAATCACGATTAGATCCGAGGGACGAATCTGATGGCTGATGGCAGAAGAATTAGACGATGACTGTTGCAACTGGGGTAGGGCCTTGATCGAACGGTAAATAGGCATCGGCAAGAACATGGAAGAAGGCTGGTGAAGGAGACCTTCCCCGACCCGAATCAACCTCCTCCGTAGTCCTTTGACTCTACAAAAGGGCTGAGATGTTTCCTACAAGGTCCCTCTAGGTGCTGGAGGCATAAAAAATCACCGAGGTTCACCAGCGTGCTAGCACAGGGCCAGTAGAGCGGTGAAGCTCCAGGAGGCTCCGATGAAGACTAAAAAAATACCCCGAGTAATTTTTGTGCTCCAGGTACCTGTAGAAAAGAGTGAAAGGGTTGAGGGCAAAATGCCTCGACCATATAATGGGGCGGAATGAAGCGGTGGAGGTGATATGAGAGCTCACCGGAGCAAGCTCCATTGAGGAGTGGTCAAGGGTGATCGAAACGTGAAATGCGAAAATAAAAATGGGAAATGATTCCTATGGCTATGGTGAAGCAAAAAATGCAAGAAAAAGTAGGAAATAGAGACCTCAAGTTGTAGAAGCAGTGATATGGTACCTTGATGGTGGCGCTCTGCTAGAGGTGTGTGGAAGCGCCTCCTCCTTCTCCTAGACCCACTCCAAGTCATTAGGGACGCGCCTGTCACCTGCGTATATCCAAAGCAACCTAGGGAGGCCGAGGCTAGGGCAAAAAGGTGTTCAAAAGTAGAATGGAAGAGAAGGGGAGATTTTGTACATGTGATGAGTAGCTCCAAGAATCGATGAAGATTGAGCGAATCAACGATGCTCGACCCAAGGAAATGTTATGGTGTGTATCATCGATAAACAAGGAAAAAGTGTGAAGAGAGCATCAAGAAATGGTGTAAGGAAAAGCCTAAGAAATCCAAGAAAATGGGAAAAAATTGAGGTTCTGACAATGGCAGGAGGGGGGTCAGAGAGTTGACCCGCGGTCAACTCTCGAACGCTCCTGGCTGGTCAACGTGCACTTACTAGGAAAAAGCCTGGAAAATTATTAAAAAATTGTTTCCAAATAGTAAATGAATTTATTAATTTTAGGCTATAAAATGAAAAATATATATTATTTTATAAATTATTTTATTATGGTTTTTATTTATTTTTTTGAGGATTATAATTACAAGTTACTTTTTGAGGGCTATATATAAGTATATTCATCTATATATTTTAGTATTTAATTTTTATTTGTATTTTTGATTTTATTATTTTAATTTATTATTTTATATATCTATAACTTATTTTTATAAACTTAAATAAATTTCTATTTTATTTTTCTGAAGTATTTTATACACTTAAATAGATAGATGTTTTATATGTATAGGTTTGGATATAGGTATTTCATCTATATATTTCATTTTCATATTTTATTTTTGCAATTTATTTAGTGTTTTATTCATGTTTTAGTATGCACATATTCTACTAATAATATTTAAAAATTATAAAAAGATAAAATTATAAAAATAAAAAATAAAAAATAAAAATAAAATAAATATTTTAATCGGGTAAAGTATATAATAGGGGTCCAAAACCAAACAATCACACCGTAACTCCAAAAGTATGAAACTACCTCCACGAAATATCTTATCAAAAGTTATATGCAATTAAAGTGATTTTGATATGTTTTGAGTTTTATTTGAGAGATATGGGTCTGGGAAGTTGGGATTTTGGAATCCTATTTAGACTATATTTTGTATACTGTATAATATTTTTGTGTGAAATCAATTTGTATTTTTCAATATTTAATTATTTACTACTTTCATGTTCAAAGTTTATTTACTTGAAGTGTAAAAAGTGGAACTAGAAATAGGTCTCAAAAATGAATACAAAATGAATTAAATGAAAGGATATTTTATTGTATTTTGATCCATTATCTCCCCCTACTTTATTCCTCGTCGACCTAGTCATCGATATGCCTAGGTCTCGGGGTTTAGGGTCATAAATATTTTCAATATTTTATTCTTCTTGTTTTCTTTTCTTTATTCTATAATTTTGGTTAAAAACCATATTTTATACTAATTACACATTGATGCATGAATGATAAAATGCTTAAATCAAGTCGATTTACACGCATTTACTAGGATTTTTAAGGCCAAAATGATAGGATAAAGATGATGAAATGGAGATTTATCATCCCCCTATACTTACCTTTGCTAGTACCTAGCAAATACTTCTGCAACAAGTGTAGAAAAGAAAAGCAAAAGAAACAAAAAAAATGAAAATGGATTAAATTTAGTTATCAAACTAGTCTTCACAAAATCAAAGTTTGGAGCTTAAGTCGAACCTTTGGAATTTTAGTGTGGACGGAACCTTAATGATAATCATATTTGAGATCCAACAGCCTTCGAGAATCCCAAAACTCTGTTCAAGTCCCTTCAATAGCCAGGTCAGAATATTTCAACTCATACACAAACCCTTATGACTATGAATCTGACTCATAAAGTGTAAGTGGTGGTGGCTCTCCCCAACTGAAATGACAAAGAGACTGACTTCTCCAGCATAACAGCCCAATGATTCCTTGTTCAACAACTAAACCAGCTTAAGAGGATGGGGTGAAGAGAAGAATGGACAGTAGCCAGTGTAGCTACCTATCTTAGGATGCAAGACCAGTATCGTCAAGTCATCTACATGCTCACATGTTTTGACTTTGAAGTTCAAGCTTTCTTATTGACTATACAAACATGTACGCTCCGATAGATATTTTATTTTCAATCAGGCATGTCCACTTTTTTGGATTTTGTGCTTTTTCCTTTTTCTTCTTTTTTATCTTTTTTTGGAAATAATATATACAACATCATTTACATAAGGTGTTTTTCCTCTTGAGCCAGTAGACTATCCCTCTTTTGAAGCTTTATTGTAACACATACTCTTCTGTCTTCAAAATTCATTATCACTAAACGGGTAGGGGTGCACTTCCCTCCCTAGAGGAGGATAAATGTTTCCACTTGTATGCGTCTCATACCGGTAAATCCAATCCCCTCACCACTCCAACTGAGTTGAGCCATGTGAAAGGTGTAGGTGTCCAAGTTAGGTCATTATCAATAAGAGTCGTATGTGTGCTCCGAAATACTCTGCTTAGGAAGTCAAGAATCCATTGAATCAAGTTTCATAATCCTCAAAGAATTAAGTCAACTAGACCTGAACTACCTCAATTCCAGCTCATATAAGGTTCATGTTAATTAGGTACATTTAAGGTCCAACCAAGCTCCAATCTTCGGATTTTACTTAAACTTGTTCAATTATCAAACTCAATCTGAAAAATACTAATGCCATGCAAAAGCTATGTAGAAAATATTTTTGTGATGTAATTTTCAAATATTTTGAACTTTTCATGGATTTGTGAAAAAGA
Source organism: Ottelia alismoides (assembly GCA_037367405.1). Classification (NCBI taxonomy): domain Eukaryota; kingdom Viridiplantae; phylum Streptophyta; class Magnoliopsida; order Alismatales; family Hydrocharitaceae; genus Ottelia; species Ottelia alismoides. The sequence continues at coordinate 572,926 of JAZKJV010007211.1, forward strand.
TGATGCATATGCTATTTTTTGTATTTTTCAAATAAGTTGTAAAAACTGTTTGTAAACTATAATCCAAACTTATTTGAAAAAGTTTTTTCAAACAATTTTGAAAACTATAGTCCAAAAAAATTTTTACAAACACTTTCTCAATCATTTTCACATATATAAAATCATTTTTCAAAGGTTTTTCAAATAGTGTATATATATATATATTTCAAATATTTTTGCAACCATTTTCCAAACATTTGCAAATTATTTTTCAAACAATTTTTTTTTCACACAAAGAAAATAATTTTTCAAAACATAACAATTTTTACAAAGGTTGAAAATATTTAACAAAACATTTTCAAAATATTTTTCAAAAAGATTTCAAACTATTTTTCAAACATTTTGCAAAAAACATTTTTACCCAATTTATTAATAAATAAACACAAAAAGTTTCTGAGGAATAATCAACATCTTTTATCAAGTGTTTTTAATGAATTTTAATAGTATTAGTAGCCATAATTATTAATAAACATATGAAAGTACAAGTTATGGCTAAAGTATATATGACCCCCCTATACTTAGCTTGAGGTATGTCCTCGTAGATCAGAGAGTAAATGGAAGACATAACTCGTACTGAGTATAGAAAAGTCTAAAGAATACATGAATGGAGAAATGAATGAATGAATGAGAAGTTCACCATTCCCCCTATACTTAAGATCAAGTAATCCTAAGTATAGCATACTATACGCAAAGCAGGGAGGGTCAAGGGTGGGAATGAACAGATCATACTCATGCTGTCTCTCCCTATACTTAGGGTAAGATTTTCCTAAGTATAGACAAGAAGAGGAAATACGGGAGAGGATCAAAATAGAAGAAATCATGGTGCGCACCCCCCATACTAGGGATAAAGCACATCCTAAGTATAGAATACTAACAAAAAGGAGTGACACCTTTTTGTAGAAAAAGAAAATAGGAAAGGAAAAAATGAAAAGAAAAAAAAGAAGAAAAGAGATGAAGATGGAAAAAGATAGTAGAGTATGAACACATCACTCCCCCTATACTTAGGGTAAAAGAAGCACTAAGTATGGGCAACAACAGGAGTGATGAAACAGAATGAAGAACACTCAGCTTATCCACCCCCCCATACTTAGGACAAAGTACGTCATAAGCAAGGCACACACATGAGAATGGGGTAGATGAGCAATACAGGAGATAGACAAAGGGAAACAAATGCGAATATACAATAGGATGTATGTACAAAGGATCAAGAAGGTCAAAAGCAAACCTTCTTTCAGGACCAATGAGGGATAGATCTGATATGGTGCATGTTGACATCGGAGTCCTCAGATAGAAATAGATCAGGTTCAACATAGTGAAGCTCCTTAATGAACCTAGAGTGAGAAGGTATAGACGGGTTAGTAGAAGAAGTACGACTAGGTCTGACCTTGAGTGTCTTGTTGATGCCATCGTGAGAAGGGACGAACTCATCATCAGAAGAAGTGTAGTCAGTGTTGTCATGCGAGTTCTCATCTAGTTCAAAACCAAAAGGAACAAACTCATTAGTGGAAGTAGTTGAGTTATGTTTGTCCTCAAGCATCTCAACCGGGTCATCATGTTCATCAAAAGGACCGAATTCCTGTATAAAAGAAACAAGATCAAATTCAGCCTGTGTCTCACCAAGATTTGCCATTCGCTCAATGGTATCAATCGTGTAAATCTTGCGGATGTCATCAACACATCGCCAAGTCCCAGAAGAAGGAACTCCAATGTCCATGCTTTCCAAGCCTTCCTCCTTGGAGTGGAATTCATGGGTCTCAGTGGAATCCAATAAGCAAAAAAATTCTCTAACGGTCTCATCAAGGTCATGGTCCTCGGTGTCAGCTATAATCAGTGAAGGTGCATCAGGTGGAGGTCTCTGATAAGCTATGGGTGCAGTGATTAACACTTCGCTCTCGTAAACAAGAAGAAAATAAATCTCTCTTGATCCATAATCAATAACGACCCTCGTCGAGGTCAGGAATGGTCATCCTAAGATGATTGGAGAATGCTCTCTAGTGGAGGTCTCCATGGGAAATACGACAAAATCAACATCCCTCGTGCCATGAATCGAAATGATGATATTTTCAAGGATACCCATAAGCCTCTTGATAGATCCATCAGCAAATTGAACTATCATCCTGGTTTTCTAGAGAGGCCCTAAGTGAAGAGACTGTACCAGCAAGAAGGGTATTATGCTAATCGAAGCACCGTCGTCGAGGAGAGTGTGATCACAAGTGAAGACAGAGATGGTGCAGCTAATGAAAGGTGTAGCAATATTCCTCTTCCAAGGAACAAAGCGGTGCGTGATGGCATGGACAATGGCCATGGTTAGAATGTGATGTTCAAATCTGCTCCTCTACTTTCTCATCTTATGTTGAGGAGCAGATAATTGGGTTATTGCCTGGCGATGTGGGGCATTGATGACCGAGTGATCCTAATCCAAAACCCAGGTGAAGGTATAAAAACACGGGTCATTGCGACACGGATCTCAGAGGCTCAGTAAACAAGAAAATAAGACCACCAAATCAAAGATAAATCGATAAAATACAAATAGCGGTCTCGCTATTTATTTAACTTGGTATATCGATCAGGATCGAACTCAAGGAGCATGGATTGGCTCAAAAGAGCCTACAAAGTAGTCTAAAGATAAAATAAAAAGACAAAATATTTTTGGTGGTTTTTATGTATTTTTAAATTTTTTTGTGTTTTTAATTATAAATGAAATAAGAGAAAAAGGATAAAAAGAGCAAATTCAACAATTTATGAAACACTAAAAAATGCTCAGAAAATTCAAATAAATTTTTTTTGTGTTTTTTATATTTTTAGTTATTTTTGGTGAATTTTTCAGAATTTTCTAATTTTTAGTTAAATTTTATAAAAATCAAAAAAGGGGAAAACAGTGAATCAATGTGTAGCCAGACTTGAAAGGCTAATTAAAAATATCTAATTAGCCTCTAAAATCTGGAGATAATTTTTTGATAACTAGATACAAAAACTAAGCTATAGAAAAAGAGTTTGAATTTTTTTATTTTATAGAATTTTTAAGAATTTTTATAAGAATTTTAGGGTTTTGTGATTATTAGGAGTTTTATAAATCCAAATGACACAAAAATTGGACAAAAACTCAAAAACAACAAAACAAACAATTCCTAATTTTTTTAGAATTTGTATAAAAGTTTTTATATGTTTAGTTGACTTTCTAGTTCAAACAGTAGCAAAAATGACGGTTTTTGAATTTTTAAAAATAGTAAAAAGCAACAAAAATGTCCCGAAAAAGTAATGATATTTTATACAGTGGCAGGAGCCACATATCCAAATTTCACTTGATTTGAAGTTTATTTGATATTTTATTCAACCAATACAAGACACACAACTCACAAGGACCTAAGTGCAAGAAAACATAGTTCTGGAGGCTAAAATATAGCACGTGCCAAAACTGTAAGAGCATCAATGCAAAAATCACATCAATTTCCACACATATCGAATACAGCACACACAGAGGTATAAATGTAATTTTCAAAATATAAATTCCAATCCAGAACAGTCAGAAACCTTAGCCCAAATAATGCAAAAGCCTTGAAACTCACGTATTGAAGCACGCGCACCAGAATAGGAAGGACTAAATTGCAAATATTAAAAACCTAAGGTGTGCAAATTATCCGAATTAAAAACAACTCACACAAATATTTACAGAACTCGAAAGTAAATGCAAAACTGAAGGGGGCCTAAGTGATATTTACCCTCGTTATTAATGATCTACGGCAGAAGGTGACGCCACATGGAAGATCTGACGGTTGAGAGCTGATGACGTCCCTTCGCTTGATCGACGGCGTGGATGTGACCCTTAGATGGATCAACGGTCAGACGTTCCCTCGAATGGACGGGTAGGATCAAATCTGGCGCAAAGGGTTCGATTTGACGGTGCTTGGAGATCCTCCAAGAACAGGTCGCCGGGGAGTTTCGCCGCCCCGATACGCGCAGTGGAGGGCTCCTCGGGAGCTTCTCTGAGAGGGGAAACGACGCCCTAGGTTGTCCGCAGCTTCTGATGTGCTAAGATGGGCCGGAGACGTCGGAGATGCTCTGGCGATGATGAAGTCTTGGAGCTTATGTGCCTTAACCAGTTGGACCCCAGATGGGTCCTTTGACCTGCAAACCTGCACAGAACAAACCCTGGGTCGAGGGCAAAGTGCCTTGACCCGGTGAAGTGTCGAATGGGTGGACGTAGGAGGTGGGGCGACGCTCTCTGACGAGGCGACGACGGAGGAGAGCGGTGGTCCTGCTCCAGGGTGAGTAAGGATGATCGAAGGGGCGTAGAAGGTGAGGAGAGGTTTTACGAAGGTGATGGTGTAATCAGAAGGGGGAATGGTCGATCAGAGTGGGGTAAATTGGTCGGCGAAGGCCAGCGGCGCAAAACCTATGATTTGGAAATGATACGAACCTACAGGGTATCGAGTCTACCTGATGAGTGCAAACATTTGTTCTGGAGGAGGGTAACATCCTGAGATCGTCGCCTCAATGGAGCGACGCCTCCAGAGGCTCGAGCTCGCCGATGGCAGAGCACGGCTGATGAACTGTGATTCATCACCCTAAAAGTTGAAAATAGAGTCTTGTTCCCGAGTAAATAGATGCATATTTCCCTTTATAATGCATAAATAGCATTCGTACATGCATTCATAAAATATGCATTTTAGCATTCACATTTTGCATTAAATAAGAAGCCAAGATCACTTGTAAAATATCCACCTATTAAAATAACATCTCCCTTATAATATGTACACCTCAGTTAATAATATAAGGAAGAAAGCCAAGATCTCCTTTGTAAAAGCACCCAATAAAGACCAAAAACCCTTGGACCATAAAATTCCCATAGCTCCCTCATACAACCTATTACAACCTCCAAAATAGGTCTACTCACTTTCAGAATAATACACATTAGAAGACCTTTAAAATGAGACTAATTTCATCCAATTTGGAGCTCGTATGAAGAAGTGGGGTTTTTGGGCCTCTTTGTATACTACATAGGTGTATATTTGTATCCCTATCTTTTTGTATCATATTTGACCTCATCTCCATCTTTGGTCAACATAAAACTTGTAGATCTCATCAAGATCTACAACTTTTATGTTTTGAGTTTTTCCAAATTTGGCCTCCTTCTCTTTCTAAACTCATCTTTTCCTCTCAGCCATTCACAGCTGGCCACGTGGCGCCCTCTGATTGCACCACGCGGCCCGCTCCCCTTGCCTTAGCCGCCCGCACCTTTGACCGTTGGATCTCTTCTTGATCCAACGGCCAGATGCCCTCCACATACGTCTTTTATTCCCACCGTCTGATCATCAACCATCTTCCATCTCAGTCGCCCGCCTCCACCTGCCTATGCGCCTCACGCGTGGCGCATTTTGAGCCCTGCGATCACGCACTCAGACCTTCCATCTGAGCAGCTCGCTCCACAATCATCTCAACTGCCCGATTGAACGCCAATCTCTGATATGGACCGTCGGCTGGTGCCTCGCCTTCGACGCCCCACGTGGCACCATCACGTCCCTCGATCGTTGCACGTCAGATCAAATCCAAGACGCTCGGTAGTGCCTCGCTCTAGACCGTTGGATCACAATATCCAACGGTGGGGAATTTGTCTTCCACCTCCGACGCCCTCTCTCTCCCACGTTCTCGATCTTGAGCGAGGGGCTCGCCCGTTCTATTTTCGCCTCCACTCCAGCCACCCTCGCCGACCACCAACAACTCCACGACCTTCACCACTCTCCCCTCATCCTCGCCAGCGCCCTCAATCACCATGACTCCCACCAGAGCTGCTCCACAACCCCCACGAACTCCACCTTCCCGCGACTCCGGCCATCGACTTTATCCTATAAATACTCGATCACCGGCCACCGTCACAACCATCCACCATTCCAGAGAGCTTCCCTGAGCTTCGAACTTCAAATTGGTGACAGCGGTTAGACGGATCATTGAGCGAAGAAGGGTTTCTTCTCCGGCGAGATTCACGGCGAACTCCGCCGTGTCGTAGCATCCCTCCGCGAAGCTGCCCGAGCTCGGGACCCTACCGACCCCTTGAGCGAAGACCTGGAGATCAAATCTGAGCTCCAATCCCCAGGTAACCTCCTCCATCTTCCTCCGATCTCTTCTTAAATTTTCTTCATTTTTCTCCGATTTAATTCGCATTCCCCAATCATCTTCTCGCTCCACTTTCATCCCTCCGAGCTCCGCAACGGAGCTCCGATCTTCACGATACACTTATCTCCCTCCGACACCGCACTTCACCTTTCATCAACTCCAGCTCCGCCACCTGGGCGGAGCACCATCGTCGGACCACCCTCGCACCGCCATAGGCCTCGCCGTTCGCTTCCCACATCTCCACGCACAACCCATGTGCTCCGGCTATCCGCTAACCCTTGCAGGTACTCATCTCTTGATTGGCCGGAAGCTCATCGGAGCTTCCTTCGAGCTTCATCGCCATCGAGCTCCGACGCGCCTACTTCACTCCTAGGACCACCGGAGGCTTCGCCGCCATGCTCCGCGTCTTCCGAGCTACTTCAGAGCCTCCCTCGATCTTCATCGACACCTAGCGACCAAGGCCGAGCATGCCCCCCTTCGCCGGAGCCCCGCTTTCTCCTCCGCAGGTGGCAGAGGACCGTTGGAGAAGACATCCAGCCACCGTTCGATCATCTTGATCGAACAGTCAGCATCCATCCACGTCGCCTCGCTCCGCACAAATTGGATCATCCTTGATCCCCCGCTCAGGAGCCAGCCACGTGTCCAAGCGTCGGAGCAGCAGAGCGTTGTTGGATCCCTCTTTGATCCTACTGTCACAATCGTGCCACGTAGTCAACTTTGGAGGAAGCCCATCACCGTTGGATCGATCAGTGATCCTACGGTCCGCAGCCAGCCACGTCGCCATCTTCAGCTAGCGTCAACCACCGTTGGATCAACTTCGATCTGACGGTTGTTGATCATCCACGTCGACATCAGCCGGAGCCAACAACAACCGTCGATCTTCACCAAGATCGCACAATCGTGATCGCGCCACGTCGCCCTGATCCGAGCCTCTTCCCCGACCTCTAGGCTCGGATCCCTGAAGCTTCTCCGATCCCCAGTCGAACCTCCAGAGCGAGCCTCGTCCCGAGCCACCGACACCACCTTAGCCTAGGTCACCCCATGTGAGAGCACGTGCGGCCTGGGTAAATTTCATCGAGGCCCTGGGAAGTTTGTGAAATTACAATCCAGTCCCTGTGAAGCACCCCCACGTGAGGAGCATGTGCGACAGTGGAGAAATTGCATTCCACCCCCTGCATTCTAGGTAATTGCATTAAGGTCCCTGTCAGCATATTTTTTTAAGTAATTTTAAATTTCTTGTATTGTAGTTACACCCCTGTCTTTGCACGCATATTTAGGTGTCCATATTTCATCATTTTTAAGTTTTAAAAATTGCATGTTGTAGCTTAACTTGTCCTTGATCTTGTGTGACACTTGTCATAGTTTTGTGATAGCAGTGGAATTTTTAATTAATTAATTGGTTTATTTCTGTGATATTTTGCCCCATTGGACCTTTTAATTAATAGTTATTTCTCTGTAACTCCAAAAATTCCCGAAAAATCAAAGTAGCTCTAGGATAATTAACTTAACATTGCATAAAAATTTCATCTCATTTGCACACATTTCGAGTCCTAAATAAATTAATTAGTGATTTCCTTAATTTAGTTTTAATAGGTTCATTTCACATTAAAATTAAGGTCTGATAATTTTCCTGGATTCCTCATCATTAGATCTATCTAGGATAATTTTAGTTCCCCAAAATCTTGTGATTTGGTTTTCATTAAAATTAAACTAGTCAAAATCACCTTGCATTCATGTTTATTTCACAGTAAATTCATTTAGTGTCAGAAAATTTCAAAACCATTAAGGTAGCTTAATTTCACCATATTTCATCATCTGGCCAATTTTCATTATTTTTGGACTCCATTTGAACATATTTCTTATTTAACTATAAAATTGGCTTGATTTTGCATGAGTCTTGCATAGAAAATTGAAAAAGGACCAAAAAAATATTCCCCGAAAATCACACACTGGAACTTTGCTGAAAATTCACCTAAGGAGACAGATGCCTCCCTGAGTTCGACCTTGGACTTCACCAAGTAAAAAAAAATTTGCCACTCGAAATTGACTTGATTAAATTAAAAGTGGTTTTGATTAGCCTCTCGTCATCCGACTGCAACGAACATTGGTAATTAATTTGGACATTAATTTGACTGAATTAACTGGGGTAGCGGGAGCGGTCATCAAAATGGCGCCGTTGCCGGGGAGGCACGACTTGGGTTAATTTGCAGTGAAATTCTGATTGTTTGACTTTCTATCCCCGGGTAGTCTGACCCCCGGTTTTCTTGTGAATATTTTCCGTCCTTTAATTTTTGCATTTTTGTGTCATTCTCTATCTGACCTCAACTTGTTTTTGTGCGAGGGACGCCGGAGTCGAAGACACTTCGAGGAACCTGCATTTTAATTTGTTTGAGTGATTTGAGAGAACTTGTACTTTTATTTATTTCCACATTTTTTTCGCATCATTTCCAACGGTTCCCGTTTGGGTTCTCGCGTGTGTAAAAATAGTAGAACTGTGTCCCCGTGTGCTGTGTGGTTTGAATTGTAACTTAGGCTTGCACTAGCGGCTCCTCGAGCCATTTTTGGAATTGCTCGTGATCGTAATTTTTAGGACCACACATACACCTAAAAGACGCACCTAGACCGCAGATCTAGTCAAATCAACCTGTTCTTCACTCGCTAATAGAACTGCCTGTCTAGGAGCGGATTTTGTCGTCTGCATTTGTATGTAGTGTAAAAATTTCAATACTGTTTTGCATCCTGCATACAAGCGAAGGGATCACTGTAAGTCTTCTTAACTCAGCATACACATCATTGTTTTTCATGCATCGACTTTTCTCGATTTCCCCCTCTGTTTTTCACACTTAAATTAAACGGAAATTTGGACTGGACGATAGGCATGCTGTGTGGGTTGAACTAAAAAGTGAGAACTTAACTTAAAACCGGGACTGCTAACATTATTGACCAAAAAACTTTTTAATAAAATTGGAAAAAAACTATTTGCGGGAGACTAATCCCCGACCTTGTTTTCACATTGAGTGAGGGTACTTGAGTGTGTGTGAACACCTTAAGCAGAGCCCAAATCCCCACCTTCCATATCACGGGCCAACTGATCCTAGCAAATATCACGAGTTGGATATTTTTAGATTCACTGACCAGTACCAAGTAGCCTCCGCCTGTTCGCGGGTAGTAAGGGGCGAACCAGCGGTACTTCGCGACAAGGCCTAGCTTTGTCAGCCACCGCCTGCTTGCAGGTAGATAGGGGCACGGTCTTTGAGTCCCCCAACTCTTGATAGGAGCGAAGAAAGGAAGGACCGACGGTATCTTAGGCGACAGGTTAAACAGGGAAGAAGCATCTGGCTCTGAGCCGACTTCCCTATAGGCCGCGTAACTCCTTGCTATCTTGCTTGAAAAATCACACTTAAAATTTACAAGATAAATTGGACTCGACTTCGAGTCCGTCATTGTGTTGAGTGTGAAACTAGTGTCTTGGATTGAATTGTTTGCTTCAGGTAGGAGTCAACTCCTATCTTCACTTAGATCTCCCATTTCTTCTCGCCAAATCAAGATGAGTGACTGGAGGGGTATCGACTCTTTATTCACCAATCTCTCTTTGAGCCCCCCACAAAAATCCTCTTCATCGGCCCAAGCGCACCTTGGACCACCCGGGACTCATGACCCTCTTGAGTTCTGGTTCCCTCACACCCAGGGTGGTTACTTTCAAACCAACCCTTTCCTCTCCTCTGAGCTTACCGAGGAAGACCATCGCCTCGGAAAGAATCCCTTCCTTGATTTGTCCTCTGACACCAACATTGTTTCATACCCAGGAATAGAGGACAAGATGCCGCCTAAGCAGCCACCGGATGAGGATCAGTTGCAACAAATTCTTAATCGCCTTACCACAGTAGAACGACAAAATGCAGATCTCACGGCTAGAATGGGACAAATCGTTGTGATAGGAGGAATCGACCGACCAATGGTTGATGCCTACAACCCAACAGAGAATGAGATACAAAGTTGGTTGGCACCAGCAATTCCCGCCGAAGCATTTGAGCTTAAGCCCCACTTCCTTAGTCCGCTATCGAAGTTCAACGGAAATGCCCATGAAGAACCATATGCCTTCCTCCGAGACTTCGAGCTGGTTTGCAACAACCTTAGCCATCCTAGGGTTGGGCAGGATTTCATTCGGCTGAAGGACACCCCTTTTGCCTTAGGAGATAAGGTAAGCACATTGGCTGAAGAACCTAGGGGTGAGATGTACAACCTTGATGCAGTTCAAGGACTTATTTCTGAAGAAGTTCTACCCTCTCAGTAGGACTAACCAAATGAGAACAAAGATCACTAGTTTCTCCCAGGGACCCAGTGAACCATTCCATGATGCCTGGGATAGGTTTAATGACCTAGTTCAGAAATGTCCCTGCCACGGCATTTCTAAGGCGATCTTAGTCCAGACCTTGTTCTGTGGTTTAACCCTGGAGATGCAGGGGTTAGTAAGTGCCTCCTGTGGAGGAAGCTATCTGATAAGAATGAGGATGCTGTATGGAAGATACTAGAGCAGATGGCAGAAACCGGCAGCTCGCAGGCCACCAGGGGCTATCAGTTGTCTCCCTCAATCTTATCTAATGAGACAACCCAGAGGACTGTAGCGGATCTGACAGAGGACCTCATTCCTAGCATGGGGATGATTGCGGACAAGCTCACCATGGTCGAGCAGATCCCACAAAAAAGTCGCGGACCTTGAGTCTCTTTCACGTCTACCGAAGCAAGTGGAGGAACTTTCTAAGAAGGTAGCTAAAATAAAGCTACCTACCCTTCTGCACCACCTGTACCTGTACATTGAGTCCATCTTGTACAAGAACATGCACCGGGGCCTTAGAATGGCTGGAATCAAACTTACACCCAACAGGACCAGCATACACCCCCACAAGTGGAGACCGGATACGAGGAGCCTCCGCAGGTGTACGAGATCAACGGGCTTTGGTATAGCCGTGACCCCATCGTCAGACAGTCAGAGATGGGGAATAGTCAGCCTCACCGACCATCCCCAGCTTACAAGGAAACCAGGTCCGTTCCTGCACCGCGCTTTGTTCAGTCCAGGCCCAAACAAGGATACCAGCCTCAGCAGCACCAGCAGCAGCAGCACGCATTCCAGTAGTGTCCGTCCCAGCAGCATGAGCAGTATCGACATGGCCAGCAGGGCCAGTACAGAACCTCGTCTGCAAATCAACATCACCAGCCATCTCAACCCACTGAATTGGAGTCCCTCACCTTGGCGATCCAGACCCTGTCTGATAGAGTCCAACAGATCCAGAATGACTATCTGGATATGAGAATCGATCTGAATCGTGTTTCTCGTACCCAGGACCAACAAATGGTGCCAAAGACCCCAATTCCTGCCCAGGTTCAGGCCAACCCGAACAGCCTAAATCAAGGCCAGAACCGACCTCATAATCAGGTATACTATTTACATAAGTCTTTATCTGAACATGAGATCCTTTCGTATGATAATGTAAATCATATGTCCCTCAAGAGCGGAAGGACCGTGATCGTACCGATCGGGCACAAGCACCGAAGGAAGGAGTCACCAAGTCTCTACCTGAGGAGAACTTCGAAGAAGAAGAGGAGCAGCACCACCGTCACCACCATCGGCAGAAGAAGAGGACTTCTGGGTCCTCGAAGCAGCAAACCCGCATCATCATTGAGTCTGATGAAACTGATGAAGAGCCTGCACCTCCATCTGAGGAGGACCGTCCATAAGAAGCAGAAGATGCATCACCAGTTTTGCCTCAGCATGTTTCTTTCCTAGTCTGAGTCTGTTTCAGTGTCCGAGTCATGTACAGAACTCAGTTCCAGCTTTCAATGAAAAAATTTCAGTTTCAGAACATGAGTTAGAGTCAATAACCTCTTTCCCCTGAGCTCTTACGGGTGGAAAGAAGAAAATTAAAAAATCCAAAAAGATGACCCTGAGATGGCCGAGTTCTGCAACAAATATATCAAGGTCACAATCCCCTTTGACAAGTACGTGGATATGACTCCTGCATTTTAGAAATACCTTAAGGTGAGATGCACACCTACTAGGGTTAGCAGGAAGACCAAAAGCCGTGTTGAGAAACACGTTCTGTCAGTAGCCACGACTTGTGCAATAAAGAACTCGTTTCCAAGGAAACGAAGAGACATGGGTGCACACTATGTAGTGAGTCATGTTGATGACATCGCGTTTGCACGCACTCTCCTAGATAACGGCTCCTCAATTAACTTAATGCCTACAGCCCTCTATGAGCGGCTTAATCTCGAACCTCTTAGGAAATCTAGAGCCCTCCTGCAGTTCGCTGATAAATCAACCAAGAGGTCCCATGGAGAATTGAGGAATGGTTGTGATCAAAGTCGAGGGGCAGGAATACATGGTGGACTTCACTGTCCTAGATATGGAAACACCTCGTAATTGGAGTGACTCCCAGATCATCTTAGGCAGGCCCTTCCTCAGGGACAGCGGGGGCCTTGTTTGATTACAAGATCGAGAAGATCCAGTTCCAAACTCTAGACGGAGATGAGGAACTTGAGATGAAGCAGACCAGATGGCAGAGACCGGATTTCGAATCCAGCACCGAGTACTCTTCAACCGATGCAGACTACGATCATGTAGACATAGTTGGGCCATGGAGATAGAACCCAGCCGGCATCAATGAATCCCTCCCTTCCGGAGCTGATCCAGTGCATGAGTCAGTTTGCGAGATCCTCAAAGACGAATACAGCTAAGAACCTGCATCCCCCTACATCTTCGATGACTTAGAAGCCCAACTGGGCTTGTCAGTCCTTCCCTCTTTAGGATAATCAGAAGATGAGGATGACGAGTCGGACATGGCTTTCACCGATTTCATGGAGACCTTTGACGATCCGACTCCAGAGCTGAATAATTTGGTGGCAGTCATTACAGAGAAAGATCCAGCCACTTCCAACACCGAGCCATATTCGATTGAGCCAGATTTATTAGATGATCACACCTTACCTGAGCTCAAACCTTTACCCACAACACTAAAATACACCTTCCTTGCCGGTCAGGAGAAGAAATATACGGTCATCATCAGTTCGCGATTGACTGAGGAGAAGGAATCTCGCTTGCTAGAGATCCTGGAGAAAAACCGCAAGGCGATAGGCTAGAGCATTTCCGACCTCCACGGGAAAAATCCCGCTCTGTGTTCGCACCATATCTACTTGGAGAATGAAGCCAAACCCACTCGTGAATTCCAACGTCGTTTGAATCCAAATTTACGAGAAGTAGTAGGAAGGAGATAGAGAAATGGTGCAATGCGGGTTTTATTTATCCCATCTCCGACTTGAAATGGTGGCCCCGATACATGGGGTCCCAAAGAAGTCAGGAATTCAGACGACCACCAACGAGGATGGAGAGGAGATCGTGACGTGAGTGCCCACGTCGTGGCGTGTCTGTGTGGATTACAGATGCTTAAATGTCGCGACGAAGAAGGATCATTTCCCCTTACCATTCATTGATTAGATTTTAGAGAGACTAGCGGGGAAAGAGTTCTTCTATTTCTTGGATGGGTTCTCGGGCTACAATCAAGTAGCCATAGCTCCGGAGGACCAAGAGAAGACCACGTTTACATGCCACTTTGGTACCTATGCCTTCAGGCGCATGCCCTTTGGGTTATGCAATGCTCCGGGTACTTTTCAAAGGTGCATGATTGCTGTATTCGCCGAAATGGTCGGTGAATTCCTAGAAGTCTTCATGGACGACTTCTCGGTCCACGGTGATTCCTTAAATTCCTATCTTAGGAATCTGGATCGAGTCCTCAAAAGATGTTGTGAGGTTAATCTGGTACTCTCTTGGGAGAAAAGTCACTTCATGGTGACGGAGGGCATTGTGTTGGGCACATCATCTCCAAGAGAGGAATGGAGGTTGCCCCTGCCAAGGTGGATGTGATCAGATGACTCCAGCCACTAACCAACGTCAAGCAGTTGCGGTCGTTCCTCGGGCATGTTGGATTTTATCGGAGATTCATTAAGGATTTTTCTAAGATTGTCCGACCGCTAACTGAGCTTTTAGGCAAAGACATGGAGTTTGTTGTTGATCACAAATGTCTTGAAGCCTTTAAGCTATTGCAAGGAATGATCATGGACGCACCTATCCTACAAGCCTCGGATTGGTCTCTACCTTTTGATCATGACCGACGCATCAGATTTCGCTGTTGGGGCTGTGTTAGGACAGAGGAGAGATGGCATCCCATTTGCAATTCACTACGCAAGCAAAGTGCTTGATACCGCTCAGCGTAACTATACAGTTACAGAAAAGGAGATGCTTGCGGTAGTGTTTGCCTTGGACAAGTTCAGATCTCACTTGACTGGATCCAAGGTAATTGTGTTCACTGACCACACGGCCCTACGGTACTTGATGGAGAAGAAGGACGCAAAGGCACGTCTTCTTCGTTGGATTTTACTTATCCAGGAATTTGATTTGGATATTCGTGATAAACTTGGAAAGAAGAATGTAGTAGCCGATCATCTTTCTCGTCTCGAAGATCTTAATACTTCCGAGGATTCACCAATTCGAGACTCCTTCCCTGACGAGTCGATTTTTGTTGTCGACTCACTCCCATGGTATGCCAACATCATGAACTACCTTGTCTCCAAGAAGGTTCCCGAGGGTTGGCCTAAGAGCCACATCGACCGACTTAAGTCGGATGCGAGACACTATCATTGGGAGGATCCGATCCTTTTCTTTGAGGGATCGGATTGTGTCTGGAGATGGTGTATTCCTCAGGAGGAATACCAAAGTGTCCTTTCTTTATGCCACAGCTTGGAGGCAGGAGGACACCATTCCGGGAAGAGGACCGCATGGAAGGTACTTCAGTGTGGTTTTTACTGGCCGACTCTGTTTCGCGATGCCATCACCTTTGCGAAGTTGTGCCCAGTATGTCAGAGAATGGGAGGAACCGTTGGTCCCAAGGATGAGATGCCAATGCAGCCTATCATCATTTGTGATGTCTTTGACGCCTGAGGCATCGACTTCATGGGCCCATTCCCTGTTAGTCACAGGTTTGAGTACATCCTTCTTGCGGTAGATTATCTATCCCAGGTGGGTGGAGGCTATCCCAACCCGAGCTGCAGACAGCAGAACTGTCTGTAAATTCATCAGAGATCATATCATCTCTAGGTTCGGGATTCCCACAATGATGATATCAGATGGGGGTAGCCACTTTGTGAACCGGGAGGTGAAGAAACTCCTGAAGGACTATGGCATCGAACACCATGTCGCTAGCCCTTACCACCCACAGACTAATGGTATGGCTGAGGTGTCGAATCGGGAGGTGAAGACCATATTGCAAAAGCTTGTCCGCCCAGACAGGAAGGACTGGTCTCAGATCTAGGATCAGGTCCTATGGGCGTATAGGATAGCTTACAAGACACCGCTAGGAACCTCCCTTTCCGAATGGTATTCGGAAAGTCATGCCATTTGCCCGCAGAACTAGTGCATAAATCAGAATGGGCAATTAAGAAGGTCAATTGGAACACGCACCTTGGGCAGAAGCAGAGAGAGATGGATCTGAATGAGCTTGTGGAAGTCAGAAATTGTGCATATGACAACAGTTTGGTGTACAAGGACAAGGTGAAGCGTTGGCATGATAGATATATCAGATGAAAGTCCTTTGTTCCTGGACAGAAGGTATGGTTGTTTAATGCAAGACTGAAGACCTTCCAAGGCAAGTTGAAATCCAAGTGGACGGGCCCATTCATTGTCCGAATGGTGCATGATAGCGGATGTGTCGAGATCTCAGATCTCGCAGATGACGCACTGACATCCCTTGTGAATGGACAACTGTTGAAACACTTCGTCGAATCCAATGAACAGTTAGTCCATGTTGAAGAGACTGTGTTTATGCGCGAGGCGGATTCAACATATACACCTTGAGCCGCACAGGAGACCTTGCAGCAGTGAGCTCCAGCCATCAGCAGCATCTTGAAAGATTCAGACCAACTCACTTGTATATACCATCATTTCTGTACATTCTGACCTTTCTCCTCTCACGACTCTAGTAACTCCTCCCAGCTTCATCTATCTCTATCTTAGACTATACTTAGGATGACCAGATCCTAAGTATAGGGGGATGAGCCACCTGAGTATGTTCTCTGTAAATCCTCTAGGTCACATCGGTTCTCATCGTCATTTCTGTCCTATACTCAGGCTGACCAAAGCCTAAGTATAGGGGGAACCGATGCCCATCTTGTATATATTCATCCATTTCCCCTCTTGCCCTCGTCCGCCCCATTTTTAATCTTCTTCTATTCTTAGACTGTCAAGAGCCTAAGTATAGAGGGGCGGTGCGACTTCTATACGATTTTGTAATTTTAGCTCTCCCACGCTTAGCCGAGCTGTCTTTTTAGTCGCTTTTTCGTGCCCTAAGGACATAGCACACACTAAGTATAGGGGGGCGTGTATATATTACATATATACTTTACCCATAGCTCGTACCTTCGCGTATTTTCGCGTATTTTTGTATATATTATGCAATAATTACAGGTGGATAAAAATTTGAGAAATTTTTTTGTAAAATACACTTGTATAGTCTGTGTAATACTGATAAAATACTTGTATCATAGGAGGTATACCAAAATACTTGTATCATAGGAGGTATACCAGAGTGCAGAAAAAAATGTGTGTTGAAAATAAGGCTTCTTATTTACTCTTGCACATCATCTCTGCATCTGAAAAGAAAAAAAAGAGTCTTGCATAGCATGTCATCTACCTCTCATCTGCATATCTTGCATATGCAATGTGAAAAGCTAGTGGGTTCTGAACCAAGTTATGAGTAGATATTGAGGATGGACTTGATTTGACCTTAATCCACCTAATTTCAGAGGAACCTTATAGGAGCTGGAGTTAAGATTTTTCAGGTCAAGAGACTTAATTCTTGAGTCCGCAAGTCTATGTTCACATGCCATCTTGATTAGTCTAAGTAGAATATCTTGTGCACACGCATTATTCTTTTAGACAGTGACCTAACTTGGACAAGCACAATGCACGTAGCTCTTCATTGATGAGGTGGTGAGGAGGTAGAATCCTTTAGCTTGGAGTAGCATACGGGTGGAAACATCCGTCCTCCTCTAGGGAGGGTAGTGCATCTCAACCTAGTCTGGTGGTGCTGAAGTCTAAGGACAGGACGTTGTGGGTTGCAATAATGCTTCAAAAGAGGGATAGTCTACTGGCTCAAGAGGAAAAACTCCTGATGTACATGCTGCACCTTGTATATAGTGTCAAAAACAATTGCAAAAACTCCAAAAAAATCAGACAGGTCCAAGTGAAAATAAAATACCTGTCAGAGTCTGTATATTAGCAAAGAAATGCAACTGGATGACTTGGCTACACTGGTCAGGCATCCCGGGATAGGTAGCTACACTGGCTACCGTCCATTCTTTTCTCTACCCCCTCCTCTTGAGTTGGTCGCACTTGAACTTAGAAGGGAATACCCCGCTCCTCGAGGAAGGAGTTACTGGACCTGGTTATTGAGTTACCTTGTTAGAGGAGGCTGGTTCCGAGTCATTTCTGATGTGGAGAGTTACATTTGACTTACACAGTACAAGTAAGAATCATAGTCATCAGAAATTTGCGTTTGAGGATTTGTTCTGATCTGACTATCAAGGCGTCTTGAATAGAAGACTTGTGGAACTTGAAGTCTGTTAGGTCTTAAGTTCAGGTCCTAATAAGGTTCTGCCACACAATTTCTCGGGGACGAGCAAGGTTTAAGTATAGGGGTTGATGAATCTGTGATTCATCACTCTAAAGTTGAAAATAGAGTCTTGTTCCCGAGTAAATAGATGCATATTTCCCTTTATAATGCATAAAATATCATTCATACATGCATTCATAAAATATGCATTTTAGCATTCACATTTTGCATTAAATAAGAAGCCAAGATCACTTGTAAAATATCCACCTATTAAAATAACATCTCCCTTATAATATGTACACCTTAGTTAATAATATAAGGAAGAAAGCCAAGATCTCCTTTGTAAAAGCACCCAATAAAGCCCTAAAACCCTTGGACCATAAAATGCCCATAGCTCCCTCATACAACCTCCAAAATAGGTCTACTCACTTTCAGAATAATACACAATAGAAGACCTTTAAAATGAGACTAATTTCATCTAATTTGGAGCTCGTATGAAGAAGTGGGGTTTTTGGGCCTCTTTGTATACTACATAGGTGTATATTTGTATCCTTGTATTTTTGTATCATATTTGACCTCATCTCCGTTGTTGGTCAACATTAAACTTGTAGATCTCATCAAGATCTACAACTTTCATGTTTTGAGTTTTTCCAAATTCGGCCTCCTTCTCTTTCGAAACTCATTTTTTCCTCTCAACCATTCACAGCTGGCCACATGGCGCCCTCTGATTGCGCCACGCGGCCCGCTCCCCTTTCCTTAGCCGCCCGCACCTCTGACCATTGGATCTCTTCTTGATCCAACAGCCAGATGCCCTCCACATACGTCTTTTATTGCCACCGTCTGATCATCAACCATCTTCCATCTCAGCCGCCCGCCTCCGCCTGCCTATGCAACTGACGCGTGGCGCATTTTGAGCCATGCGATCACGCACTCAGCCCTTCCATCTGAGCCGCTCGCTCCACAATCATCTCAACTGCCCGATCGAACGCCAATCTCTGATCTAGACCATCGGCTGGCGCCTCGCCTTCGACGCGCCACGTGGTGCCATCACGTCCCTCGATCGCTGCACCTCAGATCAAATCCAAGACGCTCGATAGTGCCTCGCTCTAGACCGTTGGATCACAAGATCCAACGATGGGGAACTAGTCTTCCACCTCCGACGCCCTCTCTCTCCCACGTTCTCGATCTTGCGCGAGGGGCTCGCCCTTTCTATTTTCGCCTCCACTCCAGCCACCCTCGCCGACCGCCAACACCTCCACGACCTTCACCACTCTCCCCTTATCCTCGCCGGCGCCCTCAATCACCATGACTCCCACCAATGCCACTCCACAACCCCCATGAACTCCACCTTCCCGCGACTCCGACCATCGACTTCATCCTATAAATTCTCAATCACCGACCACCATCACAGCCATCCGCCATTCCAGAGAGCTTCCCTGAGCTTCGAACTTCCAATTGGCGATAGCGATTAGACGGATCGTTGAGCAATGAAGGGTTTCTTCTCCGGTGAGATCCACGGCGAACTCCACCGTGTCGCAGCCTCCCTCCGCGAAGCTGCCCGAGCTCGGGACCCTACCGACCCCTTGAGCGAAGACCTGGAGCTCAAATCTGAGCTCCAATCCCCAGGTAACCTCCTCCATCTTCCTCCGATCTCTTCTTAATTTTTCTTTATTTTTCTCCGATTTAATTTGCATTCCCCACTCATCTTCTCCCTCCACTTTCATCCCTCCGAGCTCCGCGACGGAGCTCCGATCTTCGCGGTACATTTATCTCCCTCTGACAACGCACTTCACCTTTCATCAACTCCAGCTCCGCCACCTGGGCGGAGCGCCATCGCCGGACCACCCTCGCATCACCATAGGCCTCGTCGTTTGCTTCCCACATCTCTACGCACAACCCACGTGCTTCGGCTATCCGCTAACCCTTGCAGGTACTCATCTCTTGGATTGGCCGGAAGCTCATCGGAGCTTCCTTCGAGCTTCATCACCATCGAGCTCCGGCGTGCCTACTTCACTCCTGAGACCACCGGAGGCTTCGTAGCCACGCTCTGCGTTTTCCGAGCTACTTCAGAGCCTCCCTCGAGCTTCATCGACGCCTAGCGTCCGAGGCGGAGCACGCCCCCCTTCGTCGGAGCCCTGCCTTCTCCTCAGCAGGTGGCGGAGGACCGTTGGAGAAGACGTCCAACCATCGTTCGATCATCTTGATCGAACGGTCAGCATCCATCCACGTCGCCTCGCTTCGCACCCGCTGGATCATCCTTGATCCCCCGCTTAGGAGCCAGTCACGTGTTCAAGCGCCGAAGCAGCAGAGAGTCGTTGGATCCCTCTTTGATCCCACGGTCACAATCACGCCACATAGTCATCTTTGGAGGAAGCCCATCACCGTTGGATCAATCAGTGATCCTACGGTCCGCAGCCAACCACGTCGCCATCTTCAGCTAGCGTCAACCACCGTTGGATCAGCTTCGATCTGACGGTTGTTGATCATTGACGTCGACATCAGCCGAAGCCAACAGCGATCGTCGATCTTCACCAAGATCGCACAGTCGTGATCGCGCCTCATTGCCCTGATCCAAGCCTCTTCCCCGACCTCTAGGCTCGGATCCCCGAAGCTTCTCCGAGCCCCAGCCGAACCTCCAGAGCGAGCCTCGTCCCGAGCTGCCGACACCACCCGAGCCTAGGTTGCCCCACGTAAGGAGCACGTACGACTTGGGTAAATTTCACTGAGGCCATGAGAAGTTTGTGAAATTGCAATCCAGTCCCTGTGAAGCACCCCCACGTGAGGAGCACGTGCGGTAGTGGAGAAATTCCATTCCACCCCCTGCATTCTAGGTAATTGCATTAAGGTCCCTATCAGCATATTTATTTTTAAGTAATTTTAAATTTCCTGTATTGCAGTTACACCCCTGTCTTTGCAAGCATATCTAGGTGTCCATATTTCATCATTTTTAACTTTTAAAAATTGCATGTTGTAGCTTAACTTGTCCTTGATCTTGTATGACACTTGTCATATTTTTGTGATAGCAGTGGAATTTTCAATTAATGAATTGGTTTATTTCTGTGATATTTTTCCAGATTGGAACTTTTAATTAATAATTGATTCTCTGTAACTCAAAAAATTCCCAACAAATCATAGTAGCTCTAGGATAATTAACTTAACATTGCATAAAAATTTCATCTCATTTGCACACATTTCGAGGCCTAAATAAATTAATTGGTGATTTCCTTAATTCATTTTTAATAGGTTCATTTCACATTAAAATTAAGGTCTGATAATTTTCCTGGATTCCTCATCATTAGATCTATCTAGGATGACTTTACTTCCCCAAAATCTTGTGATTTGATATTTATTAAAATTAAATTAGTCGAAATCACCCTGCATTCTTGTTTATTTTACAGTAAATTCATTTAGTGTCAGAAAATTCCAAAAAATTAGGGTAGCTTAATTTCACTATATTTCATCATCTGGCCAATTTTCATTATTTTTGGACTCCATTTGAACATATTTCTGATTTAACTATAAAATTGGCTTGATTTTGCATGAGTCTTACATAGAAAATTGAAAAAGGACCAAAATAATATTCCCCGAAAATCACACACTACAACTTTGTTGAAAATTCACTTAAAGAGACAGATGCCTCCCTGAGTTCGACCTTGGACTTCACCAAGTAAAAAAATTTTGCCATTCGAAATTGACTTGATTAAATTAAAAGTGGTTTTTGATTAGCCCTCTCGTTATCTGACTGCAACGAACCTTGGTAATTAATTTGCACATTAATTTGCCTGAATTAACTAGGGTGGCGAGAGCGGTCATCAACGACGACGAAGACCACCAGACCTAGGGCTAGGGCGCTTCAATCCTCGCTGCAACACCTCCTATGGATTGCTGTCACTCAATGTAAGAAGGTGGAGGTCACAGGTGTCTGAAACGGTGGCCGAAGGTGAAGTGAAATATGCGGCGGGCGCGCAATCCAATGCTCGGACCCCTAAAAGGATGATCGAGTTTGGATCCTGGATATATCGTAAATAATCGGGGCCCGGGGTTTGGGTTAATGATGGTTGGATCGCATAAGGAAAAATGGGCGAAATCGGGTCGCAAGGCGGGTTTGGATTCTACGTGGTCCATGGGGGGAGTTGACCGGGGGTCAACAATCCCCCGTGGACCAATCAAAATTCAAGAATTATTAAATAATTGTAAATTCATTTAAAAATAATAAATGATTTTATTTTGAAAAATTCTCAACATGAAAAATGTTTACTATTTTTCAAATTATTTTTTATGATTTTTATTTATTTTTTGAAAAATAGTTTATGTATTTACATTATATTATTATTATTTACATGTATAAATACTTATGTATTATTAAATTTTATTTTTATTATTTTATTTATGACAAATATTCCAATTTTATATTTTATTTACTTGAGCCGCTGACCGTTAACACGAAAGGTAACATCAGAAGACAACTCAGATATGTCAATACTCCCATTGTCATGTACCTTTCTAACCAAATAGGGTCCTTTCCATTTGCTCTATAGCTTCCCTGGAAACAAACGAAGCCTAGCATCAAACAACCATACTCTCCATCCTGGCTCAAACTGCTTGAGGCTGATATGAGAATCATGACACTCTTTCACTCTCTCCTTATAATGTAGGCTGTTTGAAAAGACTGTATCACGAAGCTCCTCCAGGGCTGCTAACTCTACTCTCCTCTGATCTCCTGCACTCTCTGGATCCAAAAGTATATCAGTAACAACCCAAAGTGACCTATGTCTCAGCTCAAAAGGTAAATGGCAGGGCTTGCCATAAACGAGGCGAAAGGGAGATGCACCCAAAGGAGTCTTGAAAGACGTACTATATGCCTACAAGACCGAGTCCAAAAGTTGTGACCAATCCTTTCGATCAGGGCGGACGGCTTTCTGCAATATAGTCTTGATCTCCCTATTCGACACTTCAGCAAGACCATTCGTTTGAGGGTGATATGGAGTGGCAACTCGATGGTTTATGCTGAACTCGCTAGCAAGGGCCTTTACCTTGTCATTTACGAAATGAGACCCCTGTCAGATATCAACACTAGAGGTACCCCGAACCATGAAATGATATTCTTCCTCAAAAATCTGCAAACAATTCTAGTATCTGCGGTTCGGGAGGGGATGACCCCAACCCAACGACTAACATAATCCACGGCTAACAGAATGTACTCAAATCCCTGACTCCTAGGGAATAGACCCATGAAATCGATGCCCCATGCGTCAAAAACCTCACAGAAGTGTATGGGCTGCATCGGCATCATATCACGCTGTCCACAAGTGCCCATCCTTTGACAGTCAGTACACCTCTTCACAAACTCATCAGAGTCCTTGAAGAGAGTAGGCCACCATAGGCCGGATTGGTGCACTTTCTGTGTCATTCTCCTCCCGGAGTGATGTCCACCTGCCTCAAGCTTGTGGCAGTAAGTAAGGACGCTATGGTGCTCCTCCTAAGGAATGCACCGATGCCAGATACTATCCCCTCCCTCTTGATAAAGGACGAGATCCTCCCAATGGTAAAACTTGGCCTACGCGAAGAAGGTCTCAAGTTTCTGCCTGGGCCAATCTTGTGGAACTTTCTTGGTGACAAGATAGTTCACAATATGGGCATACCATGGGAGAGAGGCGATAACAAGAATCGCCTCATCTGGGAAGGTCTCACAAATAGGCTCAATCTGCTCAGAATCCTCAAGATACTCCAGTCGGGAGAGATGATCTGCCACCACATTCTTGACTCCAGGCTTATCCTTAATCTCTATATCAAACTCCTGGAGTAGAAGGATCCATCTTGTCAATCTAGCTTTGGCATCCTTCTTTGCCATGAGGTACCAGATGGCAGTATGATCAGTGTAAATGGTCACTCTAGATCCAATGATGTAAGATCTGAACTTATCTAGGGAGAAAACTACGGCTAGCATCTCCTTCTCAGTCACTGTATAGATTCGCTGGGCGGCATCCAATGTACGGCTAGCATAGTGAATAGCAAATGGGACTCGATCCCTCCTCTATCCCAGCACTACCCCCACGGCAAAATCGGAGGTGTCCGTCATGATCTCGAATGGGAGAGACCAATCAGGTGGCTGGAGAACAGGAGCCTCTACAACACTACTCTTGATAGTCTCAAATGATGATAGACCCTTATCATCTACGAGGAACATAGTGTCTTTCATCAGCAGATCAGTCAACGATCGGGCAATCCTACTAAAATCATGAATGAAGCGCCTGTAAAAACCGACGTGCCCCAGAAAAGACCGTAACTGCCGCAAGTTGGACGGTGGATTGAGTTTTCTAATGACATCCACCTTGGTCGGATCAACCTCCATGCCCCTGCTGGAGATGATATGACCAGGCACCGTCCTCTAAGTCACCATGAAATGACTCTTCTCCCAAGACAACACAAGGTGAACCTCAATGCATCGCCAAGGACTCGGTCTAGACAGTCAAGACAAGAATCGAACCCGTCGTCGTAGACCGAGAAATCATTCGTGAAGACCTCCAAGCACTCCCCCACCATGTACGAAAAGATGGACAACATGCATCTCTGGAATGTCATCGGAGCGTTGCACAATCTAAATGGCATGCGTCTGAAAGCATATGTCTCGAAGGGACAGGTGAAGGTTGTCTTGTCCTAGTCCTCGGGTGCGATGGCCACCTGATTATATCCGGAGTACCCATCCAAGAAACAATAATGGCTCTTCCCTGAAAGCCTCTCAATAATCTGATCAATAAAGGGCAGGGGGAAATGATCCTTCTTGGTGGCCTGGTTCAATCGTCTGTAGTCCACACAGACCCACCAAGAAGTGGGTACCTGGGTAGCGATCTCCTCTCCTGACTCACTAACAACTATTGTGATGCCCGTCTTCTTGGGCACCACATGCAATGGACTGACCCACTTGGAGTCGGAGATGGGGAAGATAAAATCGACGCTCCACCATTTCGAGATCTCCTTCATGACAACCTCTCGAAGATTCGAGTTCAGTCGCCACTGGAACTCACGCGACGGCTTTGCCTCCTCCCCAAGATAGATATGGTGGGAGAATAGGACCGGACTTATCCCCTGGAGATCGGCTACACTCCATCCAATCGCCTTGCGGTTCTTTTCAAGAACCCCCATCAGACGGAATTCCTGCTCTCCAGTCAAATCATCGCAGATAATGACTGGGTACATCTCATGCTCACCTGCAAGGAACCTATACTTCAAGGACGACAATAGCGGCTTCAACTCTGGACAAGTAGGTGCTGGCTGATATGACCTCTGAAAAGTCTGAGTGAATGCTGCCAAATCTGCATGGGAGAATGAGAACTCTCGCTCACAATCTGAATCTGGAAAAGACTGCGCTGTTGGACTGTCTCTGCTCTGCCTAGAATCAGCCTCCTTCATAGCTGTAGGCTCAGTGGAAGTCATACATGGTATCAAATCATCAAACTCTGCCCAATCAATATCTGACACCGAGGGATCTATATCAGACTCACAAAAATCTGTCTCGTGGTCAGGAACCGGTTCTGCTACCTGAGATGTATCCTGGACCAGGAATGCGCTCTCCAAGCTCTCCTCTGTTGGCATCTCTGTATCACCAAACTCTGACAGTGAGAGGATGGCCTGTGTGACTGGATCTGCCGAAACTGCCTCATCATCTGTGATTATAAAATCGCAGTCCTGGTGGATGTCTCACCCTAC
Source organism: Ottelia alismoides (assembly GCA_037367405.1). Taxonomy (NCBI): domain Eukaryota; kingdom Viridiplantae; phylum Streptophyta; class Magnoliopsida; order Alismatales; family Hydrocharitaceae; genus Ottelia; species Ottelia alismoides. Next base: position 598,443 of record JAZKJV010007211.1, read on the forward strand.
CTCTATCATTTGCTCTGAATCTGAAGTCGGCTCTGAGAAATCTGAATCTCTGGCTCTAGTCTCCTCGATCGTCTCTATTTGTATACTCTCGCCCTCGATGCGAAAGTACACCTTCCCGCTATCATGGTCGAACATTGCCTTGGCTGTGGCCATGAACAGTTGTCCTAGAATGATCGGGGTATCAGTCACAGACTCAAGGATCTCCATGTCCAACACAACGAAGTCCACGAAGAATTTCATGCCTTGAATCGTAACGACAACGTCCTTCAGCACCCCCTTCGGCCTCTTGACAGATCGATCAGCAAACTGAAGGACCGTCCTGCTCTATCGGAGAGGGCCCAACTCGAAGCGGTCGAGAAGGCTGTCGGAAGTAGGTTGATCGAAGAACCGCTGTCTAATAGAGTGCGGTCGAACCTCTACTCATGGATATGTCATCTGACATACGGGGCTCCTGCATCTAGCCTCTTGGCCGGCAGACGGTTCTGAATCGCAAAACAAGTGGCACGAGTAAGCACATGGATCTCTGATTGATGGTTCCGCCTCTTCCTCCTAAGTATGGTCCTGTCTCTGAGTGATCTCTGGAGTAGAGGTATGTGCTCTAAGGCCTCTTGTAGAGTCAGCTGTATGTGGAATCTATCTATCATCTGCTGGCTGAACTCTATTTGATGGTTCCTTTCTTGATTTTCTTTTTTCTGCCCCTTACCCGAATAAAGTGCTCTAGGAAAGGGGACTACAGGGTTCTTCTAAATGAAGGACTAGGAGAGGGTCTGGCATGCTCATGAATAGCAGAATCCACACAAACATCATCAAGAAACACATGTGGATCCGAAGATAACAAACCCTTTCCTTTATTTGCAGAAATGTCCTGAGATATACGTACAGAAGGAAAAAACAACAGGACTAGCACAACTGGAAATGGTGGCCTCAGTACCACCCTCAGCATCTGGACTCGCGACATCAGTACCGCGCTCTGGCTCAACAACGGTATTGGTGGCGTCAGTACCACCTCCTCCAATTGGTGAAGCGACGACCTCAGTACCGTCGGCTGGATTAACATCCATGGTGGCATCAACACCACCGTCATCATCTCTAGCGGCATCAGTATCGTGCTCCTCCTCACCTGGCGCTCTTGAAGTAGCATGGGATCGTCGCTCAGACGAGGCGCTGCCTGCTGGCATCCTACCACTCCTAAGTGTAACAAAATCAACATCAAACATGTATGCAGACTTATCACCAAGTGAAGCACTAGGAGTGGTAATCTCAGTGAACTTTACCTGCTCAGACTTTCTCTTGAGGTTGTTCGGGTTCGGATCAATCTAGGCAGCGATGGCGGCCTTCCCTCTCACAATCTCCCGCATCTCCTGGCGGTACTCATCCATCTCCCGTCGAAAAGTGGCCTGCTGCTCGGTCATGAGACGGGCTAGATCACCCAAGGCAGGGTTCTCATAGGTCGGCCCATGAGAACCTGACGGGTGGCCTCGCTGGTAGTGAGGCTGCTACTGCTGGTGTGGGTGAGAAGGGTAATGCTGATGATACTGTTGCTGCTGAGGCTGCTCATGCCTCCAAGGCTGTCCCTGCTGATAGGGATGAGGACCATACTGCTGGTGCTAGGATGGCCACTGCTGCTGGTGTACTAGGGGCTGGGGCTGCTGGTGCTGCTCACACTGCTGGCTGTACTGGCCACCTTGAACTGGAGGCTGCTGCTGGGAACTGGTGCCTCCCGTCGGCCAGCGGAATCCGGGATGGTCTTGTCGGATACTGGGCTGGGATCGGTCGTATTAAATCCCATTGACATCCATCAACGACTCTGGCTCGTAAGTGGGTGGAGGGAGTACTGCCAGGGGCTGATTCGGCTTGTAGACCACCATCTGAGTGGTCCTGGGATGGTGGTGACTGGTAAAACTACAATGGCTGCTGGTACGACTCTGCCTGTACAAGGTGAACCTATCTAAGCTGACTGGAGTGCTGGGACGAGCTACCACTGCTGCTCGGATCTCCTCGTGACCGAAGACGGGGCTGACAAGCCATCTGTGCCTCCTGGAGACACATGAGCTGTGTCTTCAGGTCACTCAGCATCTGTGCCATCTGATTCATCTGCGTGATGCCTTGGCACTGCTTCTTCTCGATCAGCTCGATCTGGTCTAGCTTCTCACAGATGATGCCCATGTCTGCGGCTGTAGACTCGGCCTGTGCGGCTGTCACGAATGAAGTAGGAGGACCGGCATCGACCCGTGCTATTGATGGCACGAAAATCGCGCGGTCGAGATAGGATAAATAATATGCCAACGTGTCGTCATTCTCAACCGCACGATTCGGTCAACGGAAAAAATTTGTAAACCACTCAGAAAATATAAATCAATGAAACAAATGTGTAAGCGGTCTTTCGCTATTCTTTTTACCTGGTATAGCGACCAGGGTCAAACACAAGGAGCACGGGTTGGCCAAGAGGCCTACGATGTAGTCAGAAATCCGAGAGAATACTTTTTAGTGGTTTTTAATTGTTTTTAATTTTTTATTTTGGATTTTTAATATGTAGAGAAAATAAGAAAACACAAGAACAAGCACACTTGAGCTATTTATTTAAAGCATCAAGAATCAAGCAAAAATTCAAGAAAAATTGTTTTTATGTTTTTTAGGTTTTTAAGTGTTTTTGGTGAATTTTTGAGATATTTATAAAGTGTATTTTATTTTCTAAAAATCGAACAGTACTAAAAAGATAAGGTACTGTCCAGCAAGGCCCAAAACCCAAAGATAAAATATCTAAGGATCTCAAAGGGACCTGGAGGTAATTTTCCTGTATACTAGAGAAAACAAGGAAAATTTGAGCACCAAAATTATTGTTTTTGGGTTTTTAAATTATTTATTATGATTTTTATGAGTTTTGAGGTGTTTTTAGATTTTTAGGGTTTTTACTCAATGAAAAATAGCCAAAATTGGCTAGAAACTCAAGGAACACAAAGTAAACAGTAGCTAATTTTTATGGAATTTTTAAAAGGGTTTTGATATTTTTTTGGGGTTTTTGACTCTAAACAGTAGCAAAAATAAGGGTTTTTGAATTTTTAAAAATAGCAAATGAAATCAAAAATGTCCTCAAAAATTCACAAAAATTCTACACCATGGCAGGAGCCATGTGTAAAATTTTCATCGAATTTGGAGGTGATTTGATATTTTATTCAAAAATAAAGGAGGGGCACTGTGCACAGGGACCAAAGTGCAAATACCCAAAGTTCTGGGGGGTCTGGTGCAAAATACCCAGCAAAACACGTGCCAAGCACGTGCCTGGGGCACTCAGGGACCTATATGTAGGAAAAACAAGTCCGATGACCTTTTGGTAACTCGTACCAAAAAGTCCAGGGGTTGTTATGCAAATAACCCACTAAAAGACGCACATGCGGAAATAAAATGCTCACAGGGGCATAAATGCAATTATCAAAAATATTTCATTCATTCATAAACAACCAGAACTACAGGGCTAAAGTTGCAAATACACCAAATACACACGTGACGACGCACGTGGCTCACACAAACAGGGGCATAAATGCAAATAAGCTAAAAGATGAGGTCCAATGTGCAATTATCCCTACGTAAATAAAACTCCTAAAATATTCACAGGACTGACACGTAAAACAGAAACTACGAGGGGGCCTAAGGTAAATTACCCCTTTATTAAGTCGACGGCTGGATGGTGGACGCGTGGCGGATCTGACGGCTCTGGTCTCAGGCGCCTCTTTGCTCTTCCGCACGTGGGCCGATCAACGGCGCAGAGGAGGGCACGTGGAAGATCGGACGGATCAGGTGCTGTTGCCTCTCTCCTCTGCGCTAACGGTCCGGATCGCTCCTCTGGATGATCGGACGGTGGTGGCTCCTCGATAGATGGACGGTCACGATGAAAACTGGAGCGGAGGGCGATCGAACGGTGGGGGAAGACCCTCGAAGAACAGGTGGCCGGCGAGGTTCGCCAGCCTCGTGCGCGTGCTGTGGGCCTCCTCAGTTGCCTCTGATGATCGAAGAAGGTCGGCGATGACGTCCCGCAGCTGGTGGTAGCCTCCGATGGCCCAACCGAGCCCTGGAGGGGCTCCGGCGAGGTCGACGGAGGAGAGCTCCTGGCCTGGGTGTGAGGGGGCCTCAGATGGCCTCCTCTTGACCTGCAAAACAGCTCAAGAGCTTCGCGGGTCGAGGGCAAAGTGCCTCGACCCGAAGAAGCGGCGTGAGGGTGGACGGTGCGTCGGGGTGAGCGAGCTCCGGCGAGCGGAGGACGGTGGAGCTCGAACCCCAGCTCCTGTGCGAGCTGGGTTGAACGAGGGGGCGGAGAATGTGCGCGGAGGAACAGCGATGGTGACTGGGTGTTCCGATGATCGACAGGATACGCGATATGGTCGGAATCAAAGGAAATCGGCGGAGCTTCGTTTTGGGGGAAACAAGAAATTAAGCGAAATAAGGAAGCTCTAAGGTTACCTGGGTGGAGCGGAAGACTGTGCTGGAGCTTGGGTAGCTCCTGGTCGTAGCCTCAAGGGTCGTCTCGGCCCGAGGCTCGGTGCTCACGCTGGTGGCGGAGCAGCGGCGGCGAAGAACGCCGGATCAGTGGTTTCGCCTCCTCGCCTCGCTGCAACAGGGGCGATTGCTTGCTGTCACTCTCGCGGTGCCTCTGGAGTTCACTGGGAAGAAGGGGAAGAGCCAAAGATGGGGCGCGGAGGCGGCGGAGGTGGTTCTATATATAGCTGCAGGATCGATTAGGGTTGGGAGGCGACGGCTATGGAATGCGTGGATCTCACGGCGAAGGATCTGGCGAGGATGTCGGATGATCGGCGAAGGATCCGGGCGCGGGGTTTGCGTGGGCGACAGGCTGGAGGCGCGTGGAAAAAATGGCGAAGACAGGGCGGCGCGGGTTTTCTCAAAAAGGAAAGAGTCCGCGGGGGAGTTGACCGGGGTCAACAATCCCCCGTGGACCAATCAGGAGCTGCCATTTATTAAATTTTTTGTTTATTTATTTTAAGGTAGAAAATGGCCGAATTAAGAAAAACTTAAAACATGAAATATTTTTCTTTTATTTTTTTCTATTTTTTGGTGATTTTTAATTAATTTTTGGAAATAAAAATGAGGTATTTACATTATATAGGTATATGTACAATGTGGAGGCTTTTGATTTTTGATTTTTAATTATTATTTTTATACAATTTTTATTCCCCTTTTATATTTTATTTATTTATAGAATAAAATGAGGAATAAAAGGATATTTTTATTTTATTTTTATTGTTTATATACATAGGTGAAATAAATAGATATATACAACTGTGTACATGGCATATGTACAATATATTTTTGTATTTTAATTTTGTTGTTTTTATTTGATTTTTGTTTTGTTTCTTTTTATTTATTTTATTTACAAAATATACCATAGAATATTCACAAAAAGTTTTGAAAATAAATACATTTATTTATAGGGTTAAATAAATAAAGAATGATGGTCTATGCACATGGTGGAGGGATATTTTTGCATTTTTGATTTTTTAGATTTTTATTTTGTTTTTAATAGCTTCTAAATATATATACAAATATTTACAAGAATATTTTTGGTTGAGGAAAATATAATTTTATTTATTTACATAGATATCTACACATGAGCTCCTATCTCTCTCTACCGTGGCTTTTATGCGGTCAGGCCCATGCTGAGCCCTCCCTTGGGTTAGGTTGCTCAATAATTATTCTAAATATTTCCCTCTTTTTCTTTTTGATCTTTATTCTTTTATTTTTGCACAAAAACATGCTAATTATAAGTATTTACACAATGCATGCTTTTGGTAATTATTGATATTTACACATATCTACATGTATTTGCAAGGGTTTTTGTAGCTAAAATATAAGAATAAAGAGTGATGAATGGGTATTCATCACCCCCCTATACTTAACTTTGCTAGTCCCTTAGCAAACACTTATTTGAAAAAGAAGTGGAAAAGAAAGAAAAAGAAAAAGAAAAAGAGGATGTACATGGATCAAGGTTGAATTATTAAACTTTCCTTCATTAAATTGAAATATGGAGCTCGATTAGATCTTTGGGTTATTAATGTGTCGGAACCTTATTTGGACTTAAGCTTAAAACTCAACAGCCTCTAAGTTCCACCAATCTATGGGCAAGACTCCTCAATAAACCAGATCAGAACAAGTCTACATACACAAACTCTAATGACCATGAATCTTTCCATGCGGTGTAAGTGATATGTGGCTCCCCACCTCAGAAGTAATAAAGAAACAACCTCCCTCAACCTGGTAACTCTAATGCCTCGGTCTAGCAACTCTTTCCTCGAGAAGCGGGGTATTCCCTTCTAAGTTCAAGTGCAACCGGCTCAAGAAGAGGGGGTAGAAGTATAGAGTTTTGGAAGCTTAGCCAGTGTAGCTAAGTCTCCCGCTGCAAGCTTCATGAGATGTAACACGGATACCATAAGCTTTGCTTTATTTGACTATATACACTCCGGTGGGGTTATTAAATTTTCAATCCGACCCACCACTTTTTTGGAGTTCTTTTTGCATTTTTGCAATTTTTTTTTCAAGGATTTCTGTACAGCATATCTACATGGTGCAGCATATAAGAAATTTCCCCTTGAGCCAGTAGACTATCCCTCTTTTGAAGCTTTATTGCAACCCACAACTTCTGTCTTTAGCCTTCATCACCACTAGACCAAGTTGAGGCGCACTTCCTTCACTAGAAGAAGAAGAGAGGTTCCGCCTAGAAGTACTACCCTCATATGCTACCCCAAGCCAAAGGAAACTGCCTCCTCACCACCTCATCCGTGGAGAGCCATGTGTAAGTGCAGGTGCAAGTCAAACCATTGTCTCTAAGAGTCATGCATGTGTTGTTAAGTGCTCTACTTAGGCTCATCAAGATGACATATGCTCATAGCCTAGTGGACTTAAAGAATTAAGTCCTTATGGACCTGAAAAGCCTTAACCCTAAGTCCTATAAGGTTCCTCTTAAGGTTAAGTGGATTAAGATCTTATTCAAGCTCCATTTCTCAATTTAATTCCAGGCTTAGTTTAAATGTCAACTCTCATCCAGGAAAAACTATATACATATATGTACACAAGATGCTATTTACAAATATTTTACAATCATGCAAAATTTTTTTTTTTGAAATCATGGATGAATGATGCATGAGGTGCAAGTTTTGCAAAAAGATGTTTACAAACATTTACACAAGATTTTTGCAAACTTTTGATTTTCAAAACATTTTGGAAAAATTTTGTACTATATACATAATTTTGATACAAAAATATTTACACAAGCTTTACACAAAAGATTTTTGAAATCATTTTTACAAAAATACTTTGTACACTAGCTATGTATGTGCAAGATAAAAGAGGTTTATGTACATGAAAAATTTTTAAATTTTTGTGATTTTTAGCCATTTTATTTATTAACACACTCACACAAAGTACGAGTTATGGCTAAAGTATATATGAAATATATACACACACCCCCTATACTTAGCTCGAACGATGTCCTCAGAGTGATCAAGAGCGATGAAGAAGACATAACTCGTGCTTAGTAAAAGGGAAGTGAAAAGGAATGGCTAGGTACAGAAATGAATAAATGAATAGAATGAGAGGGACTCGGTGGTTTCCCCCTATACTTAGGATTAACTAATCCGAGTGAAGAATATACAGAGTCTTCCCCCCCTATACTTAGGGTAAAATATCCCTAAGTATAGGCAGCAAAAACAGGAGCAGAAAGAATGAAAAGAATACTCGCAGTTCCGACAATCCCCCCTATACTTAGGGTAAAGTACACCCTAAGTATAGCATAATCACAGGATGAGAAAAGGGATGTGGGACTAAAGAATAGAATGATATGGACAACTGGATCTATACAGGCGGAGGAACAGTGAAAATCAGGCGTGAGATGCAAAAGATGTGAGTCAAGAGACCACATCTCACGCAAAATGAATCGGGGCAACAATAACGTCCCGCGGCTCATGATCTAGAAATGGCTTAAGCCGCTGGCCGTTCACTCGAAAGGTACTCTCAGAAGATAACTCAGATATATCAATGCTACCGTTATCGTGTACCTTCCTGACCAAGTAAGGTCCCTTCCATTTGCTCTGTAGCTTCCCTGGAAATAATCGTAGCCTTGCATCAAACAACCATACTCTCTGTCCAATCTCAAAATGCTTGTGGCTGATATGAGAATCATGCCACTCCTTCACTTTCTCCTTATAATGTAGGCTGTTTGAGAAAGCTGTATCTCTAAGCTCTTCCAAGGCGGCTAACTCTGCCCTCCTCTGGTCTCCTACACCATCTGGATCCATAAGAATATCTGTAACTGCCCAAAGTGACTTGTGTCTCAGCTCAACAGGTAAATGGCATGGCTTGCCATACACGAGGCGAAAAGGAGATGTGCCTAATGGTGTCTTGAAAGACGTCCTATATGCCCACAAGACCGAGTCCAAAAGTTGGGACCAATCCTTTCGGTCGGGGCGAACGACTTTCTGCAATATAGTCTTGATCTCCCTGTTCGAAACCTCGGCTAGACCATTCGTCTGTGGATGGTATGGCGTGGCTACTCGATGGTCTATACTGAACTCACTGGCAAGTGCCTTTACCTGGTCGTTGACGAAATGAGACCCCCCATCAGAAATCAGAACTCGTGGAACCCCGAACCGCATGATGATGTGCTTCCTCAAAAATCTGCAAACTGTCCTCGCATCAGCGGCTCGGGCGGGGATAGCCTCAACCCAACGACTAACATAATCTACGGCCAACAGAATGTACTCAAATCCCTGACTCTTAGGGAATGGACCCATGAAATCGATGCCCCATGCGTAAAAAACCTCACAGAAGTGAATGGGCTGCATCGGCATCATATCACGCTGTCCACAAGTGCCCATCCTCTGACAGTCAGTACACCTCTTCACGAACTCATCAGAGTCCTTGAAGAGTGTAGGCCACCACAAGCCGGATTGGAGCACTTTCTGTGCCGTTCTCCTCCCAGAATGATGTCCTCCTGCCTCAAGCTTGTGGTAGTAAGTGAGGACACTATGATGCTCCTCCTGAGGAATACACCGACGCCAGACGCTATCCCCTCCTTCGTGGTAAAGAATTGGATCCTCCCAGTGGTAGGATTTGGCCCTCGCAAGGAAGGTCTCAAGTCTCTGCCTGGGCCAATCTTGTGGGACTTTCCCTGCAACGAGAAAGTTCACAATATCGGCATACCACGGGAGTGAGGCGATAGCAAGGATCGCCTCATCTGGGAAGGTATCACGAATAGGATCAATCTGCTCAGAATCCTCAGGCTGCTCTAATCGGGAGAGATGATCCGCCACCACATTCTTGACTCCAGGTTTATCCTTAATCTCAATATCGAACTCCTGGAGTAGAAGGATCCATCTAGTCAGTCTGGCCTTGGCATCCTTCTTTGCCATGAGGTACCTGATGGCGGTGTGATCTGTAAACAAAGTCACTCTAGATCCAATGATATACGATCTGAACTTATCTAGGGCGAACACTACTGCTAGCATCTCCTTCTCTGTGACCGTATAATTCCGCTGGGCGGAATCCAATGTGCGGCTAGCATAGTGTATGGCAAACGGAACTCCGTCCCTCCTCTGTCCTAGCACGGCCCCTACGGCAAAATCAGAGGCGTCCGTCATGATCTCGAATGGGAGAGACCAATCGGGTGGCTGAAGGACAGGAGCCTCAATAACACACTGCTGGAGAGTCTCAAAGGACGAAAGACACTTGTCATCGACAAGGAACTCGGTGTCTTTCGTCAAGAGGTCAGTCAACGGTCGGGCAATCTTGCTGAAATCATGAATGAATCTCCTATAAAAACCAACGTGCCCCAGAAATGACCGTAGCTGCTTCAAATTGGACGACGGTGCGAGTTTTCTAATGACGTCAACCTTGGCCGGATCAACCTCCATGCCCCTGTTGGAGATGATGTGGCCAAGCACCGTCCCTTGAGTCACCATGAAGTGACTCTTCTCCCAAGACAGAACCAAGCGGGTAGCAATACATCGCTGGAGAACTCGGTCTAGGCAGTCAAGACAGGAATCGAATCCGTCGCCGTAAACCGAGAAGTCGTCCATGAAGACCTCCAAACACTCCCCACCATGTCCGAAAAGATCGACAGCATGCATCTCTGAAAAGTCGCAGGGGCGTTGCATAGCCCAAATGGCATGCGTCGAAAGGCGTATGTACCGAAGGGACAGGTAAAGGTGGTCTTCTCCTGATCCTCAGGAGCGATGGCCACCTGATTGTAGCCCGAGTACCCATCCAGGAAGCAATAATGGCTCTTCCCTGCCAGTCTCTCTATGATCTGATCAATAAAAGGCCGGGGGAAATGGTCCTTCTTGGTGGCCTGGTTGAGTCTCCTGTAGTCAACGCAGACCCGCCAAGAGGTGGGTACTCGTGTAGCAATCTCCTCTCCCGACTCACTGATCACAGTCGTGATGCCCGTCTTCTTGGGCACCACATGCAAGGGGCTAACCCACTTGGAGTCGGAAATGGGATAAATAAAATCTGCACTCCACCATTTTGATATTTCCTTCATGACAACCTCTCGTAGGTTGGGGTTCAGTCGCCGCTGGAACTCACGCGACGGCTTTGCCCCTTCCTCGAGATAGATATGGTGGGAGCACAACGAGGGACTAATCCCATGGAGATCTGCTACGCTCCATCCAATTGCCTTGCAGTTCTTTTCAAGAACCCCCATCAGACGGGATTCTTGTTCTCCAGTCAGATCGGCAGAGATGATGACTGGGTACATCTCAGACTCTCCCGCAAGGAATCGATACTTTAGCGAAGTAGGGAGCGGCTTTAGCTCTGGATAGCTGGGTGCTGGCAAATCTGGCTTCTGAAGAAGATGTGTGTATGCTGACAATTCTGCCAAATCTACCTGGGAAAATGATAAAGAACTCTCACAAACTGGATCTGGAGAAGGCGGGTCCTCTGCATTGTCTCTGATCTGCTCTACCTCTACCTCCTCCTCATCTATAGGCTCAGGTGGATCCAGGTCTGGCATCTGATCATCACAATCTGCCCAATCAGATTCTGAATCCGAGGGATCTGTATCAACTGCGGTGGCATCAGCACCACCGTAGAGCAGGGTGGCCTTAGTACCACCATCACTGAAAATCGTGTCGCGATCAAGGTCCGACTCTGCTGGCTCAATAGTATCCTGGACCAGGGCTGTGCTCTCCAGACTATCCTCTGCTATCATCTCTGCATCAGCTGTATCTGAATATGAGAGGATGGTCTGTGCTGCAGGATCTGCCCAAGCTGCCTCATCATCTGTGATCACAAAATCACAGTCCTGGTGTATGTCTGGCTCTGTATCTGTCAGTTGTTCTGAATCTGTACTGCCCTCTGAGCGGGATCTATCTCTGGCTCTATGGTCCTTAACCGTCTCTATTTGTATACTCTCGCCCTGGACGCGAAAGAATACCTTCCCACTGTCATGGTCAGTCACCGCCTTGGCTGTGGCCAAGAACGGGCGACCGAGGATGATGGGGGAATCGGTCAACGAGTCAGGGGTCTCCATGTCCAGCACTACGAAGTCCACGGGGAATTGCAAACCCTGAATCGTGACGACAACATCTCGCAACAACCCCTTTGGCCTCTTGACAGACCGATCAGCAAACTGAAGGTATGTCCTGCTCTGTCTAAGAGTGCCCAACTCTAAGTGGTCGAGAAGGGCTGCCGGAAGAAGGTTGATCGACGATCCGCTATCTAATAGAGTACGGTCGAACCTCTGCTCACTAATCTGACATCTGACATATGGGGCTCCTAAATCTGGCCTCTTGGTCGGCAGATGGTTCTGGATCGCGTAACACGTGGCTTTTGTCAACACATGAATCTCTGCGGTGTTGTTCCTCTTCTTCCTCCTGATTGTGGTCCTGTCTCTCAAGGATCGCTGAAGAAGAGGGATGTGCTGTAAAGCCTCATGGAGGGTCAGCTGGATGTGAAATCGGTCTATCATGCTCTGGCTGAACTCCTCCTGCTCTCTCTTTTTTGGATCTTTTTCTCTTTTCTTCCCCTTCCCCAACTCAAGGGCTCTAGGAAAGGGGATCACAGGGTCCTTCTCAGATGAAGGACTAGGAATAGGCCTAGACGGTTTGATGACCGGATCCTCACATACATCATACACCACAGTGGGATCAGAAGAAACTAAACCTTGTCCTTTATTCAAAATAGAGTTCTGAGATACATCCACACGAGGAAAGACAACATCTCTATCAGAATGAATATTGGTGGCCTTAGTACCACCTCTAGCTGGCTCTACGACTAGACGTCTTGCGGCCTCAGTACCGCGGGCTGGCTCGGCTCTGCTGGTGGCGTCAGTACCACCTCCTCGATATGGTGAAGCGGCGGCCTCAGTACCGCCGGTGGAATCAGCATCTCGGGTGGCATCAGTACCACCGTCATCATCATGTGCGGCTTCAGTACCGCTCTCCTCTTCCTCATCTGGCGCTATAGATGTATCCTCGCGTTGTCGCTCAGATGAGGCGCCGCCTGCTGGTCTTCTACCGCTCCTAAGTGTAACAAAATCAGCATCAAATAGATCCGACGACATATCATCAAATGAGTCACTAGGAGTGGTAGGCTTAGTGTGAACTACCTGCTCAGACTTCCTCTTCAAGCTATTCGGATTAGGCTCGATCTGTGCAGGGATGGCGGCCTTCCCTCTCATCAGGTCCCGCATCTCCTGGCGGAACTCGTCCATCTCCCGTCTAAATGTAGCCTGCTGCTCTGTGAAGATGCGGGCTAGATCATCCAAGGCGGGGCTCTCATGGGAGCCCGACGGGTTGCCTCTCTGGTAATGAGGCTGCTGGACCTGGTGCTGCTGCGGCTGAGAGGGGTAAGAGGAAGGATGCTGCTGCTGGTGAGCCTGCTGCTCACGTCTCCAAGTCTGTCCCTGCTGCTGGTAGGGACGAGGTACGAAGGATGATGGCTGGTGTGACTGGTATGCTGGGGGCTGCTGGTGATCTCTCTGCTGGGAGTACTGCCCTCCCTGACCGGCTGGCTGCTGTTGGGACTGGTTACCCCCATTCCCCCACCTGAATCCGGGATGGTCTCGTCGGATCCCAGGCTGGGGACGGTCGTACCAAATCCCGTTGACATCCATCAATGGCTCTGCATCGAAGGGGTCTGGCGGCAGTACTGCCAGAGGCTGATCCGGCTGATATACCACCATCTGTAAGTCTGGAGATGGTGGTGACTGGTAAGAGGGCTGCTGCTGCTGGTACGGCTCCGCCTGTACAAGGTGAACTTGTCTAGGCTGCTGCAAGGAGCTGGAGCGCTGGGACGAGCTGCGGCTGCCGCCGGAATCGCCTCGCGACTGAAGACGGGGCTGAGAAGCCGTCTGTGCCTCCTGAAGACACAAGAGATGGGTCTTCATGTCGCTCAGAGTTTGTGCCATCTGCTCCATCTGAGTTATGCCCTGGCACTGCTTCTTCTCTATTATTTCCATGCGGTCCAACTTCTCGCTGATAATCCCCATGTCCGCAGCGGCCGACTCTGCCTGTGCGGCTGCAACTGTGGACGAACTGGATGGACCTGCATTAACCCGTGCTATCCGCTGGTACTGCACGGGTCCTGGCGGCTGCTGAGATCTTTGTGTGTACAACCGAGTCTGGGACATCACCATGTAATTTTCGCCCATCTCCTCGTAGATGGCCCAGACTTGGTTGTGGTCCTTGGCAAAGTAGGACCCACCGCAAGAAGCATTCACCAGACCCTGAAGCTCTGGCGTCATCCCACTAAAGAAGCTCTGAACTAGGTTTGGCTTGGAAATGTCGTGGTGTGGGCATCTATCCAGAAGCTCTCTGAACCTCTCCCATGCCTCGTGAAACTGCTCGTTAGGGAGCATGGAGAAGTTGTTGATCAGGGCCCTCGCTGCATTCGTCCGCCCGAGTGGATAGTACTTGTTCAAGTACTCGGTGCGGAGCTGCTCCCAGGTGTAAACAAACTTCCCTAAATGCTTCAGCCAGGCAGCTGCTCTATCTGCCAGTGAAAAAGGGAAGGCCATCATCCGAATCGTATCCTGGTCCACATGACGGTCGTGGACAGTGCTGCAGATCATCAAAAACTCCTGGAGATGGAGGTGGGGCTCCTCGGTGGCAAGTCCGTGAAAATGAGGAAGCATCTGCAGGGTGTTCGGAGGGAACTTGAAATCCCCCACGATAGCAGGTACCACCACCCAATGGTGCATCAGTGTAGATCCGGGGTTGTGTAACTCCCGCATCGGTCTCGGTGGTCCTGCTGCGGCCGCGGCTGCCGCTGCGGCAGCCGCTGCTGCGGCTGCTGCGGCTGCTGCCTCTGCATCAGCATCAGGAATGTCCTCAGGCTCGCTCTGATCTCTCTCTTCTTTGAGTCGCTCCAACTCCCTTCTCATCTCAATCATGAAAGCTCCATGATCGCGTAGCTGCTTCTGTACTGTCTCTAATGATGCGATCAGGGTGGAGTTGATCGCTCCCTGGTCTAGTACAAAATGTTCGGGTTGTCGGGAGTCTGGGTCTGAACTGCCGGCTCCGGCCATAGTGACGTCTGCAAAATCAGATGAGCCCAACTCAGGTTCTGTCAAATCAATTCGTCTTTCCTCGGGCTCATGTCTCTCAGTAGCAAAACAAAGGGGATCGAGGGAGAACAGGGTGGAATCGTACTCGGGCCCGGAGAGCTGGTCTCGACTCTCACGGGCTAACCTAGATGGTGAAGTAGACGCGCCTGAAAGCGGTGCAGCCAGAGGCTGCCTAAGAGATCGTCTACCCATCATCTTGATCTGGCGAGTTGGGCGGATGGGATCTGGAGAAAATATGATCGCAAAGCAAACCCCCGGTTCACCAACGCAACACAATCTGAAGACCGTGAAAGCTCGGTCAATTTATCTTGTCAATTTTATTGGGTGAACACACAAAATATCAGAGCGCTTACGTGACCTGTTAGGATACCCGATGCTACTCCAACCGACTGGCCCGCACGGAAGAGTCGGTAGTCAGCTAGAAATAGCACCGGAGGGCTCTACCTAGGGGGCGGGTCACTCTCTCGCGCATCCAAACCATATAAGGAGGGGGTTGCTCTCCCCAAGACAAATTTTTAATGTGAGTGTCTTTTAGGGTCAATAGTGTTATCCAGTCCCAATTTTTTTGTTTTTCTTTTTAATTTTTTCAAAATAAATACAAGCGGCCTAACGAATTTTCCGATTCTCCTGATGATCAAGCCAAAAACAGAGGGAGAAGACGAAAAAGCCGATGCGCGAAGAAATCAATGATGCATGCAGAGAAAGAAATGCGTACCTTATCTCCAGCACTCTTCATGCAAGTGATCCGCGCAGAATTTAAAGACAGAATTAAACTACCTAAATGGTGCAGCGAGGAAAAACCGAGTCCTAGATGAGCAATTCCTAGCGCAGAACTGTCTAACTCAGTCACTCGCCCTTGATCCAAAGAGTCCGGTCTTGGCCCACCCCTCCTCTTCTCGACAGGTCGAGTTCAGGAGTAGCGCTTGCGGGGCAGGCTCGCGGCGCGTAGGCTCTCAGGAAAGCGACTAAGTTATTTTTATCATTTATTATTAGTAGGTCCAATTAACGATCTATAGGAACAGATAAGCAATTAAGTGTGGGGACCCTACTAATTACGGCACAAGAAAGAGAAATTCCTAAATCTAGGGGCTCGAGAAAAACCGCGTACACACCGAAAAAGGCAGCTAGCTATCAAAACCGAAGAAAAAGCCGCGAAAATCCAAATGGGTCCCCCGAGCACATCGGTACTCGGCGAAACAGACCCGCTAAGTTACAAGTGTCCACAAATGTCCAAGTTCTAAATTATTACAAAAAATATTGTTCTCTCTCTCTTAGAAATAAAAATTCCTTCTTCTTCTCCCTGCTTCTTCTTCCCGTGCGGGTCCTCAAAAATAAACTCCAAGTTGTCCACGCAGTACCTCGCACAAAAATCAAAGAGAGAGTGTTAGAAAACAATGATAATATAGAGAGATAATATGGAAAAATGACTACAAAGCCGTGCTCCCCGGCAACGGCGCCATTCTGATGGCACGAAAATCACGCGGTCGAGATAGGATAAATAATATGCCAACGTGTCGTCGTTCTCAACCGCACGATTCGGTCAACGGAAAAATTTGTAAACCACTCAGAAAATATAAATCAATGAAACAAATGTGTAAGCGGTCTTTCGCTATTCTTTTTACCTGGTATAGCGACCAGGGTCGAACACAAGGAGCACGGGTTGGCCAAGAGGCCTACGATGTAGTCAGAAATCCGAGAGAATACTTTTTAGTGGTTTTTAATTGTTTTTAATTTTTTTTTTGGATTTTTAATATGTAGAGAAAATAAGAAAACACAAGAACAGGCACACTTGAGCTATTTATTTAAAGCATCAAGAATCAAGCAAAAATTCAAGAAAAATTGTTTTTATGTTTTTTAGGTTTTTAAGTGTTTTTGGTGAATTTTTGAGATATTTATAAAGTGTATTTTATTTTCTAAAAATCGAACAATACTAAAAAGATAAGGTACTGTCCAGCAAGGCCCAAAACCCAAAGATAAAATATCTAAGGATCTCAAAGGGACCTGGAGGTAATTTTCCTGTATACTAGAGAAAACAAGGAAAATTTGAGCACCAAAATTATTGTTTTTGGGTTTTTAAATTATTTATTATGATTTTTATGAGTTTTGAGGTGTTTTTAGATTTTTAGGGTTTTTACTCAATGAAAAATAGCCAAAATTGGCTAGAAACTCAAGGAACACAAAGTAAACAGTAGCTAATTTTTATGGAATTTTTAAAAGGGTTTTGATATTTTTTTGGGGTTTTTGACTCTAAACAGTAGCAAAAATAAGGGTTTTTGAATTTTTAAAAATAGCAAATGAAATCAAAAATGTCCTCAAAAATTCACAAAAATTCTACACCATGGCAGGAGCCATGTGTCAAATTTTCATCGAATTTGGAGGTGATTTGATATTTTATTCAAAAATAAAGGAGGGGCACTGTGCACAGGGACCAAAGTGCAAATACCCAAAGTTCTGGGGGGTCTGGTGCAAAATACCCAGCAAAACACGTGCCAAGCACGTGCCTGGGGCACTCAGGGACCTATATGTAAGAAAAACAAGTCCGAGGACCTTTTGGTAACTCGTACCAAAAAGTCCAGGGGTTGTTATGCAAATAACCCACTAAAAGACGCACATGCGGAAATAAAATGCTCGGGCATAAATGCAATTATCAAAAATATTTCATTCATTCATAAACAACCAGAACTACAGGGCTAAAGTTGCAAATACACCAAATACACACGTGACGACGCACGTGGCTCACACAAACAGGGGCATAAATGCAAATAAGCTAAAAGATGAGGTCCAATGTGCAATTATCCCTACGTAAATAAAACTCCTAAAATATTCACAGGACTGACACGTAAAACAGAAACTACGAGGGGGCCTAAGGTAAATTACCCCTTTATTAAGTCGACGGCTGGATGGTGGACGCGTGGCGGATCTGACGGCTCTGGTCTCAGGCGCCTCTTTGCTCTTCCGCACGTGGGCCGATCGACGGCGCAGAGGAGGGCACGTGGAAGATCGGACGGATCAGGTGCTGTTGCCTCTCTCCTCTGCGCTAACGGTCCGGATCGCTCCTCTGGATGATCGGACGGTGGTGGCTCCTCGATAGATGGACGGTCACGATGAAAACTGGAGCGGAGGGCGATCGAACGGTGGGGGAAGACCCTCGAAGAACAGGTGGCCGGCGAGGTTCGCCGGCCTCGTGCGCGTGCTGTGGGCCTCCTCAGCTGCCTCTGATGATCGAAGAAGGTCGGCGATGACGTCCCGCAGCTGGTGGTAGCCTCCGATGGCCCAACCGAGCCCTGGAGGGGCTCCGGCGAGGTCGACGGAGGAGAGCTCCTGGCCTGGGTGTGAGGGGGCCTCAGATGGCCTCCTCTTGACCTGCAAAACAGCTCAAGAGCTTCACGGGTCGAGGGCAAAGTGCCTCGACCCGAAGAAGCGGCGTGAGGGTGGACGGTGCGTCGGGGTGAGCGAGCTCCGGCGAGCGGAGGACGGTGGAGCTCGAACCCCAGCTCCTGTGTGAGCTGGGTTGAACGAGGGGGCGGAGAATGTGCGCGGAGGAACAGCGATGGTGACTGGGTGTTCCGATGATCGACAGGATACACGATATGGTCGGAATCAAAGGAAATCGGCGGAGCTTCGTTTTGGGGGAAACAAGAAATTAAGCGAAATAAGGAAGCTCTAAGGTTACCTGGGTGGAGCGGAAGACTGTGCTGGAGCTTGGCTAGCTCCTGGTCGTAGCCTCAAGGGTCGTCTCGTCCCGAGGCTCGGTGCTCACGCTGGTGGCGGAGCAGCGGCGGCGAAGAACGCCGGATCAGTGGTTTCGCCTCCTCGCCTCGCTGCAACAGGGGCGATTGCTTGCTGTCACTCTCGCGGTGCCTCTGGAGTTCACTGGGAAGAAGGGGAAGAGCCAAAGATGGGGCGCGGAGGCGGCGGAGGTGGTTCTATATATAGCTGCAGGATCGATTAGGGTTGGGAGGCGACGGCTATGGAATGCGTGGATCTCACGGCGAAGGATCTGGCGAGGATGTCGGATGATCGGCGAAGGATCCGGGCGCGGGGTTTGCGTGGGCGACAGGCTGGAGGCGCGTGGAAAAAATGGCGAAGACAGGGCGGTGCGGGTTTTCTCAAAAAGGAAAGAGTCCGCGGGGGAGTTGACCGGGGTCAACAATCCCCCGTGGACCAATCAGGAGCTGCCATTTATTAAATTTTTTGTTTATTTATTTTAAGGTAGAAA
Source organism: Ottelia alismoides (assembly GCA_037367405.1). Lineage (NCBI taxonomy): Eukaryota > Viridiplantae > Streptophyta > Magnoliopsida > Alismatales > Hydrocharitaceae > Ottelia > Ottelia alismoides. Next base: position 617,231 of record JAZKJV010007211.1, read on the forward strand.
ATGGCCGAATTAAGAAAAACTTAAAACATGAAATATTTTTCTTTTATTTTTTTTCTATTTTTTGGTGATTTTTAATTAATTTTTGGAAATAAAAATGAGGTATTTACATTATATAGGTATATGTACAATATGGAGGCTTTTGATTTTTGATTTTTAATTATTATTTTTATACAATTTTTATTCCCCTTTTATATTTTATTTATTTATAGAATAAAATGAGGAATAAAAGGATATTTTTATTTTATTTTTATTGTTTATATACATAGGTGAAATAAATAGATATATACAACTGTGTACATGGCATATGTACAATATATTTTTGTATTTTTAATTTTGTTGTTTTTATTTGATTTTTATTTTGTTTCTTTTTATTTATTTTATTTACAAAATATACCATAGAATATTCACAAAAAGTTTTGAAAATAAATACATTTATTTATAGGGTTAAATAAATAAAGAATGATGGTCTATGCACATGGTGGAGGGATATTTTTGCATTTTTGATTTTTTAGATTTTTATTTTGTTTTTAATAGCTTCTAAATATATATACAAATATTTACAAGAATATTTTTGGTTGAGGAAAATATAATTTTATTTATTTACATAGATATCTACACATGAGCTCCTATCTCTCTCTACTGTGGCTTTTATGCGGTCAGGCCCATGCTGAGCCCTCCCTTGGGTTAGGTTGCTCAATATTTATTCTAAATATTTCCCTCTTTTTCTTTTTGATCTTTATTCTTTTATTTTTGCACAAAAACATGCTAATTATAAGTATTTACACAATGCATGCTTTTGGTAATTATTGATATTTACACATATCTACATGTATTTGCAAGGGTTTTTGTAGCTAAAATATAAGAATAAAGAGTGATGAATGGGTATTCATCAGCTATCCTCTGGTACTGCACGGTCTATGGCTGGGGGCGTCCTTGAGTGTAGAGTCGGGTCTGGGACATCACTTTATAGTTCCGGCCATCTCCTCATAGATGGCCCAAACCTGATCCTCATCCTTGGCGAAGTAGGAACTACCACAAAAAGCATTCATCAGTCCCTGCAACTCTGGTGTCAGTCCACAGAAGAAGATCTGAACTAGGTTCGTCTTCGTGATGTCGTGGTGCGGGCATCTGTCTATAAGCTCTCTGAACCTCTCCCATGCCTCGTGAAATCGCTCATTGCGGAGCATGGAGAAGTTGCTGATCAGGGTCCTCGCTGCATTGGTCCGCCCGAGTGTATAGTACTTGTTCATCTACTCAATACGTAGCTGCTCTCAGGTGTATATGAATCTCCCCAAATGCTTCAGCTAGTTGGCTGCTCTATCGGCGAGGGAGAAGGGGAAGGCAATCATCCGGATGGTGTCCTCGTCCTCCTGCCGATCGTGGACGGTGCTGCAGAGCATCTCGAACTCCTGGAGATGTAGATTGGGCTCCTCAGTGGCGAGCCCGTGGAAGTGGGGGAGGATCTGATGTGTCTGTGGGGGGAACTTGAAGTCCCCCATGATCACCGTAAGTACCACTCACTGGTGCGTAAGTGTCAATCCGGGGTAGTGCAACTCTCGCATCGATCTTGGCTACTTGGTCGGCTGAACTGGCTTCTCTAGCTGATCTGGGTCCCTCTCTCTCGTGGCTCTTGGTTGCTCTCGTGCTGTCCTCAACCTCTCCATCTCTCTCCTCATCTCCACCATAAAGGCTCCCTGATCTCGTATCTAGCGCTGCATCGTCTCAAGGGAAGCCAACAGGGTGTTGTTGATCACACCCTGGTCCAACATATAGGTAGTTGTCTCTGGTCGCTGACCCTCGTTACACTCCTCGCTGCTGGCTGGTCTCAACATAAATCATGTGTCTGTTGTATCGCATCTGACACTGGTATCTCCAGACTGGTAGAAGGGTGGTCGAGGGGGAACATGGTGCAATCGAACTCGGGTTCGGAGAGCGGGTCTCGGCTCTTACGAACCAACCTAGATGAACGGGTTGGAGTGCTAAAAAGCGGTGCAGCCAAAGGCTGCCTAAGAGACCTCCTGCCCATCATCTTGATCTGGCGAGTCGGGTGGATGAGATCTGGAAACACACAAGAAGAGCAAACAAACCCCCGGTTCACCTACTCAACACAGAGCTGAAGACCATAAGAGTTCGGTCAATTATCTTGTCAATTTTTATTTAGGTGATCATGTCAGAATATCAGAACGGTTACGCGAGCTGATGGGAATCCAATCCGCCTACCAGTCTGTCCCGTATAAAAGGCTGGTAGTTTGATCAGGGTTCAGATATGGCTCTAGCCTATTGTGCGGGTCGCTCTCTCGCTCATCCAAACCAGACAATGAGGGGGTTGCTCTCTGCAAGACAAGTTTTTATGTGAGGTGTCTTTTAGGGTCCAGTGTGTTTAATAGTCCCAATTTTATAGTTTTTCTTTTTTATGTATTTTTCAAGCAAACAACGCCTAACGAATTTTTCGGTTCTCCTGATTATTTAAGTCCGAAAATAGGAGGGATAAGACAAAAAGAGTGAAAGTAAACTACCTATATGATGCACGAGAAACCGTCCCTATACGAAACAATTTCTACACGTAAAGCACAGTAGGAGGGTAATCAAACCTAAGTCTGGAGTCCTATCTTGGGTGCCACTCGGTGTCCTCCACAACGGATCCTGCACGCACTTTGTGTGACTCCTCATGGCATGTGGACTAGAGTCTAATTAATCCAGCTTTTTCTTATGAGTTAATTAATCAGGTCCAGTTAACGATCTATAGGTGCAGGAAGATAATTAAGGTTTGGATCCTAATTAATTACGTCACAATCAGAGAAAATCCTATGCTAAGTTCAAAACCACGTAAATCAGATTAGTATAAAAATGCGGAAAAATCAAAACCGGCGAAAAACTGCGGTGAGGTCCCCCGAGCACACCGGTGCTTGACGAAATAGACCCCGATAAATCACCAAGATATTCCAAGTCTGTCCCTATATTATTACAAATAAATGTTTTGCCGAAAATAAATATAAGCTACTCTACGGCTATCTACGCAGCTACTCCGCGGCTCCCGCACTCCTGCTCGGCTCCTCGCATCCTCCTACGGATCTATGCAGAAAAGAGCTGCCTCCAACTCCCGCGGTTGCTTCGGCTTCCGCTGCCTCGATCCTCAATCCCTCACAAGAAATCAAACACGAGTGTATCAGACACACGTTACTAGAAAAATATGCAAGTAAATTAGAGCAAAAATATCTACGCAACTATGAACAAAAAGCCGTGAAAAATCGCGAAAAATCAAAAGACTACTAAGCCGTGCTCCCCGGCAATGGCGCCATTCTGATGACCAAGTGATCCTAACTCAAGACCAGGGTGAAGGTATAAAAACACGGGTCGTTGCGACCCGGATCTCATAGGCTCAGTCAACAAGAAAATAAGACCACCAAATCAAAGATAAATCGATAAAATGCAAATAGCGGTCTCGCTATTTATTTAACCTGGTATAGCGTCCAGCGTCGAACTCAAGTAGCATGGATTGGCTCAAAATAGCCTACGAAGTTGTCTAAAGATAAAATAAAAAGACAAAATATTTTTGGTGGTTTTTATGTATTTTTAATTTTTTTGTGTTTTTAATTATAAATGAAATAAGAGAAAAAAGGATAAAAAGAGCAAATTCAACAATTTATGAAACATTAAAAAATGCTCAGAAAATTAAAATAATTTTTTTTGTGTTTTTATATTTTTAAGTGTTTTTGTGAATTTTTTAGAATTTTCTAATTTTTAGTTGATTTTATAAAAATCAGAAAAGGGGAAAACAATGAATCAGTGTGCAGCCAGACTTGAAAGGCTAATTAAAAATATTTAATTAGCCTCTAAAAATATGGAGACAATTTTTTTATGAGAACTAGATACAAAAACTAAGCTATAGAAAAAGAGTTTGCATTTTTTGTATTTTATAGAATTGTTAAGAATTTTTATTAGATTTTTAGGGTTTTGTGATTTTTAGGAGTTTTATAAATCCAAATGACATGAAAATTGGAAAGAAACTCAAAAACAACAAAATAAAAAATTCCTAATTTTTTAGAATTTTTATAAAAGTTTTTATATTTTTAGTTGATTTTCTATTTCAAACAATAGCAAAAATGACGGTTTTTGACTTTTAAAAATAGTAAAAAGCAACAAAAATGTCCCAAAAATTAGTGAAATTTTTACACAGTGGCAGGAGCCACGTGTTCAAATGTCACTTGATTAGGAGTTTATTTGATATTTTAATCAACCAATACAAGACATACAGCTCACAAGGACCTAAGTGCAAGGAAACATAGTTCTGCGGGCTAAAATGTAACACATGCCAAAACTATAAGGGCATCAATGCAAAAATCACATCAATTTCCACACATGTCAAATACAGAATGCACGAAGGTATAAATGTAATTTTCAAAATATAAATTCCAATCCAGAACAGTTAGAAACCTTAGCCCAAATAATGCAAAAAGCCCAGAACTCACATGTTGAAGCATGTGTACCACAATAGGAAGGACTAAATTGCAAATATTAAAAACCGAAGGTCCTAGGTGCAAATTATCTGAATTAAAAACAACTGACACAAATATTTACAGGACTCGAAAGTAAATGCAAAATTGAAGGGGGCCTAAGTGATATTTACCCTTGTTATTAATGATCAACAGCATAAGGAGACGCCACGTGGAAGATCTAACGGCTGAGAGCTGATGACGTCCCTTCGCTTGATCGATGGTGTGGATGTGACCCTTAGATGGATCAATGGTGAGACGTATCCCTCGAATGGACAGGTAGGATCAAATATGGCGCAAAGGGTTCGATCTGGTGGTGCCTGGAGATCCTCCAAGAACAGGTCACCGACGAGTTTCGCCGGCCCGATACGCATGGTGGAGGGCTCCTCCGAAGCTGCTCTGAGAGGGGAAACGATGCCCTAGGTTGTTCGCAGCTTCTGATGTGCTCATATGGGGCCGGAGACGTCGAAGATGCACCGGCGACGATGAAGTCTTGGAGCTTCTATGCCTGAACTAGTTGGACCCCCAGATGGGGTCCTTTGACCTGCAAACCTGCACAGAACAAACCCTGGGTCGAGGGAAAAGTGCTTCGTCCCGGTGTAGGGTTGAATGGGTGGACGTAGGAGGTGGGGCGACGCTCTCCGGCGAGGCGATGGTGGAGGAGAGCGATGATCCTGCTCCGGGGCGAGTTAGGATGATCGGAGGGGTGTAGAAGGTGAGGAGAGGTTTCGAGAAGGTGATGGTGTAGTCGGAAGGGGGAATGGTCGATCGGAGTGGGGTAAATCGGCTGACGGAGCCCGGCGGCACAAAACCTAAGATTTGGAAATTAAACGAACCAACAGGGTATCGAGTCTACCTGATGAGTGCAAACGTCTGTGCTGGAGGTGGGTGACCTTCTGAGATCCTCGCCTTAATGGAGCGACGCCTCCAGAGGCTCAAGCTCGCTGATGGCGGAGCACGGCGACGAAGACCACCGGACCTGGGGTTAGGGCGCTTCAATCCTCGCTGCAACACCTCCTATGGATTGTTGTCAGTCAACGCAAGAATGTGGTGGTCACAGGTGTCTGATATGGTGGCCGAAGGTGGAGTGAAATGTGCGGCGGAGCTGAGACTATATAGTACTAAAAGGATGATCGGGCGCGGATCCTGGATATATCGTGAATAATCGGGCCCCGGGGTTTGGGTTAATGATGGTTGGATCGCATCAGGAAAAATGGGAGAAATCGGGTCACAAGGCGGGTTTGGATTCTAAGTGGTCCAAGGGGGGGAGTTTACCGGGGGTCAACAATCCCTCATGGACTAATCATAATACATGAATTATTAAATAATTGTAAATTCATTTAAAAATAAAAAATGATTTTATTTTAAAAATTCTCAACATGAAAAATGTTTATTATTTTCTAAATTATTTTTTCATGATTTTTATTTATTTTTTTGAAAAAATAATTTATGTATTTACATTATATTATTATTATTTACATGTATAAATATTTGTGTATTTTTAAATTTTATTTTTATTATTTTATTTATGTAAAATTATTACAATTTTATATTTTATTTATTTACACCATAAAATATGGAATATAAAAAGATTTTTATTGGATTTTTTATTAATTATTTACAAAGGTAAAATAAATACATCTTTTATTATATGTACATGGTTTATATACACTAATGAGAGAGAATGTATTTATTTTTATTTTTCTTTTCTTTTTCCTATTTTTATTTTATTTTTATAGATATATATGAAATAAAGTGAACACATAAATTTTTTTATTTTAGAAAATAAAATATTTACACAAAGAGGGGTATTTACACTATGTTGAGTTACCATATCTCTCTCTATTTATTTTATTTTGCGGTCAAGCCCTTGTGGAGCCTTCCCCTGGGTTCAAGTCACTCAATATTTATTCTAAATATTTCCCTCTTTTTCTTTATTTCTTTATTTCTTTATGTTTGTGCGAAAACATGCTAATTATGGCTATTTACACGATGCACGCACTTTGACAAATTATTGTATTTACAAATATTTACTTGGTATTTTACCATGGTTTCTAGCTAAAATAAAGGAATAAAGAGTGATGAATGGGGATTCATCAGGCATCAATGATCTCATGAATAGCGGCCACCACTTTGGGTTAAGACAACATATTTTTGAATTTATGGACCTCCTCCATACAAGGTAGGAAGTCGGAATCAACATCTACGCAATGAATGCCTAGAGCAGTCTGTACAATGGCATCCTCAAGGTGAAAGGTGGGACGAGATGTGAATGGTTGTGTGGTCAAAAGATCTAGCAAATGAGCACTCTCCTCACAGTCTTAATCAACCAAATGTCTACTGAATTCTTTTTCTGTTATTAAATTTTGCTCTTTTTCTTGTATTTTAGGCGATTGCAAGGTCTCATGATAATCCTCAAATGAATTTGATTCCTCAAAGAATGGAGTGGCATGCTGGATCTTATTTATGCTAACTAGATCATTCATCCTCAAGTTCATATGCTTCATCATCTGATTCAAGGTCTCAAGTGTGGACGTCATGAAAGGTGACTCCAAAATCTTAGGATCAAGTTTGTTGAATGTGGGTGGTGGGTGTGGAAAAAAAATCCATTTCAAATCTAGATGCTCTATGAAGAGTGGGTTGTCAAACTGTGAATGTGATGGTGGTGGAAATGACGGGAAAAGGTTAAGATTCGGATCCTAAAATGGTGGGTTGGTCGGATATGTACAAAAATCAAGAGCAAAGTCCTCCTAGAAAAAGTGAGGTAGACCGGATGGAGTGAATGAGGGATTCACAAAATCTGGACAGAAAATGCTCCAGTCGGTCATATTGAAACAAGAGAAAATGATTGGGAGAACATGATGGTCAAATCAAGAGAAGTGAGGAAAAGGGCACAAGTGTGTAGAGGCGGTCTACAATGCACACAACAATCACAAAAAACACACACAAGACAAATCCCTCAATTCATCTACTCAACTCGATAGAGACCATAAAGAATCGGTTTTGTATCTTGCATGTTTTAGAATTAGGTGAGAGTCACAAAATTGTAAAAACACCTAGGTTGGCTTAGATGGGATTTGGGCACTAACCTTGGTGTGTACGGAGCAATGTAAAATGAATATAATGAGGGGATTACTCATCCCAAGACAAGATTTCTCTTTTTGGTCTTTTTTGGGACAAGTAATATTAACATTCCTAATTTTATTTATTATCATTTTTTTGTATTTTTAGTGAGAAATACACGTGCCTAACGAGGAATCAATTTTACTTAGCACTTAGATGATCAAAATCAGAGGGAGAGTCGAAAAAGCAATGCAAGCGGCAAAAACGATGATGTATGCTAAAGCGTAAATGCTCACCTTGCCTTCAGCACTCTACATGCAAAGATGCTCATCAGAATTGAAATTCACACTATATGCAAATACAAGCCGATGGAATCACCCTAAGTTCAGAAATTGCTATTATCGTGAAGAACCAATGCTAACGACATAGAATGGAACCTAAGAGCCTGGTATTGGAGTCTCCTCGGTGCCCACAACAATGGGTCCTGCAAGCGTTTTATGGAGGACTCTCACGGCATGCGGTTCCAAGACTAAGTGAGAAGCAATTAAAAATTCGACTAAGTCCAAACGTCACTATAGGCACATGCAAAGATAATTAGGTGTTGTGACCTACTCTATCCAAGAAACTCCTAAAGCTAAGGGCTCAATCACACAAAATAAAGAAAACTAAATCGGGAAACAAAATAAAAAATGCGAAGAAAACACGATAAAAACAACATTGAGCCCCCAAGTGAACAAACACTTGGAAATTAGGCTCGAATGTCCAAAGTTCAGTGTACCTATGTTATTACAAATAATAACGGTCTCTCTCTCACATGAATTATACAAATAAAAGATACAAAAATAAGTGCTAAAAAATTATCTTCAAACACTCCAAGTTCTTTTTTTATGCAAGGTCAAGCCGCCTCACGTGGGTGCGTAGGTGCTCCTCCCTCGATCCGCGTTCCTCACACAAATCCAAATAAAGAGAGTGGTTAGACAATTCAAAAATTAATATCAAATGAATAAGAAAATAATAACGACAAAAATATAGGCAAATAATATCACACTCAAGTAAAAAGACGATCTATACGTTGTTATGCCTCGGCAACGATACCATTTGTTGAAGAGGTTTTTTCACAGGTCTAATACAGTCTCACACAAGGTGGAGAAGCAGTCGTTGTGGCAACCCGTAAGAAACCCTACCTCAAACAACAATTAACCCACAATGATAATTAAGCAATAAAAAATAATGCAGAGTTAAAATTTATTATAAATCTACAAAAGATGTGTATAGTGCAAGTAATGTAGAGTGTCGAACACATGGAATAAACAGTATAGATCGAGGCCATGAGTGCACAAAAATGTGAATGTGATGTATTTGTCTATAAAAGTGCTCTTTTTTGTTGGATTTTAATTTTATATTTTATATTTTCATTTTCATTTTCAATTTTTATATTTTGACTTTTAATTTTCTCATTTTTATTTTCTTTTTGAGTTTTATATATTTCTTATTTTTCTTTTTTCTTTAAAATATAAATAAAGCTATATATAGGATATATATATACACAAGATATGATAGGGTACATATAAATATCAACAAAAATAGGCAAAATAAATAAAATACTTTTTGGGGTTTTAGATATTTTTTTATTGTTTTTGTGATTTTTTAGGAATTTTTACTAATTTTTTATATATTTTTAAAGTGAAAATTACTCACAATAAGAGTTTAAAATAAATATTTGAAATTAAAATTGAGATAAAAATAGTAAAAAAAAGTAAAATGTCTCCCAATTAATTTTAATAAAAAGATAATGATAAAAATAAAATTCATAAATAGAAATTATATCTTAGTGATTTCTTATGGATTTTTGAACAGTTATAGGGGTCTTTTATTTTTTTATTTTTCTTTTATTTTTTTATTGATTTTTTCTCTGAAGTTGTAAAATATGTGGATAAATAAGAAATATATATTTTTTAATTTTTTACAAGTTTTTTTCAATTTTTATGTTTTTTCCTTAAAAATAGGGACAAAATAGATGTTTTTAATTTTTTGTAAATATTAAAATTCTTCAAAATCAAAAATAAAAATTGTGGCGTGAAAGATCAATGCACCAATAAGGATAAACCAATTTTTTGGGATTTTTTGATTTTAATAGATGTACGCAATATATACAAGAAACAAAGAGAAACTTCACTACTAGTAAGGGTATAAATTTAAATATCAGAAAGTTCAAAGGCCAAAGTGCAATTTCCACAAAAATATTAAAAGTAATGCTCAAATTCCTAGACTAATTATAAAATCTGAGACCCGTGAGGGCCTCACTTCAAAAACACCACGCTCACATGCACATGCACGTGAGCCACGTTGGCTGGACCTAAGTGCAATTATCCAAAAATCCAGGGGCTTGTTCACAAATTTTACAAAAGGTATAACGTACTAATATGTTTATGGACTAAACATCAATAACAAAAAGCCAAGGGGTCCATCTACAAAATATCCCCTCACATGATGTGTCACGTGAGGTGAACAACTAGGACCAAAATGCAAATCGAGAAAGTCTGAGGGCCTGAATTCAAATATTACAGAATAAAAAAACCACAGACTAAATTTTATGCAGTATATAATGTATAAAAATAGACGATGGGTGAAGATGCAAAATACCCAGCGTTGGGTACGATCCGATGGTGGCTAATGAGCCACTTGACACATGGCAAGCTCAGGTGCGTCGATGCCCCTTCATCCTCGAACAATTACGATTAGATCCGAGGGCTCATATCTGATGGCTGATCGTTATCGGACGGTGGCTGCTGCAACTGGGCCAGGACCTTGATCGAATGGTGGATAGGCGATCGGGAAACACATGAAAGAAGGTCAGCAAAGGTGACCTTTCCTGATCCCAATCAGCCTCCTCTATGGTCCTTTGAAGCTCTAAAAGGGTCGATACATCTCTCGCAAAGATCCCGCTAGGTGTTGGAGGCATCAAAAATCACTGACGTTCACCGGCAAGCTCACACTAGGTCGTCGGAGTGGTGAAGCTCTAGGAGGCTTCGATGAAGACGAAAAAAACTTTTCAGGTAATATTTACGCTCCAGCTACTTGCAGAAAGGAGTGAAAGGGTTGAGGGAAAAATGCCTCGACTCCACAACTGGGTGAAATGAAGTGGTGGAGGCAAGATGGGAGCTCCCTGGAGCAAGCTCCAGCGAGGAGTGATCAATGGTTATCGAAACACAAAAATAAAAAAGGGGAAATGATTCCCATGGCTGTGGTGAAGCAAAAAATGCAAGAAAAAGTAAGAGATAGAGACCTCTAGCCGTAGAAGTGGTGAGATGGTACCTCGATGGAGGTGCTCCACCAAAGGTTTGTGGAAGCGCCACCTCCTTTGCCTAGACCCACTCCAAGTCACTGGGGGCGTGCCTGTCACCCGCTTGTGTCCAAAGCATCTCAGGGAGGTCAAGGCTAGGGAGAAAGGTGTTCAAAAATTGAATGAAAAAGAAGGGGGTGGTTTTGTTCAGGTGACAAGCGACTCCAAGAATCGATGAAGATCGAACGAATTAGCGATGCTTGCCCAAGGAAACACTAGGGCGCGTATAATCGATAATCGGGGAGAGAAAGTACTGAAGAGAGCACTGTGAAATGGTGCAAGGAAAAGATATGAAAAGTCAGAGAAAACATGCAAAAATCGAGGTTCTCACAATGGCAGGAGGCGGGTCAAATAGTTGACCCGCGGTAAACTCTCGGACGCTCATGGTTGGTCCATGTGGACCAACCTGGAAAAAGCCTGGAAAATTATTAAAAAAATTATTTTAAAATAATAAATGAATTTATTAATTCTAGGTTATTGATGACCGAACAATCACGAGGATCTCTCTAAGGCCAAGGTAAAAATATTCGGTGTCGCTGCGAAACGAATAGAGAGACTTGATCAACAAGAAAAATTATTTCAGAACCACCAATCAGGATATAAAATCAATGAAAACCAAAATAGCGGTCCTCGCTAAATGATTAACCTGGTATAAGACCCAAGGTCGGATTCAGGGAGCACGAATTGGCCTTGCGGCCTACAAAGTAGTCAAAATCAATTAAAAAGCAATGAAATATTTTTTGGTGGGTTTTATAATTTTTTTATGTTTTTGTATTTTTAATTTTCTAAAGAAGTATCAAAACAAGCCAATACCACAAATTATTTAATCACTCAAAATGCTAAAAAAAATCAAAAAAAGATATTTTTATGTTTTTCAGGTTTTTTAGTGTTTTTGGTCAATTTTTCAGATTTTTCTAACTTTTAAATAATTTTCTATAATTCAAAAAGAGCAAAAACAGTAAGCTACTGTACAGCCAGATTTGAAAGGTCTATAAAAAATAGAAAATTGACCTATAAAAATCTGGAGGTAATTTTTATGAAAAATATAAACAAAGACTAAAATTCAAAAAAAGAGTTTGTATTTTTTGGATTTTCTAGAATTTTTTAGAATCTTTATCTGATTTTTAGGGTTTTTCAATATTTAGGATTTTTATATATCCGAAAATCACAAAAATTGCATAGAAAATAAACTACACTAAAACTAACTTACACTAATTTTTTTTGTAATTTTTAGACGATCTTTAATATTTTTCTTTAATTTTCTAATTCAAACAGTAAGAAAAATCAAGATTTTTGAATTACTAAAAATATCAAAAAGTCTATAAATGTACCAAATTTTTAGTGAAATTTTTACACAGTGGCAGGAGCTACGTGTCCAAATTTCACGAAATTTGGATTTAATTTGCTATTTTATTTAAATCAAGCAAAGGCTCACAGTGCACAGGCACCTAAATGCAAGAAAAAATAGTTTCAGGGGCCAATCAATAACAAGGCAAGAAAGTGCAGGGGCCCTCGTGCAAAATGTCTAAGTAGTCATGCGCTACGCACGTGAATAAGGCACGGAGGGACATGAATGTAATTCCTATTTTAAAACAGATAAACAATAACACCAAGGGAATGCAGGGATAAATGTGCAAATAAACCACAACCTCACGTGTCGATACACGTGGCCCGCATATATAAGGACTAAAATGCAAATAAGGAAAACATGAAGGTCTAGAGTGCAAATTACCCTAGTTAAAAATAACGTACAAAAATATTTACAGGACTAACTAATAAACGCTAAAAGAGAAGGGGCCTAAGGGAAAATTACCCCTTATTGAGATCTTCGGCTAGAGGCACGCCACGTGTGAGATCGGACGGTTGTGGTACGTGTGGCTAACCCTCGCTGAATGGACGGTCCGATCTAGCCTCAGAAGGATCGGGTGGTGGCAGCTGCTCCTCAAATGGATGGCTAGGATCAAATCTGGAGCGGGAGGCTCGATCTAACGATGTCTGGACAACCTCCAAGAACAGCTCACCGACGAAGTTCGTTGGCCTAATGCGCGCGGTGGAGGCGTCCTCCTGGGCTGCTGGGATTGGCGAACTGACGCTCGGAGGCTTCCGTAGCTGATGGGCTCCTCTGATGAAGCTAGGGACCACCGGAGCGGCCCGGCGACGACGGAGAAGGTAAGCTCCTGTGCCTGACTCTTGGACCCTCAGATGGGTCTCCTTTAACCTGCAAAATCGCACAGACGAGCTCCTAGGTCGAGGACAAACTGCCTCGACCCGGTTAGGGGTGGAATGGTGGTCGGGCGAGTCGATATGGACGACCTCGGGCGAGGCGACGATGGTGGAGGTCGAGCCTTGGTTCCGGGGCGAACCAAGGGGAGTGAGTGGGTGCAGAATGTGGGGGGAAGTCTCACGGAGGTGATGCTCGAGTCCGATGATCAATTGGGTGACGGAGATGGTGGGAATCGACCGGCGACGGCGGAAAGGAGAATTGGGCGTAATGGAAAATTCGATGAAGCTAAAAGGATTCGAGGGTACCTGGCAGATGTAGTCGACTGGGGATGAGCTCAGGGAGCTCTGGGTCGTATCCTCGAAGGGTCGTCGGGTCCCGAGGCTCCGGCGCACCTCGCGGTGGCGCACGACGGCAAGAGTCGCCAGATAAGTGGCTGAAGGCTTCCTCTCCTCTCTTCGACACCTCCCTCGCGAAGGTGTCACTCTAGAGAAGGAGATGGAGATCTTGGGACAAAGGAGTAGCGCCAAAGATGCGAGAAAAGGTGCGGCGGAGGTGGAGCTTTATACGGCTAGGGGTCCGAGAAGAAGAAGGTCGGGCGAGTTGGTCGGAGCTCGGATCCCTAGGTAGATCCCCGGGCGAGAATCTCGGATGAACAAGGGTCAAATGGAGCCTAGGGTTTGGGTATTTGGAGGTCGGATCGTGTCTAAAAAATTCAGGGAATGTCGGGTCATCACGCGGACCCGATTGGAAAAGGTCCAGGGGGGAGTTGACCGTGGGTCAACATCCCCCGTAGACCAATCACAGGCCACCATTGGAAAATATTTTAAAAATTCAAAATAAAATAGTAAATGCAATTATTTCGAAAATCTTAAAACATAAAAAATCTTTATTTATTTTTAAATAATTTTTAGTGATTTTTATTTATTTTTTTGAAAAATAATTTATGTATTTACATTATATTATTATTATATGTTGGTATATACATATGTATTTTTGATTTTTGATTTTTAATTATTTATTTTTATACAATTCATTCCAATTTTCTATTTTATTTATAGAAGAAAATTTGGAATAAAAGGGGATTTTTATTTTATTTTTATTGTTTATTTACATTGATTAAATAAATACTTTTATATACATGTTTACATTGTATATATACAAGGTGGATTTTGGTTTTTATTTTATTTCTTGTTATTTTTTTTATTTTTCTAATTTTTATTTTATTTATTTACACCATAAAATATGGAATGTGAAAATATTTTTATTATATTTTTATTAATTATTCACAAGGAGAAAATAATTAGGTAGGTTATTCTATATACATGGTCCATGTACATGATGAAGGGATTTTATTTCTTTTTGTTTTTCTTGTATTTTTCCCATTTTTATTTTGGTTTTATCTTTACAAATATGTACAAATCAATAAACACACATTTTTATTTTTATTTAGAGGAAAATAATTTTTATTTATATACATAGGTATATGTACACACAATTGAGCTTCCCTATCTCTCTCTACTTGAATTCTTTTGCGGTCAGGCCCATGCTAAGCCCTCCCTTGGGATTAGGTCACTCAGTATTTATTCTAAATATTTCCCTCATTTTCTCATGTTTCTTTATTCCTTTATTTTGGCACAAAATCATGCTAATTATGCATATTTACAAGATGCATGTTCTTTGGCAATTAATTATATTTATACATATTTACATCATGTTTTGCTCAAGTTTCTAACTAAAATAAAGGAATAAGGAGTGATGAATTGGGATTCATCACCCCCTATACTTTACTTTTGCTAGTCCCTTAGCAAACACTTATTTGAAAAAGAAGTGCAAAAGAGAAAGAAAAAGAAAAAGAGGTGAAATCAAGGTTGATTATTAAACTTTCCTTCATTAAATTGAAATATGGAGCTCGGTCAGACCTTTGGATTATTAATTTGTCGGAACCTTATTTGGACTTAAGCTTAAAACTTAACAGCCTCTAAGTTCCACCAAGCCATGGTCAAGACTCCTCAATAAACCAGATCAGAACAAGTCTACATACACAAACTCTAATGACCATGAATCTTTCCTTGTACTGTGTAAGTGATATGTAGCTCCCCACCTCAGAAGTAACAAAGAAACAACCTCCCCCAACTCGGTAACTCTAATGCCTTGGTCTAGCAACTCTTTCCTCGAGAAGTGGGGTATTCCCTTCTATGTTCAAGTGCAACCGACTCAAGAAGAGGGGGAAGAAGAGGATGGACCATGGCCAGTGTAGCCATGTATCCTTGGGAGCTCTAACCAGTGTAGCTGAGTCTCCCACTGCAAGCTTCATGAGATGGAACATGTATACCATAAGCTTTTGCTTTATTTGACTATATACACTCTGGTGGGATTATTAAATTTTCAATCCGACCAACCACTTTTTTGGAGTTCTTTTCTTTTTGCCCTTTTTTTTCATGTGCATCTGTACAACATATCTACATGGTGCAGCATATATACAAGGAGTTTTTCCTCTTGAGCCAGTAGACTATCCTTCTTTTGAAGCTTTATTGCAACCCACAACTTCTGTCTTTAGACTTCATAACCACCAGACCAAGTTGAGACGCACTTCCTTCACTATAAGAAGAAGAGAGGTTCTGCCTAGAAATACTACCCTCATATGCTACCCCAAGCCAAAGGAAACTGCCTCCTCACCACCTCATCCGTGGAGAGCTATGTGTAAAGTACTGGTGCAAGTAAAGCCATTGTCTCTGAGTGTCATGCGTGTGTTGTTAAGTGCTCTACTTAGGCTCATCAAGATGACATGTGCTCATAGCCTAGTGGACTCAAAGAATTAAGTCGCAATGGACCTGAAAAGTCTCAATCCTAAGCCCAATAAGGTTCCTCTTATTGTTAGGTGGATTAAGGTCTTAACCAAGCTCCATTTGTCAATTTAATTCCAGGCCAGTTTAAATGTCAACTATGATTTGGAAAAACTGTGCAAATATTTACAAAGATGCTATTTTACAAATATGCAATTTATGAATGTTTACAATTGTGCAAAATTTTTGAAAAATGTTTGAAAACATGGATGTATGCATGAATGCGAAGTTTTGCAAAATATTTACAAAAATTTACACAAGGTTTTTGCAAACTTTTTATTTTCAAAACATTTTACAAACATTTTGTACTATATACATAGTTTTGATATGAAAATATTTACAAGCTATTTACACAAAAAGATTTTACAATAATTTGTACAAAAATAATTTTATAAATAAATAAGTTTGTGCAAGATGAATTTTATATACAAGGGAAAATTTTTTAATGTATTTTTAGCCATTTTTTTATTAACACACTCACACAAAGTAAGAGTTATGGCTAAAGTATATATGAAATATATACACACCCCTATATTTAGCTCAAACGATGTCCTCAGAGTGATCAAGAGCGATGAAGAAGACATAACTCGTGCTTAGTATAGGTAAGTGAAAAGGAATGGCTATCTACAAAGATGAATCAAAGAATTGAATGAAGAGAACTCGGTGGTTCCCCCTATTCTTACGATCAAGTAATCCTAAGTATAACAATTTGTACATGAAGGTAAATCCGAGTGAAGGATGTACAGGGTCTACCCCCCCCCATACTTAGGGTGAAATATACCTAAGTATAGGCAGCAAAACAGGGGTAGAAATAATCAAAAGAATACCCGAGAGTCCTACATCCCCCTATACTTAGGGTAAAGTACACCCTAAGTATAGAGAAATCATAAGATGAGAAAAGGGATGTGGGACTAAAGAATAGAGTGATATGAACAACTGGATCTATATAGGTCGGAAGAGCAGTGATAATCAGGCGTGAGATGCAATAGATGTGAGTCAAGAGACCACATCTCACGTAAAGTGAATAGGGGCAACATCAACGACCCGCGGCTCATGATCTAGATATGGCTTGAGCCGCTGGCCGTTCACTCGAAAGGTAGCATCAGAAGACAACTCAGATATATCAATGCTCCCATTGTCATGCACCTTTCTAACCAGATAAGGTCCCTTCTATTTGCTCTGTAGCTTCCTTGGAAATAATCGAAGCCTAGCATCAAACAACTATACTCTCTATCCTGGCTCAAACTACTTGTGGATGATATGAGAATCATGCCACTCCTTCACTCTCTCCTTATAATGTAGGTTGTTTGAAAAGGCGGTATCACGAAGCTCCTCCAGGGCTACTAACTCTACCCTCCTCTGATCTCCTACACTCTCTGGATCCAAAAGTATATCAGTGACTGCGCAAAGTGACCTATGTCTCATCTCAACAGGTAAATGGCATGGCTTGCTATATACGAGGCAAAAGGGATACGTACCTGAAGGTGTCTTGAAAGACGTCCTATATGCCCACAAGACCGAGTCCAAAAGCTGGGACCAATCCTTTCGGTCAGGGCAGACGAATTTCTGCAATATAGTCTTGATCTCCCTGTTCGACACTTCAGCAAGACCATTCGTCTGAGGGTGGTATGGAGTGGAAACTCGATGGTCTATGCTGAACTCGCTAGCAAGGGCCTTTACCTTGTCGTTGACGAAATGAGACCCCCCGTCAGATATTAACACTCGAGGTACCCCGAACCGTGAAATGATATTCTTCCTCAAAAATCTACAAACAGTCCTAAAATCTACGGTTCGGGCGGGGACGGCCTCAACCCAACGACTCACATAATCCACGACGAACAGAATGTACTCAAATCCCCGACTCCTAGGGAATGGACCCATGAAATCGATGCCCCATGCATCAAAAACCTCACAGAAGTGTATAGGCTGCATCGGCATCATATCACACTATCCACAAGTGCCCATCCTCTGACAGTCAGTACACCTCTTCATGAACTCATCAGATTCCTTGAAGAGAGTAGGCCACCATAGGCCGGATTGGAGCACTTTCTGTGTCGTTCTCCTCCCTGAGTGATGTCCTCCTGCCTCAAGCTTGTGGTAGTAAGTAAGGACGTTGTGGTGCTCCTCCTGAGGAATGCACCTACGCTAGATACTATCCCCTCCCTCATGGTAAAGTATGGGATCCTCCAATTGGTAAAACTTTGCCTTCACGAGGAAGGTCTCAAGTTTCTGCCTGGGCCAATCTTGTGGAACTTTCTTGGCGACAAGATAGTTCACAATATCGACACACCATGGGAGTGAGGCGATAGCAAGGATCGCCTCATCTGGGAAGGTCTCACAAATAGGGTCAATCTGCTCAGAATCCTCAAGATACTCCAATCGGGAGAGATGATCCGCCACCACATTCTTGACTCCAGGCTTATCCTTAGTCTCTATGTCAAACTTCTGCAGTAGAAGGATCCATCTGGCCAATCTAGCTTTGGCATCCTTCTTTGCCATAAGGTACCTGATGGCGGTATGATCAGTGTAAATGGTCACTCTGGATCCAATGATGTAAGATCTGAATTTATCTAGGGTGTAGACTATGACTAGCATCTCCTTCTCAGTGACAGTATAGTTCTGCTGCGCGGCATCCAATGTACGACTAGCGTAGTGAATAGCAAATGGGACTCCATCCCTCCTCTGTCCCAGCATGACCCCCACGGCAAAATCGGAGACGTCCGTCATGATCTCGAATGGGAGAGACCAATCAGGTGGCTGGAGAACAGGAGCCTCTATAACATAGCTCTTGAGAGTCTCAAATGACGATAGTCACTTATCATCTACAAGGAACTCGATGTCTTTCATCAACAGATCAGTCAACGGTCGGGCAATCCTGCTGAAATCATGAATGAAACGTCGGTAGAAACCGACGTACCCCAGAAAAGACCGTAACTGCCGCAAGTTGGACGGTGGATCGAGTTTTCTAATGACATCCACCTTGGCCGGATCAACCTCCATGCCCCTGTTGGAGATGATGTGGCCAAGCACTGTCCCTTATGACTCTTCTCCCGAGACAACCTAGGTGAACCTCTATGCATCACTGAAGGACTCGGTCTAGGCAGTCAAGACAGGAGTCGAATTTGTCGTCGTAGACTGAGAAATCATCCATGTAGACCTCCAAGCACTCCCCCACCATGTCCAAAAAAATAGACAGCATGCATCTCTCAAATGTCGTAGGGGCGTTGCGTAGTCCAAATGGCATGCGTCTGAAGGCATGTGTCCCAAAGGGACAGGTGAGGGTGATCTTGTCCTGATCTTCGGGCACGATGACCACCTGATTGTAGCCAGAGTACCCATCCAGAAAGCAGTAATGGCTCTTCCCTACCAGTCTCTCAATGATCTGATCAATAAAGGGCAGGGGGAAATTATCCTTCTTGGTGGCCTGGTTGAGTCGTCTGTAATCCACACAGACCCGCCAAGAAGTGGGTACTCGGGTAGCGATCTCCTCTCCAGACTCCATGACAACTGTTGTGATGCCCGTCTTCTTGGGCACCACATGCAACAGACTAACCCACTTGGAGTCGGAGATGGGGTAGATAAAATCAGCGCTCCACCACTTCGAGATCTCCTTCATGACAACCTCTCTCAGATTTGGGTTCAGCCGCCACTGGAACTCACGCGACGGCTTCGCCTCATCCTCGAGATAGATGCGGTGAGAGCATAGACCCGGACTGATCCCCTGGAGATCTGCTACACTCCATCTTATCGCCTTGCGGTTCTTTTCAAGAACCTCCATCAGACGGGATTCTTTCTCTCCAAATCAACGGAGATATGAATGGGTACATCTTATGCTCACCCGCAAGGAACCTATACTTCAGCGATGCTGGTATTAGCTTCAGCTCTGGACAAGTTGGTGCTGGCAAATCTGGCTTCTGAAGAATCTGAGTGTATGCTGCCAAATCTGCATGGAAGAATGAGAACTCTCGCTCGCAAACTGGATCTGGAGAAGTCTACTCAACTGTTCTGTCTCTGCTCTGCTCGGAATCAACCTCCTCAGCTGTAGGCTCAGTGGAAGTCAGACACGGTGTGAAATCATCAAACTCTGCCCAGTCAGTATCTGACTCCGAGGGATCATACTCACAAAAATCTGTATCACGATCAAGAATCGAATCTGCGGCCTGAAATGTATCCCGGACCAGGAATGCGCTCTCCAAGCTCTCCTCTAATGGCGTCTCTGCATCAGCGAACTCTGAAGGTGAGAGGATGGCATGTGCGACTGGATCAGCCAAAACTACCTCATCATCTATAATCACAAAGTCACAGTCCTAGTGGATGTCTCGCCCTGCCTATGTCATCTGCTCTGAATCTGTGGTCTGCTCTGAGCAATCTGAATCTCTGGCTCTAGTCTCCTCGACCGTCTCTATTTGTATACTCTCACCCTCGACGCGAAAGTACACCTTTCCGCTATCATGGTCGGACACTGCCTTGGCTGTGGCCAAGAACGGACGTCCTAAAATGATGGGGGCATCGGTCACAGACTCAGGGATCTCCATGTCCAACACAACGAAGTCCAAGGGGAATTTCAAGCCCTGAATCGTGACGACAACGTCCTTCAGCAACCCCTTCGGCCTCTTGACAGATCGATCAGCAAACTGAAGGATTGTCCTGCTCTGTCGGAGAGTGCCCAACTCGAAGTGGTCGAGAAGGGCTGCCGAAAGTAGGTTAATCGAAGAACTGCTGTCTAATAGAGTGCGGTCAAACCTATGCTTATGAATATGGCATCTGACATACGGGGCTCCTGCATCTGGTCTCTTGGCTAGCAGATGGTTCTGTATCATGAAACAAGTGGCTCTGGTCAGCACACGGATCTCAGACTGATGGTTCCTCCTCTTCCTCCTAAGTGTGGTCCTATCTCTGAGTGATCTCTGGAGTAGAGGGATGTGCTCCAAGGCCTCCTGTAGAGTCAGCTGTATATGGAAACGGACTATCATCTGCTGGCTGAACTCTATCTGATTACTCTTTTTGGGATTTTCTATTTTCTTCTCCTTTCCTATGTGAAATGCTCGGGGAAAGTGGATCACAGGGTCCTTCTCAGATAAAGGAATAGGAGAGGGCCTGGCATGCTCATGAACAACAGAATCCACACAATCATCATCAATCAACACATGTGGATCCGAAAACAACAAACCCTTTCCTTTATTTCCAGAAATTTCATGAGATACAGATATAGATGGAAATACAACAGGACTAGCAGAAGTGAAAATGGTGGCCTCTGTACCACCCTCGGCAATACCGCGCTCTGGCGTAGCAGCCATGGTGGCGTCAGTACCACCTCCTCGAACTGGTGAAGTGACAGCCTCAGTACCGTCAGCTCGATCAACGTCCATGGTGGCATCAGTACCACCGTCCTCCTCTCTCACGACCTCAGTACCACGCTCCTCCTCGTCTGGAACTCCTGGTGTGGCGTGGGACCGTCGCTCAGATGAGGCACCGTCTGTTGGCATCCTACCGCTCCTTAGTGTGACAAAATCAGCATCAAACATGTATGCAGACAAATCACCAAAAAAATCACTAGGAGTGGTAATCTCTGTAAACTCTACCTGCTCAGACTTCCTCTTCAGGTTGTTCGGGTTCGGCTCTATCTGTACAGGAATGTCGGCCTTCCCTCTCACTATCTCCCGCATCTCCTGGCGGAAATCATCCATCTCCCGTCTAAATGTAGCTTGTTGCTCTGTCATGAGGCATGCTAAGTTGTCCAAGGCGGGGTTCTCATAGGCTGGCCCATGAGATCCCGACGGGTGGCCTCGCTGGTAGTGAGGCTGCTGTTGTGGCTGGTGCGGGGGAGAGGTGTACTGCTGGGGATGATGCTGCTGCTGAGGCTGATCACGCCTCCAAGAGTGTCCCTGCTGATAGGGACGAGGACCATACTGCTGCTCGGGCTGGGATGACTGTTGTTGCTGCTGTTGTTGGTCCATTGGGGGCTGCTGTTGCTGGTGATCTCGTTGATAGTCGTACTGGCCACCCTGAACTGGAGGCTGCTGCTGGGAACTGGCACCTCTGGTCGACCAACGGAATCCGAGATGGTCTCGTCGGATACCGAGCTGGGGTCGATCATGCCAAATCCCGTTGACATCCATCAATGGCTCCGGCTCGTAAGGGGGTAGTGGGAGTACTGCCAGAAGCCGATCCGACTGGTAGACCACCATCTGAGTGTCTAGAGATGGTGGTGGCTGGTAGTACTGCTGAGGCTGCTGGTACGACTCTGCATGTATAAGGTGAACCTGTCTAGGCTACGTGGAGCGCTGGGACGAACTGCCGCTGCTACTCGAATCCCCTCATGCCTGAAGACGGGGTTGAGAAGTCGTTTGTGCCTCCTGGAGACACACGACATGTGTCTTCAGGTCACTCAACAACTGTGCCATCTGCTCCATCTGTGATATGCTCTGGCCCTGCTTCTTCTCGTTCAGCTCCATCCGATCCAACTTCTCACTGATGATGCCCATGTCGACGGCTGTGGACTCGGCCTGTACGGCTGCCGCTGACGAAGTAGAAGGACCAACGTCGACCCGTGCTATCCTCTGAGACTGCACGGTCTGTGGCTGAGGGCGTCCTTGGGTGTAGAGTCGGGTCTGGGACATCACAATGTAGTTCTCGACAATCTCCTCGTAGATAGCCCAAACCTGATCCTCATCCTTGGCGAAGTAGGAACCGCCAGAAGAAGTGTTCACCAGGCCCTGCAGCTCTGGTGTCAACCCGCAAAAGAAGCTCTGAACAAGGTTCGGCTTCGTGATGTCGTGGTGCGAGCATCGGTTAGTAATCTCACGGAACCTCTCCCATGCCTCGTGGAATTGCTCCTTGGGGAGCATGGATAAGTTATTGATCATGGCCCTCGCTGCATTCGTCCGCCCGAGTGGATAGTACTTGTGTAAGTACTCGGTGCGGAGCTGCTCCCAGGTGTACACAAACTTCCCCAGATGCTTCAGCCAGGTGGCTGCTCTATCTGCTAGTGAAAAGGGGAAGGCAATCATCCGGATGGTGTCCTCGTCCACCTGTCTGTCGTGTACGGTGCTGCAGATCATCAGAAACTCCTGGAGGTGGAGATGGGGCTCCTTAGTGGCGAGCCCGTGGAAGCGGGGGAGAAGCTGAAGTGTATTCGGGGGGAACTTGAAGTCCCCCACGATTGCCGCTAGTACCACCCAGCTGTGTGTCTGAGTCGATCCGGGGTTGTGCAACTCTCGCATCAGTCTCGACGGCTCTGCTGCTGCTGGCTGCCCAGGATCTCTCCATCCCTTGTCTCGCGGCTGATCTCTCTGCTCTCGGAGCCGCTCCATCTCTCTCCTCATCTCCACCATGAAAGCCCCCTGGTCTCGTATCTGTCTCTGCATCGTCTCAAGGGAGGCTATCATGGTGGTGTTGATCGCACCCTGATCCAGAACATAGGTGGTCATCACTGGCCTCGGACCATCGGTGCGCTCCTCGCTGCTGGCCATGGTCTCTGAAAAGGAAAAAGACCCAAACTCAGGTGCCGAAATATCATCAGTCTACTGTCTCGCATCTAGCTCTGGCATCTCAAGTATAGAAGAAGGATGGTCAAGGGGGAACAGGGTGGAATCGAACTTGGGTTCGGAGAGCGGGTCTGGGCTCTCACGAACCAACCTAGATGAGTGGGCTAGAGTGCTAAAAAGCGGTGCAACCAGAGGCTGCCTAAGAGACCTCCTGCCCATCATCTCGATCTGGCGAGTCTGGCAGATGAGATCTGGAAACAAACAAGATAAGAAAACAAACCCCGAATTCACCTACTCCACACTGAGCTGAAGATCGTAAGAGCTTGGTCAATTATCTTGTCAATTTTATTTAGGTGATCATGTCAGGATATCTGAGTGGTTACGTGACCTGGTAGGAATCCAATCCGCCAACCAGACTGTCCCGTATAAAAGGCTGGTAGTCTGATCGGGGCTCGGATATGGCTCTAGCCTAGTGTGTGGGTCACTCTCTCGCGCAATCAAACCAGACAATGAGGGGGTTGCTCCCCAAGACAGATTTTTAAGTGAGATGTCTTTTAGGTTCAAGTTTATTTAGCAGTCCTAATTTTATAGTTTTTTTCTTTTTAAGTGTTTTTCAGATAAAAACAACGCCTAACGAATTTTCGATTCTCCTGATTATTTTAAGTCTAAAACCGGGGGAGAAGATGAAAAAGCCGATGCACGGGGAACAATGATGCATGCAGAGTAAGAAATGCGTACCTCACTCCAGCAGTCTACATGCAGGGTGATCCGCGCATAAAATAAAAGACTGAATATAAACTACCTATATGATGCACGTGGAAAACCATCCCTAGCAGAGCAATTTCTACACGAAAGAACAGTAGCCGGGTACTCGAGCCTAGGTCCGGAGTCCTATCTTGGGAGCTACTCGGTGTCTACCACAACAGATCCTGCACGCGCTGTATGTGACTCCTCAAGGCATGTGGACCTGAGCTCTAATAAGTCGGCTTTTTCTTGTGAATAAACTAATTAAGTCCAATTATTTGAACTATAGGTACAGGCAGATAATTAGGTGTTTGGATCCTAATTAATTACGTCACAATCAAGCAAAATCCTAAGCTAACGCTGAAAACCGCATAAATCAAACAGGCAGTAAATAAACGGTCAAAAAGCCACGAAAAAACCGCGAAAACTCGGTGAGGTCCCTCGAGCACACCGGTGCTCGGCGAAACAGACCCCGAAAACCGTCAAGTGTCCAAGTTCGTCTAGGTCCCTATGTTATTACAAATTAATAATGCGGAAAATAAACTAAACTAATCTACGGCTAATCTTGTGGCTATTCCGCAGCTCCAGCACTCCTGCTCGATTCCTCATATCTCCTACGGCTCTATGCAGAAAAGAGCCGCCTCTGACTCCCGCGGCTGCTTCGTCTTCCGAAAAAGCCGCCTCGATCCTCGGGCCCTCGCAAGAAAGCAAACAGAAATGTATCAGACACAATTATTTGAAAAATTATGCAGATAATATCAGATAAAGATATCTACAAAGCTATGCACAAAAAGCTACTAAAAACCACGATAAAGAAAAGACTACTAAGCCGTGCTCCCCGGCAACGGCGCCATTCTGATGACCGAAAAATCACGAGGATCTCTCCATCAGGCCAAGGTAAAAATATTTGGTGTCGTTACGACTCGAATAGAGAGATTCCGCCAACAAGAAAAATTATTTCAGAACCACCAATCAAGATATAAAATCAATAAAAACCAAAATAGCAGTCCTCGCTAAATGATTAACCAGGTATAGCACCCAGGGTCGGACTCAGGGAGACGAATTGGCCTTGCGGGCAACGAAGTAGTCAAAATCAATTAAAAAACAATGAAATATTTTTTGGTGGGTTTTATATTTTTTTGTTTTTGTATTTTTGATTTTCTAAAGAGGTATAAAAACAAGCTAATACCACTAATTATTTAATCATTCAAAAATGCTCTAAAAATTCAAACAAAAACATTTTTATGTTTTTTAGGTTTTTTAGTGTTTTTGGTCAATTTTTCAGATTTTTTAAATTTTTATATAATTTTCTAAAATTCAAAAAGAGCAAAAACAATAAGCTATTATACAACCAGATTTGAAAGGTCCATAAAAAATAGAAAATTGACTTATAAAAATCTGGAGTAATTTTTATGAAAAACATAAACAAAGACTAAAATTCAGAAAAAGAGTTTGTATTTTTTTGGATTTTCTAGAATTTTGTAGAATTTTTATAAGATTTTTAGCGTTTTTATATATCCAAAAATTACGAAAATTGCATAGAAAATAAAAGACATAAAAACTAACTTACACCAATTTTTTTTGTAATTTTTAGAGGAGTTTTAATATTTTTCTTTAATTTTCTAATTCAAACAGTTAGACAAATAAAGGTTTTTGAATTATTAAAATATCAAAAAACCTAAAAAATGTACCAAATTTTTAGTGAAATTTTTACACAGTGGCAGGAGCCACTTATCCAAATTTCACAAAATTTGGATTTAATTTGCTATTTTATTTAAATCAAGCAAAGGCTCACAGTGCACAAGAATCTAAATGCAAAAAAAATAGTTCCAGGGGCCGATCAATAACAAGGCAAGAAAGTGCAGGGGCCCTCGTGCATAATGTCCAAGTAATCATGCGCTACGCACGTGAATCAGGCACGGAGGGACCTGAATGTAATTCCTATTTTAAAATAGATAAACAATAACACCAAGGGAATACATGGATAAATGTGCAAATAAAGCACAACCTCATGTGTTGTTGCACGTAGCCCACATATATAAGGACTAAAATGCAAATAAGGAAAACATGAATGTCCAGAGTGCAAATTACCCTAATTAAAAACAACGTACAAAAATATTTACAGGACTAACTAATAAACGCTAAAAGAGAAGGGGCCTAAGGGAAAATTACCCCTTATTGAGATCTTCGGCTGGAGGCGCGCCACGCGTGAGATCGAACGGCTATGGTACGTGTGGCTAACCCTCGCTGAAAGGACGGTCCGATCTAGCCTCAGAAGGATTGGGCGGTGGCGGCTGCTCCTCAAATGGATGGCTAGGATCAAATCTGGAGTAGGAGGCTCGATCGAACGGCATCTGGACAACCTCCAAGAACAGCTCGCCGACGACGTTCGCTGGCCTAATACGCGCGGTGGAGGCATCCTCCTGGGCTACTGGGATTGGCGAACTAACGCTCGGAGGCTTCCGCAGCTGATGGGCTCCTCTGATGAAGCCAGGGACCACCGGAGCGGCCCGTCGATGGCAGAGGAGGTAAGCTCCTATGCCTGACTCTTGGACCCTCAGATGGGTCTCCTTTAACCTGCAAAACTGCACAGACGAGCTCCTGGGTCGAGGGCAAACTACCTCGACCCAGTTAGGGGTGGAATGGTGGTCGGGCGAGTTGATATGGACGACCTCCGGCGAGGTGACAACGGTGGAGGTCGAGCCTTGGTTCCGGGGCTAACTTAGGGGAGTGGGTGGGTACAGAATGTGGGGAGAAGTCTCGCGGAGGTGATGGTCGAGTCCGATGATCGATTGGGTGACATAAATGGTGGGAATCGACCGGCGACGGCGGAAAGGAGAATTGGGCGTAATAGAAAACTCGACGAAGCTAGAAGGATTCGAGGATACCTGACAGATGTAGTAGACTGGGGACGAGCTCAGGGAGCTCTGGGTCGTAGCCTCGAAGGGTCGTCGGGTCCCGAGGCTCTAGCGCACCTCGCGGCGGTGCACAGCGGCAAGAGTCGCCGGATCAGTGGATGAAGGCTTCCTCTCCTCTCTTCGACACCTCCCTTGCAAAGCTGTCACTCTAGGGAAGGATATGGAGATGCTGGGACGAAGGAGCAGCGCCAAAGATGCGGCAAAAGGTACGGCGGAGGTGGAGCTTTATACGACTAGGAGTCCGAGAAGAAGAAGGTCGGGCGAGTTGGTCGGAGCTTGGATCCCTAAGTAGATCCCCGGGCGAGAATCTCGGATCAACAAGGGTCAAATGGAGCTTGGGGTTTGGGTATTTGGAGGTCGGATCGCGTCTGGAAAATTCAGGGAATGTCGGGTCATCACGCGGATCCGGGTGGAAAAGGTCCAGGGGGGAGTTGACCGGGGGTCAACATCCCCCGTGGACCAATCATAGGCCACCATTGGAAAATATTTTAAAAATTCAAAATAAAATAGTAAATGCAATTATTCAAAAATATTAAAACATAAAAATGTGTACTTATTTTTAAATAATTTTTTAGTGTTATTTATTTATTTTTTTGAAAAATAATTTATGTATTTACATTATATTATTATTATATGTAGGTATATACATATGTATTTTTGATTTTTTATTTTTAATTATTTATTTTTATACAATACATTCGAATTTTCTATTTTATTTATTTATAGAATAAAATTTGGAATAAAAGGGTATTTTTATTTTATTTTTATTGTTTATTTACATAGATTAAATAAATACTTCTATATACATGTTTACATGGTATATATACAAGGTGTATTTTGGTTTTTATTCTATTTCTTGTTATTTTATTTTTATTTTTCTAATTTTTATTTTATTTATTTACACCATGAAATATGGAATGTGAAAATATTTTTATTAGATTTTTATTATTTATTCACAAGGGGAAAATAAATAGGTAGGTTATTCTATATACATGGTCCATGTACACTGATGAAGGGATTTTATTTCTTTTTGTTTTTCTTGTATTTTTCCCATTTTTATTTTGGTTTTATCTTTATAAATATGTACAAATTAATAAACACACATTTTTATTTTTATTTAGAGGAAAATATTTTTTATTTATATACATATGTATATGTATACACAATTGAGCTTCCGTATCTCTCTCTACTTGAATTCTTTTGCGGTCAGGCCCATGCTGAGCCCTCCCTTGGGATTAGGTCACTCAATATTTATTCTAAATATTTCCCTCTTTTTCATGTGTTTCTTTATTCCTTTGTTGTAGCACAAAATCATGCTAATTATGCATATTTACAAGATGCATGTTCTTTGGCAATTTATGATATTTATACATATTTACATGGTGTTTTGCTCAAATTTCTAGCTAAAATAAAGTAATAAAGAGTGATGAATTGGGATTCCTCAGTTATAAAATGAAAAATATTTATTATTTTCTAATTTATTTCATTATGATTTTTTTTATGTTTATAATTACAAGTTACTTTTTGAGTGTTATTTACAAGTATATTCATCTATATATTTTCGTCTTTTATTTTTATTTTATATTTCATACTTTATTCTTTTAATTTATTAAATTATATATTTATATATTATTTTTATAAACTTAAATATATTTTTATTTTATGTTTATGAAGTATATTATACACTTAAATAATTAAATGTATTATCTATATAGGTATAGATATAGGTATTTCGTCTATATGTTCCCTTTTCATATTTTATTTTTGCAATTTCTTGAGTGTTTTATTCCTGTTCTAATATGCACATATTCTACAAATAATATTTAAAATATATTAATAAAATTATTAAAATAATAAATAAAATTAATATTTTTATCGGTAAAGTATACGATAGGCGTCCAAAACCAAACTTTCACACCGTAACTCCAAAACATATGAAACCACCTCCATTAAATATCTTATCAAACGTTATATGCAATTAAAGTGATTTTGATATATTTTAAGATTTTATATGAGAGATATGGGTCTGTGAAGTTGCGATTTTGGAATCTTATTTAGGCTATATTTTGTACTTTATATAATATTTTTGCGCGAAATCAATTTGTATTTTTATATATTTAATTATTTACAACTCTCATGTTCAAAGTTTATTTATTTAAAGTATAAAAATTGGAACTAAAAATATACCCCAAAAATTAATAAAATTGAATCAAATAAAAGGGTATTTTGTTGTATTTTGATCCCTTATCTCCCCCTACTTTATTCCTTGTCAACCTAGTCATCGATATGCTTAGGTCTCAGGGTTTAGGGTCATAAAATATTTTCAATATTTTATTATTTTTATTTTTTTTCTTCATTATATTTTTTTGGCTTAAAAAACTATATTTTATACTCTAATTACATATTGATGCACGAATGATAAAATGCCTAAATTAAGGCTATAAACATGCAATTACTAGAGTTTCTATGGCCAAAATGATAGAATAAAGATGATAAAGTAGAGACTCATCAGTTGTCCCGTTCTTTTGAGTTCAACACACTTTTTGTTTTTTGAGTTTCTTTATATATTGAATTCTGTAGAATGAGAATGATAATATCACCAAAAAAAGAATTTTTTTATTAAGAATGTAAAAATTATTTACAGATTGAATATGTCTCAGGTTGATAATAAATCCTATATTTATCATCATTTCGTCATCAATATTATCTCTCTTTATTAAGTAAACCAACTAGATTCATTGACAACTAACATTAAATATTAATTTCTGTGTTGTATATAATTGACTCTAATTACACTATATTATATAACGTTATTATTGTGATAATATTTCATGTACTTATTTATTATTAAAAATCAAATAAAAATTAGAATAAAATTGTTAATAAATAAATTAACATAGAAATATCCAAAGATAAAAAATAATAGAAAATAAAAAAATTGTTTTATATTATTTTATAATGTATTTAAATTTTATTTATGTACATATGACCTCTGATCTCTTTGACTTCTGCATGAAAGTTGTAGATCTCATCGAGATCTACAATTTCATGTTCAACATTTTTCTGGTTCTGATTCTAAATATTTATAATTTATTTTTTTATTGTTTTCTATATTTATCTCTAATTCTATTGGGCTAGGTGGCATCCTCCACGACTGCCCACGTGGCCGCCTTTTATAGTCCAAATGGCCTTCAGTATGGATCGTTGGATCTTGATCCAACGACCCAGAATGCATCTCTAACCTCTGTCCATCTCCTTCAAGCGACTCAAATTTTTACATGCGCCCAACTTCTCCTGTTTTTATCAACTAACTTTGGCAACTTCCTCTTCATCCACCACATCCACGCTATTCACCATTCAACCCTTACCCTCGCCTGATCTCCATCCTTTCCTTATCCTTTTTTTCTTCACCGGGAGTGGAGGTTGAAACCACCACCTTTCAACTGCAGGTCACAAACTTTCCCCTCCTCAAAACATTGCCTTCGACCTTCAGCAATTGTGTCCCTCCACTTCGTGCAAATCCTCCCAACTTCATCAACCGTACAGTGAAAGAGGAACTTTGTTTTTGAGAGCAAAGATCGAGGTTGGTCACTAGCGAGATCCACATCATTGATGACGTGTTGCAGAGACATTATTTGTTGCTCGAGCTTCGTCTCTTAGTCGATATCTAGAGCAAAGATTGGAGTTTGTGAAACTCCACTCCATGCCTATCCTCTCAGTTCTCCTTCTTTTTTCATAGTTCCAGGTAAGTTTCGTTAAGTTTGGCTTTGTTCTATGTTCCTTTCATTTTCTAGTTTATAGATCTTGCTCTATTTCTTATTTGAATTCATCAATCTCTTTACCTCTCATTGACAATGCACACACGTATCTTGATTGATCCATCCTGTTGCTTTATAGGGTTCGTTTGGTTGCAAGGTTGGGCAGAGTTGGGTTGGAACAACCCGGGGTACCCCTCCCTCCAACCCTCTCAATCCTCCTCACAGTTTACTATCCACAAGGGTACCCCAACCCAACCCAACCCTGCCTAACCCTGCAACCAAACGAAGCCAAGTGTATCTAATTCGATCGTCTTATTCATCTTCACTAAGAAGAAACCACTCTTGGAAACCCTTCACCGTCATCTATAGAATCCCCTTCATCGCCACGTATCTTTCAAAACCCCTACCTTGGTTCGACTATTCCCTTCTAACAGTTACAGGGTATGAGACCTTCAATGGACGAAAGTCAAAGCTTCCTCCGTTTGACTATTACTTCTTTAAGTAGCTAGCATCAAGGTGTTATCTCAGAAGACTTTACATCTTCCTAATGTACTAGAGCCTTTAGTGAGCCTCTGGCTAACTACCTTGAGCATCAGCAACCAATCAGCATCATGTCAAAGCATTGATGCGATCGTCGGAGACCCGAAATCATCGCCCTATCCAGTCGGTGAAGAAGACGAACAGGAACTCGTGGAGCCGTTAGATCTCCCAAATTTGGGCGAGATCCAACAATGCCAAATTACTCCACTTCACCTATTTGAGCCATCTTTTCATCCCTGAGGTTCCGACGTCGAACCAAATTTGAGGTAGCATTGAATGTTAGGTGGTGTGAGCCTGATTCCGAGGCTACTGGGTCATGCGTATGGTGCATATGATGCATGAAAATTGCAACACCCATCCTTTGTCTTCCCATATTTACATATGAGTTCTTCCGACTTTATGTAAATTGCATATTAACCCCTGTAGGTTATTATATTCACATTTAGTTCAAATTTTGCCATGTTTTGTTATAAAAACTTGTAGTTTTTATTATGAAAATGCCCCTGGATTGAATTTTGAATATTTCTTCATCTATATATCTAAATGATGTGATTTTGGTCTCATTTAAAAGTTCATTTGATTCTCTATCTATTGATGTGATTTTTGCTAATTTTTTATTTTAAAAACCACACTTTAATTATTCCTTATTCTATGTGCTTATTTCGACCATTAAATGTAATTGAGTATGAACTTTTAATGAGGAATTTATCTGTATACTCATACTAAATCTTAATAATAAATTGTTAGTTATTTTCAAACATTGTCCTTAAATCTTTAATCGATTTAATTGCTTGCTAAAACAATAAAGAATCATAATAAGATTAAAAGATAATTTATTATTAAATGCTTTGGAGATTTAAATCATCTTTTTCTTGATTAATTCCTTAATTGATATTTAATAAATTCAAGAGGTTTTTGTGATTAATCTATGTTGTCTATTATGTGTTTAATTATATTGTGTTTGTCATAATCATATTGTGTGTGCATTATTATCTTCATCTAATTTAATTGCATAAAAATATGTTAAAAAACTGTCTCGTTGTGATAAAGGAACTTGCTCAATACAATCATCCTATAAATTGCTACTTTAAATATTTGAAACTTAAGAATTATTCAGTAAATTGCTCGCGTACTTGTGTTCAACACTGGACTTCCCACGCTATACATTTAAGTTGAATCCTCCTCGCAAAGATATTTTATTCGGTTCTGCATGATCATCTAAGTGCCCGTGCTGTAATGGATAATATTCAATAAATGCATTTAGTGGTCTATCTGATGATGTCTTTGTCAGAGACGCGGAACATTTTGTGATTATTTTTAGGTCAAAATATTTATTTTGAGTTTTAAATTAATTATTTTTAGCATGTATTATTCGATTGTTTATTTTGTATGTTGCGTGATTTATTGTCATTTTGCTAATTAACTATTTTAAAGCTCTCAATAACTATCTAATATCAAATTGTTTTGTGGTAGGTCCATGGAACCGACGACTTTTGGAGGACCGCAGAGGAGAGGAGCTTGGAGTTTCTTGCTGGAAAGCCCACGAAGCAAACTACTTAGAGAGATTATTTGGTTAATTAAGTCCATATTTATCAATGTGTGTAATGAAGGCCTGTTGAACTTATTTTTCTATGTGTGGTTGTGTCGAGAGTGGTTCTCGACTTGAGTGATGTTTTAAATTAAACCACAATGCTAAATTAGACATATCATAGGCCATTCTATTGCTTGATCTATTTTGTAATTTAGGGCACACCACAATCTCATAAGATACACAATTACAAAAATCTTAGGAGATTCATAGATGCACATAGCATACGTTCAACTTAGCCAAATTAAATTGACTTCTTCACCGCTAATAGAAGTGTTGCTTAGAGTTGCATCATATATATATATATATATTTTAAAATTCAGTCTATGCATCCACATGGAGAGTGCTGAGAAGCATTGTAAGTATTTCTAAATGACTGCATGCATCATTGATTGTCGATTGCATTCTGTTTTTCACTTTCTCCATCATATTTTACCAATTTAAGGAAAGGAACAAGGGATTGTATGTTAGACGATGCTTGTGGTTACATAATTCAAAGTGATTACCAAACTCTGAAAATTGAGACTGAATTATGCAAGTTGACCAAATTAATTTGGAATAAAAGTAACCTTGTATTACGGGCGGTAAAACCCTCATTTATTGCAGGTACTTACAGTCAGACAAAGCGGGTAAGGATGTATCCCCTAAGGAATAGAGGCAAAAATCCCTGGACTTGTGCCCTAAACACTTGGACTCACTTTTAGGCTCCTGTTATTGCTGCAAGAACTTGCCTCTGACCATTAGAAGAAGTAGTCTTGTTCCTGTAGGTGTGTTCCACTGGCTTCAACTTGAACTACCTTAAAGGACTAAACCTATGATATTGCATAAGATTATTTTGAATCACTAAATTAATATTGACAAGATAATAAGGCCATCATCCCAGCCTTCAATATTGAGTTGGTGAATCAATTCAAAGGGGTTTGTAATGGTTTCTTTATGTAAGTAACTCCGTATATTTACGTGCCCAATAGTACTTGGATCTTCTTGCATTGAGCATGATCCATTCTTGTATCTTTTGAAATTCAAAGATGGATAATTGGTTGGATATTTGCTTGGTCTTTGCGAGCTTGTCATTGAAGCACCTAAATATCACATCTTTACAGGTCCAACCTCTTCCTCTTCTTTAATTGGACAATCCTGGTTTAGAGATGACATTTTTATTGAACCGATGCATTATGATACACTCCTAGGTGGTGGTGACATCTCGACCAACCCTTTTCTTTCTTCTCTACTCATTGAGGAAGGTCATTGCCTTGGTGATATTGATTTGATTTTGTTATCCTCATCTAGATCTCATTCCAATCCTTTCTTTGATGAAGGCAATGAAGATACAAATAAGATGCCTCTTAAGAGACAGAATGCGAATGGGGAGGAGGAAGAACAAGAGGACCTAATGCATGCAATATTGGCTAGGCTAGTAGAATCTGAACAAAATCAAGCACTTAAGAGAGCACAACTTTGCCAATTACAGTTGGGTAGAGATGCACCGATGGATGCGACATACAACATTGGTAGTATCATATGGCTAATTGGTTGAGCCTAGTTAAACCCAAAGTTGAATAAGAGTTGAAGCTGCAGTTTCTGAGCTTCTTGCCTCATTTTCATGGGAATGCACAGAGGAGACATACACATTCCTTGGGGACTTTGAGTTGGTCCATACTAACCTTAGGAATCCTAGGGTTAGCCAAGACAATATTAGGCTTAAAGCCCTTCCTTTTCCTTAACGGATAATGCAGATAATGGGATGAAGAACCTGGGGGTAGATGTAACTACCTTTGTGTAGTCCAAGGACCTCTTCATGAAGAAGTTCTACCCTTCGAGTTGAACTAACTTGATGTGTTCATGCATCACGAGTTTCTCCCAACTTCGTAATGAAGCATTTTGTGATAGAAGGGAGAGATTTAAGGACCTCTTATAAAATTGTACATGTCATGGCTTAAAGCCTACCATCCTGGTTCAATCTATTTATTGCAATCTACACCGTGAGGTATACGGTTTGGTTAGTGTTGCTTGTGGATGCAACTACACTTCACGAGGAGCGGACAAAGTCTGGAAGGTGTTCATGCAGATGGTTGAGATGAGTATAGCATAAACTTCTAGTAGAGCTCAGTTAGAGACCCCCATTCCATTCTTATCCGGCGGGGGAGTGATGAATCTCCATTTCATCGTCTTTATTCTATCATTTTGGCCTTAAAAACCTAGTAAATGTGTGTAAATATACTTAATTTAGGCATTTTATCATTCATGCATTATTGTGTAAATAGTGTATAAAATACAGCTTTAAAGCTAAAAATATAGAATAAAGAAAAGAAAATAAAAAGAATAAAATGCTGAAATTATTTTATGACCCTAAACCCCGACTTAGGCATCTCGATGACTAGATCGACAAGGAATAAAGTAGGGAAGATAAGGGCCAAGAACCAATAAAAATCCCTTTTATTTAATTCTTTTTTTATTCATTTTTGGGATCTATTTTTAGTTCCACTTTTTGTACTTCAAATAAAGAAAATTTGTACAAGAAAGTTGTAGATAATTAAATATAGAAAAATACAAAATTGATTTCATACAAAAATAATGTACAATGTACAAAATATATTCTGAATAACTTTCCAAAATCCCAACTTCCCAGACCCATATCTCTCAAATAAAAACTTAAAATGTATCAAAATCACCAATAATAGTATACAAATTTTAATAAGCTATTTGATGAAGGTGGTATAATATTTTTGGGAGTTTCATTTTGAAAGTTGGGTTTTGGACCCCTAATGCATACTTATACCGATTAAAATATTCATTTATTCATTATTAATTATTTTTATAACTTTATATTTTATAACATATGTGTATATTAAAACAGGAATAAATACTTAAATAAAATACTAAAATAAAATACTTGTATAAATCACATAGGTAAAGTACTTATATATACCTATATAGATAATACAACTATTTATTTAATTGTATATAATGCATCCAAAAAATAAAATAAAAATATATTTAAATTTATAGAAATAAGTTATAAATATATAAAATACTAAAACTAATTAATAAAATTAAAAATACAAAATAAAATTAAAACATTAGAAAATATAGACAAATATATCTATGTATATCCCTTAGAAGGTAACTTCTAATTCTAGACCTCGAAAAAATACATAAATATCATCATAAAATACTTCACAAAAAATAATATTTTTCATTTTAAAACTAAAATTAATAAAATCATATATTATTTTTAATTGAATTTGCAAATATTTTATTTATTTTTTATCTTTTTGCGGATGACATGGTTCAATCAGGCCACACCATCTGTTGATCGGGGGTCAACTCCATGACCCCAGGTCTATGACCGATGGACCTACGTTTCCACCCATTTTCTAATTTTTTTAGAGGTAATTCCTTGCACCATCTCGCATCAATCCCTTAATGACTTTTTATCCTCGATCGTTGGTGATTCACGCCCTTGGTTCCCCTTGGGCTTCGGATCACTACAACGCTCGTTCTCTCCCGTTCTTTGAGCCATGTTGTCCGCTTTGTACATAAGCTTCCCTTCATCCCTTTTGATGTTCGAACCTCCAATTATCGAGCTCGGGTCCTCTTCTTTGGATCCAGATAGACTCCTGTGACAGGAGGGTCTCCTGTGGCTTCCTTCGAGGTCCGGCAAGGTCGTAGGGTCGCGTCAAACCCATCTCCGGTGGCATGCCACCATCAAGGTTTCACTTCGTGGTTCTCGGCCACCAAGGTCTTTATTTCGTACTCTTTCTTGTACTTTTAGCTTCACCATAACAATAGGAATCATTTCCTTCTTTTTATTTTTGCATATCGTGTTTCGATCACCCTTGACCATCCCTCATCGGAGCTTGCTCCGACGAGCTCCCATATCGCCTCCACTGCTACCATTTCGCCTCACTGCTGGATCTAGGCATTTCTCCCTCAAACCTTTCACCCTTTTCTGCAGGTAACTGGAGCACATAGATTACCTGGATCATTTTTACTCTTCATCAGAGCCCTATGGAGCTTCACCGCTATACCATGCCTGTGCAAGCACACTGGTGAACGTCAACGAGTTTTAACGCATCCATCACCTAGTGGGACCCTGCAGGATTGTCCTCGGCCATTTTGGTGCCTCAACAGATCACAGAGGAGGAGGATCGGGGATAGGGAAGTTCGGCTCGCTGGAGTTCTTCCATGTTCTTCCCTATCCTCTATCTACCGTCCGACTAGGGTCACACCCCAATTCACACAACCACCGTCGAATTCAGCACGTCATAAGCTGTCAATCACCTCTAGGAGATCTAATCGTAGCCATCCGAGCCGAAGCATCATCGCACGTTCTAGGCTCGACATGTGTTAAGTGAAGGAGCATCGATCGTTGGATCCGCCTTAGGCGTGGGTATTCTACAGTTTAACCCCCCACCAGTTTTGTATTTATAGTTCGGTACTTAAACAATCATTTGCAGTTTAATTTATTTTGTATAATTTGCATTCTGGAACCCAAGCTTTAGATATTTGCACCTAGATCCCCTACCACGTCACCTCATGAGCCTGTGTGCGTGAGGTGCGGGCTTTTTGCGAGGGGAACCTTGTCACTTGTAGTATTTATAATTAGTACAGAAATTTTGTAATGTAGTTGTAAATTTTTGGATATTTTGCAAGTAAGCCCCCAAGTTTTAATGTAATTACATTTTAGTCCCTACCAAGCTCACGTGTTTGTATACGTGAGATTTGGCGATTTTGCAGGAAAGGGCCTATGGCTTTAGTTATTTCTTATTGGTCCATTACCTTTTTGAATGTGTTTAATAGTTTCGGGAAGAACTGCACTTTGGCACTGCACTTTTGTTTATTTGCAAAAATACCCTTGCCAGTAGTGTAGTTTCTCTTTGTCTCTATTTGTTTCATGCATCTATAAAATCGAATAAATTACCCAAAAATAGACTTAAGTTCATGTTGCAACACTCTTCCATGCCATATTTTTATTTTACATTTTGAATTTATTTATTATTTATAAAAATAAAAAACGTGAATTTTTATCCCTGTTTGCACTAGAAAATCCATAAAAATTATAAAACTTTTTTAAAAATTACCAAAAAATATATTTTGTTTATTTATGTATGTTTAACTTCCAGAGCAAAAATCACTAAAAAATATATAAAGAAAACTCATAAAAATTGCAAAACCCCTAAAACCTTTTATAAAAATAAAAAAATCCATAAAAATAAAAAAATAATTTTTCTTGCTAAATTTTCTATATAATACTATCTTTATATAAGGGTTCGAATAACACCTACCAATATAACTGAAAACATTGTTCAAATACTTCTACAAGAGGGTTTTATTAAGTTAAAAACTAATTTAGAGAATTTTTTACTATGTTTGATATTTTTTATCTCCAATCTAATTTCTAGTTTATATTTTATTCCCTTTTTTGAGTATTTTGGACTTTAAAAATACAAAAAATTAATAAAAATGCAGAAAAATCACAAAACATTAGAAAAATATAAAAAATCACAAAACACTTTGTTTTTTGTATTTTGATTATTTTTACCTAGTTATATATATACTATATCTCTCTCTTACCACTCTTATATATATATTATGTATATTGCTTTATACATATTTTAAAAGAAAAAGAAAACATAAAAATATAAAATATAAAAAGAAAATATAAAATCAAAATATGAAAAATCAAAATATAAAAATATACAAATCAACAATTAAATAAAAATATAAAATTAAAAATCCACAAAAATAGCACACGTATAGACAAATACATCAAATTCATTTTTTAGCATTCATGGCCCTGATCTGCCTGCTTGTTGCTTGTGTTCGACACTCTACACATTATTGCATATTATACACATCTTTGTTGTAGAGTTATAATAAATTTTAACTCCATTTGTTTACTTTCATTTGTTGATTTATCTATTGTGGGTTAATTGTGGTTTGAATTAGGGTTTCTCGCAGGTCGCCACAACGACTGTGTCTCCATCTTGTGTGAGACATATTTAGACCCATGAAAAATCTTGTTCAACAAAAGGCACCATTGCCGGGGAGAAACAAAGTTTAGATTGGGATTCATTTTTTATTGTGATTATTTGTCTATATTTTTGCTTCATTATTTTCTCCTTTCTTTGATATATCTTGCTGAGATGTCTAACCTCCTCTCTTTGTTGACTTTTCCGAGGTATCGCGGATCAAGGGAGATGCTCTACCCTAGGCGCCTACGCACCCACGTGAAGTCAGGTTCATCTTGCCGACCTATAACCAAGGGAACTTAGAGAAGTTTTGGAGACTTGGCCCTATTTATTTATTGTATTTATCCATTTGTGTAATTTAAGAGAGAGAGAGAGACTGCTTTTATTGTAATAATGCAGGTACTCATGACACTGAACATCCGGGCCCAACTTTCAAGTGTTTGTTCACTTGGGGACTCACCGTAGTTTTTTCACACTTTTCATCGCCTTTCTTATTTTGTTTCTCGATTTTTTTCCTTATTTTGTGTGATTTAGCCCTTAGCTTTAGGATTTCTTGCGATAGATTAAGGTCAAATACCTAATTATATTTGCATGTGCCTATAGTGACGTTTGGACTTAGTCAAATTTTGAATTGCTTCTCACTTAGTATCGGAACCCCCACGTCGCGAGAGTTCTCCATACAACGCTTGCAGGATCCATTGTGGTGGGCACTGAGGAGACTCCAAAACCAGACACTTCAGTTCCATTCTAAGTCATTAGCATTGGTTCTTCACGATAATAACAATTTCTGAACTTATGGCGATTTCGTCAGCTTTCATTTACACACACACACACACATAGGTTTCAATTTTGTTGTGCATCTTTGAATGTAGAGTGCTGGAGGAAATGTGAGCATTTCTCCTTAGCATTCATCATTGATTTGCCACTTGCATTGCTTTTCCGCCCCTCTACTACTGATTTTGCCAACCTAGGTGCTAAGTAAAATTATTTGTTAGGCTCATTCATTCTTATTAACAATTCAAAAAAGTGATAATCAATAAAATTGGGACTGCTAACATTACTCAACCCTAAAAATCAACCAAAACAAAATATCTATCTTGTGGCGAGTAATCCCCTCATTGTCTTGGATTTTACTTGCTCATGCACACATTAAGGATTAGTGTCAAAATCCCATTCAGCCCCTAAGTGTTTACGCAATATTTTGTCTTCTCTAACTCTAAAACAGACAAGATAAAAAGACTGTGTTTTTACAATCTCTACCGAGTTGAGGAGGTGAGTTGAGGGTTTGTTTTGTTTGAGTTTACTTGTGATTGTTTTGTATTCTAGATCTTTTATGCGCACTTGTGCCTTTTTCTTCACTTTTCTTGACTTGACCTTCGTGCTCTCTCAATCATTTACCTTGTATTTCGAGATAGTCGATTGGAGCGTATTTTCTCTGGACTTTGCGGATCCCTCATTCACTCTAGACGGTCCACCTCTCTTTTTCCAGGAGGACTTTGCTCCTTATTTTGTTACATATCCAACCAACCCACTATTTCAGGATTCGAAATTTGATCTTTACCAATCATTTCCACTACCATCACCTTCATAAAACCAACTCTTTAAGAATATCCAGATTCAAATTGTGACTTTTGCCCACACCCGCCACCCACATTAGACACAACCGATCTTGAGATTTTTTGGTCACCTTTTATGATTTCCATACTTGAGACCTTGAATCGAATGACATATGAACTTGAGGATGAATGATATATTCACCGTTAATAAGATCCAGCATGATGCTTCGTTCTTTGAGGATACAGACTCAATTGAGTGTTATCATGAGAGCTTGCAATCACCCAAAATACAAAAAATGAGAAAAATTTAAAAATCCAAAAATAGTTTGGGAGACCTTTATTTGAGTCAGACTGTGAGGAGAGTGTACCCTTGCCAGATCCTTTGACTACACAAACTTACACACTTTGTCCCATCCCTGACCCGAGGATGTCGCTGTACAAACTGCTCTTGGCATTCCTCGTGTATATGTTGATTCCGACCTTCTCCCTTGTATGGAGGAGGTACAAAAATTTTAGAAATTATTGACTAAACCCGAAGTGGTGGCCACCATTCATGAGATAATTCAAGCTGCACTTTAGCAGGCCATGATCCATTTATTTGTTCCCCTTCACAAGAAGAGAAGGAGGAGGAACAGATTTGAGCATCATATATTGACCATGAGCACTTCCCACGCCATCACACACCATCCTATTCCTAAGAAGAGGAACATTGCCTCACCTTTCATTAGTTGGACCATCTCTGACAACACATATGATCACACTCTCGTCGACAATGGTGCTTCGATTAGCATATTACCCTTCTCGCTGGTACAATCTCTTCACTTAGGGACTCTAAAGAAGACCACGATGATAGTTCAATTTGATGATGGATTAGTAAAGTGACTGAAGGGTATCCTTGAAAACATCGTCATTTCAATTCATGATATGAGGTACAATGTAGATTTTATCATATTTCCCATGGAGACCTCCATGGAGCACGCTCCAATCATCTTGGGATGACCATTCCTCGTCTTTGCGAGAGTCGTTATTGATTAGGAATCATGAGAGATTCGCTTCCATCCTATTGATGAGAGCGAAGTGTTGATCACTACACCCACTACTGATCAGAAACCTGCATCTAATGCACCTTCACCTATCTTGGCTGACCTCGAGGACCATGACCTAGATGAGACGATCAGATAAATTTACTGCATGTTGGATTCCATTGAAACCTAAGAATTCCTCTCCAAGGAGGAAGACTTGGAAAGCATAGACCTCAGAGTTCCTTCTTCTGGGATTTGATGTTGTGTTGATGACATCCGTGGGATTTACTTGATTGATACCATTGAGCGGAGGGTAGGTTCGGAGGCTATACAGGACATACATGACTTGACTACTTTCACTGATGAGTTCGTTTCGGTTCACTTAGATTCAGATGAGACAAAGGCCAAATTTGACTTATCGCTTTTATTTTGGAATTTGGGCCTTTTGATGAGAAAGATGACCCGGTTGAGATTGTAGATGACAAACATGATTTAACTACTTCAACTGATGAGTTTGTTCCTTTTGATTTTGACCTAGATGAGACCTCGAAGGATGATACTGACTACACTTCTTCCGATGATGAGTTCATCCTTTCTCACGATGACATTAGTGAGACTCCCAAGGCCGGACCTAGCCGCACTACTTCCAATCACCCAACTGTACCTCTTCACTCTGGGACCATTGAGGAGTTACCCTATGACGACCCTGATCGGTTTGTGTGATCTGAGGACCCCGATGTTGACTTGCACCATAACAGATCTATCCCTCAGCGACTCCGGCAAGAAGGTTCCCTTT
This sequence comes from Ottelia alismoides, assembly GCA_037367405.1. Taxonomy (NCBI): domain Eukaryota; kingdom Viridiplantae; phylum Streptophyta; class Magnoliopsida; order Alismatales; family Hydrocharitaceae; genus Ottelia; species Ottelia alismoides. The sequence goes on from JAZKJV010007211.1 coordinate 659,581, forward strand.
CTACCTTCTTGATCCTCTATATATCCACTTTGTTAAATATTAACTTTTGTTTACCTCCATCCATCTCCCGTATTGCTCAACCACCCCATTCACATGTATGCCTTGCTTAGGACGTACTTTGTCCTAAATATTGGGGGTGGGGGTGGGGGTAGATAAGCCGAGTGTTCTTCATTCTGTTTAATCACTCATGTTGTTGCCTATACTTTGGGCCTCTTTTACCCTATGTATAGGGGGAGTGATATGTACATTCTCTCTTCTATCTTTCTTCCATCTTATGATCTTTTTTCTTCTTTTCCTTTTCTATTTTCTATTTCTACCAAAAAGGTGTCACCCCTTTTTGTCAGTCTTCTATACTCAGGACGTACTTTGTCCTAAGTATAGGGGGTGTGCACCTCAATTTCTTTCATTCTTTGTTCCTCTCCATTGTCTCCTCTTCTTGTCTATGCTCAGGGATATCTTAACCTAAGTATAGGGGGAGAAAGTCTGAGTACGATTTGTTCATTCACACCCTTGACCCTCCTTGCTTTGTGTACATTCTGCTATACTTAGGATTATTTGATACTAAGTATAATGGGGGATGGTCAACTTCTTATTCATTCATTCATTCATTTCTCCATTCATTTATTCTTTAGACTCTCCCATACTCAGTACATGTTATGTCTTCTCTTTTTCTCCCTGATCTATGAGGACATAGCTCAAGTTAAAGTATAGGGAGGTCATATATACTTCGTATATACTTTAGCCATAACTTGTACTTTCGTGTTTTAATAATAATTATGGTTAATTACACCCATAAAATTCATTAAAACCGCTTAATAAAAGATGTCTATTATTCCTCATATTCTTTTTGTATTTATTGATTAATAAATCAGGAGAAATTGTTTTTTGCAAAATGTTTAAAAAATAATTTGAAAATCCTTTTGAAAATTCTTTTGAAAACTATTTGGAAATATTTTGTTCAATATTTTCAACCTTTGTAATAATTTATTATTTCGTTTATTTTCTTTGTATGAAATAAAATATTTGAAAAACCGATTTGCAAATAGTTTGAAAATGGTTGCAAAAATATTTGAAAAATCTATATGTATATATACTATTCGAAAAAACTGTTGCAAAATGACTTTCAAATGTGTGTACATGTTTGTAAAAATTATTTGTAAAAATTATTTTGGATTATACTATTCAAAGCTAACTGTAAAACGGATTTTCAAATAAAGTTTTAGGAATATAAAATTCACCCTAATAATTCTTTATTAAATTCTATATATATCTATAAAATTGACCACTAACCCCTTGTAAATTCTTAAAAACATAAGTCTTGTAAATATAAGATGCATCCCTGTGTAAATATTTATACCTAGTTTTTGGTCAAAATCTTTTCTTTTCAAAAAATCCCAAAACATTTGCAAAAATTTAAAATACAAAAAACATTTGAAACCATCCTTTTGAAAAAATACAAAAAAGCATCATCTTTACAAAAATCCATAAATCTTTGAAAATTGCATCAAAATTTAATTTTCTGCATTCTGCAAAGCATTTGCATATCATTCACATTTTTCGTATTGTGTCTAATAATTGAACAAATCTATGTAAAATCTGAAGATTGGAGCTTGGTTGGATCTTAAAATCTACCTAATTAACAGGAAATTTATAGGAACTGGATTTCGGGTACTTTAGGTCTAGTTGACTTAATTCTTTGAGGATCACAAGACTTGTTCAATGGATTCTTGATTGCCTTAGTAGAGTATTTCGGAGTACACACACGACTTTTATTGATAATGACCTAACTTGGACACCTGCACCTTTCACTTGGCTTAACTTAGTTGGAGTGGTGAGGGATTGGATTTGCCGATATGAGACGCACACAAGTGGACACATTTGTCCTCCTCTAGGGAGGGAAGTGCACCCCAACCCATCCGGTGATGATGAGTTTTGAAGACATGAGAGTATGGGTTGCAATAAAGCTTTAAAAGAGGGATAGTCTACTGGCTCAAGAGGAAAAACTCCTTACGTAAATGCAGTTGTGAATAGTATTTCAGAAAGACAAAAAAGCAAAAACTCCAAAAAAATGGGAAGGCCTTAATAAAAATAAAATGATTGCAGGAGTATATATATTTGTATAGTCAATAAGCATGCTTGAGCTTCAAAGTCAAATTATGTGAGTCTGCAGCTGGATGACTTGACTACAGTGGTCTCGCATCCTAGGATAGGTGGCTACACTGGCTATCGTCCATTCTTCTCTTCACCCCTCCTCTTGAGTCATTTTCACTTGAAATTAGAAGGTAATACCCCGCTCCTCGATGAAGGAGTTGTTGGATTGGTGAGTCATTGGGTTGACGTACTAGAGAAGTCAGTCTTTTTGTCATTTCAGCTGGGGAGAGCCACCATCACTTACATTGTAAGAGTCGGATAGATAGTCATAAGGGTTTGCGTATGAGTTGAAGTATTCTGACCTGGCTATTGAGGGGACCTGAGCAGAATTTTGGGATTCTCAAAGGATCTTGGATTTCAAATCAGATTCCCTTAAGGTTTCGCCCGTACTAAAATTCCAAAAGTCCGACTTAAGCTCTAAACTTTGATTTTATGATGACAAATTCCATATTAAATTAAATCCAATTTTCTTCTTTTTCTTTTCTTTGGTTTTCTTTTTCTGCACTTACGGTATAAGTGTTTTCTAGGGACTAGTAAAGGCAAGTATAGGGGGTTGATGAATCTCCGTTTCATGATCTTTATTCTATAATTTTCGCCTTAAAACCCTAATAAGTGCGTGTAAATACCCTTAATTTAGGCATTTTATCATTCATGCAATATTGTGTAAATAATGTATAAAATAATGTTTTGAAGCCAAATTATAGAATAACGAAAAAAATAAAACATTGAAAATATTTTATGACTCGAAACCCCGAGACCTAGGCATCTCTATGTCTAGGTCGACAAGGAATAAAGTAGGGGGAGATAAAGAACCAATAAAAATCCTTTTTATTTAATTCTTTTTTAATTCATTTTTGGGACCTATTTTTAATTCTACTTTTTATACTTCAAATAAAGAAACTTTGTACATGAAATATGTAGGTAATTAAATATAGGAAAATACAAAATTGATATCATACAAAAATAATATACAATGTACAAATATATTCTGAATAAGTTTCAAAATCCCAAATTCCTAAGCCCATATCTCTCAAATAAAAGCTCAAAATGTATCAAAATCATTTTAATTGTATATAACTTTTAATAAGATATTTAATGAAGGTGGTTTCATATTTTTTGGAGTTACATTTTGAAAGTTAGGTTTTAGACCCCTATTGTATACTTATACTGATTAAAATATTCATTTTATTTATTATTCATTATTTTTATTATTTTATATTTTTATAATTTTGTAAATAGTAGTTATAATATATGTGTATATTAAAACAAGAATAAAAACATAAAGAAAACACTAAAATAACATACTTGTATAAAACACATATGTAAAATACCTATATATATACCTATACAGATAATACAACAATTTATTTAATTGTATATTATACATCCTAAAAATAAAATAAAAATATATTTAAGTTTATAAAAACAAGTTATAACTATATAAATAATAAACCTAATTAATAAAATTAAAATACAAAATAAAAATAAAAAAATAAAATATATAGACAAATATACCTATATATAGCCCTTAAAAGGTAACTTCTAATTCTAGACCTCGAAAAAATTAATAAAAATCATCATAAAATACTTCATAAAAAATTAATAATTTTCATTTTAAAACATAAAATTATAAAAATCATCTATTTTATTTTAATAGAATTTACAAATCTTTTATTTATTTTTGTCTTTTTGCGGATGACGTGGCCCAATCAGGCCGCACCATCCGTTGACCGGGAGTCAACTCCATGACCCCAGATCTGTGACCACTGGACCTACGTTTCCACACCTTTCTCATATTTTTAGAGGGAGTTCGTTGCTCCATCTCACGTCGATCCCTTAATGACTTTTTGTCCTTGATAGTTGTTGATTCACGCCCTTGGTTCTCCTTGTGCTTCGGATCACTACAACACCCATTCTCTCTCGTTCTTTGAGCCATGTTGTCGACTTTGTACATAAGCTTCCCTTCTTACCTTTTGACGTTTGAACCTCCGTTGACCGAGCTTGGGTCCTCTTCCTTGGCTTTAGATAGACTCTTGTGATGCGGGGGTCTCCTGCGGCTTCCTTCGAGGTCCCGCGAGGTCGTTGGGTGGCATCCAACCCATCATGGGTGGCATGCCATCATCAAGGTTTCACTTCGTGGTTCCCAACCACTGAGGTCTTTATTTCCTACTCTTTTTAGTACTTTCAGCTTCACCATAGCAGTATGCCTCATTTCCCTCTTTTTATTTTTGCATATCGTGTTTCGATCACCCTTAACCACCCCTCACCGGAGCTTGCTCCGGTGAGATCCCATATCGCCTCCACCGCTCCATTTTGCCCTCTTGCAGGTCGAGTATTTTGCCCTCGACCCTTTCACCCTTTTCTGCAGATACCTGGAGCACAGAGATTACCTGGAGCGTTTTTGTCTTCATTAGTGCCCCCTGGAGCTTCATCACTCTATCGGCCACGTGTTAGCACGCCGGTGAACATCGACGAGTTTTGACGCATCCAGCACCTAGTGGGACCCTGCAAGACCATCCTCGGTTGTTTTGATGCCTCAGCATACCATGGAGGAGGAGCATTAGGGACGGGAAAGTTCTGTTCGTCGGAGTTCTTCCCATTCTTTACTATCCTCTACCCACCGTCTGATTAGGGTCGCACCCTAGTTTGCACAACCACCATTGGATTCAATGCGCCATCAACCGTAGATAGCCTCCAGGAGATCTAATCGTAGCTATCCGAGTCGAAGTGTCATCATGCGTTCTAGGAAAGACACATGTCAAGTGAAGGAGCATCGGCCATTGGATCTTGCCTTAGGCATGGATATTTTACAGTTTAATCCCCGCCAATTTTATATTTATATTTCAATACTTAAACATTCATTTGCAACATAAATTATTTTGTATAATATGCATTATGGACCCCGGGCTTTAGATATTTTCACCTTGATCCCCTATCACGTCACCTCACGTGCCTTTGCGTGTGAGGTGTTGGCTTTTAGGAGGGGAACCTCATCACTTGTAGTATTTCTAATTAGTCCATAAATTTTGTAATAAGCAATTGTCACTTTTTGGATATTTTACGAGTAAGCCACCAGGTTTTAAGGTAATTACGTTTTAATCCCTGATAGGTTCACGTGTTCGTCTATGTGAGTTTTAGTGATTTAGCAGGAAAGGACCTAGGGCTTTATTTATTTCTGATTAATCCATTAACTTTTTGAATGCATTTAATAGTTTTGGGAAAAAATGCACTTTAGCCCCTACACTTTTATTTATTTACAAAAATACCCTTGCTAGTAGTGTAGTATCTCTTTTTTATCTCTATTTATTTCATGCATCTATAAAACTCAAAAAAATCCCTAAAAATAAACCTAAATTCATGTTTCAGCACTTCCACACCATATTTTTATTTTGCATTTTTGAAGCCACTTATTATTTATAAAAAATAAAAAACATGCATTTTTGTCCCTGTTTGCACTATAAAATCCAAAAATATAAAACCTTTTTGAAAAATTCCAAAAAATATTTTTTCTTATTTATGTATGTTTAAGTTCAAGACCAGAAATCACTAAAAAATATAAAATAAAACTTATAACAATTTTAAAACCGCTAAAACCTTTATAAAAAATACATAAAATCCATAAAAAATCACAACAATATAATTTCTATTGTCGAAATTTCTATATATATAAATTTAATTTGGAGAATTTTTGACTCTGTTTTATTTTTTTCTCCAATCTATTTTCAGATATATATTTTCCCTTTTTGTTAGTATTTTTGGACTTTAAAAATACCAAAAAATAGCAAAAATACAGAAAAATCATAAAAACATTAGAAAAAATAAAAAACACTTGGGTTTTTGTATTTTGAATATTTTTACTTGGTTTTTAATATATACTTTCTCTCTCTTACCTCTCTTGTATATATATATATATTCTATTGCTTTATAGATATTTTAAAAGAAAAGGAAAATATAAAAATATAAAAATAAAATATAAAATAAGAAAATTAAAAATCAAAGTATAAAAATATTAATATCAGAAATCAAATAAAAATATAAAATTAAAAATCCACAAAAACAATAACCTATAGACAAATACATCACATTCATTTTTTAGCATTCATTGCCCTGATCTACCTGCTTGTTCTCTGTGTTTGATACTCTACACATACTTGCACACTATACACATCTTTTGTTATAGAGTTATAATAAATTCTAACTCCGTACATTTACTTTTATTGCTTAATTTATCTGTTGTAGGTTAATTGTTGTTTGAATTAGGGTTTCTTCCCGGTCGCCACAACGATGTGTCTCCGCCTTGTGTAAGACATATTTAGACCTATGAAAAATCCTGTTCAATAGGGAGTAAAGGCTATAATGGATCCTTTGACATGGGACTTATAGGAGATAAACATATAACGGTTGAGAGGATTAATAGGAGTATGGATGAGTTGGACAACAACTTATCCAAACTGCCTAAGAAGATGGCGGAGCTTTCTGAGAAGGTATCTAAGGTGAGGGTACCTACCATGACTGCATCTACAGGTCACGTTTACGATGTTCACCATATTCAAGAGCATCAGATGTCAGGGACACCCGGACAGTGGGTTGAGAACCTGCATCCAGCCCATTCTTTCCAACAACAGCCACCGTCTGTACACACAGTTATTGAGGAGTCTTCCCATTATGGGAGGTTGGTGTGTGATACACTAATGACCCTGCTACGAAGGGGAGTTTCGGGGACCATTTCTCTTACAAGTATATCCATACATTCTATAGCACATCAGTTACTCCTACACCTCATCTAACACCACAGAGCTCTAGAACCGTTCATTATCAGGCACCGACATAGCAACAATAGCAGTATTTGTGTTAATAAACATACTAGTCGATCCAATAGATCCCGCATGCTCAGCATCATACCCATCAGCAGCAACATTCCTATGGCCATTAGGACCAATCTTCATGTTCTTCTTTGCCTTCCTCTTCTTCACAGCAACAACATTCATCTTCTGGTCCAATTGATTTCCAGAGATAGATTTTGGAGGAGTTGTTCCTATAGGAACGAGGTACATGATTTGAGGGTTGATCTCAACCATCGTTCCAATCTACGTGATGAACACACTACCCCTATTACATCCGTTCCCATCCAGGTTCAGGATAATCCCAATAGCCTGAACAGATCTCAACAACATCAGCAACAATTAGATCAGGTATACTACTTAGATTCTCACAAATCTAAGCATGAGATCTTTCTATTTGATTGTGTTAATCATATGTCTCTCAGGAGCGAATGGAACATGGTCATACTTGATCGGGAAAGGGATATGGAGAGGAGAGACTCTAAGGCTCAGCCTGAGGGGACTTCAGAGGATGATGACTTCAGGTATCTCCACAGAGTGGATCACCAACGAGCATAGACTTCCAAGAGGAGATTGAGGAGGAGCACGAGAGCAGCGTAGAATGCACGAGATTCATAGTATATAGAGGACCTTGCACCTTCAATTGAGGAGAATGCACATTTATCATGCATTCCTCAACATATAGTAGATGATTCAGTTGCTATTCCAAATGTAAAAGATTCATGTTTGAAAAACTCAATTTCTATGGATAATAAAGTGCATGTATATGTTTATGATCCTGAGTTTTCACATCCTTTTTTTCCTATCTCTTTCCCCTACTCTTATGTCAAGAAAGCACATTGGTAATAAGATTAAAAAAATATGATACTAAAATGGCACGATTTTGTAGAGATAACATCATGGCTAAGGTACCATTTGATGAGTATGTGGTCACTCATCCTTCATTTCAGAAATACTTGAAGGTTAGATGCACACCTAGCAGAGTCAACATGAAAAAACCAAATGTCTATGTCAAGACACACGTTCTCTTGGTTGCCACTACCTTTTGTCTCAAGAACCAAAAGTTGCCACAGAAGAAGAGAGATTTAGGTGGCATTATGTGGTGGGTCATATTGAGTACATGGCATTTGCACACACTCTCCAAGATAATAGCTCTTCGATCAACTTGTTACCCTTTGTCTAATATGAGAAATTGATGTTGGAACCTTTACACTGATCTACTATGTTACTTTAGTTTGCCGATAAATTGATGAAAAAAGCTAAAGGCAAAGTCAAGAATTCATTATTTCGATTGAGGGACATGAATACAGGGTGGACTTCACTGTCCTTGACATGGAAATCCCTAATCATTGGAGAGAGTCACAAATTATCCTTGGACGACTCTTCCTAAGGACTACTGGAGCTAATTGAATTATCAGACATGGATGATGTAGTAACATTCTCCAGGAAGAGAAGAGGAACTACAGATGAAGCATATAAAATGGCAGTGACCTGATTCCAAGTATAGTACAGATTTCTCTTACTTTTGAGAGGTAGACTGCGACGTAGTTAGCACAATTGGGATTTAATCTCAGAACACAATAGTATAAAGTGAGACTCTCTTGTTAGGAGAGGACAGTGTACGCAGAGCGATTGATGAGATGTTGCCAGAGTTCTTGAGATCCGCATCTCCCTATTCCCTTAGTGACTTAGAAGTCCCTTTGGACTTGTCGGTTCCTTCTTCTTTGGAATAACCAAGGGGATTAAAAGATGAGTCGGACGCAACTTTGACCGAATTACCGTTTTTTTTTTGGCGATCTGACTCCTTATTCTTCAATTCAGATGGTGGAAAGTACTACATATGATTCATCTCCACTATGCATAATAATTCTTCTTTTCTAGAGTTTAAGTCACTACCTTCTACACTCAAGTATTTCTTCCTTAAGGGACCAAAGAATAAGTTTCTTGTCATCATTAGTTGTAGGTTGATTGTATACCACAAGACTAGGTTGTTAGAGGTGTTAGAAAAGAACCATAAGGCCATTGGATGGACGATGTAAAATCTCGTGGACATAAACCCCACACTCTATTCACATTATATGTTTGTTGAGGATAATGCTAGTTCTCCCCATGAGTTTCAGAGGAGGCTTAATCAAAATCTACAGTAAGTAATTAATATTTGTACCATGATATGTATTCTGTTCTGTACTAGAGAGCTATGGTCCCTTTTCTCTGCTTGTGGGAGCCATCTCTATATCGAACTGTGAATATGTAGGCTCCAGATTAAGGTCAAGATCTGAAATGGGAAATATACATGATCAGTCTGAATACAAGCACCAAATGAAGAGAATAATTCAGAATTAGGGTCAATCTTCCTATTAGGTATGGAGAGGTGTAGGGAGTAAAATTAATCTCCAGCCAAAAGGGTCAAAACTCATGAAGAGAGTTTTCTCGATTTGAGGGAGGTAGAAGAAGCGGGGAGTCCTCAGGACGGTTCATTGAGTCCGAACTATGCGCCTGAGAATCACCCTGAAAAATTGGGGATGACGAACTCAAGGACTCGATGTGGGTGTCGGCAGGGTCCCGACCAAAATGTCCTGGAGTCGACTTTCGAAGGAAAAAGGAAGATCGATGATAGATGAAAGATATGATGATGAACAAGAAATAAAAGGAGTGCAAAATAGTAGAAGGCTCATTATGAGCAAGGGTCAAAGAGAAGGATGAAAAGAAGAAGTGACAAGAATGCACAAGTGCACTGGACTTTATCTTTCGACTAAATATAAGTCAACTAAAAACCAAGCCAAAATGAATACACCAACTCAACTCTTTCTGAAGTCTTGAGAGTTCATCTATTTTTACTTTTCCAATTTTGGAGTTGTGATTTGGGTAAAAATTGTAACACATCCTTAAGTAGCTAAACCAAGAGGAGAGCGTGTACTGCCATGAAAGTATCCGTGTACTTGTTCCACCTCCTTTTTATTTGTGATCCGCACTTTTTGAGGCCCTCAATATCGGTTCTGGGGGGCAACTCAGCCAAAGAAATAGAAAGAGGAAAGTGATAAGTGAAACCACTACTTCCCTCGCAAGAGAGTTACTCGGACGCAAGATGATGAGACATTCAATCCCATTGTTTTTATTTTTTATTTTTATTTTTTTGAGTCTTTTCACTATAAATTGCCTAACATTTTTTTGGATTTTCTTTTGGACCATGTTACTCAAAATCAAAGGGAGAGAATGACAAAGTAATGGAAGAGATAAATGGATGGAAATCTCACCCTTGTATCAATATGATGAATGCTTAGATAGAAGACTTACAGTTTTTCCTATATATCTCCATGTGGGATGTAAAATAGAATTTGTAAACCTAATCTATATGATATGCAAATGGTGAAATCACCCTAAACAGGAATCACTAGTAACATGAAGAATGGATTGAGTATTACTAGATCCACTTGCAAACTATAAGTACATGTAATATATTAGGGGCGTCGACCTTATCTTACTTGATCCAGCAATTTTAAAAATCTAAGGGTTTAATCACACAAATCAAATAAAATTAAGGCAAAATCATAAAACACAGAAAACAAAGAAAATAAAGGTGAAGAAAACATGAGAAAACTTAGTGAGTCCCCAAGTGAATAATCACTTGGTGAAATTGGTAAAATAGGCCTGAATGTTTAGAGTCCACTTGTATTACTAAAACAATAAATTGACCTAAAAAGAAGTCTCTCTCTAACAAAAATAAAAAATAAAGTGACTATGTTAATAATCCTCTATCTATCTCCTACAGTCTCCAAGTAGCTCAACAATAAATGGACCTAAAAAGCAGTATCTCTCTCACAAAAATAAAAACATAAAGTGACTATGCTAATAATCCTCTCTCTATCTCCCGCTCTGTCCAAGTAGCTCACAATAAGAAGAGCTACTCTCCTCATAGCTCGGGTGCTTCAACCACCTAAGAAGTTTCCTTTGCCTCGAGGTCCCTCACAAGAATAATAATACATAAGAGATTAGACATATAAAAAATTATCTCAAATAAAAAATAAAGCAAGAAAAATGATGGAAAAATATCACAAAATATACCCTAAACATCGATCCCTGGCAACGATGCCATTTGATGAATGCATGTATCGAGGAGGGATCCTAGCATCTGATCTTGGAGGGTATGTGGTGCTTGACAAGTCAAGTCTAGCAATCGTTGTGTAGACCACTCTTACAACTCCCAGATAATATCAATCAATGTGCATCAACAATTAACCCACCCAAAGCACAAGCAAAGAATAATATCAAGCTAAAATATATTATACCCTACATAATGATATGCAAGCGTAGGAGTCAAACCATTAAGGAGCAACGAGAATAGATCAACAAATTATAATAAAAGATAATTAATGTATTTGTGTTTTTATAAAAAAAATATTTTTTATGGGTTTTAATATTTTTATTTTTGGATTTTTAATTCATATTTTTTTGTTTTTAATTTATAATTTTTTTATTTTTATATTTTATTATTTTTAGTTTTCTTATTAATAAATATGTATAATTATATCTGCTATATATAATATAATATATATATAAGATATGTATATATAATATAGAAAAAATCAAGAAAATATCCTAAGTACAGTCCTTTTTATTTTTTTGAGAGTATTAAAAATATTTTTGGTATTCTTAATAATAATAACAACAATAACAATTATATGAATAAATATAGCTATGTATATAGTATGTAGACTAATATATGTACATATATAGCTATAAATATTCAAAATGGTAGAAATAAATTGTTTTTTCCTTTTATCTTTTTCTCTATTTTTGGTATTTTTTCTCAAAAAAATTAGTAATATTTTATATTTTTAGTTAGATAAAAAGAGCAAAACACTAAGCTATAATATATAACCAGACTATTTTGGAATTTAAAAATAGTTAAATAGCTCAAACATTTCCAAAAATAAATTTAGTATATAATAAATAATTAATTAACTTATAGAAATAAAAAACTCTATTTTTGGATTTTTTTATATTTGATTAATAATTTTTATAAGATTTTTTGGATTTTGCAATTTTTAGTGTCTTTATTTTGAGATTTTTAATGACTTGTGTTTATAATCAAAAAATATTATAATAAATATATTGTAAAAAATTTAAATTTTTTCAAAACATTTTTGTGATTTTTATGTATTTTTAAATGCAAACAGGGAATAAATGCTATATTTTGGATTTTTAATATAGGAAATATTTTAAATTGCCTTATGAAATTTATATGGTATTTTAAATATTATTAGGCAATTTAAATAAATTTCCTACAAATTTTAAATGCAAAATTATATTTTTAATGTAAGAAATAAAGAAAAAAAATGCAAACATTATTAGGGACTAAAATGCAATTTAAAAAGTTAAAACTCATTTAAAAATAAAAAAGAGAACTATAATGGCCTCTACACAAATTTTCTTTGAATATTTAACTCATGCAATGTTGACATGGTATAAAAGCACTTTTCAAAAACAGGCAATGCATATATGCAAAATATCCAAAAAAAATTAAATCGGATTATAAATTTAATGGATTGAATAGTAACCCAAACCCTAATGGGTGTCCCTGCAAAAAGATACCATCTCACGTATATGGGCATGTGAAGTGGCGAGAAGAAAATTTTGGAGGAACTGAAAGGAGTACACGGGTCCTACTGAAAAGTATTCAGAAGTGTTTACACTACACTTCAAACTTTCTTGGCTATAAAGAAAATACAAAAAAGTCAGTTGTAGATTACAAATTACCCACTTTGGCATTAGCAGAGGGATGTATCTCCTTCACTTGCCACACATTGCACGCTCAGCAGTTGATGATGCTTCAACACTGGAGGGTTACAATTAGGTCATGGGCGCGTCCGCAGCTACTGGATGCTTCAGATGGGTCTGAGGGCCATCGGAGTAGTCCTCAGAGGTCGATGAAGTCTTGGAGTTGTAAGTACATTATATTGAACCAAAATCAATTCCAAAGGGGTATTTGACCTCCAGAATCTATAGAAAAAGCTAAAGCACACATGCGAGGGGGTTTTGGGGCTATCATTAGGTGGAAATGGGTGAAAGTGGAGTCGGGTGGAGCTCTCCAATGAGGTGGCATAGGAGGAGAGATGACCTCAATCTATGTGAGATTGAGGGGGCTGGAGGTGCCTGGGATGTAGTAAATCAAAGCGAAAGAAAATGGGGGTGAAAAGCGGGTCAGAGAACTAGCAAGATACAAGGAAATAGAGGTCGTCACTGCGCTCTAGCGAACTACAAATCAAAGATTTGATAGAATAAAATTTTATTTTAACTCAAATAAAAACCTAACTACTATAATATAAATCATAGAAACAGAAATAAAGCAAATGATAGGGCTCTATCATATAGGAGAAGGGAGTCGGTCAGAGCTCCGCCCGAGGTAGTCAACGGTGCTCGGATCACCACCTTCAGGGCTCTTCATCCACTCCAAAAGACTCTGATAGCTTCCTATTGTGACAAGGGAACTTGAGATGAAAGAAATAAATGGATTTTGAGGATTTAGGTGGGTCAAACGTGGATTGAAATTGGAGGGGGGTATTTGTACAGGGGCATCTTTACTTGGGAAGAACACATGATTCAACGACTCGTTGATCGAGGAGGGATGATGACGTGAAAGTCCACGGATAAAAGTTAAGAAGGGATCAAAGCTAAATATTGAAAGAATTAGAGTGGAAAAATCAAGAGAGACAGGCGATTGATGAGGTCTGACAGACTAGGTTTGCATGTGGGTCAGTTGACTGGAGGTCAACTAAAGACTAGTCCTGATTGGGACATGTCATCGACTACAGGGTGAAAATAGGTACAAAAATAAATAAAAATAAATTGATAAACAATTTTTTTATATTTTAATTAAAACATGAAATATATTTATTATTTTATGTAGTATTTTAATCTGATTTTTATTTATTTATTTTTCATTTTTGTTTGTTGTTTGTTACTTTTGGCGGTACATTAATATGTATATTTACCTACATATTAAGTATTGTATTTTTAATTTCTTTTTTAGATTTTTTAGTTTATATACATAATTTATGTATTTATAACTCAATTAAATACATACAAATATATTTTTTATTATATTTTTTGAAGTAATTTGTATACTTAAATAAATATGTGTATTTATTATAGACGTATTTGTTTGTATACTTCATCTATATATCTTAATAAACTTATATATTTATTGTTTTTTGGATTTTGTTTTAATATAATTATGTACATATATGATAAATAATATTTAAAGAAATTATAAAAATATGAAGTAGTGAAAAATATAAGGAATAATACAATTGATTATTTTATTCAGATAAATTGAACAATATGGGCCCAAATTCTAATTGTTACATTTTAACTCCAAATCAAATGAAATCACCTTTATTAAATTGATAGTTGAATTTTATATACAATTAAAGTGAATTTTTTCCATTTTGATACAATATAGAGAAGATACATGTCTGTGAAGTTTGGATTTTGGCTTTTTATTTGGAGTGTCTAAAACACACAGTGCATTATTTTCTCATGGAATAAATTTGGAATTTTTCTATGTACTTTTATGTACAAGTTGTATACAAAGATGGATATAAATAATAAAGAGTAAAATAGGTCCCAAATTGAATTATTAGGGAATTAAACATTAGGATTTTTATTGTATTTGTTGCCCTTATGTCCACCTACTTTCCTTGTCGACCCAATCATCATGATGCCTATGTCTGAGGTCTATGATCAATCAATGCATATGGTATTTTATTTTTTTCCTTTTATTTATTCTTTTATGTTGGCATTAAGTACAATATTTTATACAATATTTACAATGTAAATAATTGATGTTACTTCTACAAAGTCATATACATGGATTCAGATAGTGTTTAAAGTCTAAAATAAAAGAATAAATGTGACGAAATGAAGATTCATCACTTATTCATCGTGACAGTCAAATTTTAACGGTCTTAAATTTACTGAAATCAACCTCTTCTGATCGAGATGTTAGGAATGTGTGGTTTATACGAAATTTGAAACACATATTTCATTTAATATCCTAAGTAAATTCCCCAAGGATCCATTTCAAAAAAAAAAATCAAAAAATGAGGGGACTGGCCATTTTTTGTTAATTTTTTATTATTTCATATGGGATAGAAGTATCGAATTAAATTGAATTCGGAATGACATAATGGTGGTATTTGTGACGAAATCCCCCAAGATTTCATTTCAAAAAAATTAAAAATAATGAGAAAATGATCCGATGTAGGTAAGTTACCTATAATATATATATATATATATATATATATATATATATATATATATATATGGAATTGTAAAAGTAGCCATAGAACTTGTAATAAATCTGACTGCATTTGCACAATTTCGTTGCAGATAGATTTTTATTATGGGTTGTCGATTGTTGATGAGAATAAATTAATGGGTAACGTAATGGTGGATCGTTGTATGGAAACATCTTGAAAGGAAATCCAAATATTAACTACAAAGTCGGACTATATTGTTAAAAACGAAAATTGGTTGATTGTTGCAGCTCACTCACATTCCCTTTTGTGATTTGAGAGAAGGAAATAAAAGCTAATAGGCCATATGAGTCGGGTGAGCACGATAAAATAGTACTACATCATAAGTAATACAAGTGTGGGTGTAATATATTAGACACTTTAAAAAGACACACCCCGGTGTATCCCAGAAAAATAAATGCAGAAGATTCATAGTTCTTGACGGAGATACTGATCAACACTAAAAATATATAAGTGTGCTAATAAGGCACTTGAGTGATCCTTGTTCTTATGAAAGGACAAAAGAAATGACATAAACCTCAATGCTTCATATTTGACCATTCCATCTTACACTTTTTTAGTTTGACAACTAAAGAGACGATAGAATGATGTGCAACTCTATTTATTCCTTAGAGTTGAGGGTTGGGTCCTAAGGAAGACTTTTCAGACCGAAACCTGGGCGAAACTTAAACTCTACACTTGCATATATGATCCACAATAAATGTCATACTTCTCATATGTATATATATATATATACAAAGAACCTGATAATTAGGTAAGTTGAGTTCCTTTTGAGTGAGACTTGGCTAAACTCAGAGTATAAGAGTCATAAGAAATTCGTATCTTGAATGTGAAGTCTCGTATCTTGCATGCAATGTCTAGGATTCAACTTACTTATTCATTCTTGATTTGCTCGAGGATGAGCAAAGTTTAAGTATAGAGGAGTGTTGAAGTGAATCTCAGATTCATCATCATTATTCTTATTATTTAATCCTCTATCTTAAACGAATCCATTAACTTATTAACTAGTTGATATTAACTTCTAACAACTTATAAATAATTAACGTTAATTATTGTATATAAATAAAGGATCCAATTATTGTATATATGTATTTATAGTTCCTTTTATTTTATGTGCTTCCCGTTATTAAAAATATAATAAAAATTAATTTAATATTGTACATAATATATTGTATTTTATTCATTATCCAAAAATATCAAAAAATAATAAAATAAATAAATAGAAATATGTTTGTTCCTTATATTAAGCTTCTATATATGATGTATTTCAGTTTTCGATTCCAAATAAAATTTGCGGATCTTGAAAAATTACGTAACTTTCATGTCGAACACTTTTTATTTCTACTTTATTTACTATTTTATTTATACATATCTTTATTTTTTACACTTCTTTAATTTCTGTTTGGACCACATGGCCCAATCATGAGTCTCCACATACCTGCTCTTCTTTGAGCCCCGCTTACCTTATGGACCACATGATCTCTTGATCAGGAGACCTATAACAGTTCATTTCCATACGCATCTGGGTCGCATGATCATTTTATCAAGGGGCACACGTTCATTCACCCACAGCCAAATCAGTGCCGTTGGGTCGCTTGATCCAACGACAACAGGTTGTCTTCCTCCTCCAGCGATTGAGCCTCGAAGCATTGCGACGCATCGACGGCGGCTGTAACGAACTAAAAGGAAGGATTCTTTTTTGAAATCTAATCCCTCACAATCCATGAAGGCCTACGATATCTTGAGACGTAGATACATGGATTATGTAACTAACTAAAATTCGAGTCCACTATTCGGTCGTAGATCGTTGGAATTTTCTATCCTAAAGTTAGATTGCGATGTGAATGTAATTGTGCGGCTCATGCGTCTTCGCAAAAGGTACATATAATTATATAAGGGACACTTGATGTCATTGGGTAATATTGGGATGTGGTGCAATAATGCATCACGTCTTACCACAGGCGAAGGTTATTGCGGTGTCCACATCGTTTAAGCTAAACGGTCGACGTCATTTGGATTGATTGGATTCGATATACAAGCTGTTCACCCCATCGAATTTATGAAGATATCGTTGTTAAATAGTGAGAATACTTCTTTCAAACAAGGACAAACACATATAGGGAGCACACATGTTGGTAAGGAGTATCTACTTACAACATACACAATTTTGAGTGACCAATATGTTAATAAATGGAAAGATCTTAAATCTAACAATATCAGTGAATATAAAATAATCAATGACTCACAGGAGAGGAATCATGTACCACTTTGCTGAGTAGCAGAACCTCGAATAATTTAAAATTTTAATACGATCTTTATTTTATTATATGAATCAGAATCAATGGATTTGATCTATATTTTAAAGTAAATTATAAAAAACTCCACGTATCATGCGGTTGATTTCAATATCATACATGAACTTTTAAAATGTAACAATGCCGTGTACCTGATCATTAATATTTGTCTCAATGTGAATTTGAGTTGTTGTAATTTAAGGTTACAAAGACAAAATGATACATTAAAATTCAATATAAGGACCACACTAAAACAGATTTTAAAGATTGGATATCACATTGTTACTTTTCAAAGTTTACATATGAAATAGAAATGGATGTATTGTTTAGGAAGTTTATTCTAATGTACTCTATAATGTAATAATAATAAGAAGTGCATTTTAGCCATGAAATCACAAAATTGCGCATACCTATGGGCAAGGATTCCTTTTTTATAAACGCACACATGCATACGATTATTGCTTTTGTTTGGTATAATAATATTTTTTATAATTCAATATGTAATGATTATATTTAGGGAAAAATGAGTATGCTCCCTGACTTATATGTTCCTAGCCTTTCCAATATTTTTTAATTTTTCTGAAATGAAATCTAGTGGAATTTAGATCACAATATGTTACCATGGTGTCATCTAAAATTCGATTTAATTCAAGACTTCTATCCTTTCCATAAATTAATCCCCTTCAGATGGAAATATTAGGAATGTATATTTTACACGAAATTTGAAACACACATTCCACTTATCATTCTAAGTAAATCCTCTCGTGATTCATTTTAAAAAAATAAAAAAAATTGCGTAAAAATGATGTGAGCAAACTCTTATATGACGCAATACAACATACTTATTTAACCCTTATATCTATATAATACATATATGACAGGACAGCATTTAATAATATGTGGAAAATTGCTGAATTAAAGTTGGCTATTTTGAACTCCGAAAGTACCGAGCTTATTTGATGTTTGATCTCTCTTCTCTGTGTGTGTCAAGAGTAGGCTTGGATCGAACGAGTAATTTGAAGTATTGAAGCTATATCTTATACAATTCCCTGGATATTATACTTTGAATTTCACGATAAATATCATATTGGTGCAGTGATTATTCATTACATTTTCAAACATTTTCTACTGATCTTAATTGAGTTAACAATGATTAGTTGAAGATTATAAGAAATTCTTGTTATATAAGATTTTTTAATTATTAAGGAGAGAGAGGGGTTAAACTATGATCATTGAAGTGGAAGCCTACTCCTACCACCAAACCATTAAGTGGATTCTCAGTTGTATTTTCATTATTTACTACTGATTTTTCTTAAAATATTGTAGTGCTCATCGTAAATGGCACGTAAAAGTGGAAAAAAATATATAGCTATAATCGTTGTGATACCACTTGAAAGTGGCAATATAACTGTTGAAATCTAATGCAAGAATCAAGACAAAGTCACAATGATTTACATGGAAAAACCTATGGAGAGAGAAAAACAATGGGGCACACACAATCCTAATCTCCCTCACAAGAGATTAGATTTCTCTCTTCATTAAAATAATGAAAAAGAGGGGGATGAGTACATATATAGGATGGTG
Organism: Ottelia alismoides; assembly: GCA_037367405.1. Taxonomy (NCBI): domain Eukaryota; kingdom Viridiplantae; phylum Streptophyta; class Magnoliopsida; order Alismatales; family Hydrocharitaceae; genus Ottelia; species Ottelia alismoides. The sequence continues at coordinate 678,769 of JAZKJV010007211.1, forward strand.
GGTAAATGGTCCCTCATCCAAGATCCGTTTACCCATTTTAAGATCCATACAACTCAACAATCCCCTTAAAGTTGGGGATACATATCAACCATGCCCAACTTGCCCACATTCAGCTCAAATTACATCGTGCGCAACCCCTTTATGAAGGGAACAACGATCTGATCACCGGATTTCAAGTAGGGAAGACACAAACATCCATCACCGATTTTTATTCTTGAATAAAGTGTCTTTCTATCTCCATATACTTTGTTCTATCATGCATCACTGGATTGTTGGTCATATTTATTGTTGTTTCACTGTCACAAAATATTTTTATTGGTAGCAACCTCAATACCCAAATCTTTCAATAGGAAATGTAACCACGTAACTTCAGTGATACCATTAGCTAGAGCCGGATATTCGGCTTTGGCACTCGATCTAGAGACAATATTTTATTTCTTACTTATCCAAATGACAAGGTTCCACAAAGATACACAACATATCCTAAAGTAGATCTCATGTCATCAACTGATTCAACCTATCCTACATCTGTATAGCGTTCAATAGTAACATCATTGTGTTTTCTGAACGTAAGTCCTATACATGGAGATTTCTTTATATAGCAAAGAATTCTGTTAACGACATTCACATGAATTGACGTAGGAGCATGCATAAACTGAATTGTAATATTCAACGCATAAGTAATGTATGGTCTCATGAGAGTAAGATAAATTAATTTTCCAACTAATTTTTAGTATCTTTGCGGGTGAGCATGAGACGTACCCAGTCATTATCTCAACGTATTTGACTGGAGAGTAAGAATCTTGTCTAATGGAGGTTCTTAAGAGAAACCGCAAGGCGATATGATGGAGCATAGCTGATCTCCAGTGGATAAGTCCGGCCCTGTGCTCCTACCATATCTATCACGAGGAGGACGTCAAGCCATCGCATGAGTTCCAGCGATGACTGAACCCGAATCTTCAAGAGATGGTCATGAAGGAAATATCAAAATGGTGGAGCACTGATTTTATCTACCCCATCTCTGACTCCAAGTGAGTTAGTACATTACATGTGGTGTCCAAGAAGATGGGCATCACTACAGCTGCGATTGAGTCTGGAGAGGAGATAGCTACCCGTGTACCCACTTCATGGAGGGTCTGTGTGACTACAGACGACTGAATCAGGCCACAAAAAAGGTACATTTCCCATTGCATTTTATTGATCAGATTATAGAGAGGCTAGCTGGGTAGAGTCACTATTGCTTTCTTGACGGGTACTATGGTTACAATCAGGTGGCCATAACGCCCGAGGACCAGGACAAAACGACATTCACCTATCCGTTTGAGACTTATGATTTCGGACCGATGCTCTTTGGTCTATGATTTCAGACCATAGCATCTTCACATACTGCCACAAGATTGAGGCAGGAGGATATCATTCTGGGAGGAGAACAACATAGAAAGTGCTCCAATTTAGCCTATGGTGGCCTACCCTCTTCAAGGATTCTGATGAATTCGTGAAGAGGTGTATTGATTGTTAGAGGTTGGACACTTATGGACAGCGTAATATGATGCTCATGCAGCCCATTCACTTATGTGTGGTTTTTGATGCACGGGGCATTGATTTCTTGGGTCCATCCCCTAAGTGTCATAGATTTGAGTATTTTCTATTGGTTGTTGATTATGTGAGTCATTGGGTTGAGGCTATACCCGCCTGAACTGCATATGCTAAGATTGTTTGCTGATTGTTACGGAAGAATATCATTTCACGGTTTGAGGTGCCTAGAGTATTGATATCTGATGGGGGGTCTCACTTTATCAACGACGAGATAAAGTCCCTTGCTAACGAGTTCAACATAGACCATCGAGTAGCTATTCCATATCATCCTCAGACCAAAGGACTTGCTTAAATATCGAACAGGGAGATCAAGACAATATTGCAGAAGGTAGTTCACCCAAAGTGAAAGGATTGATTATAACATTTGGACTCGGTCTTGTGGGCATATCGGACTTCCTTCAAGACTCCTTTTGGTACATCTCCCTTTCATCTCGTTTATGGCAATCCCTTTCATTTACCTGTTTAGATTAAGCATAAGTCACTATGGGTTGTCACTGAGATATTATTGGATTCAAAGAGTATAGGAGATCAAAGAAAGGCCGAATTGACAACCATGGATGAACTTAGAGATGTAGCCTTTTCTAACACCCTACAATATAAGGAGCGAGTAAAAGGAATGGCATGATTCTCATATCAGCCATAAGCAGTTTGAGCCAGATCATAGAGTATGGTTATTTAATGCCATGTTTAGATTATTTCTAGGGAAATTATAGAGTATGTGGAAAGGACCATACCTAGTCCGAAAGGTGCGTGACAATGGTAGTATCGATATATCTGAGATATCATCAGAGTTCACCTTTCGAGTCAACGGTCAGCATCTCAAGACATATCTAGATTATGATCCGATGATTGTTGACGTAGCCCGATTCCTTTTGCATGAGGTGCGGTCTTTAACTCACATCATTTGCATCTCATGCCAGATTACCATTTTTCTTCCACCTTGTATAGATCCAGATGTCCATATCATCTCATTCTTCTGTCTAACACCCTATTTGCATCTTGTGATTATGGTATACTTAAGGCATGTTTGGTTTCTGGGTTGGACTGGGTTGGGTTGGGGTACACCAGTGTACCCCTCCTTCCAACCCTCTCAATCCTCCTCACAGTTTACTATTCACAGGGGTACCCCAACCCCAACCCAACCCAACCCAACCCAGTCCAACCCAGCAACCAAACAAGCCCTTAGGGTGTACTTTACCCTAAGTATGGGGGGTGTCATATTTGTGATTATTCTTTGGATTCTTTTTACATTTATTTTGTTGCCTATACTTAGGCATATTTTACCCTAAGTACAGGGGAGGTAGACCCTGTACATCCTAACCCTCAATTTCCCCTTTGTCTATAGTGTGCTATAATTAGGATTACTTGATCCTAAGTATAGGGAGATCACCGACTTTTATTCATTCCATTCTTTTATTTGCCGTTGTAGTATAGACTTTCTTTTGACTTCCCTATACTAAGCATGAGTTATGTCTTCTTCATCGCTCTTTGATCACTCTGAGAACGTCGTTCGAGCTAAGTATAGGAGGTTGTCATATTTATTACATATATATTTTAACCATAACTCGTACTTTGAATGAGTGTGTTAATAAATAAAATGGCTAAAATCTTTTATCCTAAAAAACACAAAAATTTAGATATTTTTTTGTATTTATAATTCTTTATTGCACATACATAGCGATTTAGAAAAATCATTTTTGTAAAAATGATTGTAAAAATGTTTTGCATGTAAAATTTTTGTAAACATTTTTGTATCAAAATTATGTATATAATATAATTTTTTTGTAAAATATTTGAAAAATAAAAGTTTGCAAAAACCCTTGTGTATATGTTTGTAAATAGTTTGCAAAACTTCCGCATTCATGCATGCATTCAAACATTTTCAAAAATTTTACACATTTCCAAAAATTTTGTATAAAAATATTTTTGCATATATTTGTATATTCTTCTGAATTATAGTTGATATTTAAACTAGTTTGGAATTAAATTGGAAAATGGAGCTTGGTTAATACCTTAATCCATCTAATTCTCGGAGGAACCTTATAGGATTTGGGGTTAAGACTTTCCAGGTCCATTATTGACTTAATTATTTGAGTCCACTTGGATATGTTCGCATGTCATCTTGACGAGCCTAAGTAGAATACTTAACAACGCACACATGACTCTAACAAACAATTTCTTTACTGCACCTGCATCGTACACATAACTCTCTACAGATGAGGTGGTGAGGAGGCAGTTTCATTTGGCTTGGGGTAGCATACAAGGGTAGTACTTCTAGGTGGAACCTCTCATCTTCCTTTAGCGAGGAAGTGCACCTCAACGGTCTAGCGGTGTTGAGGTCTAAAGACAGGAGTTGTGGTTTGCGATAATGCTTCAAAAGAGGGATAGCCTACTGAATCAAGAGGAAAACGTTCTTATGTATATATGCTACACCATGTACATATGTTGTACATATGTACATCAAAAAAATGTGCAAAAAGAAAAACTCCAAAAAAGTGGGCATGCCTGATTGAAAATAAAATGCCTGCCGGGGTGTGTGGAACTTAGAGGCTGTTGAGTCTTAAACTTAAGTCCAATTAAGGTTCTGACAAACTAATAATTCAAAGGTCTGATTGAGCTCTATACTTCAATTTAATGAAGAGAAGTTTAATAGTCAACCTTGATTCTCCTTCTTTTTCTTTTCTTCTTGTTTTATCTACTTTCTCAAATAAATGTTTGCCAAGGGACTAGCAAAGGTAAAGTATAGGGGGGGTGATGAATCCCTGATTCTCACTCTTTATTCTTTTATTTTAGCTATTTATCTAGGTAAATCATCATGTAAATAGTTGTAAATACAATTAGTTAGCATTCATCATGCATTGTTAATATTGCAAAATTAGCATGTATTTGTTTAAAAATAAAAGAATAAAGGAAAATAAAAATAAAAGAAGTATTTAGAATAAATACATAGCGATATGAACCCTAAGAGAAGGTCAAACCTTGACTTGATTGTCAAATAAGATAAGTAGAGAGAGATAGGCTTACTTTATGTGTATATATTACCTATATAGGTAAATAATTATTTTGTGATAAAATAAAAATAAAATATTATGTTTACCTTCTTGTATATAGTCCTAGAAATAAAACAAAAAAATTAAAATTAGAAAAAAAAATAAATCCTTTCCCATTTGTACAAAATACATGTATATATGTTTCACTCCATATTTATTTTATAGCTGTAAATAAATCAAAAAAATAAAATAAAAAATTATTTTGTACCCCCAAAATATTTAGAAAATAAATAAAATATAAGATTCAGATTTTTTTGTAAAAATAACAAAATAAAAATAATTTTACGAAATACATAGGTGTATTATACATGTATATAATGCTATATACTATATATAGATTAAATTATTTTTCTTAAAAACAATTAAAAATCACACAAAAATAGTTTGACGTATAATAAAAAATTTTCATTTTATAAACTTTTTATTTTAAATTCATTTGCTTTTTTTATTGATTTTGGAAATATTTTGTAAAATCAAATTTTCTAATTGGTCCAGCTTGGGTGTTGACCTCCGGTCAATGTCTCCCCCTTCCCAGGTCAGATACGGATTGTGTTCGACGGAACCGCTTCTCGATTTTCTCCAGCCCACCTCCGAGCTCCGGTTGCCTCGAAATTTAGACCCAATAAACCTCGTAAATCCGCCATCTTCATGGGTCCCTTGGATGATCCGGATCACTCTCTGGTGTCGTACCTTTCACCAATCCTTCTAGACTCTCGAGCATCTTATATAGTATCTCTTCCGCCTACCCAAAGCCCTAGCTCGTTCCTCGCCCTTTCTTCCACCCCTAGGCACCTTTGGTCGAGTGACAGCTACCGGAGGCCATCCATGGACCAGAGCTTGGTCATGTGGTTCATGCAACTCAACTACGTGGCCAGCGAGCGCGATCGCGTCTAGTCTCCCAGCCTTCCACAGTTTGGTAGAGGCCATAAACCAGCCGACCACCATCGCCTGGAGCTCAGGGATTCGTTCCAACCTTCAGGTATCCCGCATATCCCCTTCATTTTTCTGTTTAATTTAGTCATTCCATTTTTCTCTGTCGCATGTTCATCTGCTCCTCCCCGGTCGTGGAAGCCTCATCTCATCTTCACATCCTTATCGATCAAACCCCCTACGAACGCTCCATTTTGCACTGCACCCTGAGCATCCTTAGGCTCGACCATCAGGTCGAGATTGAGGCTGGGATCTCCCTCTACCATCTTCGCCGGAGATCGACCTCCATTCCCCCATGCTTCTCCCTTCCTTATCAAGCAATAACCCGACCAAAGCAAAGCCCCCGAGTCGCTCTTCCCTTCGTAGGACATTGCTGGCGCAAGGTGCCACTTCTGAGGCCCCCAATAGCTCAGGCGGTGCACCCCAGGTGACCATCCATCGCTACCACCATCTGACTGCCCCCAGCTCCATCAGACCCATCACCCCGACACGTCGTGACTCCACGAAGCTGGTGGACCTCCTCGCTCTTCAATCTGGCCAGCAGATCCCCTCCGCTACTCGATCAAAGTCCGACGGGGTGGTGTTCTTCCAATGCTCTTCTTAGTCATCGGATTGCACCCCTTGCTCCAGACATCATCAGAGTTGCCCGACAGAAAGATGTTGCGGCCATTAGATCAGAGCAGCAGCGCCAGATCTAGTCGTACGTCCGCGACAGCTTCTGCACCGTTAGATCAGCAGGTGGCTGGCGATCAGAGTCATATGCCCACAAAGCCTCCCGCATGCGCATGCAGGTATTTTGCATCTTTTATCCCACATTTATGTGCTTTATTTTCTAGTCCAGTAAATAAACATTGTAGCATAAACAGTTTGCAGTTTGGACCTATGTTTTCAGTATTTGTATTTTAGTCCTTACGAACCTGAGACACGTGCATGTACACGTAAGTTGTCGGATATTTGCTTGTCATATCCCTGAGATTTATCGATGTTATGTTTTGAGTAAAACTTTCTCATTATTGCATATATACCCTTATGCATGTAATTTGATCATATGTATGAATTAAGTGGATAAATTGCAAGTTTAGCCTAGAGATTTTTATGTGTGTTATATTCTGGCTTGAGAACTTTTGAATAATTGCAAGTAGCTCTGTGTGTGTTGTGTACTTAGGATTCCAGGTGCTATAGTTAGATATTTTTAATTGCTTTTTCATAAAAATCATCTCCATGGAATAAAGGCATTTTTACCTTTTTAAACTTGCCTTTTAGTCTAGGATGTATACTGTTTCACTGTTTTAATCTTGTTTCATTTTTATAAAATTATATAAAAATGGGAAAAATCACAAAAAATAATAAAAAAACATATGAATATTTGAAAAAACATAAAAATATTTTTGTTTCCCATTTTGAGCATTCTCAATCTTAATAAAAATTGTGAAGGCATGCTTGTGTGTTTGATTGCCTTGTTTCTTTCGCATGCCTTCTCTTAATTAAAAATATAAAAAATTTTGCAAATTAAAAACCACCAAAACATGCCTTTTATTCTTTGATTAGGACTACTTTGTAGGTTTACTCGTGCTCCTTGAGTTCAACCGTGGTCACTATACCAAGTTAAAAAATAGCGGAAACCACTGACATTTCCTTGATTTTGTGCTTTGATTTATTGATTTGTGCGATCTTGATTTTCTTGTTAATTACGCTTCGTGATTCGGGTCGCAACGACCTTTAATATTACTTAACCTCAGTGGCAAAGCGTGTCATCAAGATGGCACCGTTGCTAAGGAGAACAACTTAGTAGTCTTTTCAGAATTTTATCTCTATCTTATATAACTGTTTTATGACATTCTCTCTGCTTTGTTTTTTGTGCGAGGAACCGCCCGAGCATTCTGTGGCTTTCAGTTGGAGTAACCGCACCCGAGGAGGAGCAAGAGGATAGGAGGGAATTAGTTATATTGGATAGAGTAGAGTAGCTTAGTCTATTTTCTAACATATTTTATTATTATTGTAATAATACATGGACACTCAGACTCTTTCTTGGACACTTGGCATATCGAGGTATGTTTCGCCGAGCACCGGTTTACTCGGGGGATCTTACCGTAATTTTCGTCGGTTTTGATTTCGCCACATTTTATTTCCTTTGATTCTTGAAGAATTTGGCCCATACAGTTTGGGATTTCTTCGATTACGATGTAAATAATTAAGGCCCAATCCCTAATATATTTTTTGCACCTATAGATTCATAATTGGACCTTATTAATAACTCATAATAAAAAGTTAGATTTATTAGACTCGATTTCACATGCCATGAGGAACCACATACAGTAATAGCAGGACCCGTTGTGCAAGCACCGAGTGGTTCCCAAGATCAGACTCCAGACTTGATCTACTTGGCTAACTCTGGTTCTTCGCGCTTAGAAATTGCTCATCTAAGGTTGTTTTCTTCTTGCATCATTTAGATTAGTTTAAATTCAGTCTTTTAATTTATACACGGATCACCCTACATGTAGAGCGCTGGCAACATGTACGCATCTCTTACTTTACATGCATCATAGTGTTTGATTGCTCATCAGGTTTTTGACTTCTCACCTTATTTTTGGACTTAAAATAATAAGGAGATTGGAAAATTCGTTAGACATTCGCTTGCTTATTGAAAAATATCTTAAAAAGAGATAGCCATAAAATTGAGACTACTAAACAAATTTGATCCTAAAAGATTCATCACTTAAAAATATGTTTTGGGAGAGTCATCCCTTCATTGTTTGGTTTGCTTGCACGAGAGTGACCCGCACACTAGGCTAGAGCCACACCTGAACTCTTGTTAGACTACTAATCTTGAGTCGTTCTCCCGTGAGGATCGCTCCAGTTTTCGATAAAGCAGGTTGCGATATCCTTAACAGAGCGAGTTAATCGGTAGTCGGTAAACGATCCACAACTTGTACTGGCTGGAAAAGATCTAGCTTTAGGATTGGGCCAGTCTCTTGGGAGCATCGGGTACGTTAGTCGACCTGCTCGACTGGATTATCACCTAAATAAAATTGACAAGATGAACAACCGAACGCTTACGGTCATCAGCTCAGTGTTGCTTAGGTGGATTGGGGGTTTGACTGCCGATCTTGTTTGTATCCAGATCTCATATGCACTTCTTCTACATCATGATAATGGGTCGGAGGTCCCTTAGGTTGCCCTTGGCAGCACCTCTCTCGAGCACTCTTCCCCCATTCATCTAGGAAAGTTCTAGAGAGCTTGGACCAATTCTTTGAACCCAAGTTCAATTCCACCCTGTTCCACCTTGACCACACTTCCTCCAGTCCCGAGGTGCCTGAGCAGAGACCATCACAGATATTTGTTCATTTGACGGCACTTGAGTTCAGGTGTTTTGCCTTTACAGAGACCTGTGAGATGGCCAACAGTGAAGAGTACACCAATGGATACCCTCAGGGTTCGACGTATGTTTTAGATTAGAGCAGCATCGACAATACACTTCTAGCCTCCCTGGAGACGATGCAGAGGCAGATTAGAGACCAGGGAGCCTTCATGGCAGAGGTACGCATGGAACTGACTCAGATGCGAGCCGACAGAGAGGAGAAGTAGAGCAGGCAGTGGAGAGATTGCAGAGGTTGATGGAGGAGATGGAGGATTGCCAAAGGAGCCAACCAGACCAGCTAGCCTGATAAGGGTGTTGCACAACCCTGATGCAACCCTTACACACCGTTGGATTCAGCTTGCAGTAATTCTTGGGGACTTCAAGCTCCCTCCTCAGACCATTTAGATCTTGTCCAAATTCCATGGGCTTGCCACCGAGGAGCTGCATCTCCACCTGTAAGAGTTCGAGATGATCTGTAGTACTATACACGATAGATACGTGGATGAGGACACCATCAAGATGATGGATATTCCATTCTCCCTTGTAAATAAAGCATCCTGTTGGCTGAAACATTTAGGGACATATGTCACTTCGTGGGAGCAGCTTCGGATAGAGTACTTGAACAAGTACTATCCACTCGTCCAGACGAATGCAGCGTGATCTTTGACTAATAATTTCTCTATGATCCCCAATGAGCAGTTCCATGAGGCGTGGGATCGATTCTGAGAGCTCATCAATCGATGTCCACATCATGACATATCCAAGCCCAACCTAGTACAGATCTTCTTTGTGGCCTGACACCAGAGCTGCAGGGGCTTGTGAATGCTTCTTGTAGGGGTTCTTATTTCGCCAAGGATAAAGACCAGGTTTGATCCATCTATGAGGAGATGGCCAAAAATTACGCAGTGAAGTCCCAGACCTGGCACTACACTCAAGGGAAGCCCCCACCCCATGTCGTGTCCTAACATAGGATATCACGAGTTGATGCAGGTGCGTCCACCTCTTCAACAATCGTAGCACAGATAGAGTCGTCATTCGTTGATATGGGTATTATGAACGGGAAGCTGAACCGTATCGAGATCATCGAGAAGAAGTAGTGCCAGGGCATGACTCGGATCGATCAATTGGCATGGAACCTGAGTGACCTAAAAACCCAGATCATGTGTCTCTAAGAGGCACAGATGGATTCTCAGCCCCGTCTCAGGTCATCGGCTGATCCTAGCAGCATCGGCTCGTACCAACACTCCGCCTAGTACAGATAGGTTCACCACTTCCCGACGGAGTCGGTCCAACAGTTGCACCATCAGTACTCTTAGCCACTCCCATCTCAGGACACTCAGATGGTGGTGTATCATCAGGATCAACCATTAGCAGTTCTCCCTCCATCCCCTACAAGCAGGAGTTGTTGATGGAAGTCAACGTGATTTGGTATGACAAACAACAACCCGAGATCTGCTGAGTCCATCTCAGACTCAGGTGGTCGATCGGAGGTACCTCGTCCCAGCAGTTGCCTCCAACTTAGGGTGGGTAGATTGACAAGCAGCAGTAACAGCCCCAGTTCTCCCACCAGCTACAACAGCAGCATTTCCAGTCGGGTCCTCGTCCCTACCAATAGGGAAAACAGTTGAGGCAGCAGTAGCAGCCTCAGCAGTATTCTCAGCCTCCCCCTCATCAGTTCCAGTAGATGCCTCCCTTTCAGCGAAGCAACCCATCCAGTTCTCATGGGCCTGCTTATGAGAATCCAGCTCTAGATGATCTTACCCGCCTACTCGCAGACTAGCAGGCATCCTTTAGGCGGGAGATGGATGAGTTTATCTAGGAGATGAAGGAGATCATCAAGGGAAAGGTTGTCATACCCGCTCATATTAAGCCCAACCCATATAACCTGAAGTGAAAATCTGAGCAAGTACAGTCTACAGAGACCACCACTCTTAGTCAATTATTGGGTGACATTGCTTCATACACATTTGATGCTGATTTTGTGTCACTTAGGAGCGGTAGGATGCCAGCCGATGGTGCCTCGTCTGAGCGATGACACCATGAGGATTCTTGGGGATTATAGCGGTGCTGACGCTGCTAATGAAAACGATGGTGACTATGATGCTGAATCCACCAAGGACGCAGATCAAGCCGATGGTACTGAAGCCATTGTTTCTCCATATGTAGGGGGTGGTAGTGATGCCACCGGATTTCCAGATGTTGATCCAGAGTACGGTGTTGATGCCATGAAGACAGATGCTGTGGGTGGTACTGAGGCCACCCCTTCCATTCTAGTTGTGATTTCTCTTCGAGTCTATATGTGATGATTGATGATATCTGTATGGATTCCATGCCTTCTCAGCAGCAAGAACCTCTTCGTATCCCTCTATATGAGGAGGGCCAAGCCATCCCCTTCCCTCAAAAACTCCGCTTGCCGAAGGGGAATAAAAAAGAAAATCCAAAAAAAGATCAACAGTTAGAGTTCAGCCAGCAGATGATCGATAGATTCTGTATCAAGCTGGCTCTACAGGAGGCACTTGAGCACATTCCTCTCTTCCAGAAGAAATTGAGAGAAGACCACTATCTACAAGAAGAAGAGGAAGCATCAAGCATAAACCTATGTGCTGACCCGTGCCACCTGCTTCGTTATTCAGAACCATCTGCCAGCCAAGAGGCCAGATGCAGGAGACCCTATGTCATATGCCACATTCATGAGCAGAGATTCAATCGTACTCTACTATACATCGGCTCTTCTATCAACTTCCTTCCGTCAGCCTTGACCAATTCGAGTTCGACACTCTTCGACAAAGTAGGATAGTCCTTCAGTTTGCTGATAGATATGTCAAGAGGCGGAAGGGGTTGATGAAGGATGTAGTAATCACAATTCAGGGCTTGAAATTTGTTGTGGACTTCGTTGTGTTTGATATGGAGATCATTGAATCAGTGTCCGATACCCCCATCATTCTAGGACATCCATTCTTGACCACAGCCAAGGTGGTGTCTGACCATGATAGTGGGAAGGTTTACTTTTACGTTGAGTGTGAGAGTAAACAAATAGAGATGATTCACTGGACTAGAGCGGGAGACTCAGCTTGCTCAGAGCAGTTCACCGATGCAGAGCAGACAACACAGGTAGAGCGAGACGTCCAACAGGAGTACGACTTTGCGACCACTGATGATGAAGCCGCTTGATATGATCTCGTTTCATGATACCTTATCTCACCTTCAAATATTGTAGATCCACGGTTTCCAGCGGAGGAGAGTTCGGATAGCACACTTTGGCTGAGGACATTCTTAAGGCTAACGACTACTTTCAGGATAGCGAAGCAGAATATGTATCATGTGATTCTGAATCAGATCCCTCGGATTCAGACATAGACTAGGCAGAATTTGATGATTTATTACCTTGTCTGATTTCCACAGAGCCAGCACCTAGGGTGGAGACCATACCAGTACTTAGTAGAGATACACCAGTAGGGTCATCTCCACCAGTTGTGCATAATTAGCGAGAGTTCTCTCATTATGATATGATTGCATTCACTCAGACCTTTTAGAGGCCAGATTTCCCAGCTCCCAATTGTCCAGAACTGAAGCCTTTGTCGCTGTCGCTGAAGTATACGTTCCTTGCGGGTGAGCATGAGATGTACCTAGTCATTATCTTAGCGGATTTGACTTGAGAGCAAGAATCTCGTATGATGGAGATTCTTGAAAAAAACCGCAAGGCGATAGGATGAATAGTAGTTGATCTCCATTGGATAAGTCCGGCCATGTGCTCCCACAATATCTATGTCGAGGAGGACACCAAGCCATATCCGACTGAACTCGAATCATTGAGAGGTGGTCATGAAGGAAATATCGAAATGGTGGAGCGTTGATTTTATCTACCCCATCTCCGACTCCAAGTGAGTTAGTCCATTACATGTGGTGCGCAAGAAGACAGGAATCACTATAGTTGGGAGTAAGTATGGAGAAGAGATAGCACCCAGGAACTGATGAATCCCCATTCATCACTCTTTATTCTTTTATTTTAGCTAAATATCTTGGCGAAACACCACGTATATAGTTGTAAATACAACAAGTTACAAAGAAGCATGCATTTGTTAAATATCAATTATTAGCATGTATTTGTGCAAAATAAAAGAATAATGAATAAAAGAAAATTAGGGAAATATTTAGAATAAATATTGAGTGGCCTAATTCCAAGAGAGGGCCCAACATGGGCCTCATCGCCAAATAAAATAAGTAGAGAGAGATAGGGCCACTCAACCTTGGACATATTCCTTCTATGTATATACAAAAAAAACAAAATAAAAATGTGTTTACAATACCTTGTTTATATCCCTAAAAATAAAACGAAAATTAGAAAAAATAAGAATAAAACTAAAAATAATTTATCTCTCACCCTGTATAAAATACATGTACATATGTAACATATACCTATTTATTTAACACTTGTAAATAAGCAATAACCATAAAATAAAATTTATTTTATACTCTAAATTTTATGTTATAAATAAATAAAATATAAAATTATGGTATTTGTACAAAAGTAAACAAAATAAAAATTAAAAAAAATAAATAAATACTTTACACATGTACATAATGTAATATAATGTATATACCTCAATTTATTTTTCAAAAAAAAATCACTAAAAATTATTTTGAAAAATAATAAACAATTTTCATTTTGAAAATATTTAAAAATAAAATTGTTTTCTATTTTAATTATTTTACAAAGGATTATGTTCCTGTTGATTTCTAATTGGTCCACGGAGGAACGTTGACCTCGGTCAACTGCCCCCTGGACCACCTCCTTCGCGGATCAGGTTTCAACCTGAATTTCTCCCATTTTCCCTCACCGATCAAATCACCATTCCACCTAGATTCACGCTCTGATTACTGAGGGTTCATCCTTGATTCATGCCCATCGATACCTTTAGGGATCCACTCCTTGGGGCGCGCGCCCAAGATCCACCTTTCGTGGACCCTGCAAAGTATAAAGCCACATGGAGCCGCAACTTTTCCCGTATCTTCGGCCATTGCCTTCATCTCCTGGGAGCTCCATTCTCCTCCTTGAGTGACAACGAGCGAGGGGTAGTGTCGTAGCGAGGATTCGGGGCATCTAACCTCAGGTCCGACGAGCTTCATCGCCGTGATGAGGTGGACTCCAGCCTCTGGACGTGTCAATCCAACGAGGCAACGACCCCCGAAGGTCCGAGACCTTCAGCCCAGTTGCCAACATCCATCGGGTAGACTCGATAGCTTCTAGTTTACCTTAGATTTCGCGTTTTCAGTTTCCGGTCGTATAGCCTTCATCGGATCATCCTCCGTGATCGGACCTTTCATTTGACCTGTCGATGATCCCATCACCTTCACTAGACCTCTCTCCACCTTCTCCAAACCTTCGTTCACCATGATTCGCCAAGGAACAGGAACCCAACTCTCCTCCGTCGCTGCCTTGTCGAAGAGCTTCGCCCCGCCTCATCCTTCATCCCTTCGCACACACTAACGGGTCGAGGCACTTTTCCCTCGACCCAGCAATCATTCTATGCAGGTTTGGATGCCAAAGAACCTCATATGGTGGTTCGAACCCTGAAGCACAGTAGCCCCAGGCCTCTTGCTTCGCTGGAGCATTTCAAGAGCTCTCGGCCTAATCGGGGCATCTCAACAGCTGCAGATCATCATCAACTCTCTTTCCCCATCCTAGCAGCCTCGGAGGACATCCCAACTGCGCGTAGTAGCCGGTCGAAGCTCGTCGGAGGTGAGTTCTTGGTCGTTCTTCTAGGGAGCTTCTCCGCCGTCGGATCGAGGCATCCTCTAGTTCTGATCGTGACCATCCATCTACGGGGAGCTCTCGCCCGTCAGATCCATCTGAGGATCGATTTCCAGCCATCCATCGTCGAAATGTTATGCGTCAAGCCCAGCCGTCAGATCTTAAGTGGAGAGCTTTCGACCGTTTGATCATCCATAATAAGCGTAATTTGCACTTTGGCCCTCTTTGCTTTTTACATTTTTTCGTAGTCATGTAAATATTTTTAGTCGTTGTATTTTATTTGGATAATTTGGACTTAGGACCTCATACTTTCAGAATTTGCATTTTAGTCCCTCTGTTTGGGCTTCATGTGGTCTGTCACGTGATATTTGGGTTACTTGCATTACAAATCCTGGATTATATTGTTGTTATCAATTGAAGTTTTATTTCTCATACTTGCATTTATACCCCTGTGTGCCTGCTTCACGTGCCGCCCTCGTGCATATTTAGGCTTTTTGCATAGTTACCCCTATACTATTTCCACATGTTATTATTTGGCTGAATACTTCTCCATATTTGCATATTGGTACTTATGTGCAGTGCTTCTTGGATTGGTTGGAATAAATAGCAAATATCACCCTAATTTCTTTAAATTTGTAATATGGCTCCTGCCATGGTGTAAAAATTTCTATGAATTTTTAAGCTTGTTTTGTTTACATTTTATATTTTTAAAAATTCAAAAGCCTTAAAATTGCTTCTGTCCAGTTTTAAAATTCAACTAAAAATAGTAAAAACCCTTCAATAATTCTAGAAAAATTGTTGTGTGTTTATTGTGAGTTGCTTTTTCTTGTATCTATTTTTTGTAGCATTTGGATTTATAAAAACCCAAAAAAATGAAAACATTGAAAAGCTTAGAAAAATCAATAAAAATTCATAAAAATTAAAAAATGTATTTCTAGTTTCTGTAGTTAGAGCTTTATTTCTAGTTTACAATAAAATTGTTGCTTGAATTTTATAGGCACTTCAGGTATTTTTAATGTGCCTTTAGATTCTGGCTGCACAATGTTTTGAATTTCGATCCTTATTTCATTTTTATAAGATAAATCAGAAAAATCTAAGAAAAATATCAAAAACATCTGAATATTTCGACAATCAAAAATTTTTTTATTTGATTTTTTTGAGTAATTTTGAGGTGCTTAATAATTGTATGATTGAGATTTTATTAGTGTTTTTAGCCTTTTTCCTAATGTTGAAAATTCCAAAAAAAAATAAAAACATAACATCCACCAAAAATAAGTCTTTTTGGATCTCCAAATAATTCGTAAGTTTACCATACCATGCTCCTTGAGATTGACTCTGGTAGCTATACCAGGTAAAATAAATAGCTAGACCGCTATTTTATGTTTGATTGCTTGATCTTTATTGGTGGTCTTCTGATTTTTTTTATTGATTTTGATCCGAGTGGTTGAGGTCGCAACAACCTGTGACACATTTTACCCTTAGTCGCTCGGGTTTTTGTGTCATCAGAATGGCACCGTTGCCGTGGAGTACGGCTTAGTAGTCGGTTTTCCCGTTCTTGTTCGGCTTTTATTTTTGCTTGCATTTTTTATCATTAATTTCCATTACATTTTATTATATTTTATAAGAATTGTGGTTTGACACATTCTTGTTTCTGATTTTCTTGCGAGGTCCCGACGATCGAGGGCGACTTTCTTCGGAGAGCCGAGGCACCTGCGGGATTTGGAGGCGGCTCGTTTCAGCATCAAGCGGTAGGAGGACATAGGAAAGTCAAAGCAGGAGTGCGGGGAGTGTAGCCGTAGTTTAGCATTAGTTTATATTTTATTTCCCGCATATTATTGTTGTAATAATACAGGACAAATAGACTCTCAGACTTGGTAGTTATCTTGGGGTTTGTTTTGTCGAGCACCACTATGCTCGATGGACCTCACCGTAGATTTCTCACCGGTTTGGTTTTCACCATTTTATTTACTGCTTATCTAATTTTCGAGGACTTAGCCTTAGCCTTAGGATTTTATGTGATTGTGACGTAATTAATTAAGGCCAAACCCTAATTATCTGTTTGTTCCTATAGATCGATAATTGGACTTAATTATTAATTCACAAAGAAAAGTCAGATTAATTAGGTCCAAGTTCACG
The DNA here is from genome assembly GCA_037367405.1 of Ottelia alismoides. Lineage (NCBI taxonomy): Eukaryota > Viridiplantae > Streptophyta > Magnoliopsida > Alismatales > Hydrocharitaceae > Ottelia > Ottelia alismoides. The sequence goes on from JAZKJV010007211.1 coordinate 695,591, forward strand.
TGTCGTGAGGAACCACATACAACGCGTGCACGATCCGTTGCGGCGGACACCGAGTGGTTCCCATGATTGGACTCGGGACTTGGCTTAATTACCTGACTACTGTGCTTATCATGTAGAAATTACTTCATCTAAGGCCATTTCCCTCGTGCATCATATAGGTTGTTTACTTTCTTTCTTTATTTTATGCGCGGATCACCCTGCATGTAGAGAGCTGGAGTCAAGTACGCATTTCTTACTCTGGATGCAGCATCGTGTTTGATCGTGCATTGGCTTTTTCGTCTTCTCCCCCAGTTTTTGGACTTAAAATAACCAAGAGAACCGAAAGATTCATTAGGCATTGTTCAATTGAAAAATACCTAAAAACAAAAGCTATAAAATTGGGACTGCTAAACACACTTAATCCTAGAAGACACTTCATTGAAAAATTTGTCTGGGGCAGTATTCCCCTCATTGTCTGGTTTGGATGAGTGAGAGAGTGACCCGTACACTAGGCTCGAGCCATATCCAATTTCTTGACAGACTATCAACCTTTTATACAGGAAAATCTGATGGGAGTATTGGATTCCTATCAGCTTGCTTACTCGCTCTGAAAGACTATCTGATCACCTAATAAAATTGACAAGATAACTATCTGAGTCTTTATGGTCTTCAGCTCTGTGATGAACCGCAAATCCAACCCTTTAATAGTGCGGAATTAACACTCGGATGTCATTGCATTCAGGCTGGATTCGATTCATCAAAAACCATTTAATTGCTAAGTCAATAGAATTGAATGGTCGTATTTATATTTTACTTGGGGCAAGCCCAAGGTCGATCACTGGGACACGAGCCTCTCTCGTGATATTTAGACTCCTATTAATTTTATTAAGTGTTGATTTAGAGAACCAGTAGGACAATAAATGCATGAAGACAGAACAACAATGCATCAAGGTAACATGGAATTATGCTATTTTTTTATTTGATTTTTAATCATGCATATATATGTAATTAAACGCATTGCAAATTTTCCCTAGATCAGAATGATGAGCAATTAAAAAAAGAGAGTTAATTTCTGGTTTAATTCAAGTAACAAACTCGATGGGTAAATTATGCAAGGCATAAACATGTACAATAATAGACACTTTGGATATTATAATAATGCATCAAAATCACAGTGTCCAAAATAAGAAATGCATATGCCATTATAAAGATCATCAAGCAAGCTTTGAAATGAAACTGAAATCAACTGAAACAGAGATACGATGCTCAAGATATGCATGAAAGAAGACAAGGGCATAACTGTAAGAAAACATGAAAGATAACTATCAAACAGGTCCATGGGAGGGACTGAAATGCAATTAAAAGAAAGTTTGAGACCCTCCCTGTAAATAACCTACACGCACATGGGTATTTTTGCAATTATTAGAACCCACGAGGGTATGAATGCAAAATAACCACGATGCGCGTGATCGGTACGTGAAACCAGGGCCTGATTGTAATAACAAATTTGAAGAAGGTAGATGAGCCTCTCTGCAATTTAGCCAGAGTACACGTGATTTACACGTGCAACTCTAGACTCGGATCGGCTTTGAGGATCGGGGCTGCTTCGGTCGTCCCTTTGGGCTCGGACTAGGCTCGGCGATGGCTCGGGTGGAACGAGCCTGCAGGTATGTAACTGAGGTTCGGAGGGCTTTGTTGATGACACATGGCCCATCGAAGATCATCTAATCATTGAGATCAAACGGTATCTGAAGGCTGCGATAGATGTCGATGTGGACACTCCTACACCGTTGGATGAGCTCCAAGGAGGAGCATCCAACGGTACCTGTACCTTCATCCTCTGCTTAACGAGCGGCGGAACCAGGACTCCGACGAAGTGGTCCAAGCTCCGCCGCTCTTCTATGGCATCGATGCAAGCCCCCAGCTGCTCTTGACCACCCAGAAAACAACCTTGAAGCTCGACAAAGCATATGGGACGTCTGGAGGAGGCTGGCAAAGCAAGTATGACGGACACGAGCTTGGCGAAGAAGCTCTGGCGATGACTTCTGACAACTGAGAGATCGAGTACCTGCATGGTTAATGACAATAGACGAAGCATTCTAGGGATATCATGAGTGCTGGATGAAGTGGCATGGTTGGTCGTGATGGTCTGAAGAAGGCAGCATCTAGCTATCTTCTCCGACGAGCCCGGAGGAGTTGGTTCGACGATGATCTGGGGTTACGGATGAAGATTTGGATGGTCGGAGTGAGCGCGTGAATGGGGAAAAATGATGAAGCTCACGAGACGGTCAATTGAGGATGAACTTGTGCGGACGAGATGAATAAATTGGAAGAAATTAAGGATAAAAGCATAATGAGATCGGAGAGGCTTACCTGAGATTGGGCGGAGCGGAAGGCTTGGGCTTGAGGTTCGATTGAACCCCGAGTCTTCGCTAGACACCCTCATCCAGGTGGGGCAGTTCGAGCGAAAGCAAAGCTCTGCGATGCAGCCATGGAAGGCACCGGATCAACACCAGAGGCTTTTCACCATTTGCCTCGATCGGACCTCCCCCTATCACGGGGAGGAGGAGAAGCCCCTCGTAAAGGTGTACGACTATGAATGGGGGAGGAGATGAGGTATTTAACGGGCGAAGATGGCATTTCCGGTGGAGAGGATCATGATTTGCGGGGGAGATATGGCGTGAGTGAAGGAGGATCATGGAAGGAGTGACAGCTCGTGAGGGTCGTGGATGATCGAGCGACGTCGTGGGAGAGAAGAGCCGCGCGATGTAGACGATGAAGCTCGGGCCGTTGGATCATGAGATCCAATGGCCAACAGACGAGCGCTAGCGAGCGGTCTTTATTAGATCGCGGCTGTAAGATCGAACGGTGCACAAAGAGCCAATTGGAGGGCATAGGGACGGCGCCAACAGGCGGCTATGATGAAATTGGAAGCTTGATCGAACGACGGGTCAACAGAGGATGCGTGGAGATAGTGGGGTCGTTGGAACAAGAAGAGATCCAACGACAGGAAAAGAGGACGGCAAGAGCAAAGGGGCCGGGCCACGTGGCTCAACCAGAAAGAGCCACGTGGCCCAATCAGATTATTGCAACAAATATTTGAAGAAATGAGGGAAAATGATCGAATTTGGAAAAACTCAAAACATGAAAGTTGTAGATCATAATGAGATCTACAAGTTTAATGTTGACAAAAAATGGAGATGAGGTCATTTAGAGAGAGAAAATGTCTTTAAGGTTATTTTTAAAGGTAAAAACACCACGGATTTTAATTTTGACATTTTTTAGTGTTTTTAATTTATTCAATGACTCTGATAATAACAAAACTTTGTCTGGTTTTTATTGACACATGTTTAAGCATGGGGGTTAAAATAGGCAAATTAAGATGATGAACTCGGGTTCCATCACCCCCCTATACTTATGCTATGATCGTCCCAGAGCATCAAAGAAAATGAACGAATTGGATTAACCCCCTTATGCATGTGTTTGCAGGATCCGATATGTTCAAGTCTTCTCAAGTTTAGAGATCCAAAATCTTAGAGCTCAACCCAGCCTTAATCAAGAGGCACCCATTTCTTCTAGCTATCTAGACTCTCTCTGATATACATATAAACTAAGGATATGACATTTAGTGTTGACTACGTTCGCGAGAGTAGAGTCAAAGCGTCACGCAAGGTCTTGGTCCAAGAAATTCTCCTATGGACCCAATCCTCAGTACTAGGGAATAAATCAAATCTTGCATTCAGTCCACTGTCTCTTTAGTTGTCAGACTTGGGAGTGTAGATGGAGGGCCAGTAATAGAGGGCATGTGATTGTGTCATTTCTTCTCTCCCTCTCATTAGAACAAGGATTCGCTCTAGTGCCTTATTACGCATCACACATTTTTGGTGTTGATCAGTCTGTCCTTCAAGAGAAGTTGGAGTCGTTTGCATTTATTTTCCTGGGAATACACCGGGGTGTGCCTTTTTGAGTATCCACTATACCTTCTACACCCAGACTTGTAGAATTTACAATGCATATCCCTTTTTGGTGCAAGCCCGACTACTGATCCTAATAGCAGTGGTCCAAGTGGACATTTTGAAATGGTTGGGAGCGCTCGCCTTTGGTGGAATCTCTTATTGAAGTTTGACTTTGTATGGAATAAGAGCTTTTCTTTGTTATTTCATTTCTTTGTGATTTTCGGCTAGCTCCACTTCTTTTACCAAGAGTTCGTGCACACTGATCAACATTTTTTTGTTTATTTCACACCCTGGCGCTTAGGTCAATGTCAAGAGATTAGTATAAGAACCAAGTTCTCATACTGGCTAAAGATGTTGACACTCAGGATTCATGAAGCCTTCAATGATTTTATCCCATCCTCGAGCATCATTAGAACAAGTCCAGATCAAATCCCCCAGCCTAATCCCTCAAGTGAAGAGTCAACTCATCTCATTCAAACCGCAGTCGTGTATGTGATGTGTTAATCATATTCTTAAGGTTGGGGACTAAGCATGCAATATAGAACGCAAATCTAGAATTCTAGGGGATATGGATGATTAAGTCTAAGACCCTGATGACAAAGGCTGGTTAACCTAAAACCTCAAGAACTCATAAATCAAGCTTTCTTAAACATTTCAGATCCTGGGTGGATGTGTGAAATTAGAGGATTTAATCCAACTCCTTTATTTAAAAGCATTTTTTTGTTTTTTAACTTTAAGGAACATTATGACTGCCTAAACTCAATTAAGTAGATGCATCTGCATTCAGTCAGTATGGGTGTAAGTACAGGCCGGAGCCCATTGCTTGAGGACAGAGCCTTACGGATGTCCTCCAAGCCACCCACTCTGCTAAGGGTGAACACTCACTGAACGCGACAACTTATTTGGGTTTAGTAGTCAATCTGACTCTTAAGGGTTTTTTTGGATTTTATAATTTTTATGGATTTTTGATTAAAGGTTAGAAGACAACTTAGATTCAACCTTCCTTGAAATCAAAAAGAATTTTCAATATCATGTCACACTAGTAAATATTTTCAAAACATTTTCAAAAGATTTTTCAAAACAAGAGGAACTCATTTTTCAAATCATTTTCAAAAGTATTTTTCTATAAAAATAGTGCAACATAATATAGAAAGTCTTGAAAATAATTTGGTCTACTTAGTTCAAAGGATTTTACTTTAGCCAAAAAGTTTTAAATTTTTCAAAATTTTTTTCAGATTGTAGCTAAAGTACATATGTTGTATATACGGTGTACCCCACTATACTTAAACTTTGCTATGTCCTCATAGCACTAAATGATACAAGTCCATAGGTCCATTTAAGTATAGGAAAATGTACAGGAACTAAGACGGGCTCCCCCATACTTAGGATAGAAATAACCTAAGTATTGAAGCAAGGAAAGATGAGTGTAGAAATCACAGGGACTCGGGTCCCCCCTATACTTAAGCTGAGAGTAGCCTAAGTATAAAGAGTAAGATTTGATGTTGGGAGAGTCCCGAAGTGAACGAAGAAGATAGATGGATATACAAGTGAATGGATGAATCTTTGGAGATAGATGGAGTGTCTAAGGCTCTAGGGAGGGTGTTGGAGCAAACAAGGCTCAATCAAGCATGCAAAAACCCTTTGATTCACAAACTCACACATGAAACGAACATGTGTTGGTTTATTATCTTGTCATTTTTATTGGTGATTAAAACATTCTATTTTACGTGAAAGAAAATGCCAAGTAGAACCAAATTGCGTAAACGAGGGTGTTGCTCTCCCAAAATAAGATTTTACTCCATTTTTTAGGTTGACTTGCAATTAACAGTCCCAATTATTTTGCTTAAGGTTATCATTGAAGTAAGGTGAGCCCATAAACCAAGCAATCATCGTCTACCGTTCATTCCCATTTTCCATTAACCTAGGTGATCAAGTAGGAGGGAAAATCGAGAAAAACCAAGTAATCGATAAAAACCATGATCTAGGCTAAGCGAGAAAACATGTAGTGCCTTAGCAAAAATACGTAAAATCTTAAACTTGTTTTTAAAACCAAAATAATGTATGCAAGTCGATTGAAATCCACATCTAACATGCTTCTATTAGCTGGGAAAATCATCTTGTAAATTTGGCTAAGTGAGGCGATGTTATGTGCATCTTTATTTAAAGTGTGTCCTACCTACGAAGAAGCACATAAAAATTGAAACGATGAAAGAAGCTCGAAGAGCCACATTCCTGGTCCTAGGTCGACACTTAAGTGGGAATGATCCCCACACAACCACATATGATCGTTCATTTACAATCGCGAGTCTTCGATCGAAGACCGCTGTAAAGACGATTATTACATGATAGAAATGATATGCAAAATAAAAATTTTTGTTCTTTCTTTTCAACTTTCTCCAAGCATGCTTTTGCGGCTCCTCGCAGTGGGAAGCACATGCTCCTCGCCTCCTTGAATAGCAAGGGCCCTGTCACAAAAACAAAGGTCAGAGATCAATTGAAAAGAAAAATTTTACGATGCAAGATAAATAAACAAATTGACCAATATAAATGAAACACTTAATAAAATAAATAAAAATCCAAATAATACAAGAAATGATTCGTGTCCCCATCAATGATGCCATTTGACGAACCGTAAATCTAGCTCTTTTCTAGTGCAGAATTAACACTCGGATGTCATTGCAGTCGGTCTGGATTCGGTTCGTCAAAAACCATTTAATTGCTAAGTCAATAGAATTGAATGGTCATATTTATATTTTTCTTGGATCAAGCCCAAGGTCGATCTCAGGGACACGAGCCTATCTCGTGATATTTAGACTTTTATGAATTTTATTAAGTGTGGAGTTAGAGAATCGGTAGGTCAATAAATGCACGAAGACAGAATACCAATGCATCAAGTAAACATGGAATTATGCATTTTTTATTTGATTTTTAATCATGCAAATATATGGAATTAAACGCAATGCAAATATGCCCTAGATCAGAATGATGAGTAATTAAAAAAAGAGAGTTAATTTCGGGTTTAATTCAAGTAACAAACTCGATGGGTAAATTAAGCAAGGCATAAACATGAGCAACAATAGACTTTGGCTATTATAATAATGCATCAAAATCACAGTATCCAAAACAAGAAATGATATGCCATTATAAAGATCATCAAGCAAGCTTTGAAATGAAACTGAAATCAACTGAAACAGAGATACGATGCTCGAGATATGCATGAAAGAAGAAAAGGGCATAACTGCAAGAAAACATGAAAGATAACTAACAAACAGGTCCCTGTGAGGGACTAAAATTCAATTAAAAGAAAGTTCAGGACCCTCCCTATAAATAACCTACACGCACATGGGTATTCTTGCAATTATATGCACCTCTAGGCTCAAATCAAAGACACATGGCCCATCGAAGACCCTTTGATAATCGAGATCAGACAGTATCTGAAGGCTGCAATAGATGTCGACGTGGACGCTCCTACACCATTGGATGAGCTCCGAGGAGGAGCATCCAACGGTGCATGTACCTTCATCCTCATCTTCAACGGGCGGTGGAAACAGGACTCCGATGAAGTGGTCCAATCTCCGCCTCTTTTCTCTAGCATCGATGCAAGCCCCCAGCTACTCTTGACCACCTGGAAAACAACCTTGAAGCTCGGCGAAGCAGCAGGGACGTCTAGAGGAGGTTGGCAAAGCAAGTATGCCGGACACGAGCTGGGCAAAGAAGCTCCGACGATGACTTCCGACTATTGAGAGATCGAGTACCTGCATGGGTTAATGACAATAGCCAAAGCATTATAGGGATATGATGAGAGCGGGATGAAGTGGCATGGTTGGTCGTGATGGTCTGAAGAAGGCGACGGCCAGCTATCTTCTCCGGCGAGCCCGGAGGAGTTGGGTCGACGATGATCTGGGGTTATGGAGGAAGATTTGGATGGTCGGAGTAAGCGCGTGAATGTGGAAAACATGATGAAGCTCACGAGATGGTCAATTGCGGATAAACTTGTGCAGACGAGATGAATAAATTGGAAGTAATTAAGGATAAAAACATAATGAGATCGGAGGGGCTTACCTGAGATTGGGCAGAGCGGAAGGCTTGGGCTTGGGGTTCGATTGTACCTCGGGTCTTCGCTGGATCCCCTCAGCCAGGTAGGGCATCTCGAGCAGAAGCAAAGGTCCGCGATGCAGCCATGGAAGGTGGCCGGTCAACATCGGAGGCTTTTCACCATCTTTGCACCTCGATCGGACCTCCCCCTGTCTCAGAGAGGAGGAGAGGGCTGGGTGAAGCCCCTCGTAAAGGTGTACGACCGTGAATGGGGGTGGAGATGAGGTATTTAACAAGCGAAGATGGCAGTTCTGGTGGAGAGGGTCATGATTTGCGGGGAAAATATTGCGTGAGCGGAGGGGGATCATGGAAGGAGTGGCAGCTCGCGAGGGTCGTGGATGATCGAGCAACGTCGTGGAGGTGTTGAGACGTGGAGATGTGGACGTAGACTCGGGGAAAAATGAAAGGGGGAAGGTGGTCCGCGAGCTGGTGAACGTGGGAGAGAAGAGCCGCGTGAGGTAGACGATGAAGCTCAGGCCATTGGATCTAGAGATCCAAAGGCTGCCAGATGAGAGCTAGCGAGCGGTCTTGATTAGATCGCGGCTTTGAGATTGAATGGCACACAAAGAGCCACGTGGAGGGCGGAGCGAATGGTGCCAACAGGCGACTGTGATGAAATTGGAAGATTGATCGGGCAGCGGGTCATTAGAGGATGCATGGAGATAGTGGGGCCGTTGGAACAAGAAGAGATCCAGCGACAGGTAAAGAGGGCGGCAGGAGCAAAGGGGCCGGGCCACGCGGCACAACCAAAAAGAGCCACGTGGCCTAATCAGATTATTGCGATAAATATTTGAAGAAATGAAGGGAAAATGACCGAATTTGGAAAAATTCAAAACACAAAAGTTGTAGATCTTAATGAGATCTACAAGTTTCATGTTGACCAAAAATGAAGATGAGGTCATTTAAAGACAGAAAATATTTTTGAGGATATTTTTAAAGGTAAAAACACCACGGATTTTAATTTTGACATTTTTAGTGTTTTTAATTTATTCAATGACTGATAATAACAAAACTTTGTCTGGTTTTTATTTACACATGTTTAAGCAAGGGGGTTAAAATGGGCAAATTGAGATGATGAACTCGGGTTACATCACCACGCGTTGAGTAGGTGAATCGGGGGTTTGCGTTCTCATCTTGTTTGTTTTCCAGATCTCATCCGCATTCACTCGCTACATCAAGATGATAGGCAGGAGGTCTCTCAGGTAGCCCTTAGCTGCACCGCTTTACAGCACTCCGGCCAGCTCATCTAGGTTGGTTCGTGAGAGCCGAAACCCACTCCCCGAACCCAAGATTGATTCTTCCATGTTCCCCCTCAACCACCCTTCTTCTAGTCATGAGGTGTTAGCAATGTGAGCACGAGGTGAACCATTCCTGCAATAAATGTTATTGTAATAAATGATAAGTCAATAAAAGTTATTGATTATTTTCACTCCCTTTTTGAGAATGAATGAATGAATGAATGCACTATAAGGTCCCTCTGTACAATAAGGATTATGTACCATGGTCAGTTTGATGATCATACAGCTGTTGATTCATTGATTGAATCATAAACGTTGATGCTTGGATGAATATCTAAGGAGTTACATAGAGGACTCATCAAGCATCATCAAATGATTGTTAAGTGATGATCTCCAGTCTGAGTAGGAGATGACAATCCTTTCTCATATGACTGATATCTGACCGACCTCTTGATGCATGTCCTCTGCATGGGAATAGTGATTCAGAGGTGTCAGATTAGTTGAGTCAATGGGTTGACTTGACGAGATCGAGATAACCAAAGACCCTTATGAACCGAGAGATATGAGCTCACTCATGAGGTATTGGGACTGATCAAATTCCATGCATGGTCGTCATGCTTTGGAAGCATGACATGAATTTGAAGGTAAGATATATGCTTTGGGAAAGCGTATGATCTATACCAATTCCCAATGACCAAGATTTAGAAACTTAATGATCAAATCCTGAAGATGACAGTATAAAAATGATCTATATCTTCAGGATGATCATATATCTTCCAGTATGCATGATGTATAGGTATTGGGAATACATGAGGGTGATGTGATCATAAACGATTGTATAACCATGATGCTTCCATTCTGAGGGAGTGATGAAACAGGTTTGGATTTTAGTGACTCCTCTCAATAGAGAAGTGACCTAATCTTAGTCCATGTATTGGACATTGATCTGAATGAGATTCAGATGCAATGAGAAGATTGGGTCTACAATCTTGATTTGATCAAGCATCTGTGGGAGGTCCATGAAATCTGGATTTGAGATGTAATCTCAACATCCAAGTCACTATACGTGGAACAATATAATCGCCCTGTCTTATCTCCAAGTATCTGTGGAGAAATCACATTATTCTTGAAAGGGTTCAAGAATAATACCATAAATCTAAGCATTGAAGAATTAATGATTAAATGTGATTTAATCGTCTTGATGTGTACGTAGAAATTATCCAATATAATTAAATGTGATTTAATTATTGTGGATAGGAATAATGTGGATAACAATATCCAATATTCATTATATATTGTAGATATGATTTATAATGTATTAGAGAGAACTAATTATAATTTATATTTATTGATTAATTATTAATGTTTATTGGATACACATCATGTAATTAATTGAAAATGTAGATTATATTTTGTTTTGGGTTGTGAATATGATTCACAAAATTCCAATGGTAAGATTGCAATATTCTCAAAATTAATTATGAATTATTTTTGAAGAATAGATTACAAAAAAAGTTGTTGGAAATAATAATGGAGATTTCCATGGAGATTTGCAATCTAATGGGATTTCATGAGATTGCCTCCACATGGAATCATGTGTACGGCTACCAAGTCCTACTTGGATTGGTGGCCGTCCACCATGATTGGCATGGGAGATGTAATCTCCATATTATTCTCTCCTTATTTGGTTGATCTAATTTAGGATTAAATTGTATTTGATTTATCAAATATATTTGATCTAAATTAAATCATAATTTGTTGACTTTTACCAACAACAATCTTGACCATTGCATTAATATAAATCAATCTCATCCATTGATTTTATATGTCCCATGGATTGATATCCATGGATTCCAAGACCCTATAAATAGAGAGGCATACCATGCTCTCTAGGGCTATGCAATTTTGGAGCCAACACACTCTCTCTCTCTCCCATTTCTCTCACACGCCAACTCTCTCTCCCTCTCTCTCTCTCTCTTTCTTAGTGGCCGTCCACCAAACCCTAGAGGAGAGAGTCGTCAATTAATAAAATGTGATTAAATTATTGTGGATAAGAATAATGTGGATAGAAATATCCAATTATTCATAATATATTATAAATATGATTTATAATGTATTAGAGAGAGCTAATTATAATTTATATTTGTTGATTAATTATTAATGTGTATTGGATACACATCGTGTAATTAATTGGAAATGTAGATTGTATTTTTGTTTTGGGTTGTGAATATGATTCACAAAATTCTAATGGAAAGATTGCAATATTCTAAAAATTAGTTATGAATTATTTTTGAAGAATAAATCACAATAAAAGTTGTTGGAAATAAAATGGATATTTCCATGAAGATTTGCAATCTCATGGGATTTCATGAGATTGCCACCACATGGAATCATGTGGACGGCTACCAAGTCCTACTTGGATTGGTGGTCGTCCACCATGATTGACACGGGATATGTAATCTCCATGTTATTCTCTCCTTATTTGGTTGATCTAATTTAGGATTAAATTGTATTTGATTTATCAAATATAATTCATCTAAATTAAATAATAATTTTTTAGCTTTTACCAACAACAATCTTGACCACTGGATTGAATATAAATCAATCTCATCCATTGATTTTATATGTCCCATAGATTGAGATCCATGGATCCCAAGACCCTATAAATAGAGTGGCATACCATGCTCTCTAGGTCTATGCAATTTTGGAGCCAACTCACTCTCATTTCTCTCATACGCCAACTCTCTCTCTCTCTCTCTCTTTCTTGTTGGTCGTCCATCAAACCCTAGAGGAGATAGTTGTCGACGTCTTCGCTATCGCGACGCCGCCTCGACGTTCTTGGGTTCTCCATTTTCTTAGAGTGATACGCTCACGAAGAAGACATTAGATCTTGTACGACGAGATCAGGAGTTCACCGTGCTTGGATCATCTTGTTGGACTGTGAGAATCACGCGGTTCATCCTCGCGCTCGCAAGCGTCTTCTCCGACGATCGGACTTGAGACGGGAGGTCTCTTTTCTTAGAGACTAGATCAACCACACTTCAAAAGGTATTCTTTTATACTTGTTGTGGTTCTAGATGAAACGATTCGAGAATCGTTCTTGGATCATGTGGTTTCATTGCATGAATTTTTTTAAATTCTGTTGCACAGAACAACTAGTACGACTAGTCGTTCTGCGTCGTATTCAATACGAAGATCATGCTTCCATGATGTGCTTGAGGATAATACCATATCCTTCAAGTGGTATCAGATCCTTAGGTTGAAAGTTTTGGATACGATCCGCAAACTTAGGATGACTTGGGTTCGTTAAGGTCGCGAACATTTTTTGTCGCATTAGATTTTCGCACATCTGTTTAGTGAATAAATTCGACCCTGTTTAAATATTTAAATACGAATTAATCACTTGAATTTTGTTCTCCATTAAATAAGGAAATCATAGGATCTGAGTTTACATAATTTGGATTCCGTTTGCTCGAGATATGGTTGTTTTAATGAACATGTATTCACTGTTGCGGGAACTGCGAATCTTAACATGATTAATGAGTTAATTAATATTTTGATCCGCCTCTAAATTCGTGAAATATCAATTTTATTATGTTCTAAATCAATTTAGCAATCTTTGAAAATTGAGTTTGTCTAATTTGGATTTAAATTGATTGAGATATGTTAATTTTAGCGAGTAGGGGTCACTGCTGAAATTACAGTCCTAATCAAGAACCATGTGATTGTCAATTAGGGAAACTAATTGTTAATTTCTTGAAATACTTATGGAAAATATTTGTGAAATATTGGAAGATGACTATTTCCTTAATTTACTTGGCCTCAACCAATTAATTTATTAGATTTGACATAGATCATAATTGGTAACACAATCATCAAACTTGATGCTTGAATAGGATTGGGAATTTGTGTAGCAAATTTCCTTATAATAAAAAAATGTTTTGATTATTACTATATGGTATAATTTTGGTAGAAGAACCGATGATCATCTCAAGTACAAATTGATCTATCTGGTATTATCCTTTCCTGAGGTGGATATGGTGTCTAGTCGGAGAATATTGGGGTAGCGGGTTGCAACCTATGTGGTCCGTCCCACTCTCGTCGGTACTGGCCATGATAGCGGGTAGGGACTCGATAATGCCGGAGAAAATCAAGATGTATTTTCTAATTATTAAAATTCAAATTAATACATACTTTGAGATATTACCATATATATATTCAAGTAAACAACCAAGTTCGTTGATTAAATTGGATTGATAATTGATTTAATATGATTAAATTAATTATGTCCAACTGAAACACTCAGTTATGAATAGAGTTGCTGTTTCCTTTGGAAAAATTAATTATATGAATATGATTCATAATAATTAATTAAAATTTGAATATGAGGTGGATGATCACATAAGTGACATCCCTGGTCTCACGTCAAGGCGAAGGGTTCCGTCGCTAGATATTGTATGTAGGAGACGCCTGTCCGAAGTGACAGCTCCTACATATGATACATTTGGATCGGGCCCGTCGCTTCTCGAAAGAGTAAGGACGTATGCGTAGTGATCCCAATATCGGGTCCTCATATTATTGGGACGATATTGGATTGCGCATAACGAATTGTATTCCTGTTAACGGTTGGTTCAAATAATAATGGGTCAACATCACCATAGGGGTGGTGGGCCTGGGTATTAAAGACCGAATTGGGAAATGCAAGTTGGACTTGCAATGTGGAATGTGTTCTAGCTTCTCTTTATTGGAGTCATAGGTTCTCATATTATTGGGATATGACAAAGTTAAGGAGGAGATCCCATTTCTTGCTTGAGATATAACGGTAAGTATATCTCTTACTTTGAAAGTGATTAAGGGAATAAACTTTCAAGGTTGACATAGCAAGAACAATTTGATTTAAAATGCCTTAATTAAATATCATAAATTTGAATATATATATGATTATATGTTCCAATATAGTGCATTCTTAATTTCAGAAAATGAAGTCCTTGAACCCACTAAGCAGGCTTCCTGAGGTCAACCAGTTGACCGGTCCAAATTACTCGGGTTGGATCCGTAATTTGGAGCTTGTTCTTTCAGCTGAGCGCATATGTTATGTGCTCTCCGAGACAAGCATGAAAGCCCTAAATCCAAGAAAGAAAAAGCATACAATGACAAGTATGATGAAGATCATGTCTTGGATAGATGTTATATCATGGGTTATCTCTCCAATATTCTTCAGAAGTAACATGTGGAGATGAGCACATGCTAGGAGATAATGCAGAATCTAAAAGATATGTTTGGTGACATTAACTGCATCCAGCGTTACAATATTATGAAAGAGCTCATTCGCTGCAAGATGCAGGAAGGAAATTCGGTTCGAGAACATGTACTCAAAATGTTTGGGTACTTGTCTGAACTGGAGACTCTTAGGGCAAATATGTATGCAGACATGCAAGCTGATTTCATTCTGCTGTCTTTGGCCAAGTCTTCCAATAATTTTGTGGTTTCATTCCACATGAACAAGTTGGACTTGTCGAACGCTGGTCTTCTTGCTTCATTAAAGTCTGCAGAAGACGTAATGAATAAAGATGGTCCCACCGACAGTGCAATGGTTGTACAGGTCAGAGGGAAGCACGGTTGAAAGCAAGGTTTTCGGAAGGGCCCAGCCAAGAAGAGAAAGAAGAAGAGTCAAGGCATTGGCTCGTCTTCTAGTGCATCCACACTGATAGAGTCGAAGAAAGCCGATGTTTTTTATCCACATTGATAGTGTCGAATTGCCCGAATTACCTGAAGTCGGTAGACAAAGGTAAAGCCCCAGCATGTATGAAATCTACTTTCATCATTGAAACTAGCTTTCTCATTGGATGAGAAGGAAGTTGGGTTGTAGATTCTGGTGCTTCTGTTCATGTATGCAGTTTGTTGCATTGTTTTAGGAAACTAGAAATCTTGAAGAAGGGGAGATAGTCATCCAGATGGGATCTGATGCAAGTGTTGCAATAGTCACCGTCGGGACTTGTCGACTATCATTATCTAGTGGTAGAGTCCTAGTACTTAAAGAGTGTCTTTATGTACCTGAAGTTAGAAGGAATTTAATATATGTATCTAAGGTAATTAGAAGTAGATATTCATTCCTTTTCTGTAATAAATTAGTCATAAGTCACTATGATAAATATATTGCAGATGGTATTTTAACTTCTGGTGGACTCTATGAATTGTGCATTGATGAGCATGTCATGAATGTTACAACCACTAATAAAACCTTAAAAGATCCAGGGAGAATAAAAATCATTCGAATATGATTTGACATCAAAGGCTTGGTCATTTGTATGTTGATAGGATCAACAGATTGATAAAGTATGGCTCTTTATATTTTCTACAGGTTCAATTTTTGCCTACCTGTGAACATTGTATTCGAGGTAAAATGACTAGAATGTCTTTCCGTAACAAGGCTACAAGATGTGAAGGTATTATAGACCTAATACATACCGATGTATGTGGTTCCTTCAGTACCGTGACTCGAAATGGATATCGATATTATTTGACGTTTATTGATAACCATTCGCTATACGGGTTTGTCTTCCTATTACGTCATAAATCTGAAACCGTTGAAAAGTTCAAAGAGTTCAAGGCTTTGGTTGAGAATCAAACCGAAAGGAAGATTAAACGGATTCGATCTGATTGATGTGGCGAGTACCTCTCAGATGAATTCAAGGAATACCTTAAGGAGAATGGAATTGTTTCCAATCTCACTCCTTCTGGAAATCCCCAACTTAATGGTGTTGGTGAAAGACGCAACAGGACCATGATGGACATGGTCCGTTCAATGATGGGAAAAGCACATTTACCTCTTAGTTTCTGGAAATATGCAGTAGAGACTGCAATTTATATCATGAATAAGATTCCTAACAAATATGTGCCAAAGATTCCTCATGAGCTTTGGTATGGAACCAAACCTAGTGTTAATCACTTGAGGGTTTGGGGTAGTTTGGTTCATGCTAAGAACGTGGACACTAGTAAGCTAGAACCTTGCACTCATGAGTGTTACTTCATTGGGTATGTTAAAGATGGTATTAGATACCAACCCTATGACCCCGAGACCAAAAAGGTTTTTGTCTCTAGAGATGTGAAATTTCTGGATGATGATTTCCTTAAAGGTCAAGACAAAAATGAAGTAGAGGAACTGATTGAATCCCCTAAGGATTCTGAGCTTCCGAGACCAGAAACTAAAGAGATAAATAAAGATGAAGCACCCATACCTCGTCAAAGGAGTTCGAGGGTGGTTGCACCACCTGAAAGGTATGGATTCCATGTGTCACGTGAGACTGACATTGATCCTACTTCATTTGATGAAGCACTCGCGGACCATGACATGGATAGATGGATGCTAGCAATGAAGTCAGAAATTGACTCCATGCATAAGAATGGTGTATGGATCCTAGAGGATCCAACTAAAGGGGTAAAACCCATTGGTTGTAAATGGATCTTCAAGAGAAAAAGGGGACCTGATGGGAAAGTAGAGACTTTCAAGGCACGGCTCGTAGCCAAGGGCTACAGACAGAGAGGGGCATCGATTACGATGAGACATTCTCTCCAGTGGCTATGCTTAAATCCATCAGGACACTGCTAGTTATAGCTGCATATCTTGACTACGACATCTAGCAGTCGGACGTCAAGACAGCTTTCCTCAATGGATACGTTGAGGAGGATATCTACATGGAGCAGACCCAGAGCTTCATAACTGAGGATGACAAAGTGTGCAAGCTTAAGAAATCCATTTATGGGCTCAAGGAAGCTTCTCGTAGCTGGAACATCTGATTTGACGAAACCATAAAGTTATGATTTTGTGCAAAATCCTGATGAACCTTGTATGTACAAGAAGCTTAGTGGGAGCGCCATTGTGTTCATCATGCTTTACGTAGATGCCATCCTTATCATTGGGAATGATACAGGGATGATGACCAGTGTAAAAATTTGGTTATCCCATACTTTGAGATGAAAGATCTTGGAGAAGCCTCTTACATCTTAGGCTCGAAGTTGTTCAGAAATCGAGAAAAGAGGATTTTGGGATTGTCACGACATGGATACATTAAGAAGATTCTTGAACGATTCCGTATGGATAGTTCCAAGAAAGGATTCCTACCCTTAAGACATGGTATCCACCTGTCTAAAGGAATGGCTCCTCAAACTGTTGAGGAAAAGAAAGCCATGGCTGGATGTCCTTATGCATCAGCTGTAGGAAGCTTAATATATGCCATGATGTGTACTAGGCCAAATATCTACCGTGCAGTGGATGTGGTAAGTCGTTACCAATCCTGCTATGGAGAACAACACTGAAATGCAGTAAAGAACATATTTAAATATCTAAGAAGGATGCTAGATTACATCTTGGTCTATGGAGATGGTGATCTCCCAGTCTTGGGATATACAGATTATGACTTTCAATCGGATATCGATAATCGAAAGTCGACATTAGAGTTTATATTCTTGTTCAATGGTGGTGTTGTGAGCTGGAGAAGCAAGAAGCAGGACACTACTACAGATCCAACAACAAAAAGCTGAGTACATTGCTGGATCGGATGCTGCAAAAGAGGTGGTAAGGTTGCGCAAGTTCATCCTGGAGCTTGACGTAGTTTCCTCTGATACTCCCATCCCATTACTCAGCGATAACACAGGGGCCATTGCTCAGGCAAAGAAACCCATATGGCATCAGAAGAGCAAGCACGTGGAAAGGAAATACCACATCATTCGGGAGATTCAAAAGCATGGTGACATCATCATCACCAAGGTGGCCTCTGCCGACAACGTTGCTGATCCTCTTACCAAACCTTTGACAGAGAAGGTTTTCGACCAGCATGCAATGAGTATGGGATTAAGGATTGTTCCTGAATGTCTTTGAGGGCTAGCGGGAGATTGTTAGCAATGTGAACCCGAGGTGAACCATTCCTGCAATAAATGTTATTGTACTAAATGATCTATCAGTAAAAGTTATTGATTATTTTCACTCCCATTCCGAGATTGAATGAATGAATGAATGCACTATAAGGTCCCTCAGTACAATAAGGGTTATGTACCATGGCTAGCTTGATGATCATACAGCTGTTGATTCATTGATTCAATCATAGAGGCTGATGTTTGGATGAATATCTAAGAAGTTAGACAGAGGACTCATCAAGCATCATCAAATGATTATTAAGTGATGATCTCCACTCTGAGTAGGAGATGGCAATCCTTTCTTATATGACTGATATCTGACGGACCTCTTGATGCAGGTCCTCTGCATGTGAATAGTGATTCGAAGGTGTCAGATTAGTTGTGTCAATAGGTTGACTTGACGAGATCGAGATAACCAAAGACCTATGTTGAATGCGGTCACATCATAGGCATGCATCCTCTGACCAGAGACAGATATGTTGCTATATGTTTGGGTGTGTACATTTGGCAGACCAATAGGTTGATGACCTAACCAAAGTCTATACATCGGTGAGCTGGTGTGCATGTAAGGACATATTAGTAATACGATATCTCAAAGGGATCATATAGGTTCACTTATGAACCGAGAGACATGAGCTCACTCATGAGGTATTGGGACTGATCAAATTCCATGCATGGTCGTCATGCTTTGGAAGCATGACATGAATATGAAGGTAAGATATATGCTTTGAGAAAGCATATGATCTACCAATTCCCAATGACCAAGATTAAGAAACTTAATGATCAAACCCTGAAGATGACAGTATAGAAGTGATCTATATCTTCAGGATGATAATAGGTCTTCCAGTATGCAGGATGTACATGTATTGGGAATACCTGAGGGTGATGTGATCATAAACGATTGTATAACCATGACACTTCCATTCCGAGGGAGTGATGAAA
Source organism: Ottelia alismoides (assembly GCA_037367405.1). Classification (NCBI taxonomy): domain Eukaryota; kingdom Viridiplantae; phylum Streptophyta; class Magnoliopsida; order Alismatales; family Hydrocharitaceae; genus Ottelia; species Ottelia alismoides. The sequence goes on from JAZKJV010007211.1 coordinate 714,714, forward strand.
CAGGTTTGGATTTTAGTGACTACTCTCAATAGAGAAGTGACCTAATATTAGTCCATGTATTGGACATTGATCTGAATGAGATTCAGATGCAATGAGAAGGTCGGGTCTACCGTCTTGATTTGATCAAGCATATGTGGGAGGTCCATGAGATCTGGTTTTGAGATGTAATCTCAACATCCAAGTCACTATACGTGGAAGAATACAATCCCCTTGTCCTTATCTCCAAGAATCTGCGAAGAAATCGCATTATTCTTGAAAGGGTTCAAGAATAATTCCATAAATCTAAGCATTGAAGAATTAATAATTAAATGTGATTTAATTGTCTTGATGTGTGTGGAAATTATCCAATATAATTAAATGTGATTTAATTATTGTGTATATGAATAATGTGGGTAGAAATATCCAATTATTCATAATATATTATAAATATGATTTATAATGTATTGGAGAGAGCTAATTATAATTTATATTTGTTGATTAATTATTAATGTGTAATGGATACACATCGTGTAATTAATAGAAAATGTAGATTCTATTTTGTTTTGGGTTGTGAATATGATTCACAAAATTCCAATGGTAAGATTGCAATATTCTCAAAATTAATTATGAATTATTTTTAAAGAATAAATCACAACAAAAGTTGTTGGAAATAATAATGGAGATTTCCATGGATATTTGCAATCTCATGGGATTTCATGAGATTGCCTCCACATGGAATCATGTGTACGGCTACCAAGTCCTACTTGGATTGGTGGCCGTCCACCATGATTGACATGGGAGATGTAATCTCCATGTTAGTCTCTCCTTATTTGGTTGATCTAATTTAGGATTAAATTATATTTGATTTATCAAATATATTTGATCTAAATTAAATCATAATTTGTTGGCCTTTACCAACAACAATCTTGACCATTGCATTGAATATAAATCAATCTCATCCATTGATTTTATATGTCCCATGGATTGATATCCATGGATCCCAAGACCCTATAAATAGAGAGGGATACCATTCTCTCTAGGGCTATGCAATTCTGGAGCCAACACACTCTCTCTCTCCCATTTCTCTCACATGTCAACACTCTCTCTCTCTCTCTTTCTTAGTGGTCGTCCACCAAACCCTAGAGTAGAGAGTCGTCGATGCCTTCGCCACCGCGAAGCCGCCTCGACGTTCTTCGGTTCTCCGTCTTATTGGAGTGCTACACTCACGAAGAAGACGTTAGATATTGTACGATGATATTAGGAGTTCACCGTCCTTGGATCATCTTGTTGGATTGCGAGAATCATGCGGTTCATCCCCGTGCTCGCAAGCGTCTTCTCCGACGATCGGACTTGAGACTGGAGGTCTCTATTCTTAGAGACTAGATCAACCATGCTTCAAGAGGTATTCCTTTATACTTGTTTTGGTTCTAGATTAAACGATCCGAGAATCGTTCTTGGATCATGTGGTTCCATTGCATGAATTTTTTTTTAAATTCCGCTCCACAGAATAACTAGTACGACTAGTCATTCTGCGTCGTATTCGATACAACAATCACGCTTCCGTGATGCGCTTGAGGATAATACCATATCCTTCATGAGGTGCCCGAGCAGAGACCGCAACAGATTCCAGATGATTTATCGGCACCTGAGTTTGGGTCTTTTTCCTTTGCAGAGACCATGGCCAGTAGCAAGGAGTGCACTGATGGACCCCGTGTTACAAAGACATACGTGTTGGATCAGGGTGCCATCAACACCACCCTGTTAGCCTCTCTGGAGACCATGCAGCATCAGATCAGATACCAGGGGGCTTTCATTGTGGATATACACCGTGAGATGGAGCAGTTTCGAGCTGACAGAGATCACTGCAGAGCCGCAGGAGGAGGAGGATGAGATATCTCGAATGACAGAGACCCTGAGGAGCCAGTCTAGCTAGCACCACCAACACGACCAATGAGGGAGTTGCACAACCCTAGTTCAACTCTCACACATAGATGGATAGTGTTGTCAGTGATTGTGGGGGACTTCAAGTTCCTTCCTCAGACGATTCAGCTTCTTCCCCGCTTCCATGGGCTCGCCACTGAGGAGCCACACCTCCATCTCCAGGAGTTCGAGATGATCTGCAGTACTATCCACGATCGGCATGTGGACGAGAACACCATTCGGATGATAGACTTTCCGTTCTCCCTCGTAGACAGAGTAGCCAACTGGCTGAAGCATCTGGAGAGATTTGTTACCACATGGGAGCATCTCCGAATCAAGTTCTTGAACAAGTACCATACACTCGGTCGGACCAATGCAACCAGGGCCCTGATAAGCAACTTCTCCATGCTCCCCAATGAGCAATTTCACGAGGCATGGGAGGGGTTAAGGGAGCTCACAGGCCGGTGTCCACACCATGATATATCCAAGCTCAACCTTGTCCAGAGTTTCTTCTGCAGGCTTACACCAGAGTCGCAGGGGATTGTCAATGCTTCTTGTGGGGGCTCCTATTTCTCCAAAGATGAGGATTAGGTCTAGACCATCTACGAGGAGATGGCCGAGAACTATATTGTGATGTCCCAGACCAGATTATACACTCAGGAGAAGGCCCACCCACCAGTCATGTCCTATTAGAGGATAGCATAAGATGAGGCCGGTCCTTCTACTTCTGCAGCAGCCGCAGCGCAGGCAGAGTCTACCACTGCTGATATGGGGATTATCAACTAGAAGTTGGACCAGATAGAGCTGATAGAGAAGAAGCAGTGCCAGGGCATGTCACAGATTGATCAGATGGCTGATGAATCCATGATTCATTAACTTTTCCGTCGCATTTTGTCTTAAAACCCTTAACAAATGCATGTAAATATTCATTAATTCCCATCTTTTATTCAAACTTCATCATGAATAAATGTTCACTTTTAAGCATAAAAATCATGTAAATAAATAAAGAACAAAGAAAAAGAAAAGAAGGCAGATTGGAGATATGTATATATGTACAATATGACTTATAAATATAAATATTACTGTAAGATATATTTATAGCCTAACCCCCGAGACCAAATCAGCATGTATTGGTCGACAAACCAATAAGTAGGGGGAGATAAGGAAAGAAAACCCAAGAAATAAATTAAGACACACTTCATGTACTTTCCACTATTTATCAAATAAATATAAAACTTCAATGATTTTTAATTAATTCATATGTATATATATTTCACCATACTCTTTTCCTTATTATTTCTAAAAATATATATAAAAATATAAAATAAATTAAAAATATTACCTTGTATATATGTCTACAAATCCAGCTTTTAAATTGTCAAAATCTCAACTTCCCAACATAATAACTTCTTCATACGAATTCCAATTTCACTCTACTGACCTTTAAAGTTCATAAAATAATACTCTCTAATTAATAGAGGCGGTTTCATTGAATTCGGAGTCCGTTTGCAAAAAGTCGATTTTGGGACCAATTGACAACGGGGTTTCTGGGCTATTTATTTTATGTTGAACACATTATTTATATTTTTATCAATTTTGTAATTTCTAAATATTTTTAAGATATTGTATTTTCACCCTAATTTATTTCATAATTTTTGGAGCTTATTTATTATTTTAATAAAATCCAAAACCCTAAATTATAGGTAAATATGAGCTGGATAACTTATTCTATATTTATTAACATATGTAAATTAATTTATTAAAATCCCTAAAAATTCACACAATCCTTATTTATTATTCTAATAATTAAGAAAATATAAAATTAATATTTAATTATTCATTTGTTAAATTAAAAATCCAAAACCTATTTATCTATACATATTTATCAATATAATATTTATATTTCGAATAATATTAATTAAAAAGTAATTATTCCATAATTAAGATAATTTAATTATTTACATTTCTTGTTTTTATACTTAATTAAAATAACATTATTTAAAACTTATTATATAATTTATAAGCTAATTTACGCATCTGGCCTACCAGGTGCTAACACGTGTCAACACCTGGTTCATCTTCTCCCAGAAGGCAGAACTGACTTATGTTTCAACCGGGCAACTTCACCAAATTGTCCCGTGCACCTTATAACTGATTCTGGTGATCTAATTCCTTGGATCTATTCTCCTAACAAACTTCTTCATCACCAACCCTTCGATCTAACTTGAAGCTCAAGAAATCTATATATATAAGCTCCTAAAGTTGGCAGTTTCAAACTAGCTCTCCATAACCAACTGAAACACCAGTTCCAGTGGCCGAACCCCAGTCTTCCTTGCCTCGCTCCGCTCGTCCAGGAGGTGACAACTCCAAGCTACGGTGCCCGCGTGGAAGAAGGATCTTCGGGGATGAGTTCCAAGGCGAAGCTCCACCTTGCATCGCCGCCTTGCGCGCGTCCAGCTCCGGTGAAGATCGGCGGTCGCAGCAGCTATCTGAGGTAATACACCTCTGCATTCCCAGATCTAATCCTTCACCTTTATCAAATTTCTTCTCGAACTCTGTGCCACGATTAGCGTGGCTAATCACGTCATTAGGTAGCTTAATCTTTCATCTCAGATGCCCTACCTTCGATTCGTATCATTTCAGTTAGAAATCAATCCAAATCACGTTTTCATTTTTGTAACAATTCTCACATCCACTTATAAGTCTGGAAACACCATATTTGGGCTTGCAAAAACTTAATCCTTTGGCCGATTTCTCATAAATTGAGCATGAACACTTCTTAATTTCAGGTTCTTCTTTCATTTGGAGCAACTTCGAGTCGTCTGGAATCTTTAATCAACACGGAAATCATCCTCAAAGAAAGCGCAACAACCTTCCATCAGTCTCCAGCTCAAAGATACTGCCACCTTCCCCGGCCGATCGTCGACTCTCTGAGCCAACGCCGCCTGACGTCCACCACAGGCGAGCTCGAGGGTTAGAGGAGCTAACCCTCTGGCCTTGCCGGAGTCCCCAGTTTGACGTCAGTTGCCCGTGAAAAATCAAGGAAGACGCCATCATCAGCCACATGCGAAGAACCTGAAGATCCTCAAGAACAGCCCCGTGCTACAGACTGTTGACGCGTGGCATCATCAGACGGTCTGGATCACATCGCACGTTATAATCTCAGCCATTGAATCTGAACCGATAGAACTTTTGCATAAAGAGCCCAGAAGACTTCCAGAAATTCAAGAAGCTCTAGAACATTCAAGATATTACATTTAGGTCCCCGCGCGTGGACCTAAATGTAAACTTTCTTGTTTTCTTTTCAGAATAGTACCTGCCGAGGACCTTCTTGCAACATTTTTGTTTCTTTTTCTTGCACTTATACCCCTGACCTGTAGGGGAGTATTTGACGTATTTTTGATACTCTTTTCCGTAGATTTTTTTAGGGTAGTTACGCAACTACCCCAGCAAGCTTTTCAGTAATTTTCGTGTATTTTTGTAGTGTTTTCACCGTGTTTTGCTTTGTCGCCAGTTGTCTCCGTTTTGATTTGTTTTTGTGTGATCTTCGAGCCCGTTGCTCGCTCATTTTGCCTACTATATAATGTCATCTACATTTCACCTATATTCCACCTATTATATTGTAGGTAAATTGTTTAGAAAATATCACTTTGAAAAATAAATAAAAAATTGGAAAAATATAAAATCAAATAAAAATCTAAAAATAAAAATTCCATAAAAAATTGTCTTGTTTCCTCCATCGCTCTAAGAAGAGATAAAATAATCACAAATATATTTTCTTATAAAAAATTCAAAATATACTATTCTACCTCCTTGTGTTCGACCCAGGCGCACTCACCTGGCTAAATAATTAGTGTAAGGTTTTTCTTCAAAAATCGATCTTTATTTGATCGACGAGGATCTCTTTGCGCTTTTCTACATCGACAACACTTTCATTTAAAACCACAATCGGATTTTAGCTACATCAATGGCACAGATGTTGAGTGACCTAAAGACCCAGGTCATGTGTCCCCAGGAGGCACAAACGGCTTCTCAGCCCCGTCTCAGGTCACGGGCAGATCCAAGCAGCAGTGGCAGTTCGTCCCAGTACTCAAGTCAGCCCAGACAGGTCCACCATGTTCAGGCAGAGTCATACCAGCAGCCGCAACAGTTCTACTAGCCACCACCATCTCAAGAGACTAAGATGGTGGTCTACCAGCCGGATCAGCCCTTGGCAGTTCTTCCCCCACCCACATTCGAGAAGGAGCCTTTGATGGATGTCAACGGGATTTGGTATGACCGACCTCAGCCTGGGATCCGACGAGACCATCTCGGATTCCGTTGGCCGACTTGAGGTACCAGCTCCCAGCAGCAGCCTCCAGTTCAGGGTAGCCAGTACGGCCTGTAGCGGGAGCAACCCCAGTTCCCACCACAGCAACAACAGGCACATCCACAACAGCAGTACCAGCAGCATGGTCCTCATCCCTATCAGCAGGGACACTCTTGGAGGCAGCAGCAGCAGCCTCAGCAATATCACTCCTAGTACTCCTCTCACTCTCATCAGCAGCAGCAGCCTCAGTTTCAGAGAGGCCACCCATCAGGTTCTCATGGGCCCACCTATGAGGACCCTGCTTTGGATAATCTAGCCCTCCTCATGTCCGAGCAGCAAGCCACCTTCCAATGGGAGATGGACGAGTTTAGACAGGAGATGAGAGAGATTGTGAGAGGGAAGGCCGCCATTCCTGCCCAGATTGAGCCGAACCCGAACAACCTGAAGAGGGAGTCAAAGTAGTTAGAGTTTACATAGGTTACCACTCCTAGTCATTCTCTTGGTGATGTTTCTGCATATCATTTTGATACTGATGTTGTTACACTTAGGAGCGGTAGGATGCCAGTCGGTGGCACCTCATCTGAGTGGTGACCACTCGCAGCTTCAGGAGCGTCAGATGAGGAGGAGAACGATGCAGATGCCGCTCGAGATGATGATGATGATGATGACGGTGGTGTTGATGCCACCTAGGATGTTGATCCAGCTGGAGGTACTGAGGTCGTCGTTTTACCAGATTTAGGAGGGGGTGGTGCTGATGCCATCGGATTTGATGCTGAGCCAGAGCGCGGTATTGATGCCACGAACCAGGATGTCATAGGTGGTACGGAGGCCACCATTTATGTTCCTGTTGCATTTCCATCTATTATCGTATCTCAGGACATTTCTGGAAATAAAGGAAAGGGTTATTCAATTGTGAGTCCATCTGTTTTGCTTGGAGATATGTGTATGGATTCTATTATGTCACAGCAGTAGTGACTGATCCTAGCCCTCCATCTGAGGAGGGCCTAGCCATCCCCTTTCCCCAAGCACTCCGTTTGGCTAAGGGGACCAAAAAAGAAAATCCTAAAAAGTCCCATCAGCTAGAGTACTTCAGCCAGCAGATGATAGACATATTCCAGATACAATTGACTCTACGGGAGGCCTTTGAGCACATCCCCCTCATCTAGAGGAACCTTAGAGAGAGGACCACTATTCGTTGGAAGAGGAGGAACCACCACTCATAGATCCATGTGCTCACTCGTGCCACCTGCTTCGCCATCCAGAACCGCCTCCCAGCCAAGAGGCCAGATGTAGGAGCTCCATATGTCAGATGCCACATACATGAGCAGAGGTTCGATCGGACTCTATTAGACATCGGCTCTTCAATTAACCTACTTCCGACAGCCTTACTCGACCGCTTCGAGTTTGGACCTCTTAGACAGAGCAGGACGGTCCTTCAGTTTTCTGATCAATCTGTCAAGAGGCGGAAGGGGTTACTGAAGGACGTGGTCATCACAATTTAGGGCCTGCAATTCCACGTGGACTTCTAGTGTTGGACATGGAGATCCCTTAATCTTTGACCGATACTCCCATCATTCTAGGATGCGTGTTCTTGGCCACAACCAAGGTAGTGTCCGACCATGATAGCGGGAAGGTATACTTTCGTGTCGATGGCGAGAGTATACAAATAGAGATGATCGATGAGACTAGAGCGCAAGATTCAACTTGCTCAGAGTCGCTCATAGATTCAGACCAGATGGTAGAGGTAGAGTGAGACGTCCACCAAGAGTGTGATTTTGTGATCATAGACGATGAGGCAGTTTGGGCAGACCCCGTATCACGCGCCATCCTCTCAGATTCAGACCCGCTGATGCACATATCCAAGTAGAGGAGAGCTTGGAGAGCACATTCCTAGCAGAGGATACATATGAGGTAGCAGATCGCATTCCCAATAGTAAGGCAGTTGATTTTTGTGATACAGATTCAGATCCCTCAGAGTCATATATTGATTAGGCATAGTTTGACGATATGATCCCATGTCTGAAGTCCACAAAGCCAGCAGCTAGGGTGGAGACGAGTCCCATTTAGAGCATCGATACACCAGCAGAGCAGTCTTCACCAAATTCTGATTTTCAGCGAGAGTTCTCATTTTCCCATGCAGATCTGGTCGCATTCACTCAAACATTTCAGAGACCAGATCTGCCATCTGCCAGTTGCCCAGAGAGGAAGACCTTGTCGTAGTATTTGAAGTATAGGTTCCTTGCGGGAGAGCATGAGATGCACCCAGTCATTATCTCAGAAGATTTGACGGGAGAGCAAGAATCTTGTCTGATGGAGATTCTTAAAAAGAACCGCAAGGTGATAGGATGGAGTGTAGCCAATCTCCAGGGGATAAGTCCGGCCATGTGCTCCCACCATATATATCTCGGGAGGATGTGAAGCCGTCGCGTGAGTTCCAGCGGCGGCTGAACCCGAATCTTCAAGAGGTTGTCATGAAGGAAATCTCGAAATGGCGGAGCGCCGATTTTATCTACTCCATCTCCGACTCCAAGTGGGTTAGTCCATTACGTGTGGTGCCCAAGAAGACGGGCATCACTACAGTTGTGAGCGAGGCTGGAGAGGAGATCGTTACCCGGGTCCCCACTTCTTGGAAGGTCTGTGTAGAATACAGACGATTGAATCAGGCGACCAAGAGGGATCATTTCCGTTGCCTTTTATTGATCAGATTATATAGAGGCTAGCAGGAAAGAGTCATTACTGCTTTCTTGGCAGGTACTTCGGATACAATCAGGTGGCCATTACGCTAGAGGACCAAGACAAGACCACATTCACATGTCCCTTTGGGACATATGCTTTCAGACGCATGCCCTTTGGTCTATGCAACGCTACGGTGACATTCTAGAGGTGTATATTGTCCATCTTTTCAAACATGGTGGGTGAGTGCTTGGAGGTCTTCATGGATGATTTTTCAATCTACGACGATGGGTTTGATGCTTGTCTTGAGTGCCTAGACCGCGTCCTACAATGATGCATCGAGTTCAACCTTGTATTATCTTGAAAGAAGAGTCACTTCATGGTGACTCAAGGGATGGTGCTTGGCCATATCATCTCCAACAGGGGCATGGAGGTTGATCCGATAAAGGTGGATATCATTAGAAAACTCAATCCACCATCCAACTTGCGACAGTTAAGGTTTTTTCTGGGGCACGTCGGTCTCTACTGACGATTCATTCATATTTCAGCAGGATTGCTCGACCGTTAACTGATATGCTGGCCAAAGAGATCGAGTCCATAGTTGGTGGTAAGTGTCTTGCATCATTTGAGACTCTCAAGAGTCTAGTGAGGCTCCTATCCTCCAGCCGCCTGATTGGTCTCTTCCATTCGAGATCATGACAGATGCATCCGATTTTGCCGTAGGGGACGTGCTCGGACAAAGAAGGGATGGAGTACCATTTTCCATTCACTACGCTAGCCATACATTGGATGTCGTGCAACGGAACTACACAATCATAGAGAAGGAGATGCTAGTCGTAGTCTTTACCCTAGATAAGTTCAAATCATACATCATTGGATATAGAGTGACTATTTTCATAGATCATATCGCCATCAGGTACCTTATGGCAAAGAAGGATGCCAAAGCGAGACTTACTAGATGGATCCTTCTACTCAAGGATTTTGATATTGAGACTGAGGATAAGCCTGGAGTCAAGAATGTGGTGGCGGATCATCTCTCCCGATTAGAGCATCTTGAGGATTCTGAGCAGATTGATCCTATATGTGAGACCTTCCCAGATGAGGCGATCCTTGATATCGCCTTGCTCCTGTGGTATGCTGACATTGTGAACTATCTTGTTGCTAAGAAAGTTCCATAAGATTGGCCCAGGAAAAGACTTGAGACCTTCCTAGCGAATGGCAAGTTTTACCATTGGGAGGATCCCATCCTTTACCATGGAGGGTATAATGTCTGGCGACGGTGCATTCCTCAGGAGGAGCACCGTAGCATCCTCACCTACTGCCACAAGCTGGAGGAAGGAGGACATCACTCTGGGAGGAGAACGACATAGAAAGTGCTCCAATCCAGCCTATGGTGGCCTACTCTCTTCAAAGATTCTGATGAATTCGTGAAGAGATGTACTGACTGTCAGAGGATGGGCACTTGTGGACGGCGTGATAAGATGCCTATGCAACCCATTCACTTCTGTGAGGTTTTTAACGCACGGGGCATCGATTCCATGGGTCCATTCCCTAAGAGTCAGGGATTCCAGTACATTATGTTGGCCGTTGATTATGTGAGTCATTGGGTTAAGGCCATCCCCGCCCGAATCGCAGATGTTAGGACCGTATGCAGATTTTTGAGGAAGAACATCATTTCACGATTCGTGGTACCTCAAGTTCTGATATCTAATGAGGGGTCTCATTTAGTCAATGACAAGGTAAAGGCCCTTACTAGCGAGTTCAGCATAGGCATCGAGTAGCCACTCCATACCACCCTCAGACCAATGGTCTTGCTGAAGCGTCGAATAGGGAGATCAAGACTATATTGTAGAAGGTTGTCCGCCCTGACCGAAAGGATTGGTCACAGCTTTTGGACTCAGTCCTGTGGCCATATAGGACGTCCTTCAAGACTCCTTTGGGTACATCTCCCTTTCGCCTCATTTATGGAAAGCCTTGCCATTTACCTGTTGAGATTAGACATAAGTCACTTTGGGCTATTACAGAGATACTTTTGGATCCAATGAGTGTAGGAGACCAGAGGAGGGAAGAATTGGCAGCCGTGGAGGATCTTAGAGATGAAGCCTTTTCGAGCATCCTACATTATAAGGAGAGAGTGAAAGAGTGGCATGATTCTCATATCAGCCACAAGAAGTTTGAGCCAGATCAGAGAGTATGGTCGTTTGATACCAGGCTTAGATTATTTCCAGGGAAGTTACAGAGCAAGTGGAAGGGACCATACCTGGTCCGAAAGGTATATGACAATGGGAGTATCGACATATCTGAGATGTCATCTGAGTCTACCTTTCGTGTTAATGGGCAGCGGCTCAAACCATATCTAAATCATGAGCCGATGGTCGTTGACGTCGGCCCTATCCATTTTGAGTGAGATGTGGTCTTTGACTCACCTCTATTACATCTCACGCCTGATTATTACTGTCTTCCGGTGTGTATAGATCCAGTTGTCCATATCATTCTATTCTTTAGTCCTACACACCACCTACATCCTATGATTATGCTATACTTAGGGTGTACTTTACCCTAAATATAGGGGGTTGTTGGACTCTTGAGTATTCTTTGGATTCTTTCTACCTTTGTTTTGTTTCCTATGCTTAGGGATATTTTTCCCTAAGTATAGAGAAGGTAGACCCTGTACATTCTTTCACTCGGATTTCCCTTCATGTACGGCTTGCTATACTTAGGATTATTTGATAATAAGTATATGGGGAAACACCGAGTCCTCTTCATTCTATTCTTTGATTCATCCTTGTAATATAATATTCCTGTTCACTTCCCTATACTAAGCACGAGTTATGTCTTCTTCATCGCTCTTGATCCACTCTGAGGACATCGTTCGAGCTAAGTATAGGGGGTGTCGTATATATTTCATATATACTTTAGCCATAACTCGTACTTTGTGTGAGCGTGTTAATAAATAAAATGGCTAAAAATCTTTTATCAAAAAACCACAAAAATTTAAAATGTTTCCTTGTACATAAAAATTCTTTCCACATACATAACTATTTATAAAAAATATGAATATAGGTACAAAATTTTTGTAAAATATTTGAAAAGCAAAAGTTTGGAAAAACCCATATGTAAATGTTTGTAAATATTTTGCAAAACTCCATACATGCATACATTCATTCAAACATTTTTCAAAAATTTTGCACATTTCAAAAAACATGCATAAAAACATTTTTGTGTACATTTGTACAGTTTCTCTGAATCTTGATTGATATCTAAACTATCCTAGAATTAAATTCGAAAATGGAGCTTGGTTAAGACCTTAATCCACCTAATTCTAAGAGGAACCTTATAGGACATAGAGTTAAGACTTTTCTGGTTATTTGGGACTTCATTCTTTGAGTCCACTAGGCTATGATCATATGTCATCTTGATGAACCTAAGTAGAACACTTAACAACGCACACATGACTCTCAGAGACAATGGCTTTACTTGCACCAGCACATTAGACATAGTTCTCCATGGATGAGGTGGTGAGGAGGCAGTTTCCTTTGGCTTAGGGTAGCATATGAGGGTAGTACTTCTAGGCAAAACCTCTCTTCTTCTTATAGTGAAGGAAGTGCGTCTAAACTTGGTCTGATGGTGTTGAAGTCTAAAGATAGGAGCTGTGGGTTGCAATAAAGCTTCAAAAGAGGGATAGTCTACTTGCTCAAAAGGAAAAACTCCTTATGTATATATGTTGCACCATGTAGATATGTTGTACATATGCACATAAAAAAAAATGTGCAAAGAAAGAAAAACTCCAAAAAAGTGGTGGGTTTGATTGAAAATAAAATACCCACCGGAGTGTATATAGCCAAATAAAGAAAAAGCTTATGTTACTCACTCCCATCTCATGAAGCTTGCAGCAGGGAGACTTAGCTACACTGGTTGGGCTCCCTAGGATACATGGCTACACGGGTCATGGTCCATTCTCTTCTTCCTCCTCTTCTTGAGACGGTTGAACTTGAACTTAGAAGGGAATACCCAGCTCCTTGAGGAAAGAGCTGCCAGACTAGGGAATTAGAGTTACCTTGTTAAGGTGGGTTGTCGCTTTGTCATTTCTGAGGTGGGGAGATACATACCACTTACACAGTACAAGGAAATATTCATGGTCATTAGAGTTTGTGTATGAAGACTTGTTCTGATCGGGATTGTTGAGGAGTCTTGACCATAGATTAGTGGAACTTAGAGGCTGATGAGTTTTAACTTAGGTCTAAATAAGTTCTGATAAATTAATAATCCAAAGGCCTGACTGAGCTCTCTGACAAATTAATAATCCAAAGGCCTGACTGAGCTCCATCCTTCAATTTAATGAAGGCAAGTTTATAATCAACTTTGATTTCCCTTCTTTTTCTTTTTCTGACTCTTTTTCACTTCTTTTTCAAATAAGTGTTTACTAAAGGACTAGCAAAAGTAAAGTATAGGGGGGTGATGAATCCCCCTTCATCACACTTTATTCTTTTATTTTAGCTAAATATCTTGGTGAAACACCATGTATATAGTTGTAAATACAACAAGTTACAAAGAAGCATGCATTTGTTAAATACAAATAATTAGCACGTATATGTGCAAAATAAAAGAATAAAGAATAAAATAAAAGAGTGAAATATGTAGAATAAATATTGAGTGACCTAATTCCAAGAGAGGGCCCAACATGAGCCTGATAGCCAAATAAAATAAGTAGAAAGAGATAGGGCCACTCAACCTTGGACATATTCCTTCTATGTATATAAATGTTTTATTTTCACAAAAATCAAAATAAAAATGCGTTTATACTAACTTGTATATATACCTAAAATAAAACAAAAATTAGAAAAATAAGAATAAAACTAAAACTAATTTCTCTCACCCTGTATAAAATACATGTATACATGTATTATATACCTATTTATTTAACACTTGTAAATAAATAATAAAAATAAAATAAAAATTATTTTATATTCTAAATTTTATGTTATAAAAAAATAAAATATAAAATTAATGTATTTGTACAAAAATAAACAAAATAAAAATTAAAATTAAAATAAATAAATACTTTACACATGTACATAATGTAATATAATGTATATACCTTAATTTATTTTTCAAAAAAATAAATAAAAATCACTAAAAAATAGTTTGAAAAATAATAAACATTTTTCTTTTTGAAAATATTTTAAAATGAAAGCATTTTCTTTTCTTAATTATTTTACAATGGATTTTGACCCTGCTAATTTCTGATTGGTGCAGGGGGAACGTTGACCTCGATCAACTACCCCTCTGGACCACCTCCTTTGCGGATTAGGTTTCAACCCGAATTTATCCCAGTTTCCCTCACTGGTCCGATCACCATTCCACCTCGATTCATGCTCCAATTACTGAGAGTTGACCCACGATTCACGCCTGCCGATACCGTTAGGGATCCGCTCCTTGGATCGTGTGCCCAAGCTCCACCTTTCGCGGACCCTGCAAAGTATAAAGCCACCTGGAGCCGCAACTTTTCCTGTATCTTCAGCCATTGCCTTCGTCTCTTGGGAGCTCCATTCTCCTCCTTGAGTGACAGCGAGCGAGTGGGATTGTCGTAGCGAGGTTTCGAGGCATCTAGCCCTAGGTCCGACGAGCTTCATCGCCGTGCTCCACCGCGAGGTGGACTCCAGCCTCTGGACATGTCAATCCATCGAGGCAACGACCCCCAAAGGTCCGAGACCTTCAGCTCATACGCCATCATCCATCAGGTAGCCTCGATAGCCATTAGTTTGCCTTAGATTCTGAGTTTTTGATTTCTGGTCAGATAGCCTTCATCGGATCATCCTTCGTGATCAGACCTTTCATTTGACCTGTCGACGATCCCATCACCTTCACGAGACCTCTCTCCACCTTCACCGCACCTTCGTTCACCCTGATTTGCCTAGGAACAGGAACCCAGCTCTCCTCCGTTGTCGCCTCGTTGGAGAGCTTCACCCCGCCTCATCCTTCATCCCTTCGCACGCACTAACGGGTCGAGGCACTTTGCCATCGACCCAGCAATCGTTCTGTGCAGGTTTGGATGCTAAAGAACCGCATCTGGAGGTTTGAACACTGAAGCACAGTAGCTCCAGGACTCTTGCTTCATCGGAGCATTCCAGGAGCTCCCGGCCTCATCAGGGCATCTCAGCAGCTGCGGATCATCATCAACTCTCTTTTCCCTATCCTAGCAGCCTCGGAGGACATCCCAACCATGCGTAGTAGCCAGTCGAAGCTTGCCGGTGGCGAATTCTTGGTCGTTCTTCCTAGGATCTTCTCCGTTGTCAGATCGAGGAATCCTCCAGTTCTGATCATGACCATCCATCTACGGGGAGCTCTCGTCCGTCAGATCCATCTGAGGATCGATTTCCAGCCATCCATCATCGAAATGTTATCCATCAAGCCTAGCCGTCATATCTTAAGTGGAGAGCTTTCGACTGTTGGATCATCCAAAATAAGGGTAATTTGCACTTAGGCCCTCTTTGCTTTTTGCATTTATTTTGTAGTCCTGTAAATATTTTTAGCTGTTGTATTTAATTTGGACAATTTACACTTAAGACCTCATACTTTCAGAATTTGCATTTTAGTCCCTCTGTTTGAGCTTCACGTGGTCTGTCACGTGATATTTGGATTATTTGAATTACAAATCATGGATTATATTGTTGTTACCAATTGAAGTTTTATTTCTCGTATTTGCATTTATACCCCTGTGTACCTGCTTCACGTGTCGCCCTCACGCGGATCTGGGCTTTTTGCATTGTGAGCATTATACTATTTCCACGTGTTATTATTTGGTTGAATACTTTTCCATATTTGCGTATTGGTCCTTATGTGCTGTGCTTCTTGGATTGGTTGTAATAAATAGCAAATTTACCCAAATTTCGTGAAATTTGGACTCATGGCTCCTGCCATGGAGTAAAAATTTCTTTGAATTTTTGTGCTGGTTTTGCTTACATTTTATATTTTTAAAAAATCAAAAACCTTGAAAATCGCTTCTGTCCAGATTTAAAAATCAACTAAAAATATTAAAAACCCTTCAAAAATTCTAAAAAAATTGTTGTTTGTTTATTTGAGTTGCTTTTGCTGGTATCCAATTTTTGCCGCATTTGGATTTATAAAAACCCGAAAAATTAAAAACTTTGAAAAACTTAGAAAATCATTAAAAATTCCAAAAAATAAAAAAAAGCATTTCTATTTTATGTAGTTAGAGATTTATTTCTAGTTTACAATAAAATTGTTGCTTGAATTTTATAGGACTTTAGGTATTTTTAAAGTGCCTTCAGATGTGGCTGCACACTATTTTGAATTTTGATCCTTGTTTCATTTTTATAAAATTCACCGAAAATCAGAAAAATCTACAAAAATACCAAAAACATCTGAATATTTGTAAAATCCAAAAATATTTTTATTTGAATTTTTTGAGTAATTTTGAGTGGCTTAATAATTGTTTGATTGTGGTTTTGTGAATGTTTTTAGCCCTTTTCCTAATATTGAAAATTCCAAAAAAAATTAAAAACATAAAATCCACCAAAAATAAGTCTTTTTGGATCTCCGGCTACTTCGTAGGTTTACCATACCATGCTCCTTGAGTTCGACCCTAATAGATATACTAGGTAAAATAAATAGCTATACCGCTATTTTGTGTTTGATTGCTAGATTTTTATTGGTGGTCTTGAATTTTCTTGATTGACTTAGCTTTGTGATTCGGATCGTAACAACCCTGATTATTTACATCTTAACTTGATAGCGAGATTTTGAGTCATCAGGTACCCACTTCTTGGAGAATCTGTATGGACTATAGACGATTGAATGAAGCAACTAAGAATGATCAGTTCCCGCTGCCTTTACTGATCAGATTATAGAGAGTCTAGTTGGGAAGGGTCACTATTGCTTTCTTGACGGGTACTCTTATTACAATCTGGTGGGCATAGCGCTCGAGGACCAAATGACATTCACCTGTCCGTTTGGAACTTATATATTCAGACGGATGCCCTTTTGTTTATGTAACACCAGGGCGACATTCAAAAGGTGCATTTTGTTTATCTTCTCAAACATGGTGGGTGATTGTTTAGAGGTCATTGTGGATGTCTTTTCGGTCTATGGCGAGGGGTTTGATGCTTGTATTGATTGCCTAGATCGCATTTTTCAATGTTGCATTGAGGTCCATCTTGTCTTGTCATAGGAGAAGACTCACTTCATGGTGTCTTAGGGGATGGTGCTTGGTCATATTATCTCCAACAAGGGCATGGAGGCTGATCCTGCTAAGGTGGATATCATCAGGATACTCAATCCACCGTTCAATTTGCGATAGTTACGATCTTTTCTAGGGCATGTCGATTTCTACCGATGTTTTATTCATGACTTCAGTAGGATTGCCCAACCGTTGACAGATCTGCTGATGAAAGACTTTGAGTTCATTGTAGAAGATAAGTATCCTACGTCATTTGAAACTCTCAAGAGCTTAGTTATCGAGGCTCCTATCCTTCAGCCACCAGATTGGTCTATCCCATTCTAGATAATGATAGAAGCCTTCGATCTTGTCGTAGGGGTCATGTTGGATAAAGGGGGGATGGAGTACCATTTGCCATTCACTACGCTAGTTGTACATTGGATGCCGATCAGCGAAATTATACTGTCACATAAAAATAGATGCTAGATGCAGTTTTTACCTTGGACAAATTCAAATCGTATATTCTTGCATCCAAAGTGACTATCTTTACTGACCGTACCGCCATCAGGTACCTTATGTCTAAGAAGGATGCCAAAGCTCATTGACCAAATGGATCTTTCTACTCAAGGAGTTTGATATTGAGATTAAGGATAACCCTGGAGTCAAGAATGTGGTGGTGGATCATCTCTCCCATTTGGAAAATCTAGAAGAATCTGAGCAGACTAATCCCATTATAGAGACCTTCCCAGATGAGGCGATCCTTGCTATCACCTCTCTCCCATTGTACACCAACATTGTAAACTACCTTGTTGCCAAGAAAGTTCCATGAGGTTGGCCTAGGCAACGACTTGAGACATTCCTCGCGAAGGCCAAGTCCTACCATTGGGAGGATCCCATCCTTTATCATGAAGGAGGGGATAACGTCTGGCATTGGTGCATTCCTCAGGAGGAGCACCATAGCATCCTCACTGACCTCAAGCTTGATGCAGAAGGACATCATTCTAGGAGGAGAACAACACAGAAAGTGCTCCAATCCGGCCTATGGTGGCCTACCCTTTTCAAGGATTCTGATGAATTCGTGAAGAGGTGTACTGCCTATCAGAGGATGGGCACCTGTGGACAACGTGATATGATGCCGATGCAACCCATTCACTTTTGTGAGGTTTTTTATTGCATGGGGCATTGATTTCATGGATCCATTCCCTAAGAAGCAGGGATTTGAGTATTTTCTATTGGTTTTTGATTATGTGAGTCATTGGGTTGAGGATATACTTTCCCGAACCACACATGCTAAGATTGTTTGCATGTTTTTGAGGAAGAATATCATTTCATGGTTCGGGGTGCCTAGAGTATTAATATATGATGGATGGTCTCACTTTATCAACGACAAGGCAAAGGCCTTTGCTAACGAGTTCAACGTAGACCATCGAGTAGATACTCCATATCATCCTCAGACCAATGGACTTGTTGAAGTACCGAAAAGGGCGATCAAGACGATATTGCAGAAGGTAGTCTGCCCAGACTGAAAGTATTGGTCACAACTTTTGGACTAGATCTTTTGGGCATATCGGACTTCCTTCAAGACTCTTTTGGGAACATATCCCATTTACCTGTTGAGATTATGCATAAGACACTGTGGGTTGTCACTGAGATATTATTGGATTCATAGAGTATAGGAGATCAAAGAAAGGCTGAATTGGCAGCCCTAGAGGAACTTAGAGATATAACCTTTTTGAACAACCTACAATATAAGGAGCGGGTAAAGGAATGACATGATTCTCATTTCAGCCATAAGCAGCTTGAGCCAGATCAAAGAGTATGGTTGTTTGATGCATGGCTTAGACTATTTCCAGGAAAATTTCATAGTAAGTGGAAAGGACCATACCTGGTCTGAAAGGTACATGACAATGGTAGTATCGACATATCTGAGATGTCATCTGAGCCCACCTTTAACGTCAACGGTTAGCGCCTCAAGCCATATCTAGATCATGATCAGTTGATTGTTGACATAGCTCCGGTTCATTTTGCATGAGGTGTGGTGTCTGACGCACATCATTTGCATCTCATGCATGATTATCATTGTTCTTCCATACTGTATAGATCTAGATGTTCATATCATCTCATTATTCTGTCTAACACCCAATTTGCGTCTTGTGATTATGTTATACTTAGGGTGCACTTTACCCTAAGAAAAGGGCATCTCAGATTTATAATTATTCTTTTGATTCTTGTTACCTCTGTTTTGCTTCCTATACTTGGGAATATTTTACCCTAAGTATAGCGTAGGTTGACCATGTACATCCTAACCCTCAGTTTCCCCTTTGTGTATAGTCTGCTATACTTAGGATTACTTGATCCTAAGTATAGGTGGATCACCGACTTCTATTCATTCCATTCTTTTATTTGTCATTGTAGTATAGACCTTCTTTCTACTTCCCTATACTAAGCACAAGTTATGTCTTCTTCATCACTCTTAGATCACTCTGAGGACATCATTCGAGCTACGTATAGGGGGATGTCATATATATTACATATATACTTTAGCCATAATTCGTACTTTGAATGAGTGTATTAATAAATAGAATGGCTAAAATCCTTTATCTCAGAAATATAAAAATTTAAAGTTTTTTCTGTTCATAAAATTCTTTATTGCACATACATAGCTATTAAGAAAAACTATTTTGTACAAATAATTGTAAAATGTTTTGCATGCAAAAATTTTGTAAACACTTATGTATCATAATTATGTATATAGTACAAATTTTTGTAAAATGTTTGAAAAATAAAAGTTTGCAAACTCCCATGTGTAAATGTTTGTAATAGTTGCAAAACTTCCGCATTCATGCATGCATTCAAATATTTTCAAAATTTTGCACATTTCGAAAAATTTTGCATAAAACGATTTTTTCATATATTTGTATATTCTTTTGAATCATAGTTGACACTAAAATTAGTATGGAATTAAATTGGAAAACGGAGCTTGGTTAAGACGTTAATCCATCTAATTCTCAGAGGAACCTTATAGGATTTGGGGTCAAGACTTTTCAGGTCCATTTATGACTTAATTCTTTGAGTCCACTAGGCTTTGTTCACACGTCATCTTGATGAGCCTAAGTAGAACACTTAACAACGCACACATGACTCTCACAGATAATGGCTTTACTTGCACCAGCACCGTACACATATCTCTCTATGGATGTGGTAGTGAGGGGGCAGTTTCCTTTGGCTTGGGGTAGCATACGAGAGTAGTACTTATAGGCCGAACTTCTCGTCTTTCTTTAGGGATGGAAGTGCACCTCAACTTGGTCTAGCGGTGCTGAGGTCTAAATATGGTAGTTGTGGGTTGCGATAGTGCTCCAAAAGACGGATAGTCTACTGGCTCAAGAGGAAAAAGTCCTTATGTATATATGTTGCACCATGTATATATGTTGTACATATGCACATCAAAAAAATTATGCAAAAAGAAAAACTCCAAAAAAGTGAACAGATCTTATTGAAAATAAAATGCCTGCCGGGGTGTATATAGTCAAATAAAGCAAAGCTTATGTTACACATTCTCATCTTATGAAGATTGTAGTGGGAGACCTAACTACACCGGTTGGGCTCCTAGGGATACATGGCTACACTGGTCATGGTCCATTATCTTCTTTCCCTTCTTCTTGAGCTGGTTGTACTTGAACTTAGAAGGGAATACCCCGTTCCTCGAGGAAAGAGCTGTTGGACTAGGTCATTAGGGTTACCTTGTTAAGGAGGGTTGTTTCTTTGTCATTTTTGAAGTGGGGAGCTACATATCACTTACACCGTACAAGAAAAGATTCATGGTCATTAGAGTTTGTGTATGTAGACTTGTTCTGATCTGGATTATTGAGGATTCCTGACTATAGATTGGTGGAACTTAGAGGCTGTTGAGTCTTAAACTTAAGTCCAATTAAGGTTCCGACAAACTAATAATCCAAAGGTCTAACTGAGCTCCATACTTCAATTTAATGAAGATAAGTTAATAATCAACCTTGATTCTCCTTCTTTTTATTTTCTTCTCTTTTTATCTTCTTTTTCAAATAAATGTTTGCTAAGGGACTATCAATGGTTAAGTACAGGGGGTGATGAATCCCAGATTCTCACTCTTTATTCTTTTATTTTAGCTATTTATCTTGGCAAATCATCATGTAAATAGGTGTAAATACAATAAATTAGAATTCAACATGCATTTGTTAATATTGCATGATTAGCATGTATTTGTGTAAAAATAAAATAATAAAGGAAAAGAAAAAGGAAGGAGGTATTTAGAATAAATACAGAGTGACTCAAACCCCAAGAGAAGGTCAAGCCTTGACCTGATCGCCAAACAAGATAAGTAGAGAGAGAGATAGGGCTTACTCTATGTGTATATATTACCTATATAAGTAAATAATTATTTTATGATAAAAAAATAAAATATTCTTTTTACCTCCTTGTATATAATCTTATAAATAAAATAAAATTAAGAAAAATAAAAATAAATCCTTTCCCATTTGTACAATATATATATGCTCCACTCCCTATTTATTTTACACCTATAAATAAATCATAAAAATAAAATAAAAACTATTTTGTACCCCTAAAAACATATGGAAAATAAAGAAAATATCAAATTGGGGTATTGGTGTAAAAATAACAAAATAAAAATAATTGTACAAAATACATAGATATATTATACATGTATATAATACTATATATTGTATATAGATTAATTTATTTTTCATAAAAATAAATAAAAATCATAGAAAAAAATATTTTGAAATATTATAAACATTTTTCATTTTATACACTATTTATTTTGAAGTCATTTAGTATTTTTTATTGATTTTGCAAAAAATTTGTAAAATCAAATTTTCTGATTGGTCCAGTTGGAGTGTTGACCTCCGTCTCCCCCTTCCTGGTTCAGACCTGTATTGTGTTCGCCGAACTTGCTTCTCAATTTTCTCCATCCCACCTCTGAGCTCTGTTTGCCTCGAAATTTGGACCCGATAAACCCCGTATATCCGTCATCTTTGCGGGTCCATTGGATGATCTGAATCACTCTCGAGTTTTGCGCTTTTCGTTGATCCTTCTAGACTCTTGAGCATCCTATATAGTATCTCTTCCGCCTACCCAGAACTCTACCTTATTACTCACCCTTTCTTCCACCCCTAGGCACCTTTGGTTGAGTGACAGCTATTGGAGGCCATCCTTAGAGCGAAGTTAGGTCGCGTGATTCACGCAGCTCAACTATGTGGCCGGCAAGCGACGCCGCGTCTAGCTTCCCAGCCAACCACCTTGGCCTGGACCTCAGGGATTCGTTCCAACCTTTAGGTATCCCTCATATCCCATTCATTTCCCTATTCGATTCACTCATTCCATTTTGTACTGTCGTATGTTCATCTGCTCCGCTACGATCATCGGAGCCCCATCTCACTTTCACATCCTTATTGCTCGAACCCCCGACGAACGCTCCATTTTGCACTGCACCCTGATCATCCTTAGGCTCGACCATCAGGTCGAGATTGAGGCTGGGATCTCCCTCTACCGTCTTCACCAGAGATCGACCTCCATTCCCCCATGCTTTTCCCTTCCTTATCAAGCAATAACCCGACCAGAGCAAAGCCCCCGAGTCGTTCTTCCCTTTGTAGGACATTGTGTGTGCAAGGATCCACTTCTGATCCCCCAGTAGCTCAGGAGGAGAACCCCCAGGTGACCAACCATCACCACCACCATCCGACTGCCCCTAGCTCCATCATATCCATCACCTTGATGCGCCGCGACTCCACAAAGCCGGTGGACCTCCTCGTTGTTCAATCGGGCCAGTGGATCTCCTTTGTTGCTTGATTAAATTCTGATGGGGTGATGTTCTTCCAACGGCCTTCTTAGTTTCCGGATTGCACCTCTTGCTCGAGATGTCATTAGAGTTGCCCAATAGAAAGCTGTTGCGGTCATTAGATCCGAGTAGCAGCGCTAGATCCAGTCGCACATCTACAACACCTTCTGCACCGTCAAATCAGCAAGTGGCCAACGATCAGAGTCATACGCCTACGAATCCTCCTACGTGCGCTATGTGCCCCTATAGGGTATTTTGCATCTTTTATCCTGCATTTATGTGCTTTATTTTCTAGTCTAGTAAATAAACATTTTAGCGTAAACGCTTTGCATTTTGGTCCCCATGTTTTCAGTATTTGCATTTTAATCCTTCCAAACCTAAGACACGTGCATGTACACGTGAGTTGTGGGCTATTTGTATGTAATTTCCCTAAGCTTTTATCGATGTTATGTTTTGAGTAAAAACTTTCTGGTTATTGCATATATACCCATGTGCTTGTATTTGTTAGCATGTAGTGAATTAAGTTGATAAATAGCAAGTTCAGCCTGGAGCATATTTGTGTTATATTTTGGCCTGGGAACTTTTGAATAATTGCAAGCAGGTCCCTGTGTGATGTGTACTTTATTTTTGATCAAATAATTACTAAATCGATTCCATAAATTCTATAAAATTACAATTACCTCCTGCTAACACGTAGTATGTATGGTAATTATAAGAATTAATTTAGTTTTATTTGATATTTTTTAAAATAAAAATACCCTAAAACTGTTCTGTCTATTTTAGAAATACATAAAAATTTTGAAAAATTGTCTGAAAAATAATATAAAAATTTTCCTATGTGTGCTTTCTATAAAAACTCCTTGTAAAACCCTAAAAATTACAAAAGACTTAAAAACTCATAAAAATCATTCAAATTCTAGAAAATTCAAAAAATTAGGTTTTCAGTTGCTTTAGTTAGATATTTGTAATTGTTTTTTCATAAAAATCATCTCCCGGGCATTAAGGCATTTTTACTATTTTAAACTTGCCTTTTAGTCCATGTTGTACATTGTTTCACTGTTTTGATCTTGTTTCATTTTTATAAAATCATATAAAAATTAGAAAAATCCCATAAAATTACTAAAAACATCTGAATATTTGAAAAACATAAAAATGTTTTTGTTTCCTATTTTTGAGCATTCTCAATTTTAATAAAAATTGTGAAGGTCTGCTTGTATGTTTGATTGCCTTGTTTCTTTCTCTTGCCTTCTCTTAATTATAAATATAAAAAAATTTGCAAATTAAAAACCACCAAAACATGCCTTTTATTCTCTGATTCTGACTACTTTGTAGGTTTCACTCGTACTCCTTGAGTTTGACCCAGATCGTTATACCTAGAAAAAATATATAGTGAAGACCACGGATATTTCCTTAATTTTGTGCTTTGATTGATTGATTCGTGTGGTCTTATTTTTCTTGTTGATTACGTTTCTTGATTCGAGTCGCAACGACCTTTGATATTACTTAACCCGAGTGTTAAAAGCATGTCATCATAAGTTGGAATATTGCATGGACTCCAAACATTATAGTGCACCAACTCAAAAGCTTAATTTGATTTATTGGTCGAGCTAGGAAACTTGGTGCGAGTTTGCTTTGCAAACTAGCAAACCTCACACTACAAAGCGATCTTAGGTAATCCATAGAAAATTTCAGGCATCAATTTTCATAACTAATAAGTAATGATGTGACCAAGGTGTTCATGCCACTACTATATTAATATAAAGTTGTCAACTTCACGTCGAGCCTTCATTACTGAACTAAGGTCTTGACTAATCCGAGCCGAAAGATAACATAGACCACCATCAACTAAACCACTTCCTGTTTTCTTTCCTATCTCCAAATCTTCTAAAATACATGACTTTTAGTTAAAAATCAACCTACAATTCAGTTCTTTCATAATTTTGCTGACTAACAAGAGATTTACAGGAAAATCGAAGACATGAAGAGCAATGTGAAGAAGGTAACGATCGACGATGAGAATAGTGCCTTCCAAGCAATAGTAGTAAGAGATTCATCAGTAATTGTAACTTTTTCTCTTCCATATGATAGCTTGTACTTGTGAGACATGGTGGTGACACCTGCCATATGATCATATGCCCCACTATCAATAATCCACTCTTGATTGGCAGAACACATATCATTTATTCTCCTCGTACTTAAATCTAACCTTATATCCTTAGTATGCATAGATCATTACTCTCTGATGACATATTTCTCTAACAATAATTGTAATGCCTTGATAGTTTTCATTTGAACTTAAAGGAAATGCATCCAAAGGAGCAACGGAGCACTATTGAGAAATACAAAGAAGCAAGCAAGCAACTCCATCACACACGGAGAATCCAACAAAAATGCTCTGTGACACATGGAGATTCGGCTTGAACACTGAGTAATCTACAAAGGAAAGCATAAGAGAAAGAAAAAAACAAAAACTCATAGACTTTCCAGAGCAGCGAGATAGTTGCATACTTCAAGCCTCACAAGATTGGTGTCACAGGCACTTAAGGCACAGAGTTGGCAACACAGAGAGGAATCCACACCGGAATCCACACATAGGGTGTCCCCACTTCACGCGGAAGGGGATGCAGAACAGGGACCAGTCTGGCTCGACTTGGGGTTCACTTGGTTGGTCTTGCATAGCACATAAGTCCTTACAGAAGCATGCGCAAGAGGGGGTCTTGCCTGCACGCACGCAGGGGGCGCACACACAAGGGTTCACACAGGGAGGAGGCGTGCAGGGGCTCACACAAGAGGGGTTCGCAAGCATGAAGGAGGCATGCAGGGCACACACACGAGGGTTCGCGCATAGGGGCTTCGCGCAGGAGGGCATAGAATTGGAGGCAACACATGGGAGGGTAGAGCACTAGAGGCAACATGCATGGCAGGTCGACAACGTGCAAAAGGTTGGAGGCACGTAGGGGGTGCATCGTGTAGGAGGCATAGGGGTGCACTGCGCTGGGTAGGCGGCGTGCACTGGGGATGGTGGCGCACCGCAAGCGGTGGCGCACGCTAGTGCTTGAGCAGGTGCGCAAAAGGGTCGTGCGACGACAGGAAGCGCTAGGGCTTGCACACAGCATGAGGAGCACCACTCAAGGAGGATCCGAGAACGACAAATACAAGCCTCAATTAGGCTCTAATACCTTGTTGAAATCTAATGCAAGAGTGAAGATAAAGACACAATGATTTACATGGAAAACCTACGGAGAGGGAAAAATCACAGTGACACGTACAACCCTAATCTCCCTCACAAAAGATTTGAGTTCTCTTTTCACTGGTATAATGAAAAAAGAGGGTGATGAGTACATATATATGATGGTGGGTAAGTGGTCTGTCATCCAACCTCTGTTTACCCATTTTAAGATCCATACAACTCAACAATAATAAAGGGATGTGTTATACCATACTTTTTCAATGATATAAGGACTATTAAATTCTGAAATAATCGTCTCACTGAACCCATTTTTGTTGTTATACCGAAAGATTTCAATTAGGCCCTGTTCGTTTGGGGTATAAGGAGGAATGGAATAAGGGGAATAAGCTCCCAACACGCTTCCCCGTGGTACGACTATTCCCCATTATTTCATCTTATTTCACTCTTATTCCTATCTTTACCCCACCTTACCTACCTTTATTACACCTTATTCTCCTTATTCTTATCCTCCAGTCGAACGGGGAATAGACCCTTATTTCCCATCCTTATTCCTGCTTATTCTCCTATCGAACGGACCCTTAGGATTAGAAACCGATGTTACCTGTGTAAGAGTACCAATGAAAAACAAAGTGGAATTCGGGTTTTTTGTGTAGTGAATCGTTTTATTCTAAAACTTTCCTTTTGCAAGTTTATGATATAAACCTCTTATCATCCTAGCAGTTACTAATCATGATCAACTCGAATACGATTAGTTGCCTTTAATGATCAGGGGTTTGAGGACGCGTAAGTAATCTATTAAAGATTGCATGATGGAGACGTGCTTGTGATTTACAAGACTATCTAATAATAGCTTTGGGTACGCTTCTTAGACATCACTTTATAGTGTTTTCTTATGTACGCTCACGATCGAGGATAAATCTATTCTCCTAAACCTCACTTCTTTTGATACTGTAAATAAATAAACTTTTTGTGCCTACAGAATGTGTAGTTTTGACACAGAGCAGTGTTTGTTGTAAACCCGGACCTCTCCGAGGCGGTTCTCATAAGAGTCCACAAAAACGTTGATTTTGTGCGAACCACTTAATCAAGATCGAACGCACGGATAGGGAGTCAGGTTTACAGCAGTCCTCTGTTGTACAGCATATGATCTTCTCAGATTTTGACAATACAACTTCTGTGGCTACCAGCTGCATAGATGTGATCAAAATGAAATAATTCCTTCTAAAATATGTCGAATGTAGATTGAATGAGTTTAAAATATGCTATCATCTACACTAATATATTATATTAACCAAGAAATAAACAACCTTGTCGAATATGAAAGTATACAAACATTTCCAAAAACATACGTTGTAACGATGATTCATGTCACCATAATCGATAACTGTAGAAACAAATATTTTGACCAGTAATGCTTTTACTGTCTTACAAAATCCATTGCCAAAAGTAAGAAAGACAAAGCATATATTGTAATAACAATGCGTTCATTGACACTATTATAGTAACAAGAAATTGGTTGCATGTATTGTCTAATGAACATGCAGCTAAAATATCTCTTACTTTGTGTCAACCAAAACTTCGTCACAAAAGAAACAATCCGGAGCTAAATTTTTCCCATTGCAACAACTCATGGATACTACGGTAATTGTTGTAATGCGACGTTTTCAAAGCAAGTCCAGACTAGCCAAAGGATGCGAGGATTCCATGGTCCACAACACTCAGAGGCAGACGACAAGGCGACAAAGATCACGAGATATTTGAAGCATCGTATGATGGCGATTATTCTCAAAAAAAATCCAAGACATGGATACCCTACAAATGCACGCATGGGAGATCAAATGGGTGAATGTAGGACCCTGTCGAAGGAGAGGTTGCATCAATAGTGATTGATCATGAATAGACCTAGAGGAGGGAATCATGTATTTATCTTTCTCTCCTGTCATGCACACACCCTTCAACTAGTACAATTTGAGGTGTTTTTGTTTCGCTGATAGTGCCAAGACCTAAAAGCACACAGTGGTGGTGTAAGGAGAAGTTTTAAGACCAAGAGAGCCTCGCAGAACTATTCCATATTCTTAGATTCATTACCATATGGAGCCCATTGCATACCTTCCTAAAGGAATGGATGTCATTGTCTTTCTTATTCCTCTTGCCTTCTCTTGTGTCCTTTCTCTCTCTTTTTCGCTTGTAAGCTCAAATATTTATAATGTTAATTTAATTGTAACAATTAATCTCAATCAACGAATATTTCAAATATTTTCAGTTGGTCGAAGATCATAACGAGATTCGATCTCATCTAATCAAATATCCTTCAACTGTTACAAAATCAAAATCTATCACATTGCAATTTTAATTTTCCCAATCCTAATAGCAATGCCCCGTTAGCTTTATAATTTTCGTGGTCAAATAATATGCAATAATAACTTACACATGTGCATGTTATAAACCATATCGCGTTTGCACTTGGTATCATGATTCGTGCACCCTTCATAATCTATAGCTTTTTTAAAAAAAATTACTGATATCTTCCGTAAATTAAAATCATGGAAAGAAATATTTTTTGTTGCTTAATTTATTCTTGAAAAATCGAATGAATATCATATTTGTTGTTATGCTGCTAACGAACCATGTGATAAAGGTTATTTATTGATTTTTCTTCTAATTATTACGGCATTACCAAAATGAGTATAAATTTAAACAAAAGGTAAAAAAATAACTATTGTTATGTAAATATTTTCCATGAATAGGATATTTGTAAACTCTGCAAATAATACATCTTATTTATGGTTAGCATCGGAAGATATGACAATAAATATACAACTATTCGTTGCCTTATGATAAATAAGAGAATCTCTTTAAAAATTAAAGGAATGTTTTACAAAGCAACTGTGAGACTTGTTATGCTATATGGATCTGAATGTTGGCCTACGAACCATAGACATGTGCAGAGAATGGTTGTAGCAAAAATGAAAATACTAAGATGGATGTGTGGATAGACACGTAAAGATCGGATTCGGAATGATGCAGTCGGAAAGAAAGTTGGTATTTGCTCCGATCGAGGATAAGATGCGAGAAAACTGCTTAAGATGGTTTGATCATTTGCAAAGAAAATCAACTGATGTATTAGTTAGGAGATGCGTGTGTTGGGATATTGAGCCGGCCAAGAGAGGACGAGGACGGCCAAAGAAGTGCTGGAAAGGGACTATACGAGGGGATCTTAATTTTTTGGATATAAGCCCGGGATTGACCCAAGATAGATCTGAATGGAGGCGAAGAATCCATGTAGTTGCCCCTACTTAATTGTGGGAAAAGGCTTTGTTGTTGTTATAATAAAATTGTTGTAATGACAGTTCTCACACAACAAGAAGCGAGACAAGTATTTTCTTGAATTACATAAAAATGATGAAGCTTTCTTCTACTAATGTATGGTCGGCTCCCTTGATTCCTGCTCAAATCCATGTTGAAAGATTCAACTATTTTTAAGATAGTTGTTGACTACCTGAAGCAACTGCACAAGGGGGATATGTACCTCGATCTTTTGGATGGTATGCATGCTGCACTATCACCTAACCATTTAAGTAGGTACATTTTTTTGAATTCCTTATATCATGATATTTTCCAGAACACACATGATATGGAAGATGTTCCAAACTTTAGAGATGGGGGATCCTTTACACCGAATTATTTGGTCCCACATCATTCCTTTCGAGATTCTTCTGTTTTAAATGGATTCTTATACATCAAAATCTGTAAATATATCGAGCTTAGATCTTCTGACTATTATTATTATTATTATTATTTTACCTTTTTCATGTAAATTTGTACAAATGTTTGTGTTGTACTTATTCTTCGTATCCGCGTAGGTGCTTTAAAAAGTTAGTGTTACCTCTACATGGCGACAATACAATCTAATATACTCTTGAAATGCGGACATGAGCATTTATTAAGATAAATCGATAGTTATAGGGATACAGAAAATAAAGAGTCGTGTAATCACAACGCGGCTTCTTGATAAACAAGTTCCGATTGGTATGGTAGCGAATTTGAACAAGACATCGAATAATCAAACAAACTAAATTGAAGTCCTTGGAATTATCCATCCAGACCAACATACTTTGGCAGACGGGAATTAGGGTTCTTGTAGTAGAAGAGAATAAAGTGAACCTCTAACCCAGAGGGGGCCTCTCCTCAACTGCAGGCTTTGTCTCCTCTCCCCTTTCTCTCTCTATATATCATTTATTTAGTATTCCTCTCCCTTTTTGTTGTTGCTTTAATCAAGCAGACAAAGCAGTGGCTGTCCGCACTTGGAAACTTCTCTTCTTCCAAATTCTATGATTTCAAAACATTAGTGCAATCATTGGAGCATCTATTTTACCAAACAAACCCTTCTTTATTCTACCTCTCTTAGAGGTCGAGGCTCTAGGCTGAGCTGTGAAGTATCTTCTCCTCACACTAGTTTTTGTGTTTGGTTTAAACTATAGATTATGGATCAATACGATACTTAAGAGTGGTACCTTTGCTTTGAGAATATGACTTGATGGTCCCAAAATTTTCCACCCGGACGGAGTGGAGGAAAATTGATTATGACAATTTATTAGGTCGAACAACTCAAAAAAATTTCATTTTAATTATTTCTAGGATTGTGAGGTTAGGGATTACTGAGTGAATCGTCTCCTGTATTAAAGTAGATGATGTAACAGAGGGAAACCATCTGACCACCTATGAGGGTCGTCTGGTTCCCATTGGACGGTCCCCTCTGTTAAACACATGTTGGATTACAAAAGACGATCCGGTTTTTGGGATTAAGTCGATGTTTGCAACCCATATTAGACTACAATGAGATACTAGCAATAAAGAATGATGCTAATCCTCCTAATGATCTAGTGGTAGAAGAAGTTGCTCCCACATTAAAAGAGTAGTGTTCGAAGTGCAATGTGGATCCTCATTCTTTATTATGAATTCCTTTTTCTGTGGAGTTTACCTTTCTTTTTCTGTGTTTCTTCCTAAACTCGTTTATATTCTATATATAACTTCATTAATGAGTTCTGGGAATATATGTGCTCCTATATTTAATCTATCTCTTTTTAAAATTTTCTTGAGCTGGCAAGATTAGGTATGTTCTCTTCCATATGGGAACTTGTTTAAATTTGGAATTCAATGGTATGTATAGAGATTGATTGACGACATCTCAATATATAATTACAGTCACCAAGAATGGGATGTTTGTGATTATTCTAATAATACTTATCCATGTGGTTTAGAACTAGGCTGATCAGCCTATTTATATTTCTCCTTTTACATGTATTCGTTAATTTTTGGCATTGTATAAACATTGCTATGAATAAACCCTCACGAGAGACTAATTCCTTTATAATATTTGGTTTCAGGATGAGATCAGCTCCTTGATATTTTACCCCTGAATAGAGAGTTTTCGGGTCAAGAATTTTTTTAAAAATATGTGTGATTATTTTGGTGTTGATTTTATTAGTGATTGTAGTTATCTTGGATTTGGCATACCATGCAGGACTCCCTTAATTTCTTCCCGTGATTCAATCAGAATGGAGAATTTATTCATACTGAGTGATATCAGATCAACTATGATTGATAGTATGGAATACAATACTAACAAAATGATTAACCTAAATGAGATCAAGTACAATTTATGCAAAAATGAAAGACGATATTGGGATTTAGAAAATGATCTCTGAATGTGTGTTTATGTGTATGTGTATATGTATGTATACATGTATGCATGTGTGTATGTACATCTGTATGAGTGTATGTATATATGTGTGTACAAATATATCGATGTGTGTGGTTAAAATGTATATGCTAGTGTGGAGAATAAATTTGTCTACCCGTACCTTTTTCTCGTTTTTATAGTATTTTCTAATAACTATTGATGGGATTAAGATTACCTATTATCATGATATTGTCATTCAAATTTCATAAAAAAACTGACAATCCTAACATGTCTGTCTTTAAGGGATCAATTTCAACAATTTTAAGACCATCAAATTTTGATTTACTTGATGATAGGATATAAAGCTCTGATTGAGTCGAAATTTAAATGGCAACATCATGGCAATAGATGATCTATCCCTCCGATTACCTATTATCAAGATGTTGTCATTCAAATTTCGTAAAAAACTGACAGTCCTAACATGTTCGTCTTTAAGGGATCAATTTCAACAATTTTAAGACCATCAAATTTTGATTTACTTGATGATAGGATATAAAGCTCTGATTGAGTCGAAATTTAAATGGCAACATCATGGCAATAGATTGATCTAACCCTCCCTCCACTTAAAACAAGAAGCATATACATTTTACCCTATTTAGGGGACCCTTTTAATGAGACAAGGATTTTCCTAAGTTAAGAAAGGCAACCCTCATTTTAAATGAAAGCAAGCTATAATTTAGTAAAATAAGTAAATGGATTTTAACTTGTAAATTGGACAATGTAGATCATAAATATGCACATTGTAATATACACATATATGATAATTAATTTTTCATCTAATATATTATTATATTTTTAATTGTATCATTGTGAAATTATACTATTAGTATTTAGTTATTAAATCTAATGTTAAACAACATGAAAAGTATATTATAATTCTCCAAAAATAGGTTGGCCTTCCTCTACTCTAAAAAGGCGCTGTACCATTTGAAGTTTTCCATATACATGCATATATGACTAC